>CM035437.1:55741475-55896475 GCA_020310875.1 Ceratopteris richardii | reverse complement strand
TTCTTATGAATAGTGTATGTCTATAGTAGATTCAAATGTTTGGTAGTTTGATGGTGGGGCAACCAAACATATTACCTCACAACGTAGTTTCCTCACCTCACTCAACCCTGCCCCTACAGGGAATACTATTACATGTGCCAACAACTGCTCTTATCCTATTATGGGACTTGGAAAGATCATTCTGACTACTATTGATGGTAATTCTTTTACATTTTGGGATGCTATATTTATGCCAGGGATCAAGAAGAATCTATTATCAGGGTGTCCTCTTTGCCCAAACTTGAGGCACCTGGTAAACATGTATGCGAAGGTTGTAGTTTTTGCAAAATGTAGCACTCCTCATTCCCAAAAGATGGTTTAGTTTGAGCTACTAGTAAGTTGTAGCTTGTTCATAGTGATGTTTGTGGTCCTATGCAAACAACCTCTCTTGGAAATTATCTTTATTTTGTGGCTTTCATTGATGATTTTTCCAATCATGCATGGATATATGCATAGAAAGCAAAGTCCAAAGTGTTTATGTGCTTCAAACAGTTTCTAATTTTGGCTCAAAATCTATTAGCATGTAAAATGGACACCCTCCATTCCGGTGAAGGGAGGGAGTATATAATTCTTCTAATTTTAATCCATTTCTGACTGAATGTGGGATAAAACATTAGTGTAGAGTGCCATATACACGTCAACAAAATGGAGTTGTTGAATGAAAGAGTAGGTCACTCATGGAGATGGCGAGGTGTATGGTCACGAGTCAGGCTTTACTATAGCATGCAACATATGTGGTTAACAAGTATCCCACTAAAGCATTGTATTTTATCACTCCATATGAGGCTTGGTGTTGGGAAAGATGGATGGACACTCCAAGTGATGAGTAGATACTACCAAATCGTGCTTAATACCAGCCCCTTGTTGCTTCAGAGATGATATGTGGGCCCTCTTAGCTCTCCAATGACACCATAAAAGTGCCTATGTACTTTGGAAATGATGTATGAAAAGATTGAATTTAAACAGACTACTTCCAAATAGAAGACTCAATGAAAACCTTCTAGTTTTTATCACACACCTACTAGTAGTGCTCAGTGCTACCACTATAGTAGGAATTGGAGAAATTCCTTTTAGAAGTATCTAATAAGCTTAGTAAGCTAATGATTCCAAGTGGAATCACTTGAAATGATCCACTCTACACAGGGAAATCAATTTAGCAAATAGATCATTACCCCCGATTTTTTAGGGCCTCTATAGCATTTGACCAGTGAGTGCTTCGACGTGCTTTTCTCCAAATTGGCTGAATGGATTTGCTTCAAAATTTTTCCCATGTAGATAACTTAGTGCTGATTCCAGCAAGCTATAGATCATTGAATTTCGTGAAGCATTGACCAGGATATGAGCACCACAAGTTGACAGTTAATAATGAATATAACAGAGATATCATAAATGAACAATGTAGATATATTGTATTAATAAACAATGTTGTACAAGATCATAGGCTTGATAATCATAGCCTTATGATGGAGAATAGCTTAGGCTAGAATTTAGGTCTAACACTCTTACACAATGGTAATGGAGAGCTCGTGAGTTGAAGCTTCTAACCGTGACTTTTTCAATTGAGTTTATATAAGTGTCCCATTCAAATTTGAATTTGAATTCAAATTTTGGCTCTCTCTAAAAGTGATCCTTCACTCTAGGAGATATTCCCTCAATGTATTGGTTACTTTCCTAACTAACAAGTCCTCGACTTTTGGGTAGGTGATGACAAATATTCTCAAGTCAAAAGAAATGACTGTTACAAAGGTAAAGGGATAAATTTTCATTAGCAATGGTTTCCATGGAACTTTATATCTTTATGATCCTCAAGCCAAATGTGTGGGCTTGGACTTTGCACCAACACCTCCCCCTCAAGCCAAACATTTTGGCTTGGTCTTCATCTTCAATCTTCATGAATATCCTGCAATCCAATCATTGCTTTAAACCTGCAAAGTTTTGTACCATCTAATGCTTTACTCAACAAGTCTGCACATTTCATATTAGTTGATACATATGCAAGCTGAATATTCTTACTTAATAGCTTCTCTCTCACATAATGATAGTGGACCTCTATATGCTTGGTCCTAGCATGATAAATAGGATTAGCTGCAAGGTGTAATGAACTTCTATTATCCCCAAAGATCATTGGAGATGTATGCAAGACCAATTCTGTATACAATAATCTGATCCATATGGCCTCTGAGTAGCATTGGCCAATCCTCTATACTCTGCTATGTAGAAGATAAAGCAACAGTAGGTTGCTTCTTTGAAGAACATGATATTGGCTTATCGCTTGCAAATGAAAAGTATCCTGAGGTACTCCTCCTATCATCTTTGCATCCTACCCAATTTGCAACTGAATAAATCTTAATGTTGAAGTTTGATGTATAAGGGAAATACAAACCATGATGTTGAGTACCCTTAAGGTACTTCAAGATCCTTTTTGTAGCCTCCAAGCGAGGTGCCCTAGGCTTGTGCATAAACTCACTTAGCACACTTACTCCATAAGCAATATCAATTCTTATGAAGGTAGCATAATTCAAGCTTCTCATTATGCTTTGGTAACTTGCAATGTTCTCAAGTACATCACCTTTATGAACACTTAATTTTAGGTTTACCTCCATTGGAGTACTTGCAACTTTCACATCCTGCGAATGGAACTTCTTCAACATATCCTGTATATACTTTCTCTAAGTAATGTAAATTCCAGATTTAGTATAGACTAACACAAGTCCAAGAAAATATTTTAGTGATCCAAGGTTACTAATTTTGAATGTCTTCATCATCTAGTTCTTGATCTCTTTGATGACATTAGCATGATTACCTGTAAGTATGATATCATCAACATATACACATAGGTATATTACCTCTGAATTACTTCTCTTGATAGATAGAGAAGTATCTACTTTACTCATGACAAAACCTTGGTCCTGAAGGTATGTGGTCAACCTATGGTTCCATGCCCTAGGTGCCTGCTTCAATCCATAAAGAGCTTTATTCAATTTGCATACATATGTTACCTTGTTTGGGTCCTCATAGCTAGGGGGTTGTGACATGTACGCCTCCTCTGAAATCCAACCATTTAGAAATGCATTTTTTACATCCAACTGATACATTTTCCAATTCTTTGATGTAGCCACACTCACCAATACCCTGATGGTTGGCATTTTGGCCACACGTGAGAAGGTTTCTTCATAATCAATGCCTTGGGTTTGTGCAAAACCCTTAGCCACAAGTCTAGCTTTATACCTGCTTATTGACCCATCAGAATTTCTTTTTATCTTATAGATCCGTCTAGAACCAATTGCCTTCATAGACTCCGTCTTTGGTACTAGTTCCCAAGTATCACTCTCCTTGAGTGCTTTAATCTCCTTATCCATAGCTTCATTCCATTCTGCCTTGGTCTTAGCTTCTTCATATGATGTTGGTTCTTCAATTGATAAATCTTTTGCAAGATAAATAGAGTGTTTAGTAACAAGAGAAGTGTCATACCCATATTTGATTGGCTTCTTGCTCTCCCTTTGTGATCTCCTAATTGCTTGGTTGGAAGATTAAGGTATATCTTCCAATCTCTTCATCTTGAGTTTTCCTTTGGACTTCCATTCTTTGAACTCTTCAAGGTTTATGATATCCTCATCATCTCAATTGGTGTCTTCATTCTGAGTATGCTCCTTTTTAGTGAGGCTTGGAAACTCCTCTTCCAAGTCATAAGGTAGTTTTACCTTCCTGCATTCACTATCAAACCAAGAGTCATTTTCATCAAAGACAACATCTCTACTGACCATGAATCCCTTGTTTCGAGGATTGTAGAACCTTAACTTTCCTTATTTAAATCATATCCAATGAAGATGCACTTCTCTGCCTTAGGGTCTAGCTTACCTCTTATCTGAGAAGTGATATGCACATATGCTACGCATCCAAAAAAAATTGCAATGATCAAGTGAGGGTCTTCTACCATGCCATGCTTCATATGGGGTCATCCCATCAAGAGATTTGGATGGAAACCTGTTTACAAGATAAGTGGCAGTAGATACACTCTCTGCCCACAAGAAATTAGGTAATTTTTCTCATTTAACATTGACTTAGCTCTCTCAACAATCAATCTATTTCTTCTTTCTACTACCCCATTCTGCTCGGGAGTATACCTTGTAGTAGTTTCTCTCTTGATTCCTCTGTCCTGCAAGAATGCATCAAAATCATTTGAGAACCAGTCACCTCCTCCATGTGTCCTTAGCCTTTTTAGTTTTCTCCCTGTTTGATTCTCAACAAGTGCAAGATACTTTTTAAAGCAACTGAATACTTCATCTTTTTGCTTCAAAAAGTACAATATAGTCCACCTATTGTAATCATCGATGAAAGATATATAATACCTTGATCGAGAGATTGAGGGGTCCTTGCTTGGTCCCCATACATTTGTATGAACAAGTTCTAGGTAATCCTCGTGCATGTAGCCTTTCCTTGAGAAGGGTAACCTGTGAGACTATCCAAACTAACAAGCACCACATTTATAAATCATGTGTTGCTTGGATACATTAGGTATCCCAAGCACACATGGATCTCTACATATTTGTTTCAAGGTCCTTTCACCTACCTGCCCTAATCTTTTATGACAAATTTCAAGCTCTCATAATGTTTGATCTTTATAACTATAAAGTGCAATGTTCCTTGTATCCTCAATTCAAAAGTGAAAAGTCTACCTGTATTTTCTCCTTGGGCAATTCTCTTGAATCCATGCTTGGGATCCTCCACAAATGCTCCGTATTGGTTTAATCTAACCTGCAAACCCTTTTCCACAATCTGTCCAACACTCATCAAATTCTTGGTAAGAGTTGGTACATATAGAACCCTACTCAACAAATTTTTGTTCCCATCAGAGTTCTTAACATTTCCAACTTTAATCATTGAGTGCTTGGTGTCATCACCTGTTTGTACCTTATGCTTACCCTTTGGTTCCTCAAGGTCAGATAAAAGAGCTACATTGCCTGCCACATGATTTGAGCATCTTAAATCAATGTAGAAGAGATGGTCATCATTTATACCTGGTTTTGAAGTCATGTTCATAATTAGAAGAGAATCTTCTTTCTCCTCTGTGTAGTTGTTGTAATCCTTCCTAGATTTGTATCCTCCTTGGTAGTTGCTATTGTACTTATTGTTGTATCCTTGGTGGTGATTGAATCTGCCTCTTGATTGTGTGTATCCACCTCTTTGATAACCTCTACCTCTCTCGTTCTTGAAGTTCCTTAAACACTCATATGTAGTATGATTTGATAAACCACAAATATTGCATGGTGAGGAGTTATAAGGTTTCCCCCTACCTTTCTTACCTCCTCTACCCCTTCCTCTTCATGACCTACCTCTCCCTGCTTAGTTGTCTTGGGAGGTAGTTCCTTCATCTTCTACCTTCTTGTTCTTGCCTTTCTCTTTCGACTTATTCTTATCAGTGTATAGGGCAGAAGAGCTATTACCTCTTGATGAGTCTCCATTCCTGTAGAGCTTGGATCCATGGGTGAATAGTTTCCCCATGAGTGTGGTAAGGTCTGGAATCTGCATGTCCATGTACAAGTCCATGGTAGTTCTGAAGCTCTCCCATTTGTCATCACCTTTAATGCCATTGATTACTTGCCTTACAATTTTCTCCTCTTCAATTTCTTCTTCGATGCTTGCCAACTGATCTGCTATATCTTTAACTTTGGTCACATAATCTGAGATAGCTTGTTTAGGTTTCTTCCTTTGAGGTGTGAATTCAATCCATAATTGATTCTTCATGGCCTTTATGTTGGAAGAAAAAGAAGAAGACAATGTTTCCCACATCTCTTGGGATGTCTTATAGTTTCTAATGTGAGGAAGAAGAAAATCAGAGATTGAGTTAAGTAAGACAGACCTTGCAAATGCATCCTTGGCACACCATGTGTTGAGTCTTTCATGCTCTTCCCTTGTAGGTTGTCCTTTGCTTCTGAATATGGGCATCTCCTCATCCCCTGAGATGTATCCATAGAGACTCCTTTCTTGCAAGTGTGTCTTCATCCTCAAGGACCATTCCTGATAGTTTTTTCTGTCTAATTTCTCAATGAAAGAAGGAAAAACATCTCCCTTCTTACCTTAGCTTTGCTCTGATACCACTACTGGGAAAGATGGATGGACACTCCAAGTGATGAGTAGGTACTACCAAATCCTACTTAGTACCAGCCGCTTACAAAGATGATATTTGGGCCCTCTTAGCTCTCTAATGACACATTAAAAGTGCATATGCACTTTGGAAATGATGTATGAAAAGATTGAATCAAAACACACTACTTCCAAATAGAAGACTCAATGAAAACCTTCTATTTTTTATCCTACACCTATTGCTTGTAATGCTCAATGCTAGTAGTACAACAAGAATTGGAGAAATTCCTTTTAGAGGTATCTAATTACTTAGTAAGGTAATAATTCCAAGTGGAATCACTTGAAATGATGCACTATACACAGAGAAATCAATTTAGCAAATAGATCATTACCCTCGACTTTTTAGGGCCTTTGTAGAGTTTGACCAATGAGTGCTTCGATATATTTTTCTCCCAATTGTCTAAATGGATTTGCTTCAAACTATGTCAGCATGTAGATAACTTGGAGTGGGTTCGAGAAAGCTATAGATCATTGAATTTGGTCAAGAAGTTCCCGAGATATGATCAAGACAAGTTGACAGTTAAGAATGACTATAATAGAGATATCATAGATGAAGAATGCAGGTGTATTAATGAACAATGTTGTACAAGATCATAGGCTTGATAATCATAGCCTTATGATGGAGAATAGTGTAGGCTACAATGTAGGCCTAACACCATTACACAATGGCAATTGAGAGCTCGAGAGTTGAAGCTTCTAACCGTAACTTTTTCAAGTGACTTTATATAAGTGTCCAATTCAAATTTGAATTTGAATTCAACTTTTGGCTCTCTCTAAAAGTGATCCTTCATTCTAGGAGATATTCCCTCAATGTAGTGGTTACTTTCCTAACTAACAAGTCCTCGACTTTTGGGTAGGTGATTACAAATATTGTCAAGTCAAAAGAATTGACTTTTAGAAAGATGAAGGGATAAATTTTCATTAGCAATGGTTTCCATGGAACTTCATATTTTTATGATCCTCAAGCCAAATGTGTGGGTTTGGACTTTGCACCAACACTTGGCATGGTCGCAAGCCATCTGTTGCTCAATTGCATGTTTTTTGTCGTCTAACATATGCATTAGTGCCTGAACAACAACATAGGAAATTGGATGACTAAGGAGTGAAATGTATTTTATTGGGTAAAATTTTGAGAGCAAAGGCTATCATGTGTATCATCCACATACTAAACACATTCTAGTTAGCCATGATGTTGTTTTTGTGGAAGATGCTATTCAGCCAATACTTCCATGTACCAAGGAGACATTTGTTAGCTCCAAAGATATGTATGATACTTTGCTGTCTCTTTTTATAGGTGGACAATGTAGTGTTGTTCTGAATGAGGCAATTTGTTAGCCTTTACATGTTTCACGTGGTGATGTAGATCATTCCATTTGCGATGCAGATTTTCATGATGCACTTGTTGATGAGAGAGTTGATATTGAGGAGGCAAAGACTATGCCTAAATGGCTCGTGTAGACTTTGCGAGATAGAAAATTAGATGCAGCTCTATCATATCTTACTCATTCAAGCTTTTAGAGTGCTTCTTTTGCATTAGATTGTTATGCTATGACTGCCTCTAGTCTTTGTGATGAGAATGAGTCTGTTTTGTTTGATGAAGCACAAAATTATGAAAATGGGATGGCTACTATGCGATCAAAATATAATGCTATATTGAAAAATGGTACCTATCCTTTATGGGAGTTGCCTCCTTGAAAGAAGGCCATTGTCACTAAGTGGGTATACAAGCTAAAGCGTAAGCCTGATGAAACAATTGACAAGTATAAAGCTAGGCTTGTTGCAAAGGGTTATGCTTAGGAAAGAGGCATTGATTTTGATGAAACCTTTGCTCGTACATGTTTAATGACTATTGTTCATAGCATCTGTGCACTTACAGCTTCTCATGGTTAGAATGTACATCACTTGTATATTAAAACTACATCTCTAAATGGTGACTTGGATGAAGAAGTATATGTTTTTCAGCCTCTTGGCTTTGTGAAGAAAGGGCATGAAAATAAAGTGTGCAAGTTAAAGAAGGCATTATATGGTCTCAAGAAAGCACCATGTGCTTGGTATGAAAAGATACATGGCTATCTAATTGCACATGGTTTTGAGAACAATCCAACTGAAAGCACCTTATATGTTAAGCGTGCAAATGATGTGCTTCTGATCATTGTTGTCTATGTTGATGACATGCTGCTCACTAGTCCTCATGAGAGGCATATTGCTGATTTTAAGGCTGATTCACATGCTTCATTTAAGATTCCAAATTTGGGGCATTCACATCATTCTTTGGACATTCGGTTTATGCAAGTTGATGGCGGAATAACTTTGTGTCAAACAAAATATATTGATACATTATTACACATTTTGGCCTTGAAGACTGCAAACCTGTTAACTCCTATGGAGATAAGTTTATGATTGAGTCTTGGAGATGCATTTGATATTGTTCTCTATCAGGAGGCCATTTGATGTTGGATTTAAATATGCATTACTTCACTAGATATTTAGTTTTTTGTCTCAAAGATGAGTGGGTTTATGCATTGCCTAGGTGTCAAGCATTGGCAGGCAGTTAAGCACATTTTTCACTAATTTAGTGGTACTCAAATACTTTCATTGTTTTATCCCAAGGCACGATCACTACCACCAGATTTACATGATTTTTTTGACTCACACTGGGTTGGTTGCTATGATACTCGTGTGTCCACTAGTGACTTTTTCTTCATGCTTGGTAGCCCATGTATATCTTGGTTGAGCAAGAAGTAGCTACTATGGCCACTTCTAGTTGTGAGATTGAGTATAGGTTAGCTCTCACAGTGATTGTTGAGTGTGTGTGGCTCAGATGCCTTATGGCTGATTTGGGTGTTGGTTAGTTTTCTACCACCACTATCATCATTGAGAGTCAGAGTACATTGGTAGTTGCAAGGAACCCTGCATTCCATGCTCGCACTAAGCACACTGAGGTGCACTATCATTATGTCATGGAGAGGTTCTCTACTGGAGAGATCACTTTGGCATATGTACCCATACATGAGAACATTGTAGACCTTTTCATAAAGACTCTACCTAGGGAGAAGTTTGAAGCTTTTCGCAAAGCTTTAGGCTTACTTCCGTTTGTGGATTGATTCCACATATTTTGGCACTTCCTTATACATGAGAGCCAGCTCCTTGTTCACCACCTCACTCAAATGGGGGATGTGTTGATATATTTAGGTAGTGATGTGTGTGAACAGACTAGGACCATCAGGGCACTTTTTCCCCTCTTTAAGAGGTTTTTTCCCTAGCTTGTATATATGCCTATAACCCTAATGGATCATTTATATTTGTACATTCTAGTGGTAGTAAATTTTAGTATTGTGTGTTGTGCTCCAAGATTCTTCTTCTTCCTTGTGTTGTTCACATGCTTCCAAATGAAGTATTTCGATGGCGATGCACCACACTGCACTCTCCTTCTCGAGAGCTCCACGACGATATGCTCGAAGTAGAAAATCGAGCTCCTGACGCCACACACAGTACTCCGCACAGAGGTTGTAGAATACGCAAAAAACGCAGTACACAGGGAGCACAAAGACAGACTTCTTAGGTCTTACAAATGCGGTCGAACTTACAGTCTGTGACTGACCAGGCCACTATATGTTTTATTGAAGAACATATACAAAGAAGTGTCCGGTGGCCATTTGGCCTTTCACATGGACACTAACGGTAACAATCTCCCACTAAAGGCCAATATGGCCACAATAACTATGGGAGAAAAAAGAAAGAATGATAAAGAATACCTGAGTGTAAGTATACAAACTATACCTCCCACCTGATGGGCATGTTACACAGTATACAAGTGACTGCGTAAGATCAAGAATCAAGTAACCCCCATCAAGTGACAACAGTGTCGAAAGCTATCCTGTGGTAGAGCTTTAGTCAAAGCATCTGCAGCATTATCTCGAGTGTGAACCTTCTCAAGAATAATGCTCTCAGTGGCTAAGCAATCTCTAATGAAGTGATACCTCACCTCAATGTGCTTGGTCTTTGCATGATAGACCGGATTCTTAGCCAAAGCAATGGCACTCTGACTATCACTGAGCAAGTGAGGTACATGTTGAGGCAAACCCATATCACAAGCAAGACGAGAAAGCCACAATGCTTCCTTACATGCCTCACTTGCTGCAACATACTCTGCTTCTGTGGTGGAAACAGCTGTACATTCTTGAAGACGAGATCTCCAAGAGATAGCACCTCCAGCAAAATGAAAAATGTACCCTGATGTAGACTTACGATTGTCTACACAACCAGCATAGTCAGAATCTGTGTAACCAATAATGGATGCTTTCCCTCTACCTAAGCATAGACACTTGTCCTTAGTGCCACTCAGATATCTCAAAATCATTTTGACCGCTTCCCAATGTTTCTTGCCAGGATTAGACATATATCTGCTCACAACTCCCACTGCAAATGCAATGTCTGGTCTCCTAGCTACCATAGCATACATGAGACTACCAACAGCAGACTGATAGGGAATTTTGGTCATGAATTCCTTTTCCTCATCTGATTTGGGGCAGTCATCCTTGCTCAATTTCACATATGTGGGTAAAGGTGTACTCAATGCCTTTCCACCCTGCATATTGAATCGATGAAGTACTTTGGATATGTACTCACTTTGAGACAAGTATATGCATCTTTTACTCCTATCACGAGTAATGCGCATGCCAAGAATATGTTTGGCATCCCACAAATCCTTCATATCAAATGTCTGACTCAACTTCTTTTTGAGAATTGACAAATCATAAGAGGACTTCCCAGCAATCAACATATCATCGACGTAAAGTATCAAGCATATCAAGCTGCCATCAGAACATCTCTTTGTGTAGAGATAATGATCCTCATTGCTCCGAGAATAGCCTTGGGACTTCATAAAAGCATCAAACTTTTGGTACCATTGTCTAGGAGACTGTTTAAGTCCATACAAGCTCTTCTTGAGCTTACAAACTAGACTTTCCTTGCCAGGAACTACATAACCCTCTGGTTGTTCCATATAGATCTCATCTGTAAGATCTCCATGCAAGAAAGCTGTTTTCACATCCATTTGGACTAGCTCTAAGTCCTCCATTGCAACGAATCCAAGCAACATGCGCAAAGTAGTCATCTTGACCACTGGAGAGAAGATTTCCTCAAAATCAACACCATGTTGTTGCTTAAAACCCTTTGCAACAAGTCGTGCTTTATATTTTGGAGAAGCACTATCTAATGTGAATTTTAGCTTATATACCCATTTACATGGTAAAGCTTTCCTGCCCTTTGGCAAAGGTACTAAGTCCCAAGTACCATTCTTGTGAATAGAATCCAACTCACTCTTCATGGCACGCTCCCACTTGACATGATCCTCTGTCTGCATAGCCTCTTTGTAGCAAGAGGGCTCACCGGCATCTATTAACATAACAAAATCTAAACCTGGAACATATCTATCAGGTGGATATGAGACAGGTGCAGAACGTCTCAATGGTTGCTGAATAGGAACATGTGCAGACTGATCTGAATGGACATTCTCTTGAACATCCCTATGTGTAGCATTTTTATGCATGCTAACTGGAGGACTAGTATCCTCAAACACCACTCTTCTCACTTCTACCTCCTTAATCGGTTGTTTATGCATCTTAGACTCATTAAAAATGACATCACTACTTCTGATCACTGACTGTGTTTCAGGATCCCATAAGCGATATCCAAATTGTCCTTCTCGACCATATCCAAGAAAAATGCATTTCTTTGACTTATGGTCCAACTTCTGTCTAAGATTCTTGGGTATATGAACATATGCTTCACACCCAAAAACTCGAAGATGATCATAATATGGTGGTTTCCCTGTCCATAACTCTTGTGCCACTTTCAGACCTTTGGCAGTACTAGGTGAAAGGTTAATCACATGTACTGCAGTCAATACTGCTTCTGCCCAAAAACCTTGTGAGAGGTTTGCATGATGCAACATAGAGACTACTCTATCTTGAATAGTTCTATTCATCCTCTCAGCTACGCCATTCTGTACTGGAGTATAAGGAGCTGTAAACTCTCTACAAATCCCTCTACACTGACAAAAAAGGCTGAATTCATGTGAGGTATACTCACCCCCATTATCAGAACGTAAAGCCTTAAGCTTAGTTCCTTTTTCAGTCTCAACTGAAGCAAGCCATTTTCTGAAAGTAGGAAATACATCATCCTTCGATTTGATAGGATATACCCAGACTTTTCTAGTAGCATCATCTATGAAAGTGACAAAGTAAAGAGAACCACCTAAGGACCTAGTGGGCATAGGACCACACACATTTGTATGAACAAGATCTAAAGGCTGAATTGAAGAGTCAATGTGCATTTTATGCACATTTCTGGTTTGCTTTCCATATTGACAATGCTCACAAAATGAAAAATCAAAGAAAGATAACACAGGTAAGTAGCCAGAACGAGAAAGATTTTCCATTCCACTACGAGATATATGGCCCAAACGACCATGCCAAATACAAGCCATAGGCTGTTCAGTAACAGCTAACAAGTGTTCTTTCTGTGATACAAATAAAGGGTAAAGTGAGCCAACTTTCCTTCCTTTTGCAATAACCATATTGCCCTTTGATATACGAAAGGACTGAGCATAGAAGACCACCTTGTAACCAAGGTCATCAAGTTGACCAACTCACATCAAACTGCGTGATAACTGAGGTACATGGCGTACATTATGCATAGTAAATTTTGAACCGTCAATGAACTGCACAACCACATCTCCAATCCCCACAACATCACACTGGTAAGAGTCACCAAGTCTCACGGTACCAAGAGACTTTGCTGCATAATTAGAGAACCATTCTCTATGTGGTGTCACATGGAAAGAAGCACCAGAATCTAGCAGCTAGGTGTGGGAATGAGAATCAACCATAAGTGCCTCAGATGGCACAGTACTATCAAGTGTCAACACATCAGCATCATCAAAAATAGCATTAATTTCTTCAATCTTCACAGTCGAAGTAGATGGTGCAGGTAACTATTTAACATGCCCATCAACATTCTGTCCTTTACCTTTAGCATTCTTTAATGCATAACACTCTTTCTTCATGTGTCCTTTCTTATGACAATAATGGCATTCAATATCCCTCTTCCTTGATTTACTTCTGCTCTTATTCCGTTGACCATTCTTTTCCTTGTTCTTGCTCCTACCACGTTGTTGATTCTTTCCTTGGTAAGAATCACGAACATTATATGCATCTCCACTCTGAGTGCCAACCATAGATTTTCTACGAATCTCCTCACTCAAGAGTGCTCCACATATGTCATCATAGACGAGTTTACCACCTGGTGCACTATTGCTAATAGCTGTGCAAAATGTATCCCATGATGATGGCAGGGTGCATAACAGCAATACTGCTTTCATTTCATTGTCCATATCCATTTTTTTAGCCTGTAACTGGGAGAATATGGCATCAAACTCATTTAGATGAGCAACAACACTATCTGTGTCCATACGAAGGTCGTATAATTTTCTCATCAGATATACTTTATTTGATGCCGTCTCTTTTTCATATGTATTGCATAACTTCTTCCAAAGCTCCTCTGCACTTTCACAGTCTAATACTGTAAAGTAAACATTATCTGCTAGGTGCAAGCGAATGGTAGACCTGGCCATTTCATCTAACTCATCCCAATCATCTTCATCCATGTCAGCAGGCTTCTTTGAAATCCCATTTACTGGCTTCCATTGCCTTCTTTGAATCAGCACATCTTTAATCTGATTCTTCCATAGAGCAAAGTTTGTGCCATCAAATTTTCGGATCTCAAAATGGTCTTTGCCCTGCAAGTTATAGCTCCTCCTCGGAACGCTAGCACTAGACCCTGATCCACTAGATGTGCCTGAGACCTCTGATGCCATGATCGTAGAGAACTGAATAGAATGATAATGGAGCTAGAAGAGTCCAAACACCAACAAATAAGTGTATCAAGGAGTAAATCGACCACTATATAGTTGACTAAACCAGAAATCTGGAAAAATTTTGCCAGAGTATCCTCTGCAAAATTAGCATATGAACAGTGTCAAAGTATCATAAAACTGCAAGTACTGACATGTCTACCTGCATAGTGAATCACTGACTCCACTGCATATAATCAGTTACCCAATAGAAGCCAACTAGGCTTATCGAGCACCTATGAACAACTATCATACATCTCCTATGGCGAGGTTGGGTAAGTCTTCCACCTGCATCACCGAAGAGACCCCAACATCTGGGTGTCTCCTAGTTAAGAAAACCTCACCACGACCCTCTTTATCAAACGTAAAAGGCTTTATGCAAAGAACGTAACCGCTATATCAATGCCCACATGGACGTACATAAGTGGTATCCACAGAAGCGTACATGGTGTGTATGTGCTCAATATATGCAGTAAAATGACACTGAAAGGCTGAATACACAGCCCAAAAACTAGCCAATAACACCTGCGAGTGTCTGTCAACTCTGATGTTTTAGGCTTTAAAAACCTGCATAAATTTGCAGCGACTGCTCCCACCAAAACTGAAAACCCCTCGAGAAACCTGTAGTTTTACGAGTGTGGCTAAAAATACAGCCCCAAAGGTTGATATTTATTGTCTGAGAAGTACAAGGAACACTCTTCTTGATGTTCTTGGACCTGTGTGAAGAGAACTACGTGCGAAAGTACTCCGAAATGGCTCCAAAAACACCCCAAAATTGCTTCAAAAATAGGCTTTAAAAGCAAAAATGAAGCTTTGAGGGACCAAAACTTGTTCAAGGTAATGTCAACCTTAGTCTTTCCCCTTCTTCAAACACCACAAGAGTGTAGCTTAGTGGCAAGAGATTGCCACGGTTAAGCGAGCTCTGGGGGGAACAGTACTGGGATGGGTGACCTCTCGGGAAGTACCGAGAACCTCTATATTCCTTGATCGTTGAGGTCCTCCCTCGCGTGCAGCCAACGGCGCCAACGGTGACTTCGGTGACTCGGATGACAAGGTATGCCAAGGTCTATGCCTTGGTCGTAAGCCTGGGGGGGGGGGGGGTACTCGCTTCGCTCGCACAAATGGAACAAAGCTTTTTGCCTCGAACTGCTCTGATACCAGTGAAGTATTTCGATGGCGATGCACCACACTACACTCTCCTTCTCGAGAGCTCCACGACGATATGCTCGAAGTAGAAAACCGAGCTCCTGACGCCACACACAGTACTCCGCACAGAGGTTGTAGAATACGCAGAAAACGCAGTACACAGGGAGCACGAAGACAGACTTCTTAGGTTTTACAAATGCGGTCGAACTTACAGTCTGTGACTGACTAGGCCACTATATGTTTTATTAAAGAACATATACAAAGAAGTGTCCGGTGGCCATTTGGCCTTTCACATGGACACTAACGGTAACACCATAGACCTCAAACTCCAACAAGAAGCTTGCGGAAAAATGTGGACAATGAGCAGTTCAAAGTTAATTTTTTGGGCCGCCAAAAAATTTATCAAAAAATTTGAACACACTGATTTTCTCGATGCACACCAAATGGAAGGAATCTCATGAAGGTACCAATTTTTTTGGTTTACATATCGTTGCTACTGTGATTGCAACGTAATAAAGAATTATCATATTGTCTTAGCCTTTTGGAACCTACTTTGAAAGGCTATGTGCAATGGATCATCATATATCAAAAAGTTCTTCAGAGTAAACTCAATCAGCCATCTAAGTGCTTCACCACCAAGTGTATCATCCTATGTACCTTCCAATAGGTCAAATTGTGTGTCAAACAGCTAGACATGGATATGTGGATCATCATCCACTTTACCACTAAAGAAATTAAACTACATTCCACTAATTCTATGTCAAGGAGTAGCCATCGAAAAAGTGGCTAGGCTAGTCCCCTCACCTAAAAGTGCAACCGCTTGAGACAATTTAGGTTTGTTGACCTTGAATACTCTACAAATGGAACCTTGTGGCATTTTAAATGAGTGTCAATATGTACATTTTTCCATGACATACCATAATAAAGTGACCATATCATGCTTTTGAAGTGATGAGAAAGATATCTTTTGCAAGGTCTATGTAGATATTTCACTTTTCTTATTTAATTGTTTACCATTTTGAAAGTGTTCCTCGAGAACCTTTGGCAATTGGTTTAACAAGGATAGAGGATAGACCTACCTTCCAACACCACAAAAAATGATAGATGTGCCTTCCAAGTTGACACCAAATACCATTTTTGAAGTAGGGAAGAAGATGAAGCTTTTTATAAAAGTTATGTTGATTGATAAGCGAATGGAAGATGTTGATCTTTTTATGATTGGGTGCACTTTAGGTCAAAATGAGTGTGCATGTCCTCTTATGTTTTTCTATTTTAAATCGTAAAGACATTTTTGGCCAAGTCATCCTCAACCAAGAGAAATCAAGTTTCCCTAAAGGAAGAAAAAAATGATAGGCTAGAGATAACTTCAAGATTGGAGAATTTAAAAGATCTATCAAGGTGTTGGCTAGTTGATCTTTACATTAACAGTAATTTTTAGTATGCTCTAGACTAGTTACTTGGTCTTAGAAATTTGATTATTTTTTCTTAATTCATAAAAAGTTCCTTTTATACGGTGGTCTCTAGATTATTTTAAAATCTACTACTAAATCTATTTCAACTATAAAGTCTTGGTCCCTAACCTTCTATATTGGCTCAACTCATATTTTCTTATGATACTCTAAACAGAGAACGAAAAAATAAAATGTAATTCCTAAAAGTATTACAATATTATGATCTTTGTGAGTTAATGAGAGCTTACCAACTTAGGTCGAGTTTTAATGCACGAGTAATTAGAAATAAAGAACAATTTGTGTGTATTGGAAAATAG
Source organism: Ceratopteris richardii (assembly GCA_020310875.1). NCBI lineage: Eukaryota > Viridiplantae > Streptophyta > Polypodiopsida > Polypodiales > Pteridaceae > Ceratopteris > Ceratopteris richardii. The sequence goes on along the minus strand of CM035437.1, from coordinate 55,879,463 downwards.
GATTTAAGGAAAAAATATATTTTCCATACGTTTTTTGAGTTGAAGAAGTATGAGATATATCAGAATAAGCAAGCCTGTCTGCAGACACAAACATTGCAAGGAAGATATGGTCAACAAATTGCCAAAGAACATAAGAAAAATCCCTCAAAGTTTGTCCCTCAAAGTTTACCAAAAAATCATATGAATGTTGATATGTCATTTAGTAAGTTTGACAATCGTTAATGATGACGTTCAGTTAGAAAGACGTACATTCACTTCGAAGCTTAAATTTCTTAGTTGATTGGGCGACCTTTCTTTTGAGACCAAATTTGTAGTAACAATTAGACTAATTACTGATTTTGGTGAGTTCAAACGTAAACGTACTTGAGGATTTAAACGTAAACGTAAACGTAAACGTACTTGAGGATTTACCATCTTTAAACTTGCCGAAGTGGATCATAGACCTTTGATTGTGTTTTCTCTTTCATTATTTTAGAATATAGTAGTCAACTAACTTAAACTATTAAATCTGTTTCCCCGAATTTTCTCTATTGCACTAACTCATATACTCTTAGGGCACTCCAAACAGATAAAGAAAGAATCAACTCTGAAGCACCCCTCGTTGAGCTTCAAGGCCGGTTGGCCCCACTTAGATCCCACCCTCCTTCGCATCCCTTGTATCATTGAGAAAACAAAGAAGATCTTCTCTAGGCACTTTTCTTTCCGCATCAGCCCTTCAAGGGCTTGGGCTAAGGCTGTTAAAGAAGTGCAAAGCCTTTTCACCCACTACAAGAATCTCAGGAAAAGTATTAGAACCCACAGAAGACTTCAAATTTCCAAGGAAATAGACTCCATTTTGGCCTCTAAAGGACCCAATCACATGGACGCAGTGTTATGCCTTCAGGAGAGATTAAAGTACGAAGAGTACCTTGAGGCTAGTAGCCTTCTCTCTGTTTCAAGAGAATTTTGGGCTGGGAAGTTTGATCGTCCCAATCAATACATGTTTTCTCTGCTCAAAAAGAAGAAATGTAAGGAGTTCATTCCAATGTTATTGAAAAAGTCTAGTGGCTTTGCTATCAATATGGAGGAGAATTTGCAGGAGGCCACCGGCTTCTTTACGGATGTTTTCTCTGGCTCTCCCAAGTGGGGGGAGGATATCCGCGGAGCCAGAGCTTCTATTGCTAGGAAAAAAATTGTTCCTCCCCGTCTTGCTGCCTTGTTGGACCTGCCCCTCACTGTCGGTGAGGTCTTAGAAACCATCCGTAAATTGAAACCCTGCAAATCTCCTGGGCTTGATGGTATCCCCAATGAGTTTTTCATGGCTCTTGATGAGTTCCTGACCCCCTTCATTGTCTTGGTGTGGAAAGAAGCTATTAGGAAAGGCACTCTTCCTGTTGAGATCAACACTGTAGTTATAAAACTGATCCACAAGAGGGGACCCAAAGAGGACCTCAACAATTGGAGACCTATTACCTGTTTGACGTTCATCTTGTATTGCCTCTTTGCTGGCCAGGAGATTGAGTCCCCATATGAAGGACTTTATTCTCCCCGATCAGAAAGGCTTCATCAAAGGCCGCTTCATATTGGATGCCATAATCTCCCTATGGGAAGGTCTTGACTTTGCTCATGAATCCCACCAACCCTTCTACTTCTTTAAAGTTGACTTTGACAAAGCCTATGACAGAATGGAATGGGACTTTATTCTCCAATCCCTTCATGATATAGGGTTAGGGAAGAATTTTATAAGAGCTGTTAGTACCCTTTTTGGCAATGCCCACTCTAGGGTCTCTCTGAACGGCTCTCTATCTCCCCACTTCAGACTCAGGAGATCCATCAGACAAGGATGCCCTCTCGCCCCTCTCCTCTTTGCCATAGCTAGTGACGCCCTTGGTTGGCTCCTCAAGGATGCCCTATCAAATAACAAACTTGAAGGGATATCAATTCCTGGGTCCCCTGACCAACTTTGCCTTCAAGCCTTTGCTGATGACACTAACATTGTGGTTAAAGCTGAGCCTAAGTATGCTGAATGTGTGTTGGAGTGTCTTCACACCTTCTGTCTTGCTAGTGGATCCCATATCAACCACAAGAAAACTGCCTTTAAAGCCTCCAACAATCAGGTGCCCCCTTCTATTGCTTCTTTGGGTTGTGACATCATTAAGGAGGGTGAGGTTTTCAGGCTGTTGGGCATCCCTATGGGATTCCAAGTGACCCTCAACCAAAGATGGAACTGGGTCATGGATAAATTCTGGAAAAAAATATTTCATTGGTATGCCTGCCAACCCACCCTTGCGCATAGAGTCTTTGTTTTGAACCACTATATCATGCCTTCCCTTGTTTACTTCCTCTCTTGTTGGATGCCCAACAAAAAGCACTTCAAGTTGGTCCTTGCTCTCTCCAAGAGTTTCCTGTGGGGAGGAAACACTCATCAGAACAAAGTACCTAAAGTGGCCTGGACCACCTGTTGTCTCCCCAAAAAAGAAGGTGGGCTGGGTATCCTGTGCCCCATCAAAATGGCTACTAACCTTGCAGCTAAATGGGTTGCTAGGGTTGTAGACTCCACTGATTTTTGGGCTCTCCTCCTCAAAAGGAACCTGGATAAGTTCTACCTGACTAATTATAAAGCCTGGAAAGGTCACAAGCTCTGGGACATCCTCATTTCTCCTCACAGATACACTCCTGTTGGCAGTACTATTACTTGTAGATTTTGGAATGCTTGGATGTTAGTGAAAACTAAATGCTCCCCCAACCCCAACTTCTTTCTGCTTCATGATTTCTTCATGCAGGAAAGCATTTGGACTGGATGGCTTTCCCTGTGGGAAAGTGGTTCTCTGGGAATAAGGCAGCACAAATGCTGCATACAGGGCTACTCATCTTGGGGAGACTTGTGTGTCAACAACCAGGTTATGTCCCTTGAACAGCTTAGTGCCAATTCTGACCTTTCTTCTGGTTGTCTTCAGGTCCTGCTGGAACACAAGAATATGCTGCTCAAGAGACTTGCTGATTGTCATCAGAGGAAAAGGGCTCGACTGTCTGAGATCACACAGGACATGCTTAGTAGATTCAAGAAGCAAAGAGGATCCATCAACTCTATCCTTCACAAACTCAACACCAGGTGGAAGCTTGCCTGGAGTGCTAGACAGTGGCAACACAGATTTCTAAGTCTTTGGAACCTCCCCTTCAACATTAAGCACTCAACTCTGATGTGGCTTATATTACACAATGGGGTCTGGTGTGGTTCCAAGGCTAGGAATTATGGACTTAACTATGAAGTTTGTAAATTCTGTGGCAAGGAGGAGGATATCCCCCACCTGTTTTTCAACTGCAACCATGCTCAGAAGTACTGGAGTCTGCTCTCTGTCATGTTTTACAAATTGCAGGTCAACATCACCTATAAAGAAACCCTGGTGGGGACCAACAGCAGAATGGACTATGTTTTATGGAACATCTGGAGGGGACATATTCTATGGCACATATGGGTATCCAAAAACCAAAAGGTTTTCACCAACAGGGAAAGCTCTCTGCAGCATAGTTGCCTCTCAGGCCTCAGACATATTGGCCAGAAATGTCTTAACCTGATATCTGAAGCTCCTCATGAGGACTTTAACTTCTCTATTCATTTGGCCACTACCCCCCCTTGTAAATGGAGAGATTCTCTGCTTAAACTGTAATGTAGTAACAGGATGATAATGATTCAATTGTATCTCTAGGCCTTGTTGGCTGCTTCCCTCACTGGGAGGCTTTCTGGGGATGTCCTGCCCCTTGTACAAGTTTACATTTCTTAGTTAATTCATATTTCCTGTTTTCTCAAAAAAAAAAAGAAAGAATCAAATGTAATTCCTAAAAGTATTATAATATCATAAGCTCTGTGAGCTCATATACGTCAACATAAGATAATTCAGGTCAAGGTTTAATGTGAGATTAAGAAGAATAAAGGAAGAACTTTTATACAGAACATTTAATTAGGAAGAGAGATTCCGAAAAAAATAGTTATCATACTTGTTTTGAGCTGAAAGTTTTGAAATAATCAAGAAGAAATTGTCCCCATACAAACGTTTAAGTCATCAGATTTCAGACCTTAATTGTGCTTCCGGATATTGAGATAAGAAAAATCCCTCAAGTTTGTCAGCATGGATGGTTATGCAGGCATTAACTAGAGAATCATACGTCTTACTCATGTCTATTAGTGAGTTTGATTTTTAGTGCTTCACTCAAAGAAACTAATAAGAAAAGGCTTCAAAAAGAGAGGCACCGAAATAGTGTAGAACTTTGGTGCTCAACAACTCGTTGATTGTGGAATTCAAAACTCATACGCTTGTGTATAATTACGCTTAAATTACGCTTGTGATTGGAATATTGGCAGTTAATTACTCGAAATTCGTCATGAACAAACTGATGTTCATCACATACGTTATAAAAGACAGATTGAATGAAAAATAAACAGATTGAATGAAAAATAAACAGATTGAATGAAAAATTGAACGAATCTATTCGTTCATTTATCCTCATCGAAAGAGTTTCATTAGCAGATAACGCAGAACAAAGAAACATCAGTTTTGACCGGATAACTGAGAATTTGATATGTTCATCACATACGTTCGTCACTATCTTTCTTTTCCAATCTTCATCACATACATATTTGAACTTTTGATTGGTTTTGGAGATACTAAGATAATACTGTTTTTCAGCTTCACAATCAGATATGGCCATCCGATTACATCGCGGTGGCTTTGAGCTCTCGTAGCCAAATGTTTATATCATGAGAATGATAGAGGCCATAAGCATATCTTGGATATATTAGAATGACAGCACTTTGCATGTTTGTATTGAATACCTCGAAATGCCGTTTGTATTTCCACATTTGAATTCACGTATTTGTATTTGCTTTATGGGGAAGAGGAAGAAGTAAGATGAAACATCGCATGCTTATGGAAAAGTGGAGTACTGCGAAATTGATCTGAATTTCTAATTTTATATTTAAGCGTCATCATTTCTTATCCATCTATGTTCATACCAGATAACTATGTTCGTACCAGACTATAGAAGTACCTTAAACTGGGAAGTTGTACCATTAAATCAGCCTTAAACTTGGTATAACATAAGGGCCATTTACACTATCAAAGAGTGGAACCTTTACGTATGATAACTGGTTATATGGAGTTTTCACAAGCACCTGGAGTCCCGAAGTCTTACAGACTTGCATATCTGCAAGAACAATATGAGGTAATTCAATGATTTCACATTCCAAATGAGAACCGTTTACCAGAAATCAAATGGGCATTTTGCATCTGAAAAGAGTTGAGGAAAGGACGTTGAGGAGAGTTGATGAAGGTCCATCATCTACACCAGAAAACAGTACAGATCCACAGAAAATCATTTTTCTTAACACATTCAGCCAATCCGAACTCCTGAACGTGTAATTGATGAATTATCCAGCCATTCCGATCTCCTGAACATGTGAAGGTTATAACGTCTCTTGTACATTCTGGAAGATTAACGTCCATAATTCATAGACATCATTATGGAGGATTAATCTGTAGACTTAAGAATGACGTAAGTCCGACTTCCCGTCTTAGGTGTGACAAGCATTCCATTTTCTGCAATGCATTCCTATACTCTTCTGATGGCAAGTATAATCCTATTCTCGTTATCGGCGTTTGATATGATGTTGGCTCGTATTTCACTAAATCTCTATTTGTCGGCATGTCTTGATCCCTCAATAAAGTGATCTTACCCTTCTCCAACAACTTCAACATCTGTGAGTCCACGATGCGAGTGAAGTATTGAAAAGGTCGGGGCAAAATCCCACAGAGGCACCGCAGTATTACAGTATTCCATACCTGTACCCTTGTTGCTTTTAGGTCGCCCAAGCTGGCCAATTCATGAATTGCATTTAATACCATATCCTGGACAACAAAGGAAATTCGTCAATAGATCAGTTTCCAGCCTTTCGAGCATAACGTTGCTTTTTGGTTGCTTATTGCCTTGGAACATTACATTGTTCGACAGCATGTTACAAAGTTCTTGAGGTTGTTCAAACCTGTCCAACGCAGTACGTTCTTTGAGAGGATTCAATAAGCATTTATCATGTTTACCAAAGAATCGTTTGACAGTATTTTACATGCTTTGCCAGCTTCTAGCACATCAAGCATTTGAATCGATTAAAGGACTCTTTAAAGCAGTAAAGCGTTTCGTCTTTTGAGCTTCCATAACTTCAGAGTTACCATTAATTAACAGATTCTTTGCTTTCAGGGACATCATAAACAGATAACCCTTTCAACTCAAAACCTCGATAATGTCTTCTGGACACGCAGTGTCCTAAAACATGAGAGATATTTCTTTGTACTTGATGCTGTCTTTGAAGCTTAATGGCGTTCCGCAGCGCTTGGACAAGTTACGTTTAAAGTCGAGCAAAGAGGTTGTTACCAGACATCATTCTTATCTCTCAAACAACATCAGCTACGCAACATCAACATGAAGGTAAACACTCATACCAGACCATTTTAGACTAGAACTGTTAGGAGAGACGGAAACATTTCGAGATGAGTGAAAGCCAAGGTACCTCGGTTATATCTGCAGACGTCGGGACCGCGCGCCATTGGAAGTGCATCATGATCTGCTAAATATCGGATCAAAACGGCTCACATGAAGAGTGCATGGAGAGCAGACCTACGGCAAGGGAAACCAGAATTCAAAACCCCAACGGCAATACAATGACAAGAGAGAGAGAGAGAGAGAGAGAGAGAGAGAGAGAGAGAGAGAGAGAGAGAGAGAGAGAGAGAGAGAGAGACGCACACACATGCAGACGCACATGCTTACATAGATGTATAAATATTTGCTTACTTTATTGACATATGCCAATACATATATGCATACAAATATATCATCTTAATATTTTTCGCATATAACTAAAGATTATCTTTGTGAGTATTTGAAGAAGAAGCTTGTTGTAGTAGAGACCTTTGATTCATGTGATGAAATTTGATCCAGGTAATCAACGAAGAACCAAATCTTTGTCTCTTGGAGAGTCAAATACACCTTATAGGCTTGAGAATTAGTGCAATAAAATCTACTGTGAGAAATGACAGTTTCAAATTAGTGCAATAAAATCCACTCTGAGAAATGAGAGTTTCAAAACAGATAAGCTTGCAGAATAACTAGACAGGGCGACTTGCTATGTGTTCAGTATAGCTAGCTTGATCACAATTCATCAACCTTTTAGAGGAAGGTCACACATAGGGTTGAGTAGCTATTATTTATAGGATATGGAACTATCATGAATCAAGATGTTAATTACAAGCTTAACTCTGATTAGAGGTAATCTAAACTTCTTAGGCATGTGTAGAAAGAGACCCTAAGACCATAAATTCACTACTTCTCATAATCTACTAAACATAATATTACTAACATTTTTACACATAAATTCCACACTATTATCTTTCAAATGAATTCTCTAATTGGATCTTTGCAAGTTGACTAAACTTGGAGATGATGACACACAGAATGGAGAATAGTGTCAGGGGAGCACTAGATTATGCTCTCTGACTACACAAGACAAGATTTCGGAAACACAGTTCTGATTACAAGAATACCCACGAAGGGAAAATGCTACAAGAATATACGATCGATACAAGATGTCCCACAACCCGGGACCAATAGGTATGGAAAACTCGACTAGAGATGATACAGGAGATCCCACAACCCGGGATCGTAGGTAGGAAACAAGATATCTCGATTACAAGAAATCCCCTCAGGGATATGAACTGGATACAAGAAATAACTAGAAAGGATCTCGTACTACGAGATTACAATAGGACAAGAAAGGATGTCCACAATACAAGACTAGACAAGACTAGAGCTAGAAACAAGACTAGAACTTGAACTGGAACTTGAATGTACTTACTTGGAGGTCACGACTCCTTGAGCTCCCAAGACTGGCATTGGCAAGACTGATTATGAATGTGGCCAACCCCTCCTTATATAGGTTTTCAAGGGCGGTTCCCAAGGCGGTTGCGAACTGATGATGTCATCATGATGTCATCGATTTGTAACAAGACCTCCCAATGTCAGAATTCAGCGAATAGACAGTCGATCTTGGGGTTTTGGCACATTCCGGACGCAATGGAAGCATTGGTTTCTCCTAATTCTGAACCAATCATGAGATACAGGGTTCACATGGAATCTTAGGTTCAGGATGGTTTCCTTCGTCCATGACATCACCTCCCCCTCAAGCGACGAGTTCCACGAGGAGCGGTCATGTTATCTGGTCTCGGCTTCGTTGGATTTTTCTTATGGAATTCTCGAACCTTGATTGGTGCTCTCTGAAGGTTTTCTGCAGGTTCCCAAGTACGATCACTGATGTCATACCCTTTCCAATGAATAAGGTATTCCAATCTTCCCCGGGATATTCTGGAATCTAGGACATGCTCGACTTCAAATTCTTCATGATCATCAATCTCGATAGGTGGTGAAGGACTAGGTCTCTCCCCCCTCAATGGTGAAATCTGATATGGTTCCAACATGGATACATGGAAAACTGGATGTATTCTCATGGTACTCGGTAACTGGAGTTTGAAGGTGACTGGATTAATCTTGGCCAAGATGGTAAATGGTCCAAACTTTTGATGATCTAACTTTGCACAAGGCCTTGAAGTTTGTAAATTGTTTCGGAGTAACCATACTTTATCCCCAATTTGATACGATGGATTCTGGACACGATGTTGATCTGCATAGTACTTATATTGTTGTTGAGCTTTATGGATCTCTTCCTTCAGTTCTTTGTGAATGTCCATCAGGTACTGGGCCTTGTCTCTGGCAGCTGGGTTCTTGACATGGTTTGAGAGTTGTATATCCATCCTTGGATGTTGTCCATAGTTTGCAAAGAAGGGAGTTTGCTTAGTAGATGCATGAACACTATTGTTATAGGCAAACTCTGCAAAGGGTAACAACTCAAACCAATCATTTTGGTGATAGTTGCTAGTGCAACGGAGATATTGCTCCAGGACTTGATTCACTCGTTCTGTTTGTCCATCAGTCTGTGGATGATTTGCTGTAGATAGTTTAACTTGAACACCAAGGAGCTTGCAAAGACTGTTCCAAAAGCTGGATATGAACTGTGGACCTCGATCACTGACAATGTCATCAGGCAATCCATGAAGCCTAAATATGTACCTAAGAAAAAGTCTGGCAGTGGCTGCACCTGTGATTGCCTTGGTAGTTGGAATGAAGTGTGCCATCTTTGTAAATCTATCCACAATAACAAGAATGGCATCATACTTATCTGACTTTGGTAGATCTGTGATGAAATCCATCGACAATGAAGCCCATGGCCTTTCTGGAATAGGTAGAGGTTGCAAGAGGCCATGAGGTTTATGTCGGGGTACCTTAGATCTATTGCAAGTATCACAGGTTCGAATGTATTCTTTGACTTCCTTCCACATCTGAGGCCACCAAAAGTCCCTTGATATGAGTTCTATTGTTTTATTTACTCCAAAATGTCCTGCTGCAAGGTTGTCATGGCGTTGTTGAAGTACTTGGATCCTGGGCTTTCCTGGAGGGACATACAATAGGTTCTTATAGAGTAGTAAACCATCCTTTTCCTGAAATTCGTTTACTTCTTGGAATTTTCCTTCTTGAGCTTTCTGCTTAACGTTACAAAACAATTCATCCTATGGTAGATTCTCACGGATCAACTGATTCAAGGCTGAATCTTCATGATGGCTTGAAGAGATAGCTGCTAACTGGAGATGCTCGGGCTTGAGTAATACACTCTCTTGTTGATCAAAGGCCTCTTCACCCTTCTTTGGTGCAAGGTAAGATCTTCTGGATAGGGCATCTGACTGACATTGATGACGTCCTGGACGGTATGTGATGACAAAGTCGAATCTGGATAAAAAGTTACTCCATCGAGATTGCCTTCTATTGAGGATCCGGGTGGTCATAAAATACTCTAGGTTCTTGTGATCTGAATATACAATGACTTTATGAGCTGCTCCTTCTAGATGGTGACGCCAGGTATCAAACGCGTCTACTATGGCAAGGAGTTCTTTATCATGAATTTCATAATTAATTTCTGGAGGGGAAAACTTCCTTGAATGATATGCAACTGGATGTAGTTGTCCATCATCTCCATATTGGGAAAGAATGGCCCCTAGAGCAAAGTCCGATGCATCTGTCTCAAGGAAGAAGGGCTTACTAGAATCAGGATGAACTAGGATTGGAGCAGTAGTGAATGCTGATTTCAAGGTCTGAAAGGCCTTCTCTGCTTCTTCGGTCCATGAGAATTTGGAGTTCCCTGTAAGCTTGGTAAGAGGTGTCACTATCTTGGAGTAATCTCTGATGAATATCCTATAGAAATTGGCAAACCCCAAAAAACATTGTACATCTCGAACACATGAAGGTGGTTGCCAATCAAGGATTGTCTCAATCTTCTTAGGGTCCATAAAAATTCCTTTATCTGATACTATGTACCCTAAAAATTCCACTTCTGTCTTATGAAAAGAACACTTCTCCAATTTCGCATACAATCCTTTTTCTCTTAGTTTCTCTAGGACTATCTTTACATGATCTTCATGATCCTCTAGATTTTTTGAAAATATCAAGATATCATCAAGGTATATTACAACAAAATCATCTAAATATTCTCGAAAAATATCATTCATCATATGTTGGAAGACAGCTGGAGCATTCGTAAGACCGAAGGGCATAACTACATATTCAAAATGCCCATACCTTGTTCGAAATGCTGTCTTCCATTCGTCTCCTTCTCTGATCCTGACAAGGTTGTAAGCTCCTCGAAGATCAATTTTCGTGAAGAATTTTGCTTTTCCAAGGCGTTCCAAGAGCTCTGATATGAGTGGTAGAGGGTATCTGTTTTTTATAGTGACTTTGTTCAATCCACGATAATCTACACACATCCGGAGAGTCCCATCCTTCTTCTTTACAAATAGAATAGGAGCTCCTGCTGGAGACTTCGAGTGTTTGATAAACCCCTTTGCTAGATTCTCATCAATGTTCTTGCGTAGTTCTGTAAGTTCCTCTGGAGATAGTCTGTAGATTGGTCCAAAGGGTGGTTGTGTTCCCTCTTGAAGATCTATGGGACAATCATAAGGTCTATGCTCTGGAAGGATATCTGCATTCTTCTTTTCAAAAACATCTTCAAAGCCGTTGTACTGATTGGGTAGCTGTACTGGATCATCTTTCTTGGATTCTTGAGCTGGTATGGCATAGATCATATATGTAGGTTCCTTCCTTACTGCATGTATGAAGGCTTTAGCTCCAACATATGTTGGGTTCTTCTGGATATCTCGACGGGTGATTTTATTCTTTTCCCAATTAATTTCTGGATTATGTTTCTTTAACCACGGCATTCCGATGATAACCATATTTGCTGGACTCGATATTACATTGAAACATATGTGTGAATCATGGTCACCAAGGTGTACTCTTAGTGGTATGGTTTCCATGGTTATATTCCCCGATGCTAGAGGCCGTCCATCTACTACTTCGGCTACTACTGGTCTGTTCTTTCGAAGTACTGGAATTCCATGTTTCTTAACGAGTCCTTCATCAATGAAACATGAGGACGCTCCTGAATCTACTAGAGCTATGAGGGAAAGGGTCTTCTTAGACAGGATTAACTTGACAGGGGCAAGACATGTTTCTACGGGTGTGGATGGAATTATGAGACCCTTTCGTATATCATGGTCCGGCTGTATGGTCTCTTTTACAACTGGACTTCCTCGTTTCCCTGCTCTACAAGGGTGGCTGCGACTTTGGAGTTTGTTCTCTTGTTGGGACAATTAACTGCAATGTGGCCAGGGTTTCCACAATATAGACATAATTTGTTATCCCTCCTTCTTTGTTTCTCTTGTGGTGTTAGAGGCTGGAACCTAGTTACATCTATCTGCATAGGTTCGGGCATAGTGTCATCTCTAGGAGTAGGCTGGAAAGGTTTCCATTGGCGAGGTCTTCCTTCTACTTGTTTTTCTTGTTTCCTTTCAAAAAGACGGTTATCACATTGAATGGCTTGGTTGATGTATTCATTCAATGTCTTCACCTCTGGCATCGTGAGTAGAAGGTCCTTCACGTCATCCCTTAAGCCCCATCTAAATTGGCTAATGAAATAATCTTCATGCCAAGTGAGGTCACATATCAATTGCCTAAATTCTGATGCATAGGTAGAGGCAGGGCGGTTACCTTGACGTAGCTTTCGAAGTTTTGTTTCTGCCACTCGACTCGTGTCTGCATCTCCAAATGTGGCGACAAGCTCTCCAAGAAATGCCTCATAATTATGAAGTACGGCCATATCCTTCTCCAAGATTGGGGCGAACCATGATAAAGCTTGACCATAGAGCAAGGTTCCAATAAAACCGACCTTGGATGCATCATCAGGGTATCTATCAGGCTGCATGCGAATGTACAATTTGACTTGTTGCAAGAATCCTCGAAACTTTGTACGATCACCATTGAACTTTTCTGGCATGCAAATCTTGGGTTCCTTCACAAATGATGTACTGGGCCGTTGGTTCACTTGAATACTCCCTTGATTCGCTTGAAGACTCCCGATTCGTTCTTGTAATTCTTGAAGGAGTGTACCTACATGCACTGGATGTCCCATCTCGACTTGTGTCTGTCGACGACTTAGGTCTTCGACTTGTTGTTGGAGACTCTGAAGTGATGCTACGATCTGTTCATAAGCGTTCTCCATGATGTCTGGTCTTGGATAGAAGATAGTCTTGCCAAAATGTCAGGGGAGCACTAGATTATGCTCTCTGACTACACAAGACAAGATTTCGGAAACACAGTTCTGATTACAAGAATACCCACGAAGGGAAAATGCTACAAGAATATACGATCGATACAAGATGTCCCACAACCCGGGACCAATAGGTATGGAAAACTCGACTAGAGATGATACAGGAGATCCCACAACCCGGGATCGTAGGTAGGAAACAAGATATCTCGATTACAAGAAATCCCCTCAGGGATATGAACTGGATACAAGAAATAACTAGAAAGGATCTCGTACTACGAGATTACAATAGGACAAGAAAGGATGTCCACAATACAAGACTAGACAAGACTAGAGCTAGAAACAAGACTAGAACTTGAACTGGAACTTGAATGTACTTACTTGGAGGTCACGACTCCTTGAGCTCCCAAGACTGGCATTGGCAAGACTGATTATGAATGTGGCCAACCCCTCCTTATATAGGTTTTCAAGGGCGGTTCCCAAGGCGGTTGCGAACTGATGATGTCATCATGATGTCATCGATTTGTAACAAGACCTCCCAATGTCAGAATTCAGCGAATAGACAGTCGATCTTGGGGTTTTGGCACATTCCGGACGCAATGGAAGCATTGGTTTCTCCTAATTCTGAACCAATCATGAGATACAGGGTTCACATGGAATCTTAGGTTCAGGATGGTTTCCTTCGTCCATGACAAATAGTAAAGTGATGATCAAAAAATAATTTGTATATTGCTCTAACATTATAGTATAAGTGTTTATTGGTCCTTATATAGGGCCTTGAGTCTTCCACGATGTACCTACAATGAATTCAAATTTGAATCAACATGTGGGTACTAATTGTGATGATTCAAGGCCACTATCCTACAATCTAGGAAAAGATTAAATATCAGCTCTAACAACATTGATTTAGGTGATTGATTGATCAACATCATCAACAACCTCCAAACTATTGGAATTTGGGCTTCTCTCATTTATTCTTTTAATATAATTTAAACTCTAAGGACTCATGACTTTACACAGATAAATATTCCTCATGAGATTTCATAAATGGTCATGAGCCTTTAGATTAATAAGGACTCTTAACACTAAGGTTCACTTCAAGAATTATTTCATGCTTAGAACAAACTTGCCTCAAGAATGATGAAGGCTTGATAACCTCACAGCTCCCCCTCAAGCTAAAGCATGCTTGAGTCTTCATTCGTTGATAAGTTGAATACCTACTATTGACTTAAACGTGCAAAGTTTAACTCCATCAAGAGCTTTTGTCATCATATATGCTACCTCCTTCACAATTGGAACAAAAGAAATATCAATCTTCTTCGCCATGAGGTTCTCCCTTATGAATTGATAATGAACCTCTATGTGTTTGGTTCTTAAATGGTAAACACGTTTTGTTTCTAGGTGCATAGAGCTTATATTAGTTGCCAATATGTGAGGTTTGGAACTCACAAGTTCCAAATCTGCATACAAATCCATTATCCATATTCCTTCTTGAGACGTTGCAATGGTTAAACCTCTATACTATGCTTCAGTTGAGGATAATGCAACTGTTGGTTGCATCTTAGAACTCCATGACACAAGCTTTGAAGCTGCAAAAGATAAGAATCCCGAAGTACTTTTGTTATCATCCTTGGATCCTACCCAATCTGCATCTAAGTATATCTTGAGATCCAAATCTGATTGAATAAGGATAGTATATACCCTCATTGATTATGCCTTTGAGGTATTTGAGTACTCTCTTAGCTACATCCATATGTGGTCTTCTTGGGGAGGGCATGAACTGGCTTAGCACTCCTACAGTATATGAGATGTCTTCCCTTGTATGGGTAGCATAAATCAATCTACCAACCAAGCTTTGGTACTCGTTTATGTCTTCAATCTACTCACCTTCATAAAAATTGAGTTTATGATTCATTTCCAAAGGTGTACCTATAGGTTTAGCATTCTCCATCATGAACTTTATGAGTAGATCCTAAATGTATCTCCATTATCTCAATTTCATCCCTTGATCTATGTATATGATCTGCATACCTATGAAAAATGTGAGCTTACCTAGATGACTAATATTAAACTCTTCTTACATATGTCTTTTGATCCTTTCTATTCTATTCAAGTCTTCACGTGTCACAATTATGCCCTCTACATATACATATAAATAGATAACTGCATTGTGAACCTTCTTAATGAACTAAGAAGGGTCTGCATTGCTTAATTTGAAATTTGATCTTGTTTTTTAGGCTACATACATAGGTAGGATAATTAGATTTTTCAAACCTTGGGGTTTGTGACATGTATACTTTTTTACTAATCCACCCATTGAGAAAACCCTTCTAATTCATATCAAGTTGAAGTAGTTTCCAATTCCTTGTAGTTGTGACATTGAGCAAAGTCCTGATGATGTTCATCCTGGAAATTAGTGAGAAGGTCTCCCCATAGTCTATGCCTTGTGTTTGAGTACATCCTGCTGCAACCAATCCCATTTTATTCCTACAATTTCAAGCATTTGAAGTCCTTTTCAACTTATAGACTTGTTCGCACTTGACTATCTCCTTATTGGTTTGCATTGGAACCAACTCCCATGTGTCCATTTCATTTAGAGCTTCTGTTTCCTCTTTCATGGCTTTCTTTCAATTAAGGTTATCTAATTTAGCTTCTTCATATGTTGAATTTTTCTCCAAAATTAAACATTTGTCCAAATAAATGAGATTCTTTAGTAATATCCATACCTTTAGGTTGTTTTTCTCTCCTGTTGAGGCTTCTAGGAGTGTGTTTTCAGCATTCCCTAAGTTCTTGCATTTTGGCCTTTCCTCTTGACTTATAGAGCTTATAGTCTCTTTCCTTCTCATGTTGATCATAATCAAATTCACTTGTTGAGTCCTGCACCTGTGTATCATGCTTGCTACTTAATGGCTCAAAATATGAATATTTATTTAGTGTAAGTTTTCCTTTTATTTGTCATAATCATATCATGGTCTATGTTATTCAAATACAACATCCATGTGGTGGTAAATTGCTTTGTTGATGGATTATAGAACATGTCGCCCAACGAACTTGAATCACAACCAATGAATACTACATTGGTTGCCATTTTTTCTAGTTTACTTCTTGTTTGTGAAGGTACATGTACATATGCTAAACGACCAAAAACTTTACAATGACCTAGACTTGGTTTTGTACCCTTACAAGCTTCACAAGGGGTCATATCTTGAAGAGATTTGAATGGAATTCTGCTCACTAGGTACAGAGTAGTTGAGACTACTTCTATCCATGAAAAATGTGGTAGATTCTTCTCTTCAAGCATAGTCCCGACTGATCCATCTAGGGCTTTGTTCCTCCTCTCTACAAAACCATTCTGTTGAGGAGAGCACCTAGAAATCACTTCTCCTTTGATGCCTTGACATAGGTCTTTAACAAAATCTCTATGTTAGATGGGCCTAACTTGCAAGCCTTTTTAAACTATTTTGCCTACACTTATTAGGTTTTTAATGATAGTGGGTGCATAGAAAACCTTAGTCAAAATGTTTCTCTTACCATTGGGAACTTTTACATTACCAATAATCCCCACATCATGTTTGGTATCATCCTCTATTTGTACTTAATGATTATGCTTTGGACTTTGCAAGCCAGATAGAGGACATTAGGGGAAAAAACAAACCCTCCATGGGCCTTTTAGATTAAGGAGTGATTAGCAATGGACCAATGAGAGGAGGGTGGTGGACACAGTCTAGTCCCTTAATCACATAGGCTAGGCATAGGCTTCCCTTGTTTTTCTATGGTCAAAGAGGAGAAAACCACCTTGAATTAATGGTTTTAGTTATGTGACTAGTTTTGGATGGCTTAGAAATTAATCATAGCCTTTGGATTGGCCTTACGATCCAAAGGTTGAGGTTGAGTTGCAAAATTCAAAGCAAGATTGAACAAGAGCCCTTGGATCTTTAAGCTTTTCAAAGGCTTAGATTGTCTCATTCCAAAAAAATATGCCATTACTCTCTAACCATTAGATTAGCACCTTCATCGCACAACAGCTGATGAATAGCCTCAATCTGGGGCACCTTTGCACAATGAACATTTGATATGTCTACATCCAATGGCTCTCGATGAAGCTTTTGAATCGAATGGTGCCATTTCACACAATCCCTTTGATCAATGTCTGCATCGGATGACTTTGAATGCCTACGCCTATAGGTTCAGCCCCATTTACGGTCCATGGTTGGATTCCTTGAGATCTAATGGTCCAAAATGTTGCAAATGGTGTTCAAAAAGTGATTTGAATCACGCTCAGCCCCATTCATGCTTTATGGTTGGATCCATCAACATCTACTGGTTGAAAAACGTGTAGAGACTCTATGAATTTGGGCCCTCGAGCAGAAAAATGATGGAGAGTGTTAATCTCCAAAAGAACAACCTACTCTTGAAGTTAGAACACCTCTATATCAAGAGTAAGTCAAAACCTTCACTAAATTAGAGGTCCAATCTTCAAATTATCAAAAGTTGACAAATTCTGTGAAGAAGATGAAACACAGAAAGTATGCTGCACAATTTCTTCTAATTGACCTATCAAACATGTAAAGTTTTCTATGAAATTTTGTATGGAGTGTCGCCTAGAGATTGCGCACCTCCTCCAAGTTAAAGTTCTTCAAAAGGTTTAGTATAACTTGAGAAATCAACTTCACAAGTTACCTATGTCTAAATCTGCACTTTTGAGAAGTCGATTTAGACACCCCTAACTTCTTAACTTCAATTCTCTCAGTACAAAACCCGTTTAAGCAAATGCTTCTAGCCACAAGTAGATCATCTTCTAACTTAAAGATTAAGTGCTTACTTGCACAAAACTTTAAACTATGGAGTGAGAACTGACCAAAAGATTAAGATCGAAATTTGCGCCTGTTTCAGAGAACTGTGAACACTCAACACATATGAATGTTCCTACTTACAATTCTCCTAGCCTGTTTGCAATTAGACTCTGAAACTCAGGTCACAGGCTCATTAACTAACAACTTAGATATCCTCAAAAGGATTTCTCAATTGATCAAACACAGACGGAGCAGACACGAAAAGATCGGGCGCAATATTTCTTCATTAACTCAGAAAAATTACAGTTGAGTGATGAGAGGAAACTCAACTAATTTTTCACATGTCTCATGACATCTATCTTCCTCATTCTTGACTTCTATCTATTCTCACATATGCTCTCATATCACGCCTCGACATTTTCATGGTATTTATAGATAAATTTGTACAAGTCTATGACTAATCAAAGATCTAAGTGAACTATGTACATATGTGTACATTTCTCACATACTCTGAATGTGTCTTTCTTCCAAGCTTCAAGAATTGATCTCATCCTTCATTCTTTAGTCTTCAAACATTCAATTGGTGATTGATCTGCACCAACAGCTCCCCCTCAATCATCAATTGAGGTTTCTCCTTTCTTCTTTATACCTGCCATGTCTTTAAACTTCTGTAGCTTTGGTCCATCCAAGCTCTTTGTAAGCATATCAGCTATCTGGTCTTTTGTTGAAGTATGGATTACTTCAATCTCTTTATCCATCACCTTCTCTCTTAGAAAGTGATACTGAATCTCAATATGTTTGGTCTTGGCATGAAAAACAGGATTAGCAACTAAATACAATGAACTCATGTTATCTCCATATATAATTGGTATCCCATGCACAATGTCAAAACTCTTCATCAATGTCTTGACCCAAATTACTTCCTTTGCAGCTTCAACCATGCCTTTATACTCAGCTTCTGTAGAAGACAAAGCAACTGTATGTTGCTTCTTAGAACACCATGAGATTAACTTATCTCCCACATAACACATGTATCCATAGGTTGATCTTCTATCATCTGGATTACCTGCCCAGTCTGCATCACTATAAATTTTGATATTTGTATCTGAGGTAAACCCATAATACAAACCTTCATTGAGTGTACCCTTAATGTACCTCAACACCCTTTGTCCTGCAATCCAATGTTCTTTCCTTGGGCAATGCATAAATTGAGACAAAACCCCTACTGCATATGATAAATCAGGTCTAGTTAGAGTAGCATAGATAAGGCTACCAACCAAACTCTGATATTGTCTCATGTCTTTGAGTTCTTCACCTCCAAACTTACTCAATTTGTGATTCACCTCCATAGGTGTAGGTGCTACCCTGCAATCATCCATTTTAAACTTGATTAACAAGTTCCTCAAATACCTTTCTTGGGTCACAAATACTCCATGTTGAGTATATGTAATCTCCATGCCCAAGAAATATGACAAGTCTCCCAAGTCACTTATCTTGAACTCTTTTTCCATTTGCCTCTTGAGTCTTTGTATTCCTTCCTCATCTGTACCTGTAAGAATTATATCATCAACATATATGCACATGTATATGAAACCATTATCACTTGCTTTGACAAGCAAGCTACTATCTGCTTTAGACACCTGAAATCCAAGTTCCTTTAGGAACCTCACAAGTCTATAATTCCATGCCCTTGGGGCCTGCTTCAAGCCATACAAAGCTCTCTTGAGCTTGCACACATGATCTGGATACCTTTTATCTCTGAATCCTTGAGATTGCTCCATGAATACATCATCTGAAATATAACCATTCAAAAAAGCATTTTTTACATCAAGTTGACATAACTTCCAACCTTTACATGCAGCAATAGCAATAAGAGTCCTGATGGTTGTCATCTTTGCCACAGGACTATAGGTCTCATCATAATCAATACCATATGTCTGAGCAAAGCCTTTGACAACAAGTCTAGCTTTGTATCTAGACACTCTTCCATCTGCAAATCTCTTGGCCTTGTAGACCCACTTGCATCCAATGATTTTCTGACTATTTGGTTTTGGAACCAAATCCCATGTTTGATTCTCCAATAGTGCATCATATTCTTCCTGCATAGCTTTCTCCCATTTTTCCTTACCTTTTGCCTCTTCATATGTAGAAGGGTCTTCATCTGTATTCACCATATAAGCATAATCTTTTGTGGCTAAAAATGAAGTATCATAACTATACCTTGTAGGTTGCCATCTATTTCTTGATGACCTTCTGAGTTCTCCACTCCTTGAGGTTTCTGGCTCTTCACATTCAGGATCAAATCTTGGTGTCTCTTCCACTTCAACCTGCACTTCATTATTCTCTTGCTCATCAAATATCTGAACTTTTGATTTACCTTTTCTTTGACTCACTTCTTCTTCATCATCTGTATTGATTTTGATTGTACCTGCATACCAAGTGCTTTGCTCATCAAATGTAACATCTTTAGAAACCATGAATTGTTTTGTAGATGGACTCCACAATCTATAGCCCATCTGCTTATCATCATAACCAATGAAAACATATTTTTCAGCTTTAGGCTCCAACTTGTGCCTTAATTGTGATGGCACATATGCATATGCCACACATCCAAAAACTCTGCAATGATCTAAGGTAGGTCTCTTACCCCACCAAGCCTCATATGGTGTCATACCCTGCAAGGCTTTACATGGTAGCCTATTGACCAAGTAAGTGGCTGTATTTACAGCCTCAGCCCACAAATAATTAGGGCAATTTTTCTCCTTCATCATGGATCTTGCAAACTCAACAAGTGTTCTATTTCTCCTTTCTGCAACACCATTTTGTTGAGGAGAGTACCTGCAAGTAACTTCTCTTTTTATACCTGCATTCCATAAGTAATCACTGAACTCATTAGAGAAATACTCTCCCCCTCCATCTGACCTTAGTCTTTTCAACTTATGACCTGTAATTCTTTCTGCATATGCATGATAGTGTTTAAATGTATTAAACACTTCTGACTTATCTTTGATCACATAGATAGTGATCCATCTAGTAGCATCATCAACATAAATCACATAGTACCTTGACCCATTTATACTGAAATCTTTTGATGGTCCCCACACATCTGTGTGTACCAACTCAAGCTTCTCTGAGTGCATAAAACTATGCTTGGAATAAGAGTTCTTATGAGCCTTACCTAATTGACATGCCTCACATTTGTATGTCATATGTTGACCTGCAACATTAGGCAATCCAAGCACTGAACCATTGTTAACCATATCTTTAATACCTCTTTCATTGAAATGTCCAAGCCTCTTGTGCCAAAGATCTAACTCAGAGATCTTATGTCCTCCATATGTGAACATAGCATGACCAATATTACCTTGAATCTTCAATGTAAATAATCTTCCTTCCTTTTTCCCTGAAACAATCTGTTTATACCCTTGGCTAGGGTCTTCCACATATACTCCATCATTAGTGAACCTTACTTCATATCCCTTTTCAACAATTTGTCCTACACTTATCAAATTCTTAGGAATTGTAGGAACATACAAGACCTTACTCAATAAGGTACTTCCATCCTTGGCCTTCACTGATCCAATTGACTTCACATTGTGCTTTGTGTTGTCACCTGTCTGAACAACATGATTAAAAACATTATTCTCCAAGTTAGTCATCAAAGATATGTTACCACTCAGGTGATTGCTACACCCTGAGTCAATGTAGAAGACTCTCTGATCTTCACTCTGCCTTTCACAAGTTGCATTCATTATCAATGTTGAATCCTCCTTTTGATCTGAAGCATAATTGTAGTAGGTGTTGTTATATTGTTGACTTTGGAATCCTCTACCTGCATTTCTTCCAAAGTAATTCCTTCCACCTCTACCTCTGAAATTGCCTCTTTGATTTCTGCCACCTCTTCCTCTTGTATTATAATTCTGATTGTATCCACCATTGTTCTGATTATTATGCCAACAATCATTAGCTAAGTGATTTGTCTTACCACAAATCCAGCAAGCTTTGCCTCCATCTTTGTTGTTCCTGCCTCTTCCTCTACCTTTGCCACCTCCTCTTCCTCTTAGGAAGTTGGCTTGAGTAGTTGTTCCTTCATCTTCATTTACTTGTTGCTTTCCTTTGCTATTCTTCTTCTTGTCCTTTGAGTACATTGCATGACCTGCACTTTTGTCACCATCTCCTTTAACATCCTGCTCAAATGTTAGCATATGACCTAACAATTGATTTAAATCAGGAGTGAAATGGTCAAGTGATAACTCTGTAGACAAAATAAATGGCTTCCATTTGTCATCACCTCTCAATCCTGTAAGGATTTGCCTTACCAACTTATCTTCCTCAATGTCTTCATCAACAGCTCCTAATGCATCTGCAATGTCTTTCATCCTTGTTACATAGTCTGAAATAGATTGAGAGGCCTTCTTCTTAAAAGTTGTAAACTCTGCCCATAAGGATGCCTTCCTTGACTTTGTAGTATTCTGGAAATGCTCCTCCAAAGCATTCCATATGTCAGTTGCACTTTCAAGACCTCGAATATGAGGTAACAAGTAATCATTGACTCCCATATAGATAATGCTCCTAGCTTGAGCATCTTTCTTCATCCAATTTTTCAAATCTGCTAATTCTTCCCTAGTTGGAACACTAGGATCTCTGAACTGTGGCTTCTCTTCTTCTCCTGTGATGTAACCAATTAAATCTTTGCTCATAAGATGAGCTTCCATCCTCATTGACCATGCAGGATAGTTTTCCCTATCCAATTTCTCTATCTGTAGAGAATCTCCCATCTTGTGTCCACCTGTGTATTGAAATCTTCAAGCTTTACAAACAATGTATGTACCTTTACTTTGAATTAGACTCCTTTTGTCCTTCTTGATGTCATATGGTCTCCTCCTCTTGCTTTGCCTTCAAACTTTCACCTTTTAGTTCTTCAATTGTTGAATTTCTTGAATCTGCAGCAGTCGGGATCCTCCTTTCCTTGATTTGATGTCTCCTGCTCTGATACCACTGATGGAGAGTGTTAATCTCCCAAAGAACAACCTACTCTTGAAGTTAGAACACCTCTATATCAAGAGTAAGTCAAAACCTTCACTAAATTAGAGGTCCAATCTTCAAATTATCAAAAGTTGACAAATTCTGTGAAGAAGATGAAACACAGAAAGTCTGCTGCACAATTTCTTCTAATTGACCTATCAAACATGTAAAGTTTTCTATGAAATTTTGTATGGAGTGTCGCCTAGAGATTGCGCACCTCCTCCAAGTTAAAGTTCTTCAAAAGGTTTAGTATAACTTGAGAAATCAACTTCACAAGTTACCTATGTCTGAATCTGCACTTCTGAGAAGTCGATTTAGACACCCCTAACTTCTTAACTTCAATTCTCTCAGTACAAAACCCGTTTAAGCAAATGCTTCTAGCCACAAGTAGATCATCTTCTAACTTAAAGATTAAGTGCTTACTTGCACAAAACTTTAAACTATGGAGTGAGAACTGACCAAAAGATTAAGATCGAAATTTGCGCCTGTTTCAGAGAACTGTGAACACTCAACACATATGAATGTTCCTACTTACAATTCTCCTAGCCTGTTTGCAATTAGACTCTGAAACTCAGGTCACAGGCTCATTAACTAACAACTTAGATATCCTCAAAAGGATTTCTCAATTGATCAAACACAGACGGAGCAGACACGAAAAGATCGGGCGCAATATTTCTTCATTAACTCAGAAAAATTACAGTTGAGTGATGAGAGGAAACTCAACTAATTTTTCACATGTCTCATGACATCTATCTTCCTCATTCTTGACTTCTATCTATTCTCACATATGCTCTCATATCACGCCTCGACATTTTCATGGTATTTATAGATAAATTTGTACAAGTCTATGACTAATCAAAGATCTAAGTGAACTATGTACATATGTGTACATTTCTCACATACTCTGAATGTGTCTTTCTTCCAAGCTTCAAGAATTGATCTCATCCTTCATTCTTTAGTCTTCAAACATTCAATTGGTGATTGATCTGCACCAACAAAAAATTGAGATGTTCTCTCTCCAAATCTACATCGAAATTCAAACTAAGACGTCGATATGAACAATCTAATGGCCATAAATTCTCATGCATGAGATTTGAAATAGAAGGCTTCCTCAAGTATTATTTTATTCTACAAAAAAACTAGTGGTTTTGTATGCCTACTTAAGCTCATGTTTTAAGCTCTTTAATTCCTAAAAATTAGGGATCCTTACGTGGCCCATGCAAGGTCCACTTTTTCCCCTAATGAACAACATTTCCTGAAACATGGTTTGAACAACAAGAACACGGAATAGATATTCATCTTCTTTACCTTCTTTGTGGCTCATATTGATTAATAGTAATGAATCTTCATGTGACTAATCCTCTTGGTAGTTATCAAATTCCCTTATATTGTGGCTTCTATTGTTATTGATGAAGTTGCATCTATCTCTACCTTGAGTGTTTCCGAATCCACCTCTACCGTTTCCTTTCTAAGTCCTTCGATTGAACCAAGAATCTTGAGTGGTGTGGTTTGTCTTATTGTAGAGGGCACAAGGTTGAACAACTTGTCCTTTTGACTTGTCATGCTTTGCTCCTTTCCTCTTCCCTTCCCACTTGTTCTTGCATGCATAGTTGGCTTGGGAAATCTCATCATCATCATCTTCTTTCTTTTTTCCTTTGTTCTTCTCATATTTCTTGTCTGCATAAAGAGAACTTATTGAATTCCTTTATATTGTTTTTTCCTCTTGATTGAAGAGTTTTCCAAGAAATATGTTGAAAATTGTTGGATTTTGAGGTCTGTAGAGTCACATTAGCAGCACAAGGAAGAAGAAGAAGCTTGGAGCACAACACAGAATATTGAATGTATTACCACTAGAATGTACAAAGATAAGTGATCCATTAGGGTTATACGCATATATACAAGCAAGGGGGAAAATCCTCTTAAAAAGGGAAAAAAGTACCCCAAAAATCCTAGTATGTTGACACACATTACTACCTAAATATATCAACCAATCCCCCCCTAGGAGTGATGTGATGAACAAGGAGCTATTACTCATGTGTAAGGAAGTGCAAGGTTACGTGGAATCAATCCACAAAAGGAAGTAAGCCCAAAGCTTTGCGAAAAGCTTCAAACTTCTTCCTGGGCAGAGTCTTTGTGTGAAAAGGTCTACAATGTTCTCATGTGTGGGAACATATGCCAAACTAATCTCTCCGGCAGAGAACATCTCCCTAACATAATGGTAGTGCACCTCAATGTGCTTAGTGTAAGCATAGAATAGAGGATTCCTCCCAATTGCCAATGCACTCTGACTGCCCAAGATATGTGTGAGCTATGAAGCATGAAGAAAAAACCATTGGTGGAAACATGAGTGTCATAGCAAACAACCCATTCAGAGTGAGAAAAAAGCATGTAAATTTAGCGGTAGTGATCCCCCCGGGATAAAACAATCCAAGTAGCTGGGCATGACTAAAGTAGTGAAAGAGTTTTTAACTGCCTACCAATGCTTGACACCTGGGTAATGCATAAACTTATTCATCTATAAGACAAGAAAATGAATATCTGGCTAAATAATGCATAAGTACATCAAGCATCCAACAACATCCTTATAGAGAACAACACAAAATGCATCTCCCACATCATGAAGACTCAATCGTAAACATGTCTCCATAGGAGTGGCAATAGGTTTGCAGTCTTCAAGGCCGAAATGCTACAATAATATGTCAATATATTTTATTTGATACAAAGTTATTCTGCCATCAACTTGCATAAGTTGAAAGCCCATATAATGATGCGAATGCCCCAAATCTGACATCTCATATGAGGCATGTAGATCAACCTTAAAACTAGCAATATGCTTCTCATGAGAACTAGTGAGCAACATGTCATCAACATACTCAACAATGATCAGAAGAACATCATTTTCATGTTTAACATAAAAGGTTCTCTCAATTGGACTATTCACAAAGCCATGTGTAATCACGTAGGCATGTATCTTTTCATACCAAGCACATGGTGCTCGATTCAAACCATATAATGCCTTTTTCAACTTGCAAACTTTGTTTTCGTGCCCTTTCTGTACAAAGCCATGCGGCTGAAAAACATACACTTCTTCATGCAAATGACCATTCACAATGCAGTTTTAATGTCCAACTGATGTACATTCCAACCATGATGAGTTGCAAGTGTACATATGCTATGAAAAATAGTCATTCAGCATGTAGAAGCCAAGGTCTCATCAAAATCAATGTCTCTTTCTTGAGCATAACCCTTTGCATAAGCCTAGTCTTATACATGTCAACTATTCCATCACACTTATGCTTCAACTTGTATACCAACTTAGTGCCAATGGCCTTCTTGCCAGGAGGCAAGTCACATAAAGACCAGCTACCATTGTTCATTGATCAATGGCTTCACGACATTAGCCTAAACCTAGAATTTATATGTATTCAAGAGATTAAAATTGACGGAGAAGACCTCTAGAAATGGCTGAGACATGTCTCCTCGACCCATGTTTGGATTTCAATGGCACATCAGCGGGGGTCCGGTGGAACGGTTATTGGCATTAATCAATTTTAGTTTGAAAAGCTTGAGAACTCCATTGAAGATGACTGCCATCGATGGATTGCTGTTTCTTTTGGTGCTCCTTTTTGTTTTACTTTAGTTTCTTTGTATGCCCCTAATGGGGAGTTAGAGAGACTGAATACTCCTTGGACTCGCTCGCCCACAACGTGATTATTTGTGGTGACTTCAACATGATGGAGGACCCTATGGACAAATGGATGGGCAAGGGCAGGGTCATCGATAGTCGGGAGAAAGAAACGTGGGACAAAACCAAACTTCACTTGGATTTGGTCAAATTCAAAGATTCGAATGGCTTTTCTTGGTCAATTCTCTAAGCGGACGAGGACCTGAGGAAAGCTAGACTTGATAGATGCTACATTTTCTGAGAACTTTACTCATCAGTGGGGCCACCCTTCCCTCTCGCAATGCACCGACCTTACCATCTCTGATCACTACCCGATCGTTATCACTTTCCAAACTTCCACCAAGATCCGTGAGGCTCCTTGGTTCCATGCCAGTGCGCCCTCCTTCTCTCTCCCCTCCGTCCATCAAGAAATTGATGATGTGTGGAAGGAGGCTTTTGCCTCCGGCTTGTCCCCAGCCAAGTGTTGGAGAAGTGTGGTCGATAAGTCACGATGGATCATGATTAGATCCAGCAAGATGCTCGAGACTATGCAGCGGGCTCGTAGAGAAGCTCTATATCATAGACTCTGGAGGCTTGAGGAGGAAGTGAGCAAAGGAAAATCTCAAGCCTAAAAAGGTCTTCGAAAAATCAGAGCACTGCTGAGATACGAGGAAGAAATACAAAGGAAAAATATGCAAATTTTCTTCAAGGAGTGGTGGACTGGCAAAGCCGACAAACCCACCAAAGAGATGTGCCGTATCCTTAAAAGGAAACATAGCAGAGAATCGATCCCCTTATTGCTAGACTTAAATGGCAATGTATGCAATACCGAAAAAAGATAAGTTTGGGATCATTGAAGGGCACTTCACGCGACTCCTAGGGACCTCTAACCCCCTCTCCCACCATAGAAGGGACTGTATGGCAGCCATATCTAGGGTTTCCCCCCATAGGATACCACTCAACCTTCGCTCCCAGCTACATGCCCCTATCTCTGAAGCAGAAATCATTGAGGTCATTGATGCCCTCCCTTCTAGTAAAAGCCCGGGACCCGATGGGCTCACTAATGAGTTCTTTAAATCCTTCAAGTTGGTGGTTGCCACCCCTCTTCGTCTAGTTTGGCAAGAGGTGCTCAAGTTTGGCGCACTTCCTTCTTGTCTCAACAATGGAATTATCAAGTTAATACACAAAAAATGGGAAAAGAACAAAATAGAGAACTGGCGTCCTATTACGATGCTCCAAACAGGATACAAGACCATCGCCAAAGTCATTGCCAACAGAATCTCTTGCCACTTGAGATCGTGGTTAAGTGAGGACCAAAAAGGTTTCATAAAAGGTAGGTCAATTTTGGAAACCATTATAGATATCTTGGAAGGTCTTGAATTTGCAAATGAGTCTAAACAAGATGTGGTCTTCCTCAAGATCGACTTTGATAAAGCCTACGACAGGCTAGAATGGGATTATATTCTACAGTCGCTCTAGGATCTCGGATGTAGTCGAAAATTCACCAAGATGATTGCGACCCTTCTCGGAAATGCATCGACCCAAATTAACATTACTGGCAAACTTTCGAAGGTGATCAAACTTAGAAGATCGATCAGACAAGGGTGCCCATTGGCTCCCCTTCTCTTTGCCATTGCCACGAAAGGGCTTAGCAGGCTGTCGGAGCATCAGGTGGAAGCCGGTAATATCAAAGGTCTCTGTTTGCCTCACGACCACAGTCAGATCACCATGAGACTTTTTGCAGATGATATGAACGCGTTTGTTCACAATGATAGTACCAGCCTAGAGACGTTCTAAAGGTGTCTGGCAACCTTTTGTAAAGCCTCTGGATCCACAATCAACCACTCTAAGATCGCCTTTAGAGCTATTGTTGGATCATAGCCCGACCTTCTCATTGATCATGGCTGTCAATGTTGGTGCAGACCAATCACCAATTGAAGTTTGGAAGACAAGAGATGGAGACAAGATCAAGTTTTGAAGCAAAGAAAGTGGTTACATTCACAGGATGAAGGATATGTACACATATGTACATTAGTGAAGACATAAATCACTTAGACTTTTTGATTAGTCATAAACTTGTACATATTTGCCTATAAATACTTGGAAAAATGTCGGGGCAATAGAGGAGACAATAGGAGAGTATGAGAATAGTGTATTGAGGAGTTGCAAGAGTCATTAAACCTCATAGAAATGAGTTGATCTCTCTCTCATCACTCAGTTGTAAATTTCTGAGAAATAGAAGAAAAGTTGCGCCCGATGTTTCTGTGTTTTCTCCTCGTGTAGTAGATCTTTTGTGAATTCCTTTTGGAGATGTCTAAGTCCATAGTTAATCAATCTATGGCTAGAGTTTGAGAATCTAATTGTAATCAGGTTATGAGAATTGTGTGTAGGAACATTCATATGTAAAGAATGTTCACAGTCTCCTAAAACAGGCGTAGATTTTGAGTTCAGAGAAATGGACAATGCTCAGTGCACAGTGTAAAGTTTTACACATATGATAGCTCAAAATCTAAGTTGAGAGGTAAGCTATCTACAGCTAAAAGGATTTGATCAAACGGGTTCGACATTAGGAGAACCTAAGCTAAGAAGTTAGGGGTGTCCAAATCGACTTCTCAAAAGTGCAGATTTAGACATAGGTAACTTGTGAAGTAGATTTCTCAAGATCTACTGAATCTTTTAGAGTGATTTGACTTGGAGAAGGTGCACAATCTTTAGCCGACACCTCGTGCAAAGTTTCATAAAAAAATTTACACATTTACTCAGTTAATGAGAAAGATATATGCAGCAGACTTTCTAAGTAATCTCCTTCTTCACAGTTTGTTCAAGAATTTGATATTTGGTCATTGATCTTTTAAATTAGTGAAGGTTTTGACTTACTCTTGATATAGAGGTGCTCTAAATTCAAGAGTAGGTTGTTCTTTTGGAGATTAACACTCTCCATCAGTGGTATCAGAGCAGGAAGCATCAGAATTGAAGAAAGGAGGATCCAGACTGCTGCAGCTACAAAGAATTTTTCAAAAGGTGAAAGCTTGCAAGGAAAGCTTGAGAAGGAGATCATACGACATCAAGGAAGTCAAAAGGAGTATCATTCGAAGTAAAGGTAACTTTATACTTCATAAAGGTTGAAGAATTCAATATACAGGAGAAGGAAGGATGGGAGATTCTCTTCAAATAGAGAAGTTGGATAGAGAAAACTATCCTGCATGGTCAATGAGGATGGAAGCTCATCTAATGAGCAAAGATTTAATAGCTTACATTACAGGTGAAGAATAAAAGCCACAATTTAGAGATCCTAGTGTTCCAAAAGGGAGGAATTAACAGATTTGAAGAATTGGATGAAGAAAGATGCTCAAGCTAGGAGTATCATTTATATGGTAGTCAATGATTACTTGCTACCTCACATTAGAGGTCTTGAAAGTGCAAGTGATATATGGAATTCTTTGGAAGAGCATTTCCAAAACACCACAAAGTCAAGGAAGGCATCTTTATGGGCAGAATTTACAACTTTCAAGAAGAAGGCCTCTCAATCCATTTCAGATCATGTAACAAGGATGAAAGACATTGCAGATGCATTAGGAGCTGTTGATGAAGATATTGAGGAGGATAAATTGGTAAGGCAAATCCTTACAAGTTTGAGAGGTGATGACAAATGGAAGCCATTCATTTTGTCTACAGAATTATCAGTTGATCATTTCACTCCTGATTTAAATCAGTTGCTAGGTCATATGCTAACCCTTGAGTAGGATGTTAAAGGAGATGGTGACAAAAGTACAGGTCATGCAATGTACTCAAAGGACAAGAAGAAAGCTAACAAAGGAAAGCAACAATCAGGTGAAGATGAAGGCACAACTAGTCAAGCCAACTTCCTAAGAGGTAGAGGAGGTGGCAAAGGTAGAGGAAGAGGCAGGAACAACAAAGATGGAGCCAAAGCTTGCTGGATTTGTGGTAAGACAAATCATTTAGCTAATGATTGTTGGCATAATAATCAGAGTAATGGTGGATACAATCAGAACTATAATTCAAGAGGAAGAGGTGGTAGAAATCAAAGAGGTAATTTCAGAGGTAGAGGTAGTAGGGGTTACTTTGGAAGAAATGCAGGTAGAGGTTTCCAAAGTCAACAATATAACAATACCTACTACAATTATGCTTCAAATCAAAAGGAAGATTCAACATTGATAATGAATGCAACATGTGAAAGGTAGAGTGAAGATCAAAGAGTCTTCTACATTGACTCAGGGTGTAGCAATCACCTGAGTGGTAATATAGCCTTGATGACTGATTTGGAGAATAAGGTATCTAATCATGTTGTTCAAATAGGTGACAACACAAAGCACAATGTGAAGTCAATTGGATCAGTGAAGGCCAAGGATGGTAGCACCTTATTGAGTAAGGTCTTGTATGTTCCTACAATTCCTAAGAATTTGATAAGTGTAGGACAAATTGTGGAAAAAGGTTATGAAGTAAGGTTCACTAATGAAGGAGTGTTTGTGGAAGACCCTAGCAATGGGTATAAACAAATTGTTTCAGGGAAGAAAGAAGGAAGATTGTTCACATTGAAGATTCAAGGTAATGTTGGTCATGCCTTGTTCACTTATGGAGGACATAAGATCTCTGAGTTAGATCTTTGGCACAAGAGGCTTGGACATTTCAATGAAAGAGGTATTAAAGACATGATTAATAATGGTTCAGTGCTTGGATTGCCTAATGTTGCAGGTCAACATATGAGATACAGATGTGAGGCATGTCAATTAGGTAAGGCTCATAAGCAACCCTATTCCAAGCATGGGTTTATGTATTCAGAGAAACTTGAGTTGGTACACACAGATGTGTGGGGACCATCAAAGGATTTCAGTATCAATGGTTCAAGGTATTATGTGATTTATGTTGATGATGCTACCAGATGGATCACTATCTATGTGATCAAAGATAAGTCAGAAGTATTCAATACTTTCAAACAGATGATGCTACCAGATGGATCACTATCTATGTGATCAAAGATAAGTCAGAAGTATTCAATACCAGATGGATCACTATCTATGTATGCAGAGAGAATTACAAGACATAAGTTGAAGAGACTAAGGTCAGATGGAGGGGAAGAGTATTTCTCTAATGAGTTCAGTGATTACTTGTGGAATGCAGGTATAAAAAGAGAGGTTACTTGCAGGTACTCTCCTCAACAAAATGGTGTAGCAGAAAGGAGGAATAGGACTCTTGTTGAGTTTGCAAGATCCATGATGAAGGAGAAAAATTGCCCAAATTATTTGTGGGCTGAGGCTGTAAATACAGCTACTTATTTGGTGAATAGGCTACCTTGTAAAGCCTTGCAGGGTATGACACCATATGAGGCATGGTGGGGTAAGAGACCTACACTAGACCATTGCAAAGTATTTGGATGTTTGGCCTATGCATATGTGCCATCACAATTAAGGCACAAATTGGAACCTAAAGCTGAAAAATATGTGTTTATTGGTTATGATGATAAGCAGATGGGATACAGGTTGTGGAATCCATCCACAAAACATTTTCTTGTATCAAAAGATGTTACATTTGATGAGCAAGGTACCTGGTATGCAGGTACTATCAATATTAATAAAGATGATGAAGAAATTGTGAGCCAAAGGAAAGGTAAATCAAAGGTTCAGATATTTGATGAGCAAGAGAATAATGAAGTGCAGGTTGAAGTGGAAGAGACACCAAGATTTGATCCTGAATGTGAAGAACCAGAAACCTCAAGAAGTGGAGAACTTAGGAGGTCTACAAGGAACAAATGGCAACCTACAAGGTATAGCTATGATACTTCATTCTTGACTACTAAGGATTATGCTTACATGGTAAAAGCAGATGAAGACCCTTCTACATATGAAGAGGCAAAAGGTAAAGAGATTTGGGAAAAAGCTATGCAGGAAGAATATGATGCATTAATGGAGAATCAAACGTGGGATTTGGCTCCAAAGCCAAATAGCCAGAAGATCATTGGATGTAAGTGGGTTTATAAGACAAAAAGATTTGCAGATGGAAGTGTGTCTAGGTACAAAGCTAGACTTGTTGTGAAAGGATTTGCTCAGACATATGGTATTGATTATGATGAGACTTATAGTCCTGTGGCAAAGATGACAACCATCAGGACACTTATAGCAATTGCTGCATGTAAAGGTTGGAAATTGTGTCAATTAGATGTGAAGAATGCTTTTTTGAATGGTTACATTTCAGATGAAGTTTTCATGGAGCAACCACAAGGATTCAGAGATGGAAGGTATCCAGATCATGTGTGTAAGCTCAAGAGAGCTTTATATGGCTTGAAGCAGGCCCCAAGGGCATGGAACTATAGACTTGTAAAGTTCCTAAAAGAACTTGGATTTCAAGTATCAAAAGCAGATAGTAGCTTGCTTGTCAAAGCAAGTGATGATGGGTTTATTTACATGTGCATATATGTTGATGATATCATTCTTACAGGTACAGATGAGAAAGGCATTCAAAGCTTAAAGAAGCAAATGGAGAAAGAGTTCAAAATCAGTGATTTGGGAGACTTGTCATACTTCTTGGGCATGGAGATTTCATACACTCAACATGGAGTGTATGTGACTCAAGAAAGGTATTTGAGAAACTTATTAATCAAGTTTAAAATGAATGATTGCAGGGTAGCACCTACTCCAATGGAGGTGAATCACAAGTTAAGCAGATTTGGAGGTGAAGAGTTCAAGGACATGAAGCAATATCAGAGTTTGGTTGGTAGTCTTATCTATGCTACATTAACTAGACCTGATTTATCATATGCAGTTGGGGTTTTGTCCCAATTCATGCATTGTCCTAGGAAAGAACATTGGATTGCAGGTCAAAGAGTGTTGAGGTACATTAAGGGTACACTCAAGGAAGGTTTGTATTATGGTTTTACATCAGATACAAATATCAAGATCTATAGTGATGCAAATTGGGCAGGTAATCCAGATGATAGAAGGTCAACCTATGGATACATGTGTTATGTGGGAGATAAGTTAATCTCTTGGTGCTCAAAGAAGCAACATACAGTTGCTTTGTCATCTACAGAAGCAGAGTACAAAGGCATGGTTGAAGTTGCAAAAGAAGTGATATGGCTTAAGACTCTCATGAAGAGTTTTGACACTATACAGAGCATACCTATCATTTATGGTGATAACATGAGTTCATTATATCTAGCTGGTAATCCTGTTTTTCATGCCAGGACCAAACACATTAAGATACAGTATCACTTTCTAAGAGAGAAGGTGATGGATAAAGAGATTGAAGTCATACATACTTCAACAAAAGATCAGATAGCTGATATGCTTACAAAGAGCTTGGATGGACCAAAGTTACAGAAGTTTAAAGACATGGCAGGCATAAAGAAGATAAGAGAAACCTCAATTGATGATTGAGGGGGAGCTGTTGGTGCAGACCAATCACCAATTGAAGTTTGGAAGACAAGAGATGGAGACAAGATCAAGTTTTGAAGCAAAGAAAGTGGTTACATTCACAGGATGAAGGATATGTACACATATGTACATTAGTGAAGACATAAATCACTTAGACTTTTTGATTAGTCATAAACTTGTACATATTTGCCTATAAATACTTGGAAAAATGTTGGGGCAATAGAGGAGACAATAGGAGAGTATGAGAATAGTGTATTGAGGAGTTGTAAGAGTCATTAAACCTCATAGAAATGAGTTGATCTCTCTCTCATCACTCAGTTGTAAATTTCTGAGAAATAGAAGAAAATTTGCGCCCGATGTTTCTGTGTTTTCTCCTCGTGTAGTAGATCTTTTGTGAATTCCGTTTGGAGATGTCTAAGTCCATAGTTAATCAATCTATGGCTAGAGTTTGAGAATCTAATTGTAATCAGGTTATGAGAATTGTGTGTAGGAACATTCATATGTAAAGAATGTTCACAGTCTCCTAAAACAGGCGTAGATTTCGAGTTCAGAGAAATGGACAGTGCTCAGTGCACAGTGTAAAGTTTTACACATATGATAGCTCAAAATCTAAGTTGAGAGATAAGCTATCTACAGCTAAAAGGATTTGATCAAATGGGCTCGACATTAGGAGAACCAAAGCTAAGAAGTTAGGGGTGTCCAAATCGACTTCTCAGAAGTGTAGATTTAGACATAGGTAACTTGTGAAGTAGATTTCTCAAGATCTACTGAATCTTTTAGAGTGATTTGACTTGGAGAAGGTGCGCAATCTTTAGGTGACACCTTGTGCAAAGTTTCATAAAAAACTTTACACATTTACTCAGTTAATGAGAAAGATATATGCAGCAGACTTTCTGAGTAATCTCCTTCTTCACAGTTTGTTCAAGAATTTGATATTTGGTCATTGATCTTTTAAATAAGTGAAGGTTTTGACTTACTCTTGGTATAGAGGTGCTCTAAATTCAAGAGTAGGTTGTTCTTTTGGAGATTAACACTCTCCATCAGCCAAATCATTCTGCAGGGCCAAATTTTTTGGCTTCTTGGGATTCCCTTGGGGTTGGGCATCTCTTTGGAACAGCGGTGGAACTGGGTGTTGGCCAAACTCGAAAACAAGCTCAACTATTGGAGAGGTATGCAAATCAATCTTGCTGGTCGTGCTATAGTTATCAACACGTTCCTCTTATCATCTACCATTTATTTCCTTTCTTGTTGGAGATCGAAAGAGCAAGATCTATCCAATTTTTGTAGAAACTTCCTTTGGACAGGGGACCACAACAGGAGGAGGGTGCCTTAAATCAAATGGTCCATCTGCACCAGCCATAGAGATAGTGGGGGACTTGATATCCTGGACATTGGGTGCATGGCTAACAAATTGGCAGCCAAACGGATGATTAAGGCTTGGTGCAATAGGGAGGCCTCGTGGCCCAAGTTGATCTTCAAAAACAAGAATGATTTGGCTCTCATGGGTTTCCCAAATTGGAAGAATCTTGACATCTTGACCTTGCTGTTTTCCCCGATCCCCGTCTTCCCAAAAGGCTCGAATCCCGTGTGCTTCCTATGGTAGAGTTGGAATAAAGTCAAAAGCTACACAAGAATAAATGAAGACTGGAAGTGGGCTGCCAGTATCAGACAAAACGACTCTATCTAGTTTCTGATCCATGGCATCCGGAGTGTGGAATCTTGGAACATTCAAAATGCCAAGAAGTTATGGAACAAAGGCTTCAGACAATGGAAACATCTTTGGAAACAAGACACCAACCGCTGGATCAAATTCGATGATATTGACCCTTGCATCAACATTTTGTACAAAGAATGGAACATCTTACAAAGCAGATGTCTCGTCTGGGACCGACACAAAGTTTGCCTTCATGGGACACGACATGTGGAGCCCATTTGGTCTCAAATGGCATAATGGGAATAGCCTATCAAAAATCCCGAACATCAAAGAAACAATTGACTATCACGTTAACCTCAACAGGAAGTGGTGCCTGTCATGGACACGGCTTTGGTGGGACATGAAGTTCATGGCTATCTGGCACCCCCTCATAGAAATTAAAAAGTATGTCCTCTTATGGCAAATTCTTCATCATGGAATCTAGACCAACCTTTAGGCAAGAAAATTGTGTGGGATTCCTCCTTGGTGCAAACGCTGCCACTGGTCTATCGAAGATGTTTCACACATCTTCTTTACCTGCCCCAACTCCAACAGACTCTGGAAGACGGTTGGAAAGAAAATTAGACTTTAGAAACATCTCACACTACAACATATGAGGGGCATACCGACATTGCCCATATCGATGGTCACCCCTCAACATCGGTATGACCGTTGAAAATGCTTGAAAAAAACCACCGATGCAATACCAACGATCATTAAATCGTCGATATACACGGCGTCGGTATGAGCACCGGTATAGGTGTCGGTACTTTACTGTAAGTTACCAGTGCTTATACCGACGCTTATACCGATGCATATATCGACGCTTATATTGAGGCAACTTTTAGCCGGGCCCAAGAGAAAAAATTCGACATATGCTTGCATTTTGAACCAAAGTTTGCTACTGTCGAGTTTGCGCGCGCGAACTGCATTCTGAACCTATTGTGTACACACATCTCTCTATTTCTTTCTCTCTCTCTCTCTCTCTCTCTCTCTCTCTCTTTCTCTACATCTCTGTTTCTCTAGATCTAAAATTTTGGTAAGAATTGTTGATATATTTAGGTAATGATGTGTGTGAACACTCTAGGACTGCCGTGGCACTTTTTTCCCTCTTTAGGAGGTTTTTTTCCCCCGGCTTGTATATACACCTATTGCACTAATGGGCTACTTATCTTTGTACATTCTCTAGTAATACATTCAGTATCGTGTGTTTGTGCTCCAAGCTTCTTCTTCTTCCTTGTGTTGTTCGCGTGCTTCCGCAGACGTCTATCTCCAACAATTGGTATCAGAGCAGGTCGTCTCTTCTTCTAGGGTGCCGTCGACACTCCTCCGTTTGCAGTCTCAGATTCACACGAAATTTGGTGAGCATACTGAGGGTGTTTCTGAGATCAAAACAGCTTTGCTGTGTGGTGCCGAAATCGCGATCTGAGCTCGTTTCGGCCTCCGAACGCACTATCACAGCGCTTGTGTAGGCTATTTCGTCCTTTTGTGCCAAAGGTATACACCAGTTTCTGTTCGCCAGTTTAAGCATCTCGAAGTCTACTACAGGTCTAGCAGAACTCATCTGGGCAGTTCCGTTCAACTTTTTGAGATACAATCAATTTTTTGCATCAAGGTATTTTAGTCACCGGCCATGGCTGAAAGCAGTGATGTATTCCGTATGTTGGCTGTTGAGGATAAGTTGGATGGTACCAACTACCCATTATGGGCTTATATGATGCGACATGTACTGGTTGCAAAAGGATTGTGGAACATTGTGCAGGGTGTTGAAAGACGTCCTGTTACACCTGTGACAACAGGTACTGCAAATACAGGTGTTGGAGCTGATGAAGATGGTGTCGAAGATGCTATTCTGTAGATTCCTATTCGTGTTGCTGTTTCTATTGCACCTACTATAGAGCAGATTCGTTGGGATGGCAGAGATGCCCAGGCACATGCATTGATACCTTTGTCTGTCAAACGTGCCATTATTTCTCACATTCACTCTTGCAGAATAGCAAAGGATGCTTGGGATACACTTACCACTTTATACCAGGCTAGGAATGAGGCTCGTGTTGCTTACCTCTGAAAACAATTGGAGAGTGAGCACATGAATGAAGGTGATTCTATCGACAGTTTTCTTACAAAGATCAAAGACCTGAAGGAACAATTGATTTTTGCTGATGAGATTATACCAGATAGCTCACTTGTGCAGACCGTTCTGAATGGTCTCCCTGATTCATATCAGAGTTTTGCCTCTACTCTTCGGTTGATGATGAAAGGCAATCCGAATGCCTTGTCATTTGATGAATTAGTCTCTGTTCTGTTGCAAGAAGATCAGTCCAGGCAGAACAGGTCCATTATGCGTGTTGCAGATGAAGCTTTCTTTGCTAGTCAGAAGGGCAAAGGAAAATGGAGCTCTTCTACTAGTAAGCAGAAATCTGCAAATGCTGCACAATCGAAGAACCAGGATAAAGATGAGAAGAAATCAGAAAAGCAGAAATTCTTCTGTAAGTACTGTAAAGGCAATGATCATATCATAAAGAACTGTCCAAAACTCGTTGCAAAAGAGGCAAAGAAAAAGGAGGCTGGAATGGTTGCTGCAGAAGCCTTTACACCAAAAACAGAGTGTGCTAATCTTGTGCAGGAAGAAGAATGGGCGTTTACTACTGTTTGCAGTTTTGACCCATCTTCTCATGAGCAATGCATGTCTGCAGTGGACTCAGATGTTTGGTACTTTGATAGTGGGGCAACCAAACATATTACCTTGCAGTGCAGTTTCTTCTCTTCACTCGAGCCTGCCCCTATAGGGAATACTGTCACATGCACCAATAACTCCTCTTATCTTGTTATGGGAGTTGGTAAGATCATTCTAACTACTGCTGATGGTAGTTCTTTCACTTTGTCTGATGCTTTATTTGTGCCAGGGATCAAAAAGAATCTGTTATCAGTTTCTGCATTAGCCAAGATTGGCTTGGTTGTGAAATTTGTTGATGACAGGTGTACAGTTCATGATCTCTCAAATGGCGATGTGATTATTGCTTCTGGCATTTTATGTTGTGGGCTGTATAAGCTCATAGACTATGAAAGATCTGTGAATGATTCGGCATGTGCAGTTCATGATTCTCAAGCTATGTCAGATGCAAAGCTTTGGCATGCACGCTTTGGTCATCTGAATTTCGCTAGTTTGTTACGCCTGTAGAAAATCTGAAATGGTGTCCTCTTTGCCCAAACTTGAGGCACCTGGAAAACATGTTTGTGAAGGCTGTATTTTGGGCAAAATGCAGCGTTCTTCCTTTCCAAAAGATGGTTCAGTTTGGGCTACGCAGAAATTGCAGCTTGTACATAGTGATGTCTGTGGTCCTATGCAAACACCCTCTTTTGGAAATTACATTTACTTCGTGACTTTCATTGATGATTTTTCCAGGCATGCATGGGTATATCCACTCAAAGCAAAGTCCGAACTGTTCATGTGCTTCAAACAGTTTTTGGTTTTGGCTGAAAATCTGTCAGCATGTAAAATGGGCACCCTCCGTTCTGATCGAGGGGGGGAATATATGTCTTCAGATTTTAATGCATTTCTGGCTGAACGTGGGATAAAACACCAGTGTACAGTACCATATACACCTCAACAGAATGGAGTTGCTGAACGAAAGAACAGGTCACTCATGGAGATGGCGAGGTGCATGGTCAAAAGTCAGGCTTTACCACATAATTTCTAGCTTGAAGCTGTCATGTGTGCAGCATATGTACTGAACAGGTGTCCCACTAAAGCGTTGCAGTCTATCACTCCATATGAGGCTTGGAATGACCGCAAGCCATCTGTTGCTCATCTACGTGTTTTTGGTTGTTTGGCATATGCATTAGTGCCTGAACAACATCGCAGAAAATTGGATGATAAGGCAGTAAAATGTATTTTTGTTGGGTACAGTTCTGAAAGTAAAGGCTATCGTCTGTATTATCCATAGACTAAATGCATTCTGGTTAGCCGTGATGTTGTCTTTGTGGAAGATGCTATTCAGCCATTGCTTTCATGTACTAAGGAGACATCTTTTAGCTCCAAAGACATGTATGATACTTTGATGCCTCTTTTTACAAATGGACAGGCTAGTGTTGGTCCTAATGAGGCAACTTCTCAGCCTTTGCAGGTTTCATATGATGATGCAGATCATTCCATTTCTGATGCAGATTTACATGATGCACTTGATGAGAGAGCTGATATTGAGCAGGCAAAAACTATGCCAAAATGGTTGGTGCAGACTTTGCGTGACAGCAAATTAGATGCACCTTTGTCATATCGTACTCGTTCAGGCTCTCATAGTGCCTCCTTTGGATCAGATTGCTATGCTATGGCTGCATCTAGTCTCTGTGATGAGAATGAGCCTGTTTCTTTTGATGAAGCACAAAATTCAGAAAATTGGATGGCTGTTATGCAATCTGAATATGATGCTATAATGAAGAATGGTACATGGTCTTTATGTGACTTGCCTCCTGGCAAGAAGGCCATTGGCACTAAGTGGGTATACAAGCTGAAGCGTAAACCTGATGGTACAGTTGACAGGTATAAAGCTAGGCTTGTTGCAAAGGGTTATGCACAGGAAAGAGGCATTGATTTTGATAAGACCTTTGCACCTACATGCCGTATGACTACTATTTGTGCACTTGCAGCCCATCATGGTTGGAATGTACATGAGTTGGACATTAAAACAGCATTTCTGAATGGTGACTTGCATGAAGAAGTGTATGTTTTTCAACCCCGTGGCTTTGTGCAGAAAGGGCATGAAAACCAAGTTTACAGGTTAAAGAAGGCATTATATGATTTAAAGCAAGCACCACGTGCTTGGTATGAGAAGATACATGCATATATGATTGCACATGGTTTTGAGAACAGTCCAACTGAAAGCACCTTATATGTTAAACGTGCTAATGATGTGCTTCTGATCATTGTTGTCTATGTTGATGACATGCTGCTCACTGGTCCTATTGAGACACATATTGCTAATTTTAAGGCTGATTTGCATGCCTCATTTGAGATGTCTGATTTGGGGCATTTGCATCACTATTTGGGCATTCAGTTTATGCACGTTGATGGTGGAATGGCTTTGTGTCAAACGAAATATATTGACACATTATTGTAGCGTTTTGGCCTTGAAGACTATAAGCCTATTGCCACTCCTATGAAGATAGGTTTACGATTGAGTCTTCATGATGCTGGAGATGCATTTGATGTTGTTCTCTATCAGCAGGCTGTTGGATGCTTGATTTACTTATGCATTACTCGGCCAGATATTCAGTTTGCTGTCTCACAGATGAGCAGGTTTATGCATTGCCCAGGAGTCACGCATTGGAAAGCGATTAAGCGCATCTTTCGCTACTTGAGTGGTACTCGGCTACTTGGGTTGTTTTATCCCAAGGGGGGATCACTACCGCCAAATTTGCATGCTTTTTCTGACTCAGATTGGGCTAGTTGCTATGATACTCGTGTGTCCACTAGTGGTTGTTGCTTCATGCTTGGTAGCTCATGTATATCTTGGTTGAGCAAGAAGCAGCCTACTGTGGCC
Organism: Ceratopteris richardii; assembly: GCA_020310875.1. Classification (NCBI taxonomy): domain Eukaryota; kingdom Viridiplantae; phylum Streptophyta; class Polypodiopsida; order Polypodiales; family Pteridaceae; genus Ceratopteris; species Ceratopteris richardii. The sequence goes on along the minus strand of CM035437.1, from coordinate 55,838,630 downwards.
ACTTCTAGTTGTGAGGCTGAGTATAGGGCATCTTTCATAGCGACTAGTGAGTGTGTGTGGCTCAGACGCCTTATGGCTGATTTGGGTGTTGGCCAATCTTCTGCTACCACTATCTTCACTGACAGTCAGAGCGCGTTGGTAGTTGCGAGGAACCCTGTGTTCCATGCTTGCACTAAGCACATTGAGGTGCATTATCACTATGTCAAGGAGAGGTTCTCTGTTGGGGAGATCAGCTTGGCATATGTGCCCACGCAAGAGAACATTGCAGACCTTTTCACGAAGGCTCTACCTAGGGAGAAGTTTGAAGCTTTCCGCAAAGCTTTGGGCTTACTTCCTTTTGTGGAGTGATTTCCACATAGCTTGGCACTTCCTTATACATGAGTGCCAGCTCCTTGTTCACCGCATCACTCCCAAGGGGGATTTGTTGATATATTTAGGTAGTGATGTGTGTGAACACTCTAGGACTATCGGGGCACTTTTTTCCCTCTTTAGGAGGTTTTTTTCCCCCGGCTTGTATATACGCCTATTGCCCTAATGGGCTACTTATCTTTGTACATTCTCTAGTAATACATTCAGTATTGTGTGTTTGTGCTCCAAGCTTCTTCTTCTTCCTTGTGCTGTTCACGTGCTTCCACAGACGTCTATCTCCAACAAGAATTGCACATACTGTAGCACCCTTTCTCTTTCTTTGTGTTTTCCCTTTTCTAATTTCTCTTCTCTTTTGTTTTGCAGGAGCTTTTTGGCATCAAATCTTTGGAATTCGACGAAGGGCAACATTAAATGGACCTTGATGACAACGCTTGAAACAATTACATCGATGTAAGTGATTGTTTTGTTTTCGATTGATATAGAGTGAGATAGAGAGAGAGATGAAAGAAAGAGAGAGATCTAGAGAAACATAAAGAGAGAGAGAGAGAAAGAAAGAGAGAGAGATGAAAGAGAAAGGTAGACAGAGAGTGAAAAGGAGAGAGATGAAATAGAAAGATAATGAGATAGAGAGAGAGATGCATACATACATACACACACATATGCATACACATACTCACATACATATTACATACAAACATGCATATTACATACACACTAACATACATATTACATACACATTCATATACATACACATACATATTGCATACTCACATGCATACACACATATACATACATACATGCATATTACATACACACATGCATATTAGATACACACATGCATATACATACACACACATATTCATTCTCATACTCACATGCATATGCATACATACATACACACACATATGCATGTACACACACACATACACACATGCATATTACATACACACACATATATATACACACTCACATATGTATATACACTCACATATGTATAAACACACATGCAAACATGCACATACACATACACACACATCACATATACATACACATACACACATATACATGTTTTAGGGTTAGGGTTTTAGGCTTAGGGTTTATGAATTTCTCTTTTCTTTTGTTTTGCAGGAGATTTTTGGCATGAGTTCTTTGCAATTCGACAAAGGAAAACATTAAGTGGACTTTGACGACAACGCTCCAAACAATTACATCGATGTAAGTGATTGTTTTGTTTCGGATTGATATAGAGTGAGAGAGAGAGAGATGAAAGAAAGAGAGAGATACATACACACATATTTGCATGTACACACACATACATACATGCATACACACATGCATATTACATACACACACATATAAATACACACTCACATATGTATACACACACATATGTGCATACACATGCATATGCATACATACATACACACACATATGCATGTACACACACACATACATACATACACACATGCATATTTCATACACACTCACATATGTATACACACACATATGTGCATACACACATGCATATGCATACATACATACACACACATATGCATGTACACACCCACATACATACATACACACATGCATATTACATACACACACACATATTAATACACACTCACATATGTATACACACACAGGCATACATGCACATACACATACACACACATCACATATACATATACACATACACACATATACATGTTTTAGGATTAGGGTTTTAGGATTATGGTTTTTGAATTTCTCTTTTCTTTTGTTTTGCAGGAGATTTTTGGCATTGATTCTTTGGAATTTGACAAGAGACGATGTCAATTGGGCTTTGACGAGAGCGTTCAAAAGAATTACATCAATGTAAGTGATTGTTTTGTTCTTTATTATAAATAGAGATAGAGAGAGAGAATGAGAGAGAGAGAGAAAGAGGGAGAGAGAGAGATGAAAGAGAGAGAGAGAGAGATAAAGAGAGAGAGATATAGATAGAGAGAAATAGAGAGACATAGAGATACATACACACAGATGCATCCATATTACATACACATATGCATATGCATACATACACACACACATATACATGCACACGTGTACACACACATGCATACATGCACATACACATACACACACATCACATATACATCCACACAAACACACATATACATGTTTTAGGGATAGGGTTTTTGGATTAGGGTTTTTTACTTTTACACATATACACACATAATACATACACACATGCACACATATACACATGCATACACACATACACATACACATACACATACACATACATATACACATACATATACACATACACATACATACACACACATCCATACATACATATAGACACACATACATACATACATACATACATACATACATACATACATACATACACATAGAGAGAGAGAGAGTCACACACACACACATGCATACATACATACACGTGACATATACATACACACATATGCATGTTTTAGGGTTAGGGTTAGGGTTTTTGGCTTTTACATATATACACACATGCATACACACATATACACATAAGAACACATAATACATATGCACATACACATATATATACACGTGCATACACACATACACACACACACACACATACATATATATATATATATATATATATATATATATATATATATATATATATATATATATATATATATATATATATATATATATATATATATATATATATATATATATGCATACACACATACACATATGTGACATATACATACACACATGCATGCACACATATACACATATAAACACATAATACGTATACACATACACATATATATACACATGCATACACACATACACACATATACATGTTTTAGGTCTAGGTCTTCAGAATTAGGGTTTTAGGATTTTTACATAGAAACACATATGCATACACACACATACACATATATATATTCACCTACACATATATATACACAAGTATACAAACATACACATGTTTTAGGTCTAGGTATTTAGGATTAGGGTTTTAGGGTTTTTACACATGCAGATAAATATTTACACATATAGAAATATACACACATAATACATGTACACATACACATGTATATACATAGGCAGACACACATATACATGTGTTCTAGTTGTTGTTTATAAATATCATGTCAATGTGTCCCATTTCTTTGTACACGATTCATGATTCATTTTGCTCATGTCTTTTGTATTTGACAGTATGTTTTGCTTTATCAAATCATTCTTTTGTTGCATGTCATACATGTTACATGTAGTTGGGTATTTCTTGGGCAGAGTGGATTGTCTTTTGCTACACAACAGCATGGGAATGTTGTTGTAGCAAGAGACAACACACTCTGCCCAAAAACATTTTGCAGATATGGTCGTCGGTATAAGAGACGGTATAAGCGTCGGTATCCCCAAGCACATACCGATGCTTATACCGACTATTTCGCCCAGGGGCATACCCATGCATATACCGATGCTTATATCGAGGCTTATGCCGACGCATATACCGACGCTTATGCCGACGCTTTGATTCTAACGCCTACACCGACCCTTACACTGACGTCGGGCAAAAATTGTGCTCGTTCATTTTCCTCGGTAGAACCCTTGGTATACCCCTGATATGTTGTAGTGTCAGTTGGTAGCAGGCTCTGCTAGGAGAAGCGATCGGCTGCTCCACGACTCTCTAGAACGCCATCAGAGGGGAGGTGCTATGGAAAATCTGGCGGGAAAGATGTGCTATCAACTTCGGTGACTCCCCCAAAGAGTGGTCAATTGAGAAATCGTTGTTCCTCCTTGGCAAAAGGATTGTTAGCTGTAAGAAATCCCCCCCCCCCTTCAGGCATCATCAAGTATTTGTTAGCTGTAAGAAATCCCCCCCCCCCCCCCCCTTCAGGCATCATCAAGTACTCCTTTTGATCAATAACAAGCTTAAACCCAAGTGGTTCCCACATGAGGGTGATGAGAGGGTGATTAACCTTCTTTGTAATGCCATCTAAGCTCTATAAAAGCTTCCCCTGCTTTGTGGGATTCAGGGGATCCCACAGGCACTAGTCCCTTTCTCTTGTACTTTTCTTTATTTAATTCAAGCTTGGGAGAGTAGGTGAATGCCGAACTTCCTTTATATTAAAAAAAAAACACACCAAGTTTTAGAATTTTGTGCTTCATCAAACAAAATAGGCCTAGTCTCATCACAGAGAAGGCATACATAGCATTATAATCTGATGCAAAAGAAGCACTATTAGAGCATGAACAAATATGATATGATAGAGGTGCATCTACTTTGCTATATCTCAAAGTCTGCAGTAACTATTTAGCCATATTTTTTTCCTCCTCTATATTAGTTTTCTCATGAACAAGTGCATCATTTAAATTTGCATCAGAAATGGAATGATCTACATCAACACATGAAACCTCTGAAGGCTGAAAAGTTGCCTCATTTGGACCAGCACTAGATTGTCCACCTATAAAAAGAGGTAGCAAAGTTTCATGCATGTCTTTGGAGCTAACTCATGTCTTCTTAGTACATGAAAGTAATGGCTGAATAGAATCTTCCACAAAAACAACATCATTGCTAACCAAAATGTGTTTCGTATGTGGATCAGAAACAAGATAGCCTTTACTTTCAAAACTATGTATACCCAACAAAAATACATTTCACTATGTTATCATCCAATTTCTTACATTGTTGTTCAAGCATTAATGCATATGCTAGACAACCAACAACACGTAGGTGAGCAACAGATTGCCCATGACCATGCTAGTGTTGGTGCAAGAAAATCATCAATTGATGATTTGAACAAAGATTTGAAGTCAAAGAATGAAGCAAAGATCAACATATGAGGCTTGAAGTTTAGTGTATGCTGCTAAGATTATCGCAATAAATAGGGATAGGCTTTCCCACTTCCACAGCTAAATCTGCAAGTAGCATTTCTAGCCATGATGCCTCACATGCTGCCATTGTTGCACCTCTATACTCAACCTCTATACTAGACAGAGCAACAGTGGGTTGCTTCTTGCTGCTCCATGTAATAGCTACACTCCCAAGTGAGAATAGAAAACCACTAGTAGATCTTCTATCTGGAATGCTACCAGGCCAATGTGCATCGGTGTATCCATAAACCTACAAATCTACACCAACCTCATAAAACAGTGCATAATCCAAAGTAGCACTCACATAACGTAGAGTGCACCTCAAAGCATCCAATTGTGGCTTTTTGAGAACCTGCATAAACTAATTTTCAAGTCCAACAATATAACTTAGATCATGCATTGTAATTGTGGGAATATATGAATTCCCACAATTTTCTTGTGCATAGTAGCATTTTCCAATGCTTCACCTAATGTAGTATCCAACTTCAAATTTTGATTCTAATGGCATAGAAATTCGCTTACAATCAGCCATACCATACTTTTGCAATATATTCAAGGCATATTGCCTTTGCGACATCCATATACCTATTTTTGTATGTATAAACTAAATGCCCAAGGAATACCGCAGCACACCAAGATCTTTCATGTCAAATTCCTGCATGAGAAGTTGCTTTACCTCTTTGATGCTTCCTTCATTATCACCACCTAAAATCAGGTCATCAACATAAATAGCCACAATAGTGATGCCATCATTAGCCTTCCTTGCATATAGTGAGTGATCTGCATCACACATAAAAAACCCAATGCTCGTTAATTAATTATCAATCCTTGCATGCCATGCACGAGGGGCTTGCTTCAGCCCATACAAAGCCTTTTGCAACCTGCAAACATATTCTGGATGCTTTGAATCTTCATATCGTTGTGGCTGGTCCATATATACTTATTCCTGTAACTCACCATGTAGGAAAGCATTCTTCACATCCATCGATGCAAAGTCCATCCTTTTGTTGTAGCTAATGCAACAAGTGTTCTAACAATAGACATTTTAGCTACAAGGCTGAATGTTTCCTTATAATCAGTGCCATAAGCCTGTGCATATCCTTTAGCTACCAATCGTGCTTTATACCTACTTATGCTACCATCAAGATTATGCTTTACCTTGTAAGCCCATTTGCAGCCTATGGGTTTCTTTCCTTGCGGCAATGGAATTAGCTTCCATGTATCATTTCCATAAAGTGCAACCATCTCCTCATCCATAGCTTTTTCCCAATCTGCCATTCCAATTGCATCTTCAAAGCAAGAAGGTTCAACATCTTGTATTACCTTTGTCATGTAGGCATAATGATGAGCCATATAATTGTCATACGTCAATTGTTGCACTGAATTCCACATCCTCCTAGATCATCTTGGTTGTGGGTCACTTATCCTTGTATCATTTGCATGTGCCCTTCTTACTTCTGGAGTCTTCATAGAGGGCAGTCGAAGTTCCTCATCAAGACTCTTTTCTAAACCGCTTGAATCTCCATCAACGTCTTCAAAACCTGCACATGTTTTATGACCTATAGAAAGCTTTTCTTTACCTTTCTTGGATGTATTTGATAAATTTGTTGGACTAAAATTTCTACACAATCCTCCACTCCATGGATTTGAGTTGGAACTATTGCTTGCGGATGCATCCGGTCCACTCAAACCTTGAGATTTTGTAGTTGATTTTTCAGCATTTTCTTTGTCATTTGGTTCAAGATTCAGTCCTTCTTTGGCATCTGCATAGAAGCTTGACATTTCATCAAATACCACATCTCTACTCACCTTTACCTGTCGTGTGAGTGGGTTATAACATTTATATCCCTTTTGCTCAAGGGAGTATCCAATGAAGGCACACTTTTCTGCTTTGGATCAAGCTTTCTCCTCAATTCATCTGGGACATGTACATATGCAATACAGCCAAAAACTTTCAGATGTGATAAGTTTGGCTTTTTCCCTGTAAACTTCTCTTTAGGTGTAACTTGATGTATAGTAGCAGTTGGAGTTCTGTTCATGATGTATACAGTAGTATGCATAGCTTTTGCCCAATAACAATGAGGCATATTCTTTTCAACCATCAAGGCTCTTTCTATTTTTGCAATATGTCTATTTCTGTGTTAAGCAATGCCATTCTGTTGTGATGTGTACTTGCATGAAAACTGATGTCGAATTCCATGATTTTTTAGAAAACTACTGAACTCATTTGACATGTATTCACCTCCTCCATCAGATCTTAATGTCTGAATGTACTTCCCTCTCTCCTTTTCCACCATATCTTTAAAATTATGGAAGTGATTGAACACTTCGCTCTTCTCTTTCATGAAATATACCCATACTTTGCATGTATAGTCATCAATGAAAGTAACATGAATGTGCAACTGCCCATAGATGTGGTCTTTGTTGGACCCCAAACATCTGTATGTACTACTTCTAGTATATTCTAACTAACATGCTTGTCATGTGGAAATGATGCTCTTGATTGTTTACCAAATTGACATGTTGCACATACCTTTTTCATTTCTGCAACTTTGAAATTTGGTAGTCCACGGACAATCTCCTTTGAATGCATCAATTTCAGCCTTTGCAAGTTTGCATGTCCAATCTGTTTGTGCCACATCTCTATATCTGCAATAACTCCTGCACCTTTTGCTAACATGGCTGCATTCATTTCAGGAATCTTCACATTTAAGGTGAACATCCTACCCACTTTATTTCCTTTGGCAACCAATCGTCCATCTTGCTTGTACTCTTCTACATATAATCCATCAGCATTGAACCTGACTTGTAATCCCTAGTCAACTATTTTTCCAACAAAAACCAATTTCTTTGTTATATTTGGAACATGCAGCACATTAGCAAGATGTTTTACCTTTCCATCCTACATGGATAGTTGTATGTTTCCTGTATGCTCAATAGGATGTGATGTGTCATCACCTGTTTCAGCATATCCAAGAACTTGCAATTTCTGCAAAGTACTAAACCATTGCGCATGACTCGTCATGTGATTTGAAGCACCTGAATCAACATACTAGATATTATCATTTGATTTTGAAACACCAGTAGACATCGTATTCATCATGTGATGTTGAACCATGAAGAGCTTTTGAGAATCATCTGCACTTGTGGATGCATAGCTATTCTGCTGCCTTGTGTTATTTTGATTCTTCAACGTGCAACGTTCAAAGTGTCTAGGTTTACCACAATTCCAACATCCTTTACTATCATTACCTGAATCATTTCTTTGGAAATTTTTGCGGCCTCTTTGGCTCCGCGTGCCTCAAAACTATCCTCCTACTCCTGCATGATTATGTTGTTGACTTTGGTCTTGGTTACTATTTCCTCTTCCACTTCCAAAACCTCTACCTCTGCCTCTTCTTCTACTAGAGTAGAATACCCACTCAGAACTAGATTTTCCTTGGGAGTTTGAATCCTCATGAAGATTCTTTTCTTCAATAATTAGCATAGATACGAGATCAGCAAAATTTGGAATATTTTCCTTAGTCTGTATAGAAGTTTTGAACTGCTTATATGCAACTCCTAAACCACAAAGAGACACTTCCACCTTATCATCATCATCTACATTCACGCTAATAGATGCAAGTGACTCACATATGCTTTTGATTTTCAAGGTGTAGTCACTTACCAACATGCTCTTCTTCTCCAATGTATGCAACTCGTTCTTGAGTTGCAATTTACGTGCCTTTGTATTGGTCTTCTACAATGTGACCAAATTGTTCCAAGCCTCTTTTGGAGTCTTCGCATCCTGTATGTGTCCAATCATGCTATCATGTATGCTAACAAATAGTCAGTTACTTTTCGTGCTCCTTGATTCCATTCCTCATATGCTCTTACCTAATCTGCACTCTGATTCCTTTCTGGTAACTGTGGAGCATTTTCATTCTCTCCTTTGATGTACTTCGAGTAGCCTTTTCCCATCAGGAAATTTATCATTCTAAATCTCCAAGCATGCAAGTTGTTCTTGTCCAGCTTATCGCTCATAAGCTAACTCATTCCATCTGCGTTTGTCATTTCTGCAGCAATTCACAACACTGCAAAACACTACAAGCAGCACTTTTGCTTGAACACTATCGCACTATGACATGACAGTTTGACCTCAGAAAAACGCAGTTTTCGTGTATCAATACACAAAATCACTTGAAATTTTGGATTTGGAATATATGAGTGCTATTGAACACAGCATAAGTTATAGCTTCTGAAACTCACCTGGTTTTTTTGCAGGCCCCACCTTGCAGTCTCGAAAGGAGTTTCGAGATGGCTCCAAAACTTTGATATTCCAAAAACGAGTGACCCTAAAAGGATAACACTCAAAAATATTTTGAGGTATTCTACCTTTACACCAATTTTCATAGCAAATGGAGGTTGTTTATGAATCACATTGTCTCCACGCCTTGCCATGTACTCTTCACTGTTCCCTTCTCCACGAGCTCTCTACAGCCACGTTGGCTCTCATACCATATCATGAGGAAGGAGATAAGGAAGAGAGCTCACACACAGACACGCACTCTCACTCTCAAGGAGAAGCACACACATAGATTGAGGCAAGGAAGAATGATCTTCTTCTTCTTCTATTACATAAAAAGGAATGTACAAGAATGGCCTAAAAACAAGAATACAACAAGTGCAATATATAAAGATGGGTACATAAGGAAAAACCTAATGTCCACGAATGAGTGAGCTGGCAAGGAACAAATGTGCCATCAATCTCAGTAGATAAATCTAATAAAGCTCAATGAAGTATTCCTAACATATACTGGCGTGACCACTATATATGTCAGAGAAACAAAAAACTGGTACGTGTCATCTTGGATCATCACATGTTGAGCTTGATATCTCAACATTTTAGATAGAGGTACATTGTTCGAAGCAAATCTCAAGATCTATGGAATCTTTTGAAGAGATTTAACTTGGAGAAGGTGCACAAACTTTAGGAGACCCCTTGTATAATGCTTCATTGAAAATATTACACATTTGATTAGTCAATGAGTGAATTAAGTCCATTAGACATTTTTGAATAATTTGTTTCTTCATAGCTAGTTCATAGTTTGATAATTTGGCATCAGTCTTCCAAAATAAGTTGAGGTTTGGAGTTGTTCTTGATACAGAGGTGCTATAACATCAAGGATAACTTCTTCTCTTGGAGATTAACACTCTCCATTAGTGGTATCAAAGTAGGAGTTATCAGAATTGAAGAAAGGAGGATCCCGACTATTGCACATATACAGAAATGAATCTTTGAAGACTCAAAAGGTGAAAGGTTAAAGTGAAATCTAGAGAAGGAGGTATAAAGCTATTAAGAAGATCAAAAGGAACTACATTTGAAGTAAAGGTACATTCATTATTCACAAAGCTTGAGGAATTTATTGCACACGTGAAGAAAGGATGGGAGATTCTCTTCAAATAGAGAAATAGGATAGAGAAAACTATCATGCTTGGTCAATGAGGATGGAAGCTCATCTTATGAGCAAATACCTAATAGGATACATCACTGGTGAAGAAGAAAAACTAGAATTTAGAGATCCTAGTTCCAACTAGGTAAGAGCTGTCAGATTTGAAGACTTGGATGAAGAAGGATATTCAATCAAGGAGCATTATCTACATGGGAGTCAATGCCACAAACTTGAGGAAAACCTATAGAATCCAAACTAGCCTTTATACCTAGAGATGCTCCCATATTCATGTCTCTTTACTTTGTACAACCATTTTTTTCCAATTCATTTCATGTACTTTGTTCTTGCACTAAAGATAAAGTTTTATAATCTTCAAGTGCCTTTACTTCCTCATCCATGGATTCATTCCATTCCTTAAGCTTATTTTCTTCTTCAAAAAATTTAGGGTCTTCATAAGCTATAGCTTGACCCATGTAGGCAAAGTGTCTAGCAATGAATAAATCATACGTTAAACTTTGAATAGTGAATTTCACCCTATCATATGAGCTTACATCGCCATTAGGTCGTTTGAATCTCCTCCTTAGTGTTCTAGAGGCTTTAATGCCTAGAGTTTCTAGTTTTTCCACTTTTTCATCACTTTTAGATTCCTTGTCTATCAATAGATATTCTTCATTATTGATATTTTCTTTTAGTTTTTTATTACCTTCATTGGAATGAGCTTCCTTCTTTATCTTCCCTTTCCAAGATGATTTTTACTCTCCTCTTATGGTGTTCATGAAGTTTTTGGACCATTCATATTCATGCTTTGTTGTTGTTCTTTGGACTTCATCTCTAAATCATATGCATTCTCAATCTACAACAGATCTTTTCTACCATACCAAGGAAGAAACTCAAAAAATGGTAAATCCAAAAGCTACTTAAGTTCGAATGTGTTAGATAAATGACATCTAAATCCATTTTTTCTATCAATAATGTCCAAATAATACACACGTATTTGCCTTTGGATATAACGTTTCTCAATTCTTGAAGTATGTGAATATAACACATACACAAAACCAAACTCCTTAAGATGTGAAAGATTGGCTTTCTTACCACACAAAGCTCCATGATGTGTGATTCCATGTAATAATAAGATTGGAAAATTATTCATAATGTATATGGTTGTATTTGTTGCATCACCTTATAGATATGACTTATGCGCCTTTAGGGGTAGTGATGATTGTTCAGTGGATCCTACTTATACTGGGTACGCATATGCTACTTCTAAGATTTCCCCAAGAACAAAAATGGAGATATTCTTGAAATAGGAATTGCCATGACAAAGAGTTTAATAGGAATTCACATAGATAAGAGGAAGGGGAGAAAGAGTCCATTACATCGATAAACTATTAGTTTACAACCTAGAAGGGAATGCATACAAAGGAATTTTCATTTAAACCGTTGTGGGCACCAATACATGGAGCACCAAGTCCTTGATGCTTCTACAAAGAATCCTTCCACTAGTCCTATAGGTCAACTATAGAGTCCAATCCTAGACGAGAAGTACCAACAGAGTAGGGAGCTTGTTGGCATCATACGAGAAGAAGCAGGTACGAGCATGCATGCAGATCTAGCACTAAGGCAAACCATTAAATTTTTACAATCCTTACATTAGTATAAAAGTGATTCTCATCACAGGCAACCATTGTAAATACCATTTCATCTTTTTGTAGCTCCATTTTGTGCAAGCCGAGAAGTCCTCGAGCTTGAGGAGGCTTAGAAGTAATTGCCTACCAATTCTCATATTTTTTAGACCTCGTTTGAGCCCTCAAATAAGCCCTGGAACCTAATTTTTAACTACGCCGAACACTAGGTCTAGACAGGGCCAAAGCTAGTAAAATACTATAAATAGAGCTAGAGAGCTCATTTTTGGGCTAGCTTCTTGTAGTTTTGATCGTGTATGAGAACTTGGTTGCAATAGAAGTGTTTCCATTGTCTTACTCTCTTTGTTCTTGCCGTGTGTGCGCGTGCGTGTGTATGTGTGTGCATGTTTGTGTGCTTCTCACTCACACACTTGTGCCTTCACTTGCTCGAGGTCTTCATACCATCCTCATGTCTTCCCGGATTGACATTAAAGGAGGTGCTACTCATCACTGAACGACACAAAATTTTGGCGCCGTTGCTGGGGATTCGAGCTTTGAGGACGAGGGTGTGATGGTAAGACGTAGAGAGGACGCATTGGAACAGTAAGTAGTAGGTAATTTTCTTGTTTTTTTTTTCTATTGCCATCTCCATCTCCATCTCCTTCTCCACCTCCATCTCCTTCTCCACTTCATATTTCCTCTTCCTTGTCATTCTCCTCATTTGCTTTGTGCGAGTTTGAGAGAGAGCGAGAGTGCATTGTTGTTTTGTGTGTTTTTGCATGTTTCTTGCAGGTTTCAGCATCATCACCATCTCCAAAAAGCTTAGCAGGTACGAAATCTTTCTATGCAAGCCCCGAGGCATCGAGCTTGAGCTATCGCGACACACCAAAAAGTTGACCCAATCACGATTCTAAGTGCACCACGACACTAGGCAGGCTAAGAGCTCCTAGGATCACTAGCCAGATCAGAAAAATTCACCATATCCCGAGGTATCGTGACACACCGAGGTATCGTGACACTTCCACCTATCACGACACACCGACCCAACCTATCACGACACTTCGGCCTATCGCGACACTTCCACCTATCGTGACACTTCCACCTATTGCGACACTTTGACCTATCGTGACACTTCGACCTATCACGACACTTCGACCTATCGTGACACTTCCACCTATCGCGACACTTTCACCTATCGCGACACTTCCACCTATCACGACACTTCGACCTATCGTGACACTTCCACCTATCACGACACTTCGAAGTATCGTGACACTTCGACCTATCGCGACACTCCCAAGTATCGTGACACTCTGACCTATCGCGACACTTCGACCTATCGTGACACTCCCAAGTATTGCGACACTCCCACCTATCGCGACACACCAACCCGACCTATCGTGATACACCGGCTTAACGCATGAATTTTTAGGGTGAAATTAATTGATTGAATTGAGGTACTTTTGGGCTTAATTTTGGACACATTGGGATGATATTAGAGCCTTAGAAGTGGGCAAAATACCTAAAAGCCAGGGAGGAATTTCCCGAACCTGAGAGCCTATTTTGACCCCCAAATGCCTAAATGGTCATAACTTCGCCATACAAACTCCGATTGATGAGATTTTGGTCTCGTTGTAAGAATCATACGTGGAGTTTTAGAACATGTATTTTTAAGTTGGCCTTTAGGTGGGACTAGGTGGTCATAAGATTTTGGGGGTACAGTGAGTTACTCCAAGGGGGGTGTTGCAGCTCAAGATCAAGGACAAAGCATGGAAGCGCATCAAGGAAGTGAACACACGAGAAGAAGGAGCAAGTAGGGAGCTCCAAGATTCACATGTCAAATTTTCAGAAGAAATCCCTATAAAAATAGTGATTTTTATCACTAAATATCATTGTAAATACCATTTTCTATTTTTACAGCTCCATTTTGTTCAAGCCAAGGAGTCCTTGAGCTTGAGGAGTATTAGATGTATCATACTACCAATTTTCATAATTTTTAGATTCCGTTTGAGCCCCCAAATAAGCCCTAGAACCTAATTTTTAACTAGGCCGGACACTAGGTCTGGACAGGGCCAAAACCACTCAAAAACTATAAAAAGGGCTGGAGAGCTCATTTTTGGGGAGCTTGTTGTAGATTTCAGTTTTGTAAGAGAGCTCATTGGTAATCGAAGCTTTCCATTGTTCCACTCTTTGCTCTTACCCTGTGCGCGTGTGTGTGTATGTGTGTGCATGCTTGTGTGCTTTCACTCACGCACTTGTGCCATCACTTGCTCGCGGTCTTCATACCGGTCCTCACATCTCCACGGATTGACATTTATGAGGTGTATCTCCTCACGTTGGTACTCACCATTGTGCTAGAGTGACACCAAATTTGGCGCCGTTGCCGGGGAGAGAGCTTGGAGGACGAGCGTGTGACGGTAAGACGTAGAGTAGCGACGTTGGAAGGTAAAAAAATCATCATTTTCAGTTCAGTTTTTGAATTTTCCTTCTTCTTCATCTTCACCATCATCACCATCTCCACCCACCTTCATCTTCTCAGTTTTTCTCCATTTTTTAGAGTACATTCACCTTGTTTTTACTTGTGGTTGTGAGCAAGAAGCTTAGAGGGGGGTGCAGAACTGAATCGCTGAAGAAAAACTCGTGAAACACTCTCCAAACACCAAGAATCTGAGCGACCATTTTCGGAAGTGCTAAAACCTGCGTCAAGTATCGTTTTTGAGAAACAAAGCTTTTGGGAGCTACGCGGAGCAAAATAGGGTGCTAGGAGAGTTGGAAGAGAGTATCAAAGGTAAGCAAACCCACTTCATACTCATGAACTCTCAGGAAATCCAAGTTTTTTCAGAAAAAAGTCGACCTGCGTCAAGTATCGTTTGGGATTTACAGAGGTTAAATGTTGAGTTTTGGGTGATACAAAGAGTGAGGAGAGGGGAGAAGGACTAGGAAAACAAGGGCATCAAAACAAAACTTAAAAAATCTTGCAAAAATCTTGGCAAGGGTCAAGTATCGTTTTGCTCCCGCGGTCGAGTATCGCGATACTTGTCAAGTATCGTGGACTCCGGTGGTCGAGTATCGCGATATTTCCCTAATATCGGTATCGTTTCGATCAGAGATCGTTTGAGCCCAAAGATCGTGTATCGTTGGCTCAAGTATCGTGTTCGAGAGATCGCGATACTTGCCAAAGATCGTCGATCGTTGGGATTAAAGATCGGTATCGTTTTGGCTCAAGTATCGTCGATCGTCTCAGTGAGAGATCGTTTACCAGAGATCGCGATACTTGGGTGAGATCGGTATCGTTTTGCTTAGCGATCGTTTTGGTCAAAGATCGTAGATCGTTTCACTCAGAGATCGCGTATCGTTTTGAACCAAATATCGTCGATCGTGTATCGTTTTGACCAAAGATCGTTGAGTCCAGAGATCGTTTTGCCAAAGATCGTTTGGGGAAGTATCGTGTATCGTTTTCTCCCGAAGATCAAGTATTGTCTGCGATCAAATATCGTGTATCGTCTGGATTCAGGTATCGTGTATCGTTTTCATCCAGATATCGTGTATCGTGTCGGTCAAGTATCGTTTTGGTCCAAGTATCGTGTATCGCGTCTCAGAGATCGCGATACTTGCCAGCGATCGAGTATCGTTTTGAACCAAGTATCGGTATCGTCTGAACATACATCAAGTATCGTCGATTCTAGAGATCGTGTATTGTATATTTTGAGAGGCCCTGTTTCCCTGTTTTAACCCCCAAAACCCTGAACTGGCATAACTTTCTCATACGAAATCCGTTCGGAGTGATCTTGGGTTTGTTGGAAAGCTCGTGAGGAGTACAACAAAAACATTGACTGGTTATGTCAATATTAATACCAGGATTATTAGATAGGGTATTTTTAAGTTGACCCTCAGGTTGGACTAGGAAGCAAGGGGTTCCACAAGATTTTGAGCAATTCAAAGGACAATTGTGGACTTGTAAACAAGGCTTATGAACCTAAGCTCAAGATGATCCCTAGGAAGAGATAGATAAAGTACCATATCACTTGAAACTAAGATCAACCACACAATCGAGTCAGGGACTCCCAACTCAGGGGTTAACTCTACGTGCTGAGTTCATAGACAAGTGAGTCAAAAATGTCACTTAACTGGGAGAGGCTCTTGGTTTCTGAAGACATGCATAGTTCGGTACCTAGGGAAGGTTTTATGTCTAGAGTGGAAGGCGAATATCGAATGTCTCTTCAGTATATATCCACTAACTTGCAAGGAATACCCATCTACCTTGATGGTCTACAGAGGACAGTGGCAAGAATGATAAACACCACAGAATTAGAAATAGTTCCAAGACCAGCTGTCAAGTATGAAGACGGAGTCTACATGGACAAGATGGGTCAGATATATGCAGTAACTGAAAGTCCTAATCAGATTAATGAAAGAGGAGAGTTAGCTCGAGATCAGGAAACTACCTCGCAAAACCCATTCGAAACCCAACAAAGAACAGAAAATGTGACGTTAGGACGAATCAGCCAAGGTAGCATACTCGATAGACTACATGAACAATTCGACATGCCAAGAATCAACCCCCACGGCCACTCTAGTCAGAGGATGGGAAATACGAATAGACCTACCTTTAGGACAGAACCGCCCCAAGGTGTCCCCATCATAACTCGATCCCCAGAACCCGACAGAAGACTGAGACCAATCCAATTGGCCAAATGTATGAGGAATCGTTACGATGGCACAGGAGAACCCTATGACCACATTGCAGAATTCAAGCAGGTGTTGCGAGCAGAGCAAGTGGATGACTTTTTCATGCAATATGAATCCTTTGGGCTAACACTTACGTGAATAGCCTTAACTTGGTTTCAATCTCTGGATCCAAATTGCTTTGAACATATTGAACAATTCTTCCAAGAACTTATTTGGGAATTCACGAAGCGCGGGATCAAGCACAATTCGTCGTCCTTACTACATAGTTTCAAACAAGCTCCCAATGAGACAGTAAAAAATGCAGCACGAAGGTTTAAGCAATACGTAACCCGATGCCCTGTGACAGAGAGACCTTCTCAGCAAAAAATGATATCCCTATTTTTAGAAGGTCTAACCAATGGAACATTGAGAGTCTTAGTATACGTAAAACGACTGCAAACCCTAAGTCAGTGTCTTCAGGAGTGCATAGATTTGGAAGACAACTTAGCTGAGGATCTCAAAATCACACAGGATCCTATCAAATCAGAGGAGACAAGGAGCAAGGAAACTTCTAGTTTGAGTTATGTGGAGGAAGTGACAGAGTTGGTGGCAAAGAAATTAGGAGTACAAGGACAAAGGAACTACCAGAACTCCCCCTTGAGAATGCCAATGTTAGGAAGTTGCACACTTTGCGGTGGGGATCATCCATCTCATGTCTGCAACCAAGAAGCATTAGGATTATCACAACCTTACCCGTACGATAGACGATCAACTCAAGTGCCTAACATGTACTCTTATAGTGAGCCAAAGTACCCCAACTACAACAATGAAAACTATCTAATGAATAGACAGCCGCGACCATTTGTACCACCCCACTATAGACCATACGGGTACCCTCCTACAGAACAAGGAAGAGAAGTTCCTAGGTATAGCCCATGTCCAGAACCACGAGAAGCAACTAGACCATATGAACATGAAGGAAATAGCCAACCTCAATCTATGCCAAGACAAAAACCACCCCACACACTAGCTCCGACACAAGGGCAGAACATCACGATACAAGTTGTATGTCTAGAGTGTGGCAAAGAACAGCTTTTGAGAGATTGTCCCGGACATCCCGCTAGTGTACCAAAGGTTACACCCATTAATGTTGTCGGCCTAGCAAGGGATTCAAGTTCTAGTAGCGATAATGTGGCTCCTATACACGCAGTTACTAGGGCACAAGCCTTACAGCAAAATAAACCAGCTGAGCAATCAGAGCCAAGTGAATCAGGAGAGCCTAGTAAGAGAAGAACAAGAACATGGAAGGATACTAGAGAAAAGGCCAATCGTAAGTGGACCAAAAAGCTATCCGATCTAGAAGAAAGCCTGAAGGATGCAAAAACAAAAATAGAAGATATTGCCTCTCAAAGCCCCTCACAAGTCCAAACTCCATCCACATCACCTCATCCCCACTCACCAACCACGGTAAATGAACCACCACAACCGGGGTCTGTTCTTGCAGATCCAACCCCAGAACACTTGGACATGATGTTCAAAGCATACCAGGCTCGACTTCAAGAAGGGCCAACACCTGCAAACCTAGATAAGAGCTACCCTAGAGCAGATTTAGAGATTGAACGGACAAAAATGGGCATTAAAATGGTGGAACTAGCTCAAGCTATGTTCGAGGCCAATCAATCATTCAATCAGACGAATGCTATTACACCGGGTTTGCACTTCCAGGGCTTACTAGATAGATTAGAGCAGTTGGTAAACAAGCCACAAGTTTCGTTACCTCCACAGGCTCAACTAACTATTGAAAGAGAAAGCTCATCACCAAAGAAAGTCTATGTTCCTGACTCCATAGATGAGAGAGAGCCTCTTTCAATTCAACAACACTCTCAAACGTTCTTGCGGGAAATACAAGAAGAGAAATGGGCCAAGGAGAAGGATGATCCTCCTCCTATCCTTGAGATTGATGACCTTCATGATCAGTTTCCACAAGACATTCCGTCTACTTATGGAGAAGAAACAGTGCAACAAGAAGATGAACAGTTAGATTTTGAATCTAATTGTTTACAAGAGTTGCCACAGTTCACAGACCCATGGGAAACTGAATCTATCCAGATTAGAGCTCCCACAATTGTGGTAAGAAATGAAGACTCGGTGATTCCAAGAAACACTGATGTCGTGAAGAACACTAAAGTTCAGTGTCATCTCACGGTAGAGGAGCTGCTCAAAGCAAAACCCGAGCTATGGAATCATGTGAAGGATCAAGTTCCCGAACTTGACTCCAAGATGCCAAAAGTAGGCTCTAAAGAGAAAGTTCCAGAGATACCTCTTGATAAAATTGGGGACATGTGTGAAGGTGAAGAAGGTAATACTTATCTTCCAATCACCTACCAAGGTTACACAACCAAAGCAATCATAGACTCAGGTGCTGGTGCCACTATTGCAACCACCTCCCTGTGGAAGCGATGGGGCAAGCCCACATTAAAACCAACTAGAATGAAGCTTCAGATGGCTGATGGCCATGTGGAAAGACCTCTAGGATTGCTCGAAGGGATAACTCTAACCACCTATGGAGTAGAGTTTGAGCACACATTTGCCATATGTAACTTTGAAAAAAATAATGTCTACGAGATGATCCTAGGAAGGCCCTTCCTACGACAACTGCAAGTGGTACAGGATTGGGGAACCAATTCCTTATACTTGCAACGCTTAGGGGTCACGACCAAGGTAAATTTGAAGGATTACACCTTCAGAGATGTTCCACCCCTACAGTGGAATCCTATCCACAAGGAACAAGGAGATTCAGTCTCTCTGCATTCTAAAAGTTCATCTGATACATCTTGGATGCATGAGGATACTCATTTGTGGATGTGCAAGGTCGCAAAGGAAGAGGAAAAACGCTTAAAGGCTAGAGAAAAAGGAACTTCTCAAGGAGATAGACCAGTTAGAGACCCAGCCTATACGCCAATGATATTTCCAGATGAGGAATTTGAGCCTCATGGTTGGGCTGAAATCCTAGCCACCATGGACATTGCTGTCAATGAAGAACAATGGACACCTCATTGTGATGAGGAGGGATATGATATTTCAGTGTTCATGTGTCAGCCCTTGCTAGACGAATGTGACCCTAGTGACTTCATGGAAAAAGAAGAGGACGATGATGATCTAGAGTCCATTGTGATGGATAGCTGCTTTGCTTCAGAGGAGCACTATCTTGAAGACATAGGAGTATTTACGCAAAAAGAAGAAGAACCTCTCACAAGCATCAAAACGGTAAATTCAAAGGATGGGAGTGAAGGTAGTCAAAAGAAAAAGAAAAGAAAAGTAGTTAAACAAGGAGAGGAGGAGCAATTATTTGAAGTACCAGAAAATTTCAAGAAATATGAAGTGGAAGACCGAAAAATTTTGGTACGAATGCCTAAGAGAGAGGCCATGACAGGAGAAGCATATGATAACAAAGAAAAGACCAAGAGAGTAGTAGTCACCATTGAAGAAAATGAGGAGAGATGTACATACATAGGAGACGACCTAAGTAAAGAAGAGGAAGCAGAGTTGGTAGCTTTGTTAAGGGAATATAGGGATGTGTTTGCCTGGCACTATAGAGACTTGAAGGGAGTAGATCCGAAGGTTTGTTCTCATACGATCCCCATGATAGCAGATGCCAAGCCCACCAAACAGAAGCCCTACACATATAATGACACCTATGCAGCCAAAATAAAAGAAGAAATCGACAGATTGATTGAAGCCGGATTCATCTATGAAATTGAGCATACTGAATGGGTGTCCCCCGTTGTAGTAGTGCCCAAGAAGAATGGAAAGTTACGTGTGTGTATTAACCTTAAAAAAGTTAATGCCGCTACGATTAGAGATAGCTACCCACTTCCAATCACTGATCATTTATTGGAGCGTGTCGCAGGCAAGGAAGTTTATAGCTTCCTTGATGGATTTTCAGGTTACAACCAAGTAGCCATTGCCCCAGAAGATCAACACAAAACAGCTTTTGCCACAGAGTGGGGAATTTTTGCATTTCGTGTGATGCCATTTGGGCTGACTAATGCACCTGCAACCTTCCAAAGGCTCATGTGTCATGTCTTCAAAGAGTTCTTGCGAAAAAGCTTAGAAGTATATGTGGACGATTTATGTGCTCATTCCCAAGAAAGGAGATGTCATATTCCTGAGCTCAGACAAATCTTCAATAAGTGTAGACAATACCGAGTGTGTCTGAACCCAGAGAAGTGTGTGTTCATGGTACATCAAGGTAAAATCTTAGGTCATATTGTTTCTAAGAACGGAATATCAACAGATGAGGACAAAGTAAAAGCCATAGCGGAGCTACCAAGGCCAAGGAATGTTAAAGAGGTACAAGCCTTTATGGGCCATTGTGGATATTACCGTAGGTTCATTCACATGTATGCAATCATAGCTAAACCTCTTTATGCCTTGTTGACAAATTTTGAGTGGAACGATGAATGTGAGAAGTCCTTCAATGAGTTGAAGAGACGCTTGTGCACAGCACCAATACTGACGACTCTTGATTGGAATAAGCCATTCCACGTACATGTGGATGCATCCAATTATGCAATAGGATGTGTGCTGTCACAACCAACTGGTGAAGGGAATTTAGATTTGCCTATAGCATATGCTAGCAGGCAATTGAATGTTGCTGAACGAAACTACACCACAACCGAAAGAGAAGGCTTAGGCATGGTATATGCTGTAAAGAAATTTAGACACTATTTATTGGCCAACAAGTTTAAGTTCTTCACCGATCATCAAGCCTTATTATACTTGGTCAATAAACCTTGCAATACTGGACGCTTAGTAAGATGGTTCCTCTTACTAATGGAATATGACTTTGAGGTGGTTGTTAGGCAAGGTAAGACCCACCTCAGAGCGGATCACCTTTCTCGCATCACTTCAGGAGAGCCACCGCAAGGAGTGTCGGATGAATTACCCGATGCTTATCTGTTCAATCTAGAAGTTGTTCCTAAATGGGCAAATAAGTTGGTACCAGTCCTAACCTTTGGACCCGCAAATAAAAAGGTGAAGACGGACAGGGATGAAATTGTGCGGTCACAAAGCTATCAAATATTGGCAGGAAGCATGTATAAACAAGACACGGAAGGTGTTCTAGCTTGTTGTGTCGAGGATGATGAGCATAGTAGTTGGTTGCAACAAGCCCATGAAGGATTTCTAGGGAATCACTATTCTAAACAATGAACACTGCAAAATCTAAAACGTTTAGGAGTGTATTGGCCTAGTATGGATAAAGAAATTCATGAGTGGATAAAGAATTGTCCAATGTGCAAAGAGCGAACCCCAGTGGAGCATGCTACCCTTTATCACGTGTCGTTAATTCCTGACTGGAGTGCTCCATTGGTAGAATTTATGAGATCAGGAACATTACCTAGCGAGGCAAGTCTAGCAAGAAAACGAAGCATAGAGCAGGAGGCTAAAGACTATGCCTTAGTAGGTGATAACCTATACCGAAGAGGCAAAGATGGCTATTTAAGATTGTGCGTTCATGAATCAGATTATTTGAGTGTCTTAGAAACTGCACATAGCAGTGTGGCAGGCGGACATTTTAGTCCTGATCGGGTAATTAAGACTATTCTATTCTCAGGACTTTGGTGGCCCACTCTTCATATGGATGCACATACCTATGTGAAGAAATGTGACACATGCCAACGTACACAATATCCGATTAGAAAAGATGAGATGCCTTTGAGACCAATGATGGGAGGACGTGCATTTTCGAAGTGGGGCATAGACTTTGTAGGTCCTATTAACCCCCCAGCCAGAAACTCCCATGCCGAGTACATTATTGTAGCCACGGATTACCTCACAAAGTGGGTAGAAGTCAAAGCCACAACAAAGAACGATGCTCAAACTACAGCTAAGTTCTTATTTGAGAATGTGTTCACTAGATACGGATTACCAATAGAGTTAGTAAGTGATAGAGGCACACACTTCTTAAATGATGTCATTGAAAATCTCCTCCAAGAGTTCTTGGTGATACATAAGAAGTCTGCCCCCTATCATCCACAAGCTAACGGACAAGCTGAGAGCACGAATAAGATCCTATGTAACGTGTTGACAAAACTCGTAAATAACAAACGCTCTGATTGGGACAAACAACTTCATCATGCTGTTTGGGCCTACCGAGTTGCTTATAAAACGGTACTCAATGCCACCCCATTTCAGATGGTCTTCGGACAAAATGCTGTGCTACCATTGGATTTCCTAATCCCAACTTTAAAAGTAGCACAAGAGCATGATTGGAACGGACATGAGTTATCCTCGAGGATCTTTGATTTAGAACGCTTAGGTGAGACAAGGCTACGGGCAGCGGCAGGCATCTATGCTGCTAAGAAAAGGCAAAAAGCATACTTTGATGCACATATCAAGGATAAAGGCTTGAAAGAGGGAGACCTAGTGTTGGTTTATACACTAAAGCAACACGCCCGTAAATTGGAAAAAAGAGGATATGGACCCATGATCATTAATAGAATTTCCACTAGCGGTGCAATTCAATTGGCCACACTAGAAGGCGATGTCTTACCAAACTATATCAGTGGTTGTCGAGTCAAGCTATATCAAGAACCTCTTACAGAGGAAATGCTAATGAGACTCAACACTGCTAAGAAGCGGAAAGAAGAGGAGTTAAGGGTTAGAGAAGAAGCACAAGCAGAGGCGAGAGAGCGCATCAGAAGAAATAAGTTATGACGATTAGGCCTAGAGGTCAACACAAAAGCTCCAAAATATCACATGGACATGTGCCAAAAATCGGACCTAACTGCTTCTCAAATAATTGATCGACGTCCATTTGTGACCATAGCGGTAGGGCAAGGGAAGAATGCAAAGACTGTGAGAGCATTAATTGACTCAGGTGCAGCAACTAGTGCAGTTAGACTTTCATACTGCCAAGACCTGCAATTGGACATCAAGCCCATAGAAGCCTATCTCATAGGATTGGGAGGTGTGGAAACCCCTTGTTTAGGCGAGGTGGGACTTCCCATCTACCTTCAAGATGTTCCAATGAAAGTCAAAATGCTAGTGTGTCATGATGCAGACCTTACAGAGCCACTTGTCCTAGGTCAAGATTGGATCTATGACCATGCAGTCAACTTGAACCTAAGAAGTCAACTTCTTCAAGTTTGGGTACATGAACAATGCATTACATTAGAATTAGGCAAGTGCATGCTCACAAATCCAAAGGTCACACATTCTCTGAGTTCTCCTGAAACTAATCTTCATAAAGAAAATTTTGTGTGTGTCACCGACCCTCTGACGCACAAGGACTCAATCATGAAAGCCAAAGCTCAAAGGCCAGCACACCTCCCTTCTCCTTCACATACTAATGCAAGTGTAACCCAACCAAGGAGGCAAGCAAAAATGACATCTGCTATATCAACTCGACAAACAGAATTCAAGAAGAAAGAAGTTATGGGCATGAAGCAGATCTGGGTAGAGAAAGGAGTGCAACCATCGATGTTGCCTCAAAGCTTCCCACCCAACCAGATCGAACATGAAAAAAAGAGGACCAAGCACCTACGACAGGCTCAAGCACAAAGAATCCAACAAATTTGGGTACTGAAGCTATCAAAGAAGGCCGACCACAATCATGTACAAATTTGGGTGCCTAAAAAATTAACTACAGCTCAACACGGGCGATTACAGATGTGGGTACCCAAGAAGCTCTTACATACACAACGGCCTATGCTCCCCACCATGCAAAAGGTCTCAACAAAGAAGCCAAGGAAAGCAAAGGGGAAGAACAAAACACAAAGAACAAACGAAGATAAACCCAACCCTTCTGCAAAAGTAAGCAGGCAATCATCAAGGATATGGGTTTGGAAGCCAAAAGCACAAGCAACATCCACAGAACCAAGGGGCCAACCACACTGGATACCAAAGTTTGGACAGCATCCAAAGAAGAACTGGCCTGAGGTGATCTCTACAGGGCCAAATACTATTCGGAAATGGGTTCCCATTAGGAGGATTACATCATTTCGAGATCCAATCGACACCTCCAAACAAAGAATGCATCAACTATGCGAGTAACATCGAAAGCCTCGACTTGCAGCAACCATGTGCCTTTGGCATAACCTTGTCTTTTGCACCATTCAGGTCATGCATTTCCAAAGTATGCATCAATATAGGGCCACCTTACATGGCCATGCATAGACACAACTGAGAAATCCCAGGCACATGAGACACAACACAATTTTCACATGCAAAATATGTTATTGATACTAATATCTTTCTTCTTGTTTGATGCCATCGTGTGCATAAAAATAAAATATTAAAAAAAAAAAAAAAAAAAAGGGGCAAAGAAGAGGACTGTGCTTGAAAATGCTCATCAGTGAACATTCAGCAAGGACATCCATCAACAAATGGACAAGCCGATGGTCAAACACCATGATGGAATACAACACGAAGAGATGAAGATCAACGGACCCTTCACCCTGGTAAGACGTGTATAATTCAACAACACTATAACCATGATCGATTAGGAAACCTCTTTGTCAGCATACCCTCGAGCACTTAGCTCAAGACCCAATCTCTTGCACCATACTTCTTGCCATGCATTTTCCAAGTACGCATACGTAGGGCCACATTACAAGGCCTTGCACAAGGCACATATTTTGTTCAACCCACGCACTAAAGCACTTACCCATCATCATTTCTAGGTTACAAGTACTGGGCATGAAAACACGGAACCCCATCTTTGGACGAACCAGCGGACATCACGGTGACAACAACAAGCGTAGAAGCAATGCACCATGAGAGTTACTCATAATCCACAATGATAACCCCTTTTGAGTAGCGCACAATTTTTGAAAGCTCACAAAGACAATAACAAACTCGAATACAAGGAAGAAGTCCATGCAAAGGCAGCAATGACAAAGTGAAGAACCAGACAAATGACCAAGCTGCATTGAAACGATGGACCGGTGCTGTTGACACATGGAACAACCACTACAACAAGGGTCTGTCAGGGACGACAGACTCAAGAGGGGGGAGAGTGTTGCAGCTCAAGATCAAGGACAAAGCATGGAAGCGCATCAAGGAAGTGAACACACGAGAAGAAGGAGCAAGTAGGGAGCTCCAAGATTCACATGTCAAATTTTCAGAAGAAATCCCTATAAAAATAGTGATTTTTATCATTAAATATCATTGTAAATACCATTTTCTATTTTTACAGCTCCATTTTGTTCAAGCCAAGGAGTCCTTGAGCTTGAGGAGTATTAGATGTATCATACTACCAATTTTCATAATTTTTAGATTCCGTTTGAGCCCCCAAATAAGCCCTAGAACCTAATTTTTAACTAGGCCGGACACTAGGTCTGGACAGGGCCAAAACCACTCAAAAACTATAAAAAGGGCTGGAGAGCTCATTTTTGGGGAGCTTGTTGTAGATTTCAGTTTTGTAAGAGAGCTCATTGGTAATCGAAGCTTTCCATTGTTCCACTCTTTGCTCTTACCCTGTGCGCGTGTGTGTGTATGTGTGTGCATGCTTGTGTGCTTTCACTCACGCACTTGTGCCATCACTTGCTCGCGGTCTTCATACCGGTCCTCACATCTCCACGGATTGACATTTATGAGGTGTATCTCCTCACGTTGGTACTCACCATTGTGCGGGAACTTTTGCAGCAACATTGTGTGCACTCAAGGCATTCCAAGGCAAGCTAACAAGGGTGAGTCCCAAGCTTGGGAGAAGGCTTCCTGGGCTGGTGTAGCAATCTGAGCAACTAGAGGATTGAGGTTGGAAGTTCTCTCAACCCTCCTTTGTCAATTCCTAGCTTAGGCTAGTACGACTTAGGTGTGGTGATTAATTAGAGCAACGTTAGGCACTAATCAAGTCCAAGAGAACTAATCAACAAAGTACAAGCATTAAGTAGAGCTTAAGTGCAAAAATTCTAAGGAACAAAAGTAAACTTGAATCGAGCAAATATCAAGTGCCAAATTCACTTAAGTACTCCTGACGACGTGATTTCAAACAAGATCTTAACACAATAGTCAACTAAAAAGAACAAAGTGATTGGTGCAAATCAACCTGCAACGAGAGTGTACTTGGGACCAAGGGGGTAGAGAAACCAGGCATATGAACCTTAGGTCAGGCAGACACTTAGGCCGAGATCGACAAAGCCTCAGATCTTCTGAAGCTAGTGTCAATCACACTGCTAGGTCTTGGGCCCAACAGTTGAGTGATTACCCATACACTCCTAGATCAGAAACAAGTGATTCTGAGATGTCCTATGACATGGAGAGACCAATAGGTAGTTCAGGGGTGGCATACCTAGAAAAGCTAGAAGGACCTTACAAAACTCAATTGGAATACATCAGGACTAATTGTCTAGGTGCTCGCATCTACGAAGACGGCCCGAGAAGATCTGTGGTACAGACTAAGAACCCCGATCAACCCCATGGATTTGAACACCCGGTAATCAAGTTCGAGAATGGAGCATACCTAGATAAAGAAGGGACTATTTATGTAGTCACCACTCTTCTTGATAAAACAGACGAGTTTGGGAATGTGAGTGCAAAAACCAACATGGGTGATATAGAGCAAGGGAACTTAGAGAGAGAGCAATGAACTCCGCGTGGTAAATCAGTCTTGACGAGGATCATGACTCCAGAGTGGATTCCCCAGGATGATAAAAGCATAGATTTGCTTTTAAACCAAGAAGTCGATGAGGCTTTTTGGAGATATAAGCCTGCCCTACCTCACGAAGTAGGTGCTCTCACAATCTATGAGTTTAAAGACCCTGATAGCCCAGGCAAAGTAACCTACCTAGACAATACATCAGAGCGGATCTTCATGGTCTCACAGCATGGGAGACATGCCTACACTTGGAAGGGTGAATTCGTTTTTCCCCAACCTCGGTCCAATGTGTCCTACAGTCACCAAGGAGCTGGGACCTCCCAAGCTCATGGAGCTCAACGAGATAGAAGTAGAGACAGACCTGAAGTAAGCTTTGCCAACCCCCTGGGAAGAGAAAGGATGAGAACAGAAATGGATAGAGAAGAAACCGAGAGACTGAGAGTCCCAAGGAACCAAACAAATGCTGACGATTTCCCTTTTCCAAGGCCGAGAGAACACACTAGGACCCTGAGGCCAACCTAGTTGGTGAAGTCCATGAAGAACTACTTCGATGGCACAGGAGACCCATACGATGATATAGCTGAATTTAGACAAGTCTTGAGAGCTGAACAAGTGGAGGACCTATTCACGCAGTACAATGCTTTTGGTCTAACCCTTAGGAACACTACCCTTACATGGTTTCAACCCTTGAACGAGAGGCAGTTTCGGAGCATAGACCAACTTTTAGAGGCTTTCATCACTGAATTCTCTAAGAGTGGCATACGGCATAATACCTCCTCCGTGATTCATAGATGTAAGCAAACACCTCAAGAGACGGTCAGACTAGTAGGAAGACGGTTTAGACAATACCTAGAGAGGTGCCCGATGCCTGAGTTACCCACACCAGCCAAGCAAGTGGCTTTGTTCTTAGATGGATTGTTGAGCACCAAGCTTAGGTCATATGTATATCTGAAGGACCCTAGAACTATAGAAGAATGTGTGTGCATGTGCATAGACATTGAGGATAATCTAGGCAAGGAGTTGGAGCTATCAAAAATCTACAGGGATTCAGATAGCTTTAGTAGCCTTATGTCGGGTCAATCCACATCCATTGAAGAACTTGCAAAAAAGGTAGCTCAAAAACTAGGAGTCTCTAGCAAACAAATCCCAAGATTTTCCCTAGTTAAGCAGTGCTATACTTGTGGAGGGGACCATATGGCAAGTGTATGTCCCATTATGGCTCAACTCCAAGTGAATCCTAGTAGCCAGTACTGCACAATGTAGCGAAGGTACACCAACCACACCGCACAAGACTACCTGTATAACAAACAAACTGTCAGGCCAAATTACCCTCAACCATATCCACAACAGGGTAGATACCAGAATCAGTACCCACCTCAACAATATGGTAGACCACAACAATCCTATCAAAAACAACAAAGGCTTCAACCTGTGATAGTGCAACAACCCCCTGCTCCAACCAATGTGATTCCAGTAAAGTACACAGCTACAGAAGAGAATCTGAAAAGAGCCATAGTCCCAATCACACTGTTGTTATCAGATAGTGATCCAAGTGACCATATTTTTGACTCCACACATATTGACAGCCCACAGGCTTACTACATGCAGTCATCTCAGCATAATGAGTCATACTATTATGAGGACCCAAGTGAAAATAGTGGGGAGCCTGAGTATGCTAATGTCATGTACACAAACCCCAACTCTAGAACTCAACCTAGGCAGGTACGACCGCCATTTCCTAGAGGACCTTGCTTCAGATGTCAGGGAGATCACCTCATACGTGATTGTCCACTGCCTGCCCCTACACAACCCCAACCAGTGACAATTTAGGGCTTTTGTCAAGATTGCGGGAAAGAGCATCTCTTAGGAGATTTCCCGAATAACCCCAATAACCTACCAAAAATCACTCCTATCAATGTCATTTGGTTAGTGGTAGACTCTACGGGAAGTATAACTTCCACAACCCCCGTGCATGTGGTCACTAGAGCTCAAGCCTTGTAGCAAACCCAAGGAGTAGGACAGGAAAGGAGTTCGGAGGTTAGTGAGACAGAGAGTATAACCAAGAAGAGGACAAGAGCATGGAGATATAGCCGGGAGAGAATGAAAAGACAATGGTCACAGAAAATGAGCGAACTTGAAGAAAGCTTGAGAGAAACCAAAGCAAAGATAAGTGAACTCGCATCTCAAACCCACTCTCACACTACACCATCACACCCCTTTCCATCACCCTCCAACCCATCACCGTCCATTCCCCAACTTTCTAATCCACCACACGTAACCCACCCACCACCCAGAGTAGGATCAGTCCTAGCGGATTCCACTCCTGAGGATCTAGACATGATTCTTAAAGCATATCAGGCCAGAATCTAGGAAGGGACAAACGTGATAGATCATGACAAATGTTACCCTAGAGACGATCTAGAGATAGAGCGAACAAAGCTTTGTGCTAAGATGGTCGAATTGGCGCAAGCCATGTTTGAAGTCAGTCGCGTGTTCAATGGCTCTAGCTCCACAAGAACACCCTTGCATTTCCATGGTCTATTAGATAGATTGGAGAGGTTACTTACAAAGTCTGGGAAAGGAGTCACCTCCCAGATTAAGGAGAGTGCAAGAGATAGAATAAGCATTCCTCCCCAGGAAGCTTATGTGCCTAACTCCACTGAACCAGACACCTCTTCTTCTATGAATAGGTATTCACCTGAGTTCCTGAGAGAGATTCAAGAAGAGAAATGGGCAAAGGAAAGTGAAGTCCCTCCTCCCATTGAACTTGTGGATGATGCACATGATCAATTCCCACAAGATATCCCTTCTATTTATGAAGAGTAGGAGAGCGCCCAATCTTAAGAGAGATTAGACTTCGAGTCTAATTCCTTACAGGAACTACCCCATTTCACAGGCCCATGGGAAACCAAGTCAACTTGCATGAGAGCACCCACGGTCATGATAAGAAAAAAAGATTCGATCATACCTAGGAATACTGAGGTAGTAAAGAACACTAAAGTGCAGTGCAACCTCACATTAGAAGAGCTACTCAAAGTTAAGCCAGTAGTGTGGAAACACGTAGCCAAACAAGTGCCACACATAGTGAAATCGTGTTCCCAGGTAGGATCACATAGAACAATGCCAGAAATACCATTGGATAAGATAGGAGATATGAGTGAAGGAGAAGAAGGAAATACCTATCTCCTAGTTACCCATAAGGAATACACAACCAAAGCAATTTTGGACTCAGGTGCAGGAGTTGCAATTGCTACCACTTCCCTATGGAAGCGTTGGGGCAAGCCAACACTCAGAGCGATGAGAATGAAATTGCAAATGGCTGATGGTCATATTGAGAGACATGTGGGATTGTTAAAAGGAATAACTCTCACTACATGTGGTGTAGAGTTTGAGCATACATTTGCTATATGTGACTTTAGCAAAAACCAGGCCTATGAGATGATTTTGGGGAGACCATTTATGCGGCAGTTGCAAGTGGTACAAGATCGGGGAACCAATTCTTTGTACTTGCAACACTTAGGTGTTACAACCAAAGTCAATCTCAAGGATTACTCTCATAGAGATGTACCCCCCATCCAATGGAATCCCGTCCATAGAGCCAAAGATGATATTGAGTCAGCGCATTCCATAGGATCAGGATCCTCATGGATGCATGAAGACACTCACTTATGGATGTGTAAGGTAGCAGTAGAAGAAGAGAAGAGAGAGAAAGCCAGAGAGGTAGGTGCAAAAGAAACCCATAGATCAATTCAAGACCCAGCCTATGCACTTGTAGTTTTTCCTGACGAAGAATTTGAGCCTCACGGCTGGGCTGAAATTTTAGCAACCATGGATGGGAGATTCGGTTTTAGAAGAATGCGAACCTAGCACAGAGGCATTTGAGGATGCAAGTGACACTAATTTAGAGTCAATCCTCATGGAATCCCCATTTGCATCAGAGGAAGAATACTTCTATGAGGTAGAAGTTTACCCTCAGAGACATGAAGAGCTCACTAATGATGTGAGATTAACCATCTAAGTGACCACCAAAACTGAAGGCAAGAAGCGGAAGAAGAAGGAAGTCACTCTAGAGGAAGAAGAATCCTTGTTTGAGGTCCCTGAAAATGTTAAAATATATGAGATAGATGATAGGAGAGTCATGATAAAAATGCCTAAATGTGAGGCACAATCAGGAGAGGCCTATGATAGCAAGGAAACCACCAAGAAAATAGTTGTAGCCATAGAAGAGGGAGAAGAAAGATGCACCTACATAGGACATGACTTGTTGGAAGAAGAAGAGCAAGAGTTGATAGAGTTGCTAAGGGAATATAGAGATGTTTTTGCTTGGAGTTACAAGGACCTGAAAGGTGTAGACCCTGACATATGCTCACACACGATCTCCATGACCTTAGATGCCAGACCCTCTAAACAAAAGCCCTACACATACAATGACAACTATGCTGCCAAGATCAAAGATGAGATAGATCACTTGGTTGAAGCTGGATTCATCTATGAAATTGAGCACACTGAATGAGTCTCCCCCATTGTAGTGGTGCGCAAAAAGAATGGCAAATTACGTGTATGCATTAACTTGAAGAAGGTTAACGTAGCCATTATCAGGGATAGTTATCGGCTTCCTATCACTGAGCATCTATTAGAAAGGGTAGCAGGCAAGGAAGTGTACAGCTTCTTAGATGGGTTCTCTAGCTACAATCAAGTAGCCATTGCACCAAAAGATCAACATAAGACGGCTTTTGCCACAGAGTGGGGCATATTTGCTTTTCGGGTAATGCCATTCGGGCTCACCAATGCACCTGCAACCTTCTAGAGGCTGATGTGCCACGTGTTTAAGGAGTTCTTGAGGAAAATTTTGGAAGTCTATGTGGATGATCTTTGCGCTCATTCCCACATTAGACAGACCCATATACCTGAACTCACACAAATCTTTGATAAGTGTAGAGAATATCAAGTCTACTTGAACCCAGAAAAGTGTGTTTTCATGGTCAAGAGAGGCAAAATTCTAGGACACATAGTGTCAAAAAATGGCATATCCACGGATGAGGAGAAAGTGAGAGCCATTGCAGAACTGCCTAGGCCAAGGAATGTCAAGGAGGTATAGGCCTTCATGGGGCATTGTGGTTACTACCGCCAGTTCATTCACATGTATGCCGTCATTGCAAAGCCTCTGTATGCTCTTCGAACTAACTTTGAGTGGATTGATGAATGTGAGAATTCCTTCAATGAGCTTAAATGAAGATTATGTTCAACACCAATCTTGACCACACCAGATTGGAACAAGCCATTCCATGTTCATGTGGATGCCTCCATTTATGCTATTGGATGTGTACTTGCACAACCTACTAGTGAAGGTAATATGGATCTTCCAATTGCTTATGCTAGTAGACAGTTGAATGCAACTGAACAAAATTATACCACCACTGAACGAGAAGGATTAGGCATGGTGTATGCGGTTAAAAGTTTAGACACTATTTGCTTGCAAACAAGTTTAAATTTTTTTACTCATCACCAAGCTCTACTGTACTTGGTAAACAAGCCATGCAATACAGGCAGATTAGTAAGATGGTTCCTCTTACTAATGGAATATGACTTTGAGGTAGTGGTGAGGAAGGGAAAGACTCACCTGAGAGCAGATCATCTCTCAAGGCTCACATCAAGAGAGGCCCCATAAGGAGTATCAGATGACTTACCTGATGCTTACTTGTTTAAATTAGAAGTTGTGCCTTAGTGGGCTAAGCCATTAGTGCCAGTACTCACATATGGGCCTAAGCATCCAGTAGTAAAAACTCAAGATAGAGAGATAGTAAAAGCTCAAAAGTATCATACCTTGGCAGGAAGTATGTACAAAAATACAGAGCAAGGAGTATTAGCCTGTTGTGTGGAAGAGGACGAGTACGCTAAATAGTTGCAATTAGCACATGTAGGTGCATTAGAGAAACACTACTCAAACAACAAACCCTACAGACACTAAGGAGACTAGGAGTGCATTGGCCAATGATGGAAGTTGATGTCCATAGAATCTGCAAAGAATGCCCAAACTGTCACACTAAACCACCAGTGGAAGATGCTACTCTTTATCAAATATCTTTAGTACCAGATTGGAGTGAACCATTAGTAGCCTTTCTGAGGATGAAAACATTCCCTCAAGATATGACTTTGGCTAGACAAAGGATTTTGGAACAAGAAGCCTTAGATTACGCAATCATTGGTGATAATTTATACAAACGTGGTAAAGATGGTTACCTAAGACTGTGTGTCCATGAGAGCGAATACCTCAAGATATTAGAAACTGCTCACCAAGGTGTAGCAGGAGGATACTTTGGTCTAGATCGGGTGATCAAGGCAATACTATTTGCAGGATTTTGGTGGCCCACCCTTCACATGGATGCACATACCTATGTGAAGAGGTGTGAGGTTTGTTAGCGGACTCAGTATCCCATACGCAAGGATGAGATGCCATTGAAGCCTATGATGGGTGGACGTGCATTCTCTAAGTGGGGAATAGACTTTGTTGGTCCTATTAATCCCCCAGCTAAGGGTTCACATGCTGAGTATATCATTGTGGCCATAGACTATCTAACCAAGTGGGTAGAAGTGAAATCCACTACGAAGAACGATGCTCAAACAACAACAAAGTTCTTATTTGAAAATGTGTTCACTAGATACGGATTGCCAATAGAATTGGTGAGTGATAGAGGCACACACTTCTTGAATAAAGTCATAGAAAACCTTCTCCAAGAATTCTTGGTGATACATAAGAAGTCTGCCCCCTATCATCCACAAGCTAATGGCTAGGTTGAGAGCACAAATAAGATCTTATGCAATGTGCTGACTAAATTGGTGAATAACAAACGCTCTAATTGGGACAAACAGCTACACCACACTGTTTGGGCATACCAAGTTGCCTATAAAACGGTACTCCAAGCCACACCCTTCCAGATGGTGTTTGGCCAAAATGCGGTGCTACCATTGGATTTTTTGATACCTACATTGAGAGTAGCACAAGAGCATGACTGGACAGGTCATCACTATAACATATCGAGGTTGCTACCAAGGCAAATGAACGGGCGTGAATTCTTCATAAGGTCGGTGTTGCAGTCGGTGTAGGCATCAGAACCAAAGCACTGGTATGGGCACTAGTATAAGCGTCAGTATAAGCGTCGACATACACGTCGGTATTTCCGACGCAAATACCGACGTCCGTTGGGTGTACCGGTGCATATACCGATGACCATACTGGACCTACCGAGTGTGTTGTCTTTTGCTAAAGCATGATGTTGTTTAGCAAAAGACAATACACTCTGCCCAACTGAGTACATGTGTTATGTACTTTAATGGCAACCAAAACATGAACTTATATGAACAAAAATGAACAATGATTCATGTACAAAAAGTCGTATATTCCATAAATGAAAAATGTACAAAAGTGTGGCAAAGCACTTACATATAGGAATCGAATACAAAATTATGGTACATCATTGCCACATAGGAGTGTAATACAAAATTGTGGCAATGTGACAAAACACTTCCATATAGGAAGCGAATACAAAATTATGGTTCATCATTGTCGTATGCGAGTGTGATACAAAATTGTGGCATTGATCAAAATATTTACACCTACAATCCTGCAACAAAACATATGTATAAAATAAGACCAATTAACATGACATTTATAAACAACAAATAGAAACACGAAACCAAGATATAACTTTATCTAATCAAGAATATTCTCCCATGAGACGATTGCACCGCATCCCTCTAAGTCTTGTAATAGTGTAGTCAGTCCATGTCGATATCCATATGATCCTTCAGTTCGCGTTGGAGGACGACCCACTGCCAACTCCTATAGTAAATATGCAAAATGTTAGATGAATATACATAATATACTTAACACAAACAACTTCAATAATTAACATCATACTTACAAAATGGTAGCGCATATTGTCGTATCTTCCGCTACCTAAATGTGACGTTCCAACCGTATCTAACCGTGTGGCCACCACATCTCTTTGTTGACGATACCGATCAGGAATATGTTGATGTTCATCTTGAATCAATTCCTATTCTTCGGTGTCTAGACATACAAGCTTTGGTAAGCCTGCTTTGCAAGCATCGCGAGCTTCCGATCGTCGATGTGACATCACTTCGCGTGTTGTATGTTGTATCCAATCGGAACTCACAACAGGATTGCCAGGTGCTGGCCGGTACTCTTCATATATGCATTGTGTGATATGATTTTTAGAGTCTATATCCTGTTCGGCCCATTTTAACATTACTGAATGACCAAATTCGATAGAGCAGAGTTGTCCTATACGTTGTCGCATTGACTTCCCCGCCGCATCCATAACTGGAGCTCCATTATGGATATGATATATCTTCGATTCATCATGATCATGTGCACCCCAAGGTGTACGTGGAGATCCCATATGATGCAATATGAAGATCTCATCTCATCCAATGTATATATATGCATGCTTAAGCTTGTATACATATGCATTCATGTATACATATGCATTCATGTATGCATATGCTTGCTTGTATGCATATGCATGCTTAAGCTTGTATACATATGCATTCATGTATACATATGCATATGCATATGCATACATGTATGCATATACATACATGTATATGCATACATACAAGCATATGCATATGTATATGTATACATGTATGCATATGCATATGCATACATGTCTGCATATGCATACATGTCTACATATACATATACATATGCATATGATTGCTTGTATATACATATGCATATGTTTGCTTGCAAAATACATAGGCATACATGTATACATATACATATACATATGCATATGGTTGTAAATACATAGGCATACATGTATACATATAAATATACATATGCATATGCTTGTATATACATAGGCATACATGCTTGCTTACATATGCATATGCATGCTTCAGCATATGCATATGCATATGCATGTATGCATGCATGTATCGATATGCATTCATGTATGCATATGCATGCATTCATGTATGTATGCATATGCATTCATGTATGTATGCATATGCATGCATGTCTTGGTCATATGTTTTTCCACGTCCTGGTCATATGCATGTATCCATATGCATGTATCCATATGCATGTATCCATATGCATGTCTGCATATGCATGCATTCATGTATGCATATGCATGCATGCATGTATGTATGCATATGCATGCATGTATGCATATGTATGCATGTATGCATATGTATGCATGCATGTATGCATATGTATGCATGCATGTATGCATATGTATGCATGCATGTATGCATATGCATGTATCCATATGCCTGCATTCATGTATGTATGCATATGCATTCATGTATGTATGCACATGCATTCATGTATGTATGCACATGCATTCATGTATGTATGCATATGCATGCATGCATGTATGCATATGCATGTATCCATATGCATTCATGTATGCATATGCATGCATTCATGTATGTATGCATATGCATTCATGTATGTATGCATATGCATTCATGTATGTATGCATATGCATTCATGTATGTATGAATATGCATGTATGTATGCATATGCATATGCATGCATGTATGCATATGCATGTATCCATATGCATTCATGTATGCATATGCATGCATTCATGTATGTATGCATATGCATGCATTCATGTATGTATGCATATGCATGCATTCATGTATGTATGCATATGCATGCATTCATGTATGTATGCATATGCATGCATTCATGTATGTATGCATATGCATGCATTCATGTATGTACGCATATGCATGCATTCATGTATGTATATGCATGCATTCATGTATGTATGCATATGCATTCATGTATGCATGCATATGCATTCATGTATGTATGCATATGCATGCATGTATGCATACGCATGCATGCATGTATGCATATGCATGTATCCATATGCATGCATGCATGTATGCATATGCATGTGTAAGGGATTGAACTCACAACCTCTTGGTTAGGAATGTGATGGGCTAACCACTTGCCCCAAAAGCCATGGTTGAGGATTACTTCCTAATCCTCTCTCTTAGGGTGTGGTTCAACCATCTCCTACCAGGATTATGTTACATTCTTCCCCCCTTGAACTCCCTCGGGAATGTACCCTGACCAGCTATGGGACTGGTAGGATGTACCCTGGATGTACCCTGGTAGGATGTACCCTGACCAGCTATGGGACTGGCAGGATGTACTCAATCAAGTTCCATCCAAGGATTCCCAAGGAATTCACACATTGCAAGCTAGCTCATTGGAAAGTTCGTTCCGAGAGCTTTCCAACGGTATATTACACGCCTCAATCCGACCTACGGATTGGGAGATACACCCCAATCATTGTAAGGTCCATCATTGAAATCGACGCGCGCCTTCCACAAATCCTACCCTTTCACATGGAGGATGCCCAAGCGCCTTTTTTAGAGGCCATTGGGTCATTCCACTTTGCCCAAGCCTACTTCCTAGGCTCTGATACCAATGTAAGGGATTGAACTCACAACCTCTTGGTTAGGAATGTGATGGGCTAACCACTTGCCCCAAAAGCCATGGTTGAGGATTACTTCCTAATCCTCTCTCTTAGGGTGTGGTTCAACCATCTCCTACCAGGATTATGTTACAGCATGCATGCATGTATGCATATGCATGTATCCATATGCATGCATGCATGTATGAATATGCATTCATGTATCCATATGCATGCATGTATCCATATGCATTCATGTATGCATATGCATGTATATATATGCATGCATGCATGTATGCATATGCATTCATGTATCCATATGCATGCATGTATGTATGTATATGCATATGTATGCATGTATACATGTATACATGTATACAGATGCATGCATGTATGTATGTATATGCATATGTATGCATGTATGTATGCATGTATGCATGTATGTATGCATGTATGCATGTATGTATGCATGTATGTATGCATGTATGCATGTATGTATGCATGTATACATATGCATGCATGTATGCATGTATGCATGTATGTATGCATGTATACATGTATACATATGCATGCATGTATACATATGCATGCATGTATGCATATGCACGTATCCATATGCATGCATGCATGTATGCATATGCATTCATGTATCCATATGCATGCATGCATGTATGCGTAGGCATGCATGCATGTATGCATATGCATGTATCCATATGCATGCATGCATGTATGCATATGAACGCATTCATGTATGCATATGCATGCATGCATATGTATGCATATGCATGCATGCATATGCATGCATGCATATGCATGTATGCATGTGCATGCATGCATGTATGCATGTGCATGCATGCATGTATGCATGTGCATGCATGTGCATGCATGCATACATATGCATGCATGTATGCATATGCATATCCCTCTCTCTCTCTTGCTCTCTCTCTCTCAAACAAAAATAAAGAGAGAAGATATTAGAAAACAAAAATATAAAGAAAGATAAAAGAGTTATATATGTTTACTTACATTGATGTAATTTTTTAATCAAAGTTATCAAAATCCACTTGAAGTTCTCCTTCGTTGAATTTCCAAAGATTTGATCTCAAAAATCTCTTGCAAAACTAAAGAGAGAAGATTTTATAAAAGCAAAAACATAAAGAAAGAAAAGAGAGTGATACAATATGTGCGATCTACTTACCAAAGCGTCAAATCTATAAAAATAGAGGTGTGTTTAGAGAGAGAGAGAGGGAAGGAGAGGGAAAGAGAGAGAGAGATAGAGAGAGAGATAGAGAGAGAGAGAGAATTGTTTGACACGATCGTCAAAATCCACTTGAAGTTCTTCTTCGTCGAATTTCCAAAGAATGCATCCCAAAATCTCTTGCAAAACCAAGCAAAGAACATATTAGTAAAGAAAAAACATAGAAAAAGAAAAAAGAGAGAGAGAGAGAGGGAGAGAGAAAGAGAGAGGGAGAGAGAAAGAGAGAGGGAGAGAGAAAGAGAGAGGGAGAGAGAAAGAGAGAGGGAGAGAGAAAGAGGGAGAGAGACGGAGAGAGAGTGAGAGAGAGAGAGAGGGAGAGAGAGAGATAGTGAGAGAGAGGGAGGGAGAGAGAGAGGGAGAGAGAGGGAGAGAGAGAGAGAGGGAAGGGAGGGAGAGAGGGAGAGAGAGAGAGAGGATGACAAACAGAATTCTGTTGTTGGCGTGTTCAAACCCGAAAGCAGAAGTTCTACATTCAAAACTAGCAGAATGACGAATTTCGGGTTCGGGACCGGTTAAAAAGAGAGCGTCGGTATAAGCATCGGTATTTCCAAAAAGTACCGACGCATATACCGACGTCGTGATTCTGAGGCAACGTAGCTGTGATTCCGAGTCAATGCAGCTTTCCCAAATTTGTCGAGGGGTATACCGACGCCGACAACTACCCGTCGGTACACTGACTATCGGTATTCCCTCGATATGTTGTAGTGCATGAACTCTCCTCTAGAATCTTTGATCTTGAACGTTTATGTAAGACACGATTGAGAGCTGCAGCAGGAATCTATGCAGCCAAGAAGAGGCAAAAGGCGTATTTTGATACACATGTGAAGGATAAAGGCTTGAAAGTAGGAGACCTAGTCCTAGTCTACACATTGAAGCAACATGCATGAAAATTAGAGAAAAGAGGCTATGGACCAATGATTATCAATAGGATATCCACAAGTGTAGTAGTACAATTAGCCACTCTAGAAGGCGATGTTATCCCTAGCTAATAAGTGGATGTAGAGTCAAGTTATATCAAGAACCCCTGACTGAGAGATGCTAAATCGACTCAACACTACCAAGAAACGCAAGGAAGAAGAAAAGCGAATTCGAGAGGAAGCACAGACAGAAGCTTTAGAAGACATCCGACGAATGAAATTGAGAAGACAAGGTAGAGATCAGCCCATGCCTAACTCTCAAGAAGCTCTAGGTTATCACATAGCCATGTGCGAAGCTTCTGGTGAACGGTCTCATAAGATAGTTGATCGACGACCTTTTGTGACCCTAGAAGTAGGACAAGGAGAGACTGCAAGGACCATGAGAGCTTTAATTGATTCAAGAGCAGCCACTAGTGCAGTTTGGCTTTCTTACTGCCAGCAATTGCAATTGGAGGTAAAACCCCTAGAAGCATATCTGATAGGATTAGGAGGAGTTGAAACCCCTTGCATGGGAGAGGTGGAACTTCCCCTCTACATTCAAGAGGTCCTAATGCCAGCAAAGGTGCTAGTATGTGAAGAGGAGGATCTTACCGAACCTCTTGTCTTGGGCCAAGACTGGATCTATGATCATGCAGTCAACCTCAACCTAAGAAGTGGACTTCTTCAAGCTTGGGTAGGCCAAAACCTCCTCACGATTGAATTAGAAAATCAATCACTCAGACCACTAGAAGAGGCATTGACTCTTGGTCCTTCGAGGAACCCACATAAAGATAACAATGTTGTACTTGTCCAAAGTTCTATGGTGCAGAGGATTGTCACTCTCGCCGAAGGTACAAAAGCCAATGAGGAATTTCAGTTCGTGCCAAAGAAGATTCTAAAGGGGAAGGCTCCACAACACACGACACTGAGGAGACTGATTATCAAGCAGCATGAGCACCAATGTGGGAAATATGAAGTACCTCGTGGCATGAATCAGATCTAGAGACGCAAAGGGAAAAAAACCACTACTCTAGAGACAAGTTCTCAAAAAAGCATCAAGCAAGCCACACCATCAAGGACTAAAACGAAGGAGTTCCCTAGGCAACACACTAGACATACCATTTCTATTTGGGTCCCTAAGCGGTCAATGAAGGCTATCCCCAATGCTAGACAGATATGGGTGCCCAAGGCCTGCTTACATGCCCAAATAGCTTCACCTCTAGTCACTAGCATGATTCAACACTCACAAGCACTCGTAGCAAACAACTCAGGAAAGGTACCTATACCCCACACTATTACACCTTTGGCCAAACCTAGACATGTCTGGAAATGGGTACCCCACTCTGAGGTAGGTGCATTTTGAGTACATTGCATATCCCAATTATGCATCTAAGATGACACTAACCACTAACCACCACTCACATCTATCATCAAACACTTCACCTCTGACCACTAACCATCTGAGTTGTCATGTTAGTATTGTGGAGGGAACACCATTACATCCTGTTTCCTATGCAACAGTAATGTGCCTCTCTTCTTCTAGCAGATAAGCATCAACTGCTGCAAGGAGTCTCATGGCAGCAGCAGTAGGAACAAGCTCCCAGGTGGGCACTAGTACTCAAAGCAATTGGGATACCATGCCTGTGGAGGCTCCACTGACAGCGAGGCCTGAAGATTTTCTCAATGTGCGAAGGATCCCCATCTCGGATCCACCAAGTGGCCTAACAGAAAGAGTGAAAGGACATTCCCATTGATTCAATGAGATGCCAGGCGATTTAGGAGATGGAGATCATATCTGGGAATCCAAGTTGGAGTGTGGAGGAGTTTGGTGGACCTTTCCTTTCTTCTCACGAGAATTTGAAGCATTACAAAATGTAGCTCCTCTTCAAGATATTTGGCAGAAAGCGGGATTGCCTAAACCTGACTTCCTTAGGTGCTATTACTTGATTGCCACTTTGAATGCAACAGGAAACAAAGATCATTCAGGCACATTCCTGGTGCCCTCTTTATCAAACCAGGAGGAAATGAAAAAGTTTGAGTTGAACATCACCTTAATCAGAGAGGCCCTTCAGATGTATGGCACCCATGTACCCTCCGATCGAGATCCTTTGATACCGGAGTCTATGAAGAACAATAAACTCAAGAAGTTGAAAGAAATGTGTGCTCTCACCCCAAACATTGCTATACCATTGCAAATGTGTCTTCAACATTTTGCATTTCTAGCGCAAGACCGATTCACACAGCCCCATAAGAAGATCTGGTATGGGTTATACCTAGCGGAGAATGGGAGCTTACCTATCAAAATGCCAGTGTGGATCCTTGACCAGTTATATGAAGCAGGCGAACGAGGTGTGAGAAAGCCTACTTTGAATGGTTCCTGTGCGATTACAAGAATTATCTACAGATGCCTTGCCTATGATGTGCCGATCGCACGGGCCCTTAAGTACTCACAATTGGAATTCTTCCAAGGGCAGAAATCAAGGGTTCAACCCACTAAAAGAATAAATGGATCACTTTCACAGGTTCTAATTCCTCGCGAGGTCACCACAAAAGCCTCCTATAGAGAAGAAGAACAAGTAGCCCCTTTCACGATCCACCTCCAAGGACCACAATCAGGGGGCGTGGTACAACACACTCCATCAGCCCCTCCACTACCCTCGGATGCGGAGCTGGCATCCATGGCTACATTGGGAGAGGATACATCCTTTGACTTTGAGAGATTTTTGCAAACAGCACACTTATCTGAGAGTGAATTCTTTTCTGACAATGACGGTCCAGGATCATCATCCCAGAGAGATCGACCACATAGTGCGGCACGAAGAGTACATTGGGAGGATGCGGCACAACACACTCAGGCGGGAGGCACACATGAACAAGAGGAGATGCAGAGCAATGAACCAGAGGAGAGTGAGGAGGAAGCCCCTGCTTACACCGCACAACTCAAACGGCTCTACAAAGCGATCAAGCAGGTACAAAAGAGGCATAAGCTATCAAAGGAGGCAAATAGAGGGATGGTGAATCAAATGCTTCAAGAAAAGAATGCAGACCCCCACTTTGTTGAATCATTGAACCTTTTGGCAGAGACATATGGGATTATAGAAGCTATGCGGATCATGTTACATCGCAACCCTCCTCAATATGATCAACGAAGGATCGATACACGACCACGAAGGGGGAAGATGATTCAAATGGAAGTCTCTACCACCCTCCCTACCACCACTCAAGAAGATGTTCACATGGCCAGCCCAACTAACCTTGATGAACCAGATGTAAATATACAGACACCATCTCCACCATCACCTCCCATCCAAACCACCGAACCCCTCACTACTAGTATTCCTAAGCAACCAATATCCACCCTCAGTGAACCTATATCACACACGACCATTTTTTCATCCTTACCTATCCCTACCTCTATCATTGCGGGTCCATCTTCCCAACCTCATATAGGTCATCCTGCCACCCATCAAACCATATTAGGTCACCCATCTTATCAACCAGCTCTTGGACAGCCACATCTGATGGAGAGTGTTAATCTCCAAAAGAACAACCTACTCTTGAATTTAGAACACCTCTATATCAAGAGTAAGTCAAAACCTTCACTTAATTAGAGGTCCAATCTCCAAATTATTAAATCTGAGAAAATATGTGAAGAAGATAAAACACAGAAAAGTCTGCTGCAGAATTTCTTCACATTGACTTATCAAATGTGTAAAGTTTTTTATGAAACTTTGTACGAATCATCTCCTAGAGATTGCGCATCACCTCCAAGTTGAATTACTTCATAAGCTTTAGTATAACTTGAGAAATTGTCTTCACAAGTTACCTATGTCTGAATCTGCACTTCTGAGAAGTCGATTTAGACACCCCTAACTTCTTAACTTTGGTTCTCACAATATCTAACCCGTTTTGCCAAATGCTTTTAGCCACGAGTAGATCACCTTCCAACTTAAAGATTAAGTGCTTGCTTGCACAAAACTTTAAACTATGGAGTGAGCACTGACCAAAAGATTAAACTCGAAATTTGCGCCTGTTTCAGAGAACTGTAGACACTCAACACATATGAATGTTCCTACTCACAATTCTCCTAGCCTGTTTACAATTGGACTCTGAAATTCAGGTCACAGGCTCATTAACTAACAACTTAGATATCCTCAAAAGGATTTCACAATTGATCAAACACAGAAGGAGCAGACACGAAAAGATCGGGCGCAATATTTCTTCATTAACTCAGAAAAATACAACTGAGTGATGAGAGCTAACTCAACTAACTTTTCTCTATCTCTTGACTCCTAACTTCCTCAATCTTGGTTTCTACATATGCTCTCATACATGCCCCGACTTTTCTCAAAGTATTTATAGATAATTTGTACATGATTCTTACTGAACAAAAGATCTAAGTCATCTATGACTATGCTAATGTACATATATGTACACTTCTCTTGTCCTCTGAATGTAATCTTCTTCCACACTTTAGGAATTGATTCTTCCTTCATCATTTGATCTCCCAAGCCTTCAATTGGTGATTGGTCTGCACCAACAGCTCCCCCTCAATCATCAATTGAGGTTTTCTCTGTCTTCTTTATACTTGCCATGTCTTTGAACCTTTGTAACTTAGGTCCATCCAGACTCTTTGTCATCATATCTGCCACTTGTTCTTTTGTTGGAGTATACATCACTTCAATCTCTTTATCTAGTACCTTTTC
This sequence comes from Ceratopteris richardii, assembly GCA_020310875.1. Classification (NCBI taxonomy): domain Eukaryota; kingdom Viridiplantae; phylum Streptophyta; class Polypodiopsida; order Polypodiales; family Pteridaceae; genus Ceratopteris; species Ceratopteris richardii. The sequence goes on along the minus strand of CM035437.1, from coordinate 55,793,744 downwards.
CCTCAAGAAATGATACTGAATCTCTATATGCTTAGTCCTGGCATGAAAAACAGGGTTAGCTGCCAAATACAAAGAACTCATATTGTCTCCAAAAATTATTGGAGTACTATGATCAATCTCAAAACTTTTCATCAAGGTCTTCAACCATATCACTTCCTTTGCAGCTTCTACCATTCCCTTATACTCAGCTTCTGTGGATGATAAAGCAACTGTATGTTGCTTCTTTGAACACCAAGACACTAACTTGTCTCCAACATAACATAGATATCCATGAGTAGACCTTCTATCATCTGAGTCACCTGCCCAATCTGCATCACTAAACACTTTGATTCTTGTGTCAGAAGTGAAACCATAATACAGACCTTCACTTAGGGTTCCTTTGATATATCTGAGTACCCTTTGGGCTGCAATCCAATGAGTCTTCTTTGGACAATGCATAAATTGTGACAACACACCTACTGCATATGATAGATCTGGCCTTGTCAAGGTAGCATAGATTAGACTACCTACCAAACTCTGATATTTCTTCATGTCATTGAACTCTTCACCTCCATACCTGCTTAATTTATGATTTACCTCCAATGGTGTAGTTGAGGTCCTGCAATCTTCCATGTTAAACTTGACTAGAAGATTCTTCAAGTATCTCTCTTGTGAAACATATACTCCATGTTGAGTATACACAATCTGCATTCCTAGAAAATAAGATAAGTTTCCCAAGTCACTTATCTTAAACTCCTTCTCTATTTGCTTCTTGAGTTCATTGATTCCTTGAGCATCTGTTCCTGTAACAATAATATCATCAACATAAATGCACATGTAAATATATCCATTTTCACTTGCCTTCACTAGCAAGCTACTATCTGCCTTTGATGCTTGAAATCCACATTCATTCAAGAACTTGACCAATCTGTAATTCCAAGCTCTTGGGGCTTGCTTCAACCCATATAAAGCTCTCTTGAGCTTACACACATAATCTGATCCAATTGATTCCATGAAACCTTCTGGTTGCTCCATATATACTTCATCTGCAATGTATCCATTTAGAAATGCATTTTTCACATCCAATTGTGATAATTTCCATCCTTTGCAAGTAGCAATAGCAATCAATGTCCTAATTGTAGACATCTTAGCAACAGGACTAAAGGTTTCATCATAATCTACCCCATAAGTTTGGGCATAACCTTTGACCACAAGTCTAGCCTTATATCTAGACACCTTACCATCTGCAAACCTCTTTGTTTTATATACCCACTTGCATCCAATGACCTTCTGATTCTTTGGTCTTGGTACTAGTTCCCAAGTTTCATTTTCAAGTAGAGCATCATACTCTTCTTGCATTGCCTTCTCCCAATTCTGTTTACCTTTGGCTTCTTCATAAGTGGTTGGATCTTCTTCTGTTTTCACAATGTAGGCATAATCTTTTGTTGTTAGGAAAGATGTATCATAACTATACCTTATAGGTTCTTTCCTTTCCCTTGTAGATCTTCTGATTTCTGCACTTCTTGAAGTTTCAGCCTCATTTGATTCTGGATCAAATCTTAGCCCTTCTTCTACATGATCCTGCACTCTACATCTAGAGTCAACTTCATCAACAATTTCTTCACAAACTTTTACCTTTGCCTTTCCTTTCCTTTGAATTTCTTCAACACCTGTATACTCATTTGGTGATCCTGTATACCACATATTTTGCTCATCAAATGTCACATCTTTAGTAACAAGAAATTGCTTTGTGGATGGACTCCACAACCTATAACCCATTTGTCTATCATCATATCCAATAAACACATACTTCTCTGCCTTTGGTTCTAGCTTATGTCTTAATTGTGAAGGAACATAAGCATATGCAATACATCCAAATACTTTACAATGATCAAGACTAGGCTTCTTACCCCACCATGCTTCATAAGGGGTTCCTCCATCCAAAGCTTTGCAAGGCAACCTATTCACAAGGTATGTTGCAGTGTTAATAGCTTCTGCCCATAAGTAATTTGGACAATTCTTTTCCTTCATCATGGCTCTTGCAAACTCTACAAGAGTCCTATTCCTCCTTTCTGCTACTCCATTTTGTTGAGGGGAGTACCTGCAAGTCACTTCTCTTTTGATACCTGCATTCCACAAATAATCATCAAACTCTTTTGAGAAATACTCTCCCCCTCCATCTGATCTTAACCTCTTGAGCTTTTGCCCTGTGATCCTTTCTGCATAAGCATGAAAATGTTTGAATGTCTTGAAAACTTCTCATTTATCCTTGATTACATACAAAGTAATCCACCTGGTTGCATCATCAACAAACAACACATAATATCTGGATCCATTTATGCTATAGTCCCTTGAGGGACCCCATACATCTGTATGAACCAATTCAAGCATATTTGAATACTTGTACCCTAATTTGTTGTAAGAACTCTTATGTGCTTTACCTAATTGACAAGCTTCACACTTGTACACCATATGTTGCCCTTCAATATTTGGCAATCCAAGCACCACCTGATTCTTTGACATTCCCTTTATAGCTCTCTCATTGAAATGACCTAGCTTTTTATGCCATAGGTCTAATTCAGACACCTTTTGACCTCCATAGGTAAACAATGCATGTCCCACATTACCTTGGACTTTGAGAGTGAACAATCTTCCTTCCTTTTTACCTGCAATTATGGTTCTATATCCCTGATTTGGATCTTGTACATAAACACCATCATTTGTGAATCTTACTTCATATCCTTTCTCCACAATTTGCCCTACACTTATCAAATTTTTAGGAATAGTAGGAACATAAAGTACCTTGCTCAGAAGTGTACTTCCACTCTTTGTCTTCACTGATCCAATGCTCTCCACTTTATGTTTGGTATTGTCACCTGTCTGAACTGTATGTCCATTCACCCTAGCTTCCATATCAGTCATCAAAGATAGATTCCCACTCAGATGGTTACTGCACCCTGAGTCAATATAAAACACTCTTTGATCTTCTCCCATTGATTCATGAGTTGCATTCAAGATAAGAGTCATGTCATCCTTCTGATCTGATGCATAATTGTAATAATTATTGTTGTAGGACTGAGATTGGAAGTTTCTTCCACCTCCTCTACCATATGATGTCCTACCACCTCTTCCTCTGAAGTTGCCTCTTTGGTTTCTGCCTCCTCTACCTCTTTGACTATAATTCTGATTGTTGTATCCTCCATTTTGATTATTATACCAACAATCATTTGCCAAATGATTTGTTCTGCCACAAATCCAACAAGCTTTAGCATTATCTTTGTTCTTACCTCCTCTTCCTTTACCTCTGAAATTTGTCTTCCCTTTTGTGAAGTTAGCTTGATTTGAATTCCCTTCATCATCATTTGATTGCTTTCCCTTGCCATTCTTTTTCTTGTCCTTGGAGTACATAGCTTGACTTGTACTTCTATCATTGTCTCCTTTAAGATCCTGCTCAAAGGTTAGCATATGTCCTAGCAATTGATTAAGGTCAGGAGTAAAGTGATCAAGTGACAACTCTATGGACAATATAAAAGGCTTCCACTTCTCATCTCCTCTCAAACCTGTAAGTATTTGTCTTACCAACTTTTCCTCTTCAATATCTTCATCCACTGCTCCCAAACTATCTGCAATATCTTTCATCCTTGCCACATAATCTGAAATTGATTGTGAGCTCTTCTTCTTGAAGGTTGTGAACTCAGCCCATAGTGAGGACTTCCTTGACTTAGTTGTATTTTGGAAATGCTCTTCCAAGGCATTCCAAACATCTGTGGCACTTTCCAAACCTCTGATATGAGGTAAAAGGTAATCATTTACAGCCATGTAGATGATACTCCTTGCTTGAGCATCCTTTCTCATCCAAGTCTTCAACATTGCAAGTTCTTCCCTAGTAGGAATACTTGGATCTGCAAACTCAGGTTTTTCTTCATCTCCTGTAATAAATGATATAAGATCTTTGCTCATGAGGTGTGCTTCCATCCTCATGGACCATGCTGGATAGTTCTCCTTATCTAGCTTATCAATCTGCAAGCTTTCTCCCATCTTGTATCCACCTGTGTATTGAAAACTTCAAGCTTTACAAACAATGTATGTACCTTTACTTCGAATTGGACTCCTTTTGCCTTTCTTGATGTCAAATAGTCTTCTCCTCAAGCTTTGATTCCAAGCTTTCACTTCTTAGTCCTTCAAGTGTTGAATTTCTTGAATCTGCAGCAGTCGGGATCCTTCTTTCTTCAAATTGATGTCTCCTGCTCTGATACCACTGATGGAGAGTGTTAATCTCCAAAAGAACAACCTACTCTTGAATTTAGAACACCTCTATATCAAGAGTAAGTCAAAACCTTCACTTAATTAGAGGTCCAATCTCCAAATTATTAAATCTGAGAAAATATGTGAAGAAGATAAAACACAGAAAAGTCTGCTGCAGAATTTCTTCACATTGACTTATCAAATGTGTAAAGTTTTTGATGAAACTTTGTACGAATCATCTCCTAGAGATTGCGCATCACCTCCAAGTTGAATTACTTCATAAGCTTTAGTATAACTTGAGAAATTGTCTTCACAAGTTACCTATGTCTGAATCTGCACTTCTGAGAAGTCGATTTAGACACCCCTAACTTCTTAACTTTGGTTCTCACAATATCTAACCCATTTTGCCAAATGCTTTTAGCCACGAGTAGATCACCTTCCAACTTAAAGATTAAGTGCTTGCTTGCACAAAACTTTAAACTATGGAGTGAGCACTGACCAAAAGATTAAACTCGAAATTTGCGCCTGTTTCAGAGAACTGTAGACACTCAACACATATGAATGTTCCTACTCACAATTCTCCTAGCCTGTTTACAATTGGACTCTGAAATTCAGGTCACAGGCTCATTAACTAACAACTTAGATATCCTCAAAAGGATTTCACAATTGATCAAACACAGAAGGAGCAGACACGAAAAGATCGGGCGCAATATTTCTTCATTAACTCAGAAAAATACAACTGAGTGATGAGAGCTAACTCAACTAACTTTTCTCTATCTCTTGACTCCTAACTTCCTCAATCTTGGTTTCTACATATGCTCTCATACATGCCCCGACTTTTCTCAAAGTATTTATAGATAATTTGTACATGATTCTTACTGAACAAAAGATCTAAGTCATCTATGACTATGCTAATGTACATATATGTACACTTCTCTTGTCCTCTGAATGTAATCTTCTTCCACACTTTAGGAATTGATTCTTCCTTCATCATTTGATCTCCCAAGCCTTCAATTGGTGATTGGTCTGCACCAACAACATCTCCCTACCTAAACCTTAACACCCCCATTTCCCTTCACCACTACATTTCCTCTTTCCCAACCCCTAACCAATGAGCCCCTCTTAACCTCCTCATAACCAACACAAGCCACCCTACCTCCATTATTGGAAAACCTTGTAAATATGATGCAACAAATTGATGATTATAATAGAAATTCCCTTTCCCATCACACCTCACCCACATTCACACCCACCACTAACACACCACCCACCATTCCCGTATTCACGATTCAAACTTCACACACAATCACGTCCAATCCCATGGACATTTCACCATCCACTGGACCACCCACCACCACTGTTGTTCCAACATCATCACATTTCACTTCACTCACGTCACAATTTCCAATCACTGTAGGCACAACATTCACTTTTCCCTCCCCTACTTCCCGACCCCTTGCATCTTCCACCTCTACCCTTGCATCCACCTCATTTAGTCATGCACTAGACACCATGCTTGAAGCGGCCGCCCAGCTTAAACAAGAATACAGATTATTGGAAGAAAACAATAAGGAGTTGTGTACTCTATCATCCCACCTCCAAGCACGTGTCAATGCCTTGGAATTGAGTAATGCAGCATTACAACAAGAAGTTACCACCCTCCAACAATCAAATGCAGAGCTTGAAGCCAAGTATAGAGAGACAGGTAAGGCTATGGAAGGACAACTCAAAGACCAGCTGACCCGCAATGCTAGACTACAAAGAAACATGGCCTTACTTCGTCGCCACTTAGCAGCTGCTCAAGAAGAGAACAGAAGACTACAACAACAAAACCAAGAGAACTTAGAAGAAGCCATTGAGAACACCCTAGGGGCACCTATAGACCCTGCCAAATTCCAAGCTATTCCCTCAGAACACATTCAGCAGGTGTTAGAAGATTATGCGACCCTCTTGGAAGCACACGACCAGTTGGCAGATCAGGTAAAGGAACTACAAAGCTCTCCCCACCACACCCATCAGAACCTAAAGAGATGGTCAATGCTGCTACTTCACTAGAGCCCGAATCTTCAACGGCCAATGAGGTACTTGAGCTGCGACAACAAGTGGCAGAATTAAAGATCAAGTTGTTACAGTATGAATGACCCCCCTCTCCACCTGATCAACCAATAGAAGAAGAAGCAGTAATCATTCCAGTGGAGGAAACATTTGAGGACAACTATGAGCCTCAACCCCTTCCAGGAGGCAAAATCACGGAGGAAGGACAAGACACATATGAGGAACCCCCTTCGGCATGGATGAAACAGGTAGAAGAAATGGGGAAAACTCATGAGGAACGTATCGCCACTCAAATGCTGGCCATGAGGACCATTGAACAAACCATACTGCAATCAAAATATTTTAGGCACCTCGCCTCTAGAAGACTAATAACTAGTTCAGAGTTACAGTATAAGCCCTATTTTGTACTATTGGCAGACTACAACGCAGAGATCAAAAGAGTCACCAATAGGCATCCTTCCTTTGCAACATAGTTTGAACCTGAGGATATTCTAGAGGAAGCCAGAAAAGGGGCCATATTCCAACCCATTTGGAGACACAAATTATTGGAGACCTATCCGGAAATGCTACGAACATGGGATCACGCTCCCATGCATTTGAAATACAACCCTTCCTTTGGGCCAGTGCAGAGAAGAAGATCATGGAAAGCGTTTGCCACCAAGGTTCAGAACAATGCAAATTGCAAACAATGGCTCAATAACCCCTCAATTGCACCCCCAATAGGCACACCAACAATTGCATACATGATGGCTACCATCAGACATTGGATGCCATGCCTCCACCCCATGCCAGATGTCGCCGCGCAGATGATGCTCAAAATTTTGGACATGATGCAAGTGGTGTTGAAGACTTTTAGAAATGTACGTCACATCCAACCGCCAATTCCGGGCTTCATAAATGGTAACTATGACTTACTTTATGACATGAGCACGACCGTGAGTATCCGAGTGGCTTATGCTTGGCATGCACGAATAAGATATCTCCCTACTTTCTACAAGCAAACGTTTGATGACATGTTCACCATGCGGTTCTAGGAAGCACACTTGGAAGTGTTCGTGCCACACCCAACTCATCTGCTACAATTATTCGCGTGCGAACAAACAATGCATTCTGAGCTCTACACCACACCACAACCTGACATGCCTGGTGCAATTAGTTGGGATGCCCTTCAGAGAGACCTAGTCAGAGGACTACGGATCAAAGAACAAGAATTGAAACCGACATATTACAACAGTACATTGATCAAACCGTGGAGCAGAGGTATGTCAGAGACGATAGACACTAGGGGGGGGAGAGTGTTGGCATCATACGAGAAGAAGCAGGTACGAGCATGCATGCAGATCTAGCACTAAGGCAACCCATTAAATTTTTCCAATCCTTACATTAGTATAAAAGTGATTCTCATCACTGACAACCATTGTAATCATTTCATCTTTTTGTAGCTCCATTTTGTGCAAGCCAAGGAGTCCTCGAGCTTTGGGAGCCTTAGAAGTAATTGCCTACCAATTCTCATATTTTTTAGACCTCATTTGAGCCCTCAAATAAGCTCTGGAACCTAATTTTTAACTAGGCCGGACACTAGCTCTGGATAGGGCCAAAGCTAGTAAAAAACTATAAATAGAGCTAGAGAGCTCATTTTTGGGCTAGCTTCTTGTAGTTTTGATCTTGTATGAGAACTTGGTTGCAATAGAAGTGTTTCCATTATCTTACTCTCTTTGTTCTTGCCGTGTGTGCGCGTGCGTGTGTATGTGTGTGCATGTTTGTGTGCTTCTCACTCACACACTTGTGCCTTCACTTGCTCGAGGTCTTCATACCATCCTCATGTCTTCCCGGATCGACATTAAAGGAGGTGCTACTCATCACTGAGCTACATAGCTCTTTAGGGAGAAAGACCCAACTAGAGAGACAATCAGAGAGAAAGAATGGCTGCATGTGAAGGTTGAGTGAGTGATTCACTAAGTGAAGATTGTGGTAGTGATTATGGCTGGGCACCCTCATCAACATTTGAAGATGAAGTATTCGAAGCTTTATCTGGAGTTCTCAACCATGAAGATGCTCAAGCATTGTCTACATCAAGTGAAGAAAAGAAAAGATAAAAGGAGATGAAGTTTTCAAAGTAAAAGAAAGCTCATGAAGATGATTCCAAGGTTTCAACTATATTCAAATGATGGAGATGCAAAAGAGGAGAGCAACAAAAAAAATTAAACTTGGACACATTTTGATCCTCCAAAGTCTAGGTTAAAGATAAAGTGGGAAGCACACTTGTGTTTGTTTGTAAAGGAAAAATAAAGAAATTTGATTGGTCTATTTAAATCAAGCATGGATCAAAGGGTGATTTTTTCATCTAAAAGTAGAGGTTCATTCATTTGTTACTTTCTTTCCAAGGGTCAAGAGTTTGAGTAGTTAGTACAAATAGAGAAGGTGTGAGCATAAACCCTAAAGTTACCATTTGTCAGAGACCTCTTGTGGAACTTTGAATTCATTAAAGTTTGTACTCTTTATAAATCTTGATTAGTAATGCATCCTTCATCTTGAGCACAAATTGTTGGGGCTTCACTCACTAATTAGACATAAAGATATGAAGGTATATGAAGGAAGAAGAAAGATAAAGAGAAGTGAAAGTAGAGCACTCAGAAAATCAAGCCTAAGTGAAGGGACAAATTCACACTTGTAATATAGTGCAAAATTAAAGTCTAGTGCTGACATAGAACTTCTAGAATTACAAATTGGAGTCGAAGAGTATGTAGAACATATGTATATAAGTGAAATTGAGTTGAAAAACAAATATGTGAAGTTGATTTGTAAGTCTTGAGTGAATAGAGAAAAGTCAAGTTTTTTCTGAGCGAGATGTTGAGGAAGAACTACTTAGATAGGAGAGTTTTCCATGGCAATGAGCAGAATGAAGCCAAGCCATTTTTTACACATCTTCTCTAATAGATAAAACATGTTTGTGTAGAAGTATTTGATCTAATTCCTCTTGAATAGATATTTCTAAGTGATTTCATATCAGTGTGAAAGTTAGTTGACAGTTACGCGTTTTCTGGTGCACTTTTTCTTGATCTTCTAAAGGTCAGATCTCAAAGTATAGTGTAAGGTTTTTCATGACTGATAGCTCATTTTGAAGCTACTACCTTTGTTGGTGCAAACAAGCCTTAACACTTGGCTTTGTTGTGTGCCTTTGAAGACCCAACATAAAGCTTGGACTATTGAACCCTTGGAAAGCATAAAAGATTGGACCCTTGGATGATACATTCACAAGAGTTAATAATCATATGAACCTAGTTTTATTGATTCTTACTTTTATCTCATGTAAAAGTCCATGTGACTTTATCAACAATGTAATCATACCTACTAGACTAGAGTCGTGGAAAAGTTAGATGATCTAGTTGAGAGAATATCTCCATAAGTCTAGTGGAGAGAATCAAGGGAGCTTTAATTTGAATTCAAATTCAAATTCATTCAAAAACTCTTATAAAAGTCAATGTAAAAGTCGCGGGTTTAGTTACACTCTCCCCGACGCTAATCCAAGAAATTCAGTGAGTGTGTGAGAGCTACTCATTAGCCTACACCTCAGAGTACCATTGTGCATCACTCTACATGCCAATGGGAATGTACATTTGATAGTATCAATACATATACTCATAGTTCTTTACTCTGTGTTTTCTCTGAGTGACTACCTCCAAGTCTGCCAACTTCAACAGGACATATCTCAAGATCTACTGAACCAAATTTGATGATCCAGGGCTCATTGGAACCAGCTCAAAGCACTCTACAACACTACAAAATTTCAAGTCAATCTATTCAGCCAATTGGGAGAAATCGCTGTCGAAGTGATCACTGGTATATTTCTGTGTGATTCCTAAAAAGTCGGGGGTGTCCCTGATTTTGCTAAACATCATGCTCAGTGTATAGTTTGTCATTTGGAGTGATTTAACTTGCTAATGATAGCTTGTTAAGTTAATTTAATACTCCCAGAAGGAATTAGACCAATTGTAAGTGTGCTGGACACACTGAGCTTAGGACTGAGCAGGTGTCATTACGGGAATAGCAAGTTTTTGGACTTATGAAGGTTTAACCTTATCTGTTTTGATTTGATCATTACTCAATCATTTTGTAAAGCACATATATAGTTTCTTGGTGTCATTTGGAAGCTCAAGGAGTCTTCTAACCATATCTGAAGAGAAGAGAGGGCAGGTGTGAAGCAGGTCTAGCAGCACCAACTTGATCTTCTGATTGTACCTAGCCATCACTTCCAACAGTGGTATCAGAGCAAACAAGGTAATCATGGGTGATGGTTTCCCTTCCTTTATTGACAAATTGGATAGGAATAACTACCAGGCATGGTCATTAAGAATGAAGACTTATCTACAAGGGAGAAGCTTGTATGGATACATATCAGGAGATGAGGAGTTGCCCTCATTCAAAACCAGAGGCCTACCTACAAAGGATGAGCATGAGAGACTTAATCAATGGTGTGCTAAAGATGCTTTGGCAAGGTCATATCTTCTAAACTCTATCTCTGATTTTCTTCTACCTCATGTTAGGAACTGTAAGACTTCCCAAGAGACTTGGGAAACCTTGTCAACATACTTCTCATCAAGCACAAGGGCCAGAAAGAATCAGCTATGGATTGAGTTTACAACTCTTAGGAAGCAATCAAAACAATGTGTTTCAGATTTTGTCACCAAAGTCAAAGATATAGCAGATCAACTTGCAAGTGTTGGAGAAGAGATTGAAGAAGAGCAAATTGTTAGACAAGTGATCAATGGACTCAAAGCAGATGACAAGTGGGAGAGCTTTACCACTGCAATGGACTTGTACATGGACATTCAAGCACCTGATCTAACAACTCTGATTGGACAACTCTTTACACATGAAACCAAGATCACAAAGAATGGAGAGCAATCAAAAGGTAACAATCCCTCTGCCCTATATACAGATAAGAAGTCTAAAGATAAGGGTAAAAGCAAGAAGGTTGATGATGAAGGATCCACCTCCCAAGCAAACTATGCAGGGAGAGGTAGATCATCTAGAGGTAGGGGCAGAGGAGGTAAGTCAGGTAGGGGGAGACCCTATAATCAATCTCCATGCAATATTTGTGGCTTGTCTAATCATACTACAGATGAATGCTACAAGAACTACAAGAATCAAAGAGGAAGAGGTCACCAAAGAGGAGGATACTCCCAAGGCAGAGGCAGATTCAATCAATCTCAAGGCTACCATGGCTACAACAATAATTACAATAATAACTACAACAATAGCTACAATCACAATGGCAATTATCAAGGAGGATACAGGAACAGAAAGGATTACAACAATTATGCAGAGGATCAAGATGATTCCTTGTTGATTATGAACATGACATCTAAATCAGGTATCAATGATGATCATTTGTTCTATATTGATTCAGGTTGCTCTAACCATGTAGCTGGGAATGTTGCCTTACTCTCTGATTTGGAAGAACCTAAAGGCAAGCATCAAGTGCAGACAGGTGATGACACTAAACATTCAGTGGTTAAAGTAGGTAATGTCAAAACAAGTGATGGTAATCAGAATTTGCTAAGCAGAGTATTGTATGTTCCAACAATCACCAAGAATCTGATGAGTGTAGGTCAGATTGTTGAAAAAGGTCTACAGGTCAGGTTCACTCAACATGGTGCATATGTGGAGGATCCAAGACATGGATTCAGAAGGATAGCCAAGGGAGAGAAGTCAGGTAGATTGTTTACCTTTGAACTTGAGGATACTAAAAATATTGCCTTGTACAACTATAGGGACCAAACCCTATCAGAATTGGAGATGTGGCACAAGAGATTGGGTCACATTGGAGAGAGGACCATAAAGCAGATGAGCAGAGATCAATGTGTGCTTGGGATACCTAATGTATCCAAGCAACACATGATATACAAGTGTGGGGCTTGTCAATTTGGTAAGTCACACAGGTTGCCATATACCAAGAAAGGATTTATGCATGAAGACTACTTGGAATTGGTGCATACAGATGTGTGGGGACCAAGCAAGGAGCCATCCATATCTGGATCAAGGTACTATGTATCTTTTATAGATGATTATAGCAGATGGACTGTCTTGTACTTCATGAAACATAAAGATGAAGTATTTAATTGCTTCAAAAGGTATCTTGCATTAGTAGAGAATCAAACAGGAAGACATTTGAAGAGGTTAAGGTCTGATGGTGGTGGAGAATACTTCTCCAATGATTTTGAAGAGTTCTTGCAGGAAAGAGGCATCAAGAGGGAGATTACCACAAGGTACTCACCTGAACAAAATGGGGTAGCTGAAAGAAGAAATAGACTCATTGTGGAGACAGCTAGGTCTATGCTTAATGAGAAGAAACTACCAAATTATCTTTGGGCAGAGAGTGTATCTACTGCCACATACTTGATCAACAGGTTGCCATCAAAGACACTTGATGGAATGACACCCTATGAGGCTTGGCATGGTAAGAGACCATCTCTGGATCATTGCAAGATCTTTGGGTGTGTTGCATATGTGCATATTCCCTCACAGGTAAGGGGAAAGCTAGACCCTAAGGCTGAAAAGTGTATCTTTATTGGTTATGATTTGAATCAAAAAGGATACAGGTTCTATAACCCCTCAAACAAAGGCTTCAAGGTAAGCAGAGATGTCATCTTTGATGAAAATGATTCATGGTATGATAATGAGTGCAGGAAAGTTAGCCTACCTTATGATATGGAAGAAGATTTTCCAAAGCTTGTCAGGCAAGAACCAACTCAGAATGAGGACACAAGCTCAGATGATGAAGACACCATCAACATTGAAGAATTCAAAGCTTGGAAATCCAAAGGGAAGATGAAGATGAAGCAACTTGAAGACAATCCAGAATCCTCAACTCAAGCTATGAGGAGATCTTCAAGGGAAAAGAAGAAACCTATTAGGTATGGGTATGATACTTCACTTGTAACCAAGCACTCTGTATATCTTGCAAAGGATATCTTAAGTGAAGAACCAGGTACATTTGAGGAAGCTATTACTAAACCAGAATGGAAGGAAGCAATGGATGAAGAAATGGAGGCTCTCAAGGAGAGTGATACTTGGGACTTGGTACCCAAGAAGGACTCCATGAAGGTGATAGGGTCCAGATGGATCTACAAACTCAAAAGGAACTCAGATGGTTCAATAAGCAGATACAAAGCTAGGTTGGTAGCCAAGGGTTTTGCACAAACCCAAGGCATTGATTATGAGGAGACATTCTCTCCTGTGGCAAAGATGCCAACTATCAGAATTATGGTGAGTGTAGCTGCATCCAAGAATTGGAACATGTACCAATTGGATGTGAAGAATGCATTCTTGAATGGATGGATATCTGAAGAGGTCTACATGTCACAACCACCTGGCTATGAGGATCCCAATAAGGTAAATCATGTTTGCAAATTGAAGAAAGCTCTGTATGGATTGAAGCAGGCACCTAGAGCATGGAACTATAGGTTGACAACCTATCTCTTGGATCAAGGATTTGTGATGAGTAAAGCAGATACTTCATTGTTTATAAAGAAGAACAATTCAGAGGTAATATACTTGTGTGTCTATGTTGATGACATCATTATTACAGGAAATGATGTTCAAGGAATTAGACACATCAAAGGTCAAATGATGAAGGAATTCAAGATCAATGATCTTGGATTATTGAAGTACTTCCTAGGGCTTGAATTGGTCTACACAAATTCAGGTATATTCATTACTCAGAAGAAGTACATTCAGGACATGGTCAAGAAGTTTAATTTGCAGGAAGCTAAAGTCTCAAACATTCCTATGGAGGTCAATCACAAACTCAGTGCACATGAAGGAGAAGAACTCAAGGATATTACAGGTTACCAAAGTTTGGTAGGTAGTCTTAATTATGCTACCTTAACTAGGATTGATATCTCATATGGTGTTAGTGTACTTAGCCAATTTATGCATAAGCCAAGAGTACCACATTTGGAGGCAGCCAAGAAGATAGTAAAGTATCTAAAGGGAACACAAAATCATGGTTTGTATTATCCATATTCATCAGACATTGATATCAAGGTATACTCAGATGCAGATTGGGCAGGTTGCAAGGATGACAGGAGGAGTACATCTGGTTACATATGTTTTGCAGGTGATAAACCAATTTCTTGGTCATCCAAGAAACAACCCACAGTAGCCCTATCATCTACTGAGGCAGAGTACAGAGGGCTAGCCAATGCCACTCAAGAAGCCATATGGTTGAAGCTACTATACTCAGAATTGGGCCTATACACAAGGCCACCTATCATATTTGGTGATAATACAAGTTCACTTCATCTAGCTGCTAATCCTGTGTATCATGCTAGGACAAAACACATAGAGGTGCATTACCACTATGTGAGGGAGAAATTACTTAGTAAAGAAATCCAATTATCATATGTGTCCACTAATATTCAATGTGCAGATTTGCTTACAAAAGCTTTGGATGGGAGCAAGCTATGCAGGTTTAAATCCATGATTGGATTACAGGACATCATTGAAGACTAAAGATGAAGACTCAAGCAAGTGTTTGGCTTGAGGGGGAGCTGTTGGTGCAAACAAGCCTTAACACTTGGCTTTGTTGTGTGCCTTTGAAGACCCAACATAAAGCTTGGACTATTGAACCCTTGGAAAGCATAAAAGATTGGACCCTTGGATGATACATTCACAAGAGTTAATAATCATATGAACCTAGTTTTATTGATTCTTACTTTTATCTCATGTAAAAGTCCATGTGACTTTATCAACAATGTAATCATACCTACTAGACTAGAGTCGTGGAAAAGTTAGATGATCTAGTTGAGAGAATATCTCCCTAAGTCTAGTGGAGAGAATCAAGGGAGCTTTAATTTGAATTCAAATTCAAATTCATTCAAAAACTCTTATAAAAGTCAATGTAAAAGTCGCGGGTTTAGTTACACTCTCCCCGAGGCTAATCCAAGAAATTCAGTGAGTGTGTGAGAGCTACTCATTAGCCTACACCTCAGAGTACCATTGTGCATCACTCTACATGCCAATGGGAATGTACATTTGATAGTATCAATACATATACTCATAGTTCTTTACTCTGTGTTTTCTCTGAGTGACTACCTCCAAGTCTGCCAACTTCAACAGGACATATCTCAAGATCTACTGAACCAAATTTGATGATCCAGGGCTCATTGGAACCAGCTCAAAGCACTCTACAACACTACAAAATTTCAAGTCAATCTATTCAGCCAATTGGGAGAAATCGCTGTCGAAGTGATCACTGGTATATTTCTGTGTGATTCCTAAAAAGTCGGGGGTGTCCCTGATTTTGCTAAACATCATGCTCAGTGTATAGTTTGTCATTTGGAGTGATTTAACTTGCTAATGATAGCTTGTTAAGTTAATTTAATACTCCCAGAAGGAATTAGACCAATTGTAAGTGTGCTGGACACACTGAGCTTAGGACTGAGCAGGTGTCATTACAGGAATAGCAAGTTTTTGGACTTATGAAGGTTCAACCTTATCTGTTTTGATTTGATCATTACTCAATCATTTTGTAAAGCACATATATAGTTTCTTGGTGTCATTTGGAAGCTCAAGGAGTCTTCTAACCATATCTGAAGAGAAGAGAGGGCAGGTGTGAAGCAGGTCTAGCAGCACCAACTTGATCTTCTGATTGTACCCAGCCATCACTTCCAACAACCTTCAGCTAGAATCAATCAAAAGATCTTTGCAAAACGGGATGTGTACTCAGAGAAATGAGTCTAGCAGTGAGGGTATGTCAAATCGATGAAGTCATTTTTTAGATTTCAGACATGATTCAAATGTTGAAGTGAATTCAAAATATTTTGAAGTTATTACTTGAAAGTTTTTCTTGGAATGCGTTTCTTAACATTAAGAAGAACTTCTATTAGCAAATGATCAAACGAATTTACAAGAATCAAACTAGTACAAATCAGATTTGAAGCTAGAAGAAAAGGTGTAGATTTCTGAAGAGTAAATTTTTGGATTTCACTAAGTTTAGTGATAAAGGTTTCAAATTGAAAGTGTTGCTAAGCTAATGATGGTTATGGAGGTATTCTAATATCATTTTGGCTTAGTTCTTGTAGTGTTTCATACACCAACAAGTGGTATCAGAGTAGAAAGGTCCTCAAGCGTGAAAGGAGGTGCAGATACAAGAGGAGTTGAAGAGTTCTTCATTGAAAAGGTGGCAACAGAAGCAAGAAGACTATTGGAGATCATGTATCTCTTGACAAATTGGAGAGAGATAATTATCCTGCTTGGGTAATGAGAATGAAGCCTTACTTATGAGTAAGGATCTAATTGTATATGTGATAGGTGAAGAAGAAAAGCCTACATTTGAAGATGATAGTCAACCAAGGAAAGAAGAACTAGAAGCTTTCAAGCTATGGCAGAAGAGAGATGCAAGTGCAAGGGCTTATATATACAACACTATCACAGATCATTTGTTACCACATATCAGAGGTTTAGAAACAGTTAAGGACATATGGAATGCTTAGGTAGATCACTTCCAAAACACTACTAAAGCAAAGATTATGGTCAGAGTTTACTACATTCAAGAAGAAGCAAAGCGAGAGTATTAGTGATTATGTCACTAAGATGAAGGACTTGGTAGATAGCCTTGGATCTATTGATGACGATATTGAAGTTCATAGGTTGATCGCACAATTGCTTGCAAGATTGAGAGGAGATGAAAGGTGGAAACCTTTTGGACTCTCAACTGAACTTTCATTAAATCATTATATACCAGAATTAAATCAATTGCTTGGACTGATGCTTAAATTTGAGCAAGATCTAAAGTCAGATGGAGATAAAGGAAATAGTTTTGCTATGTATGCAAAGAATAAGAAGAAAATTGATAAAGGTAAAGCAAAGGATGAAGAAGAGCTGACTACTCAAGAAAATTATGCAAGAGGAAGAGGTATTGGCAGAGGTAAAGGTCGAGGAAATGGAAGAGGTAGAGGTAATCAAAACAATAACAAGAAGACATGCTCGATTTGTGCATTGAGCAATCATCTAGCTTATGATTGTTGGCATAACCAACAAGGATCAAATCAAAATCAAGGTAATAATGGTAGAGGAAGAGGTGGAAGGTTTCAGAATCAATTTCAAAAAGGAAGACAAAATTCAAGAGGAAGTTTTGGTAGAGGTGGTGGAAGAAATTGGAATCAGAATTAGTCTTATAACACTACCTATTACAACTATGCAAATGATATATAGAATGACAACCATACAACATTGATTATGAATTCAATAAGTGCATCAGAGAAGGAGGATCTCAAGGTATTTTATATTGACTCTAGTTGTTCCAATCATTTGTTAGGTAATATAGGTATTTAATATAGTGACTCTAGTTGTTCTAGTCATTTGTTAGCTAATATAGAATTATTATCGGAGTTGAAGAAGGTTTTTCAAGTCACACAGTACAAACAGGTGACAATACAAAACATAATGTACATTTAGTTGGAAAAGTGAAGTGCAAGAGTGGAGTCTATTTGCTAATAGATGTCTTGTATGTCCCAACAATATCAAAGAACTTGATGAGTGTGGGAAGTAGAGAAAGCTTTTCAAGTTAGATTTACAAATGAAGTAGTATTTGTTGAAGATAGAGAGGATGGATACAACCAAATTGTCTATGGTAAGAAGGAAGGTAGAATTTTTACTCTTAAAGTGCAAGTGAATGTTGTTCAAGCCTTGATCACACATGGTGATGTACGTACAGAGTAAGACCTCTGGCGTAAGAGGTTAGGACACTTCAATGACAAAGGAATTAAAACTATGGTGGAGAATCAATCTGTAATAGGGCTACCAAATGTAAAGAGCCAACATATGATCTACAAATGTGAAGGTTGTCAAATGGGAAAGGCACACAGGTTATCATTTCAGACAAAAGGTTTCAAACATGATGATTTGTTAGAGCTCATACATACAGATGTATGGGGACCAACAAAAGAGGGATCAATCAATGGTTCTAGGTATTATGTTCTTTTTATTGATGATGCTACAAGATGAATAACCATTTATGTTTTGAAGGAAAGATCAAAAGTGTTTGGATCCTTCAAACATTTTCATGTATATGCAGACAGAGTTACATGTTAGAAGCTCAAGAGGTTAAGGTCTGATGGAGGGGGAGAATACTTCTCCCAAGCATTCAATGATTATCTTTGGAATGCGGGTATCAAGAGAGAAATAACTTGTAGGTATACACCTCAACAAAACGGGGTGGCAGAAAGAAGGAATAGAACTTTGGTTGAGTTTGCTAGAGCAATGTTAAAGGAAAAGAATTTCCCTAATTATCTCTGGGTAGAGGCTGTAAATATAGCTACATATCTTTGTGAATAGGTTACCATGTGCAACTCTAAATGGAATGACCCCTTATGAAGCTTGGTGGGTTAAGAAACCAACACTTCATCATTGTAAGGTGTTTGGATCAATTGCCTATGCTTATGTACCATCACAACTCAGACATAAGCTTGAACCAAAGGTTGAAAAATATGTGTTTATTGGATATGATGGAAAGCAGATGGGTTATAGGCTATGGATTCCTCTAACCAAACAATTTATTGTTTCCAAAGATGTGACATTTGATGAACAGAAGAGTTGGTATGTAGATAAAGAGTGTAATCTTGAAACATTTGAAGAAGAGGTAAGAAGAAGTGAAAGAGGTAAATCACACATGCAGGTAGATGGAGATGAAGATCATATGGAAGCAAGAACATCCAGGGTTGGATCATATAGAAGAAATGAAGATGTACTTAGATTTGATGAAGAAGTATATCCATATACACATGAAGAGTGTGAACCAAGAAGCTCAATCAGATTGAGGAAACAACCAACAAGGTCTTCCTATGACACTTCTTATTTGACTCAGAAAAACTATGCTTACATGGTTAAGGAAGATGAAGAACCTCAAAGCTATGAAGCAAAGAGTAAAAAACAATGGGAAGAAGCAATGAAGGAAGAGTTTAATGCACTTGAAGAGAACAAGACTTGGGAACTTGTTCCAAAACCTAATGGTAAGAAAGTGATTGGAAATAAATGGTTTTACAAAATAAAAAAGCATGCATATGGAATAATAGCTAGATACAAAGCTAGATTGGTGGTTAAAGGCTATGCTCAAACTCATGGCATAGATTATGATGAGACATTCAGTCATGTAGCAAAGATGTCAACCATAAGGACAATTATTGCTATTGTAGCATCAAAAGGATGGACACTGAGTCAATTGGATATAAAGAATGCATTTTTAAATGAATATATATCAGATGAAGTTTACATGGAGCAACCTCAAGGGTTTGCAAATTACAAGTATCCAAATTATGTTTGCGGATTGAGAAGAGCACTTTATGAATTGAAGCAAGCTCCAAGAGATTGGAATTATAGACTTGTGAATTATCTAAATGATCTTGGATATCAAAGTTCAAAGGCAGATGCAAGTTTACTTATCAAGTGAGTAGATGAAGGTATGATCTACATTTGTATTTATGTAGATGGCATTATAATCAGAAGTACTTCAAATGAAGGAATCAAGGAGGTGAAGAGATTACTAGAGAAGGAATTTAAGATAAGTGATCTAGGAAAATTGTCATATTTTCTTAGAATGGAAATCACTTATGCAGAACATGGCATATATGTATCACAAGAAAGGTATCTTTTGAATCTTCTAAAGAAGTTTAGCATGGACAATTGCAGAGAGGCATCAACACCACTTGAGTTCAATCATAAACTCAGCAAATATGATGGTGTAGAGTTCAAGGATATGAGGAAGTATCAATCTTTAGTGGGAAGCTTGATTTCTGCTACACTAACAAGACCTGATCTTAGTTATGCAGTGGGAGTTCTTTCTCAGTTCATGCATTGTCCAAAGGACCCACATTGGATTGCAGGTCAAAGAGTTCTTAGATATATCAAAGGGACTTTGAAAGAAGGATTATATTATCCTTTTACATCAGATATAAGGTTGAGAGCATATAGTGGCATAGATTGGGTAGGAAGTCAAGATGATAGAAGGTCAACACATGGGTATATGATATACATATGAGATAAACTTGTGAGTTGTTGTTCAAAGAAGCAACATACAGTGGCTTTATCATCAACTGCAGTTGAGTACAAAGGACTTGTGGAAGCATCTAAAGAAGTGATCTGGATGCAGACATTGTTCAAAATCTTGAACATAGATCAAGGTATACCCATTATACATGGAGATAATATGAGTTCATAGTATCTTGCAGCAAATCTTGTATTTCATGCAAGAACAAAGCACATAGAGATTCCATATCGTTTCTTGAGAGAAAAGGTAATGGAGAAGGATATTAAAGTGGTATACACTTCCACAAAAGATCAGATTGCAGATATTATGACAAAGAGCTTGGATGGAGTGAAGACAAGTAGATTCAAAGAAATGGCAGGAATAAAAGAGAAGAAGGATGTTTGAAAAAGACAGAGGATGCTAGTTAGTGGTTGAGGGGGAGCTTTCGGGGCTTCACTCACTAATTAGACATAAATATATGGAGGTATATGAAGGAAGAAGAAAGATAAAGAGAAGGTAAATCAAAGCACTCAGAAAATCAAGCCTAAGTGAAGGGACAAATTCACACTTGTAATATAGTGCAAAATTAAAGTCTAGTCTTGACATAGAACTTCTAGAATTATGATTTTGAGTCTAGGAATATGTAGACCATATGTATATAAGAGAAGGAAGAAGAAGAAGAAGAAGAAGTAAAACACTTGCATTGAAAGCTTTTGTATCTTGATTACATTGAAAAATACAATGGATATGTCAAGAATAGGACAAAATGATCTTTCTATAGGATGCTTAAACCAAAAATCACACATAGAAAAGTATACAAGATACCAAAATTCCTTAAGCAATCAACCTTCTTCATATCAGAACTCCTCACTTTGTAGTAGCTTGCTCTTGTGCACACCTTGCATTCAAGCCTCGAATAGGGTTGGAGGAAGGTCCATCTTCTGTCAATGTGCAACACCTCCTCACTAGTACCTTTGTCGACCCTGGGTTCCTTACTCAATGGCTCTCTTTGGAGTCTCTCTTTGCACGCTTGGTCATCTTCCTTGCACACTTTTTCCTCCTTTTCTTCTCTGTATCACACTGGCTCAAGGTGTCTCTTGCTCTTCTCTTGCTTTCGAGTGTAGACTATGCTCTATGTTGCTTCATGTAACTCGAAGAATGATCGTGCTTGTTGTGTCGATTCACTTCATGTATGTTGCTTTCAACTGCTAGTGTGTCTTGGTCCTCCTTTGATATCCCAAGAACCACTTTTTAAGGAAGGCCAACGAATGCTTATTTTGTCTTGTAGTGACCTTGGGAGACTAAAAAATTTTAAAATGGGACCACACATAAACTCTTTGGTACCACTTTGCGTCATTTCCATTTCACTTTTAAACTTATTTTCTCCAATTTATGGGCATAAGAATGGGTTCCACTCACCCCTTCGAGAACACTTAGAAAACCTTAAAAAAACCATTTTGCAAGTCATTGTTAGCAAACCATTTGTGCATTACATGTGCCCCCATGTTCTCGGCCACTTGTGCACCACCTGTGCAAAACTTTAGGAAGTCATTACTTGGACCTTTGACCAAGTCAAAAGTTAACCCCCACCTAATGGACTATGCATCTCATAGAGAGAGAAATGATAGCAATGCACTTATGAAGAAAACTAGAAGTTTTTTTGGCCACGATGTAGTGTATAAGCCTATAATCTACCGAACTAGAAGAAATGTAAAACGATCGCTATCCGTATGGACATAATTCTCCTCCTCAACACTCCTCTTGGCTTGAACTGTAGAAAAGGCAAACCCTTTGTCTTTGTGAGGTGCACCATGGATCACAAACTGCGTTCAAATTTTTCAAAGAACTCCAAATATATCATATCTTCTGATGATATGCTTCCTCTTCAACTTCTGCCATCATAGCTTGCACATCATTCACAATTGTATACATGGCACATAACGGAAATAGACATATGAGGGATCCATCCTTTTTTCATCTCTTCACCAATGGCAACCTTCATAAGTTGAGAAAAAGATTAAGGGCATTGATAGGTGCGTAAATCTATCTATTATGAAGCTATCGATCGGTACAAATATATTCCTCCATAATAGAGTCATTCAAATCTTAAGCGTGGGCTCATGTACAATCAGATAGCAGCCATTTTCTTCAATGCATATAATATCCTCATCGCTTTTAGCAAGCCCCTTCTTGTTGATGGCCTTATTCGGACCACAACTTTGAGTTTGACTACAGCATTAACACGGCATGCCTCTCCCTTTCTTCTTATGTTTGGCATGAATTTATAGCTTTGTAGTCCTCTCGAGCTAGGGTATTGGTACGCACATAGCTAAGCAGCACCTCCACATCTCTAATTTCTTCTTCAATGATGTGTCGATTGATCTATTTCGAGAAAGCAGTCAAACGATGATGATTAATAAGAAAGCATTCCCCTGAAACAAATCTCCTTCTAATTTCCTCTACAGGTCAGGGATGTGTGGTTGGGGGTGTGTGGGTGCGTAAGGCACTACAGAGATGGGAGGGTGGGAGAGAGAGAGAATTGTGAAGGCAGCTCGGTGCGTGGGACACTGTAAATCGGGAGAGAGAGAGAGAGAGAGAGAGAGAGAGAGAGAGAGAGAGAGAGAAGGATGGTAGGACGGGGCGAGTGGGGTGCAAAGCTGGGTGGTTGAATGTGCCATCGGCTTGAGAGAGAGAGAGAGAGAGAGAGAGAGAGAGAGAGAGAGAGAGAGAGAGAGAGAGAGAGAGAGAGAGAGAGAGGTGGGTGGGGTGCTATGCGTGGAGGCCTGTGGCTGGAGTGCTGCGGGAGGTGGATACATCGGATGAGATGCAATGGCGAAGAAGCCTTAGGAGACGTATTGAATGTGAATTGACAATCAACCAATGGCTGATGGGTTGCTATTGCAGAAATAAATGTTGATGAAGGTTTGACGGGAACAACATTCAGGAACGTGAAGGACTGATTATTGAGAGAGAAACGTAGCCGATAGCGAGGCACACTCCCCATCAATTGCAAAAAGATTCTAAAACACTTTGATGATGTTCAATGCCCAACATCCCTATGTGTGTAAACTTTGCTATCATCCATGCTTGGCAAATAAATGTAAGAAATCCATATTAGCAACGAAGGCAATATGTTGTCAATCAAGCTCTAGATTTTAAATCCTTTAAATCCTTGCCTCTTGGAGAGAATTCTTTGTGATCACAAAGAAGGAAATGCATGGCATGTTGATCATATTGTGGGCGTGGGTGTGGGTGGCGGTGTGGGGGGTGGGATGGGTTGTGGGTGCGGGTGGAGGGTATGGGAGGATTGGGGGATCAACAAAACTAGAAAATACGAGAACAATCCTAAAAACTTCTAACACAAGTTTTTCTTGCACTAGGAATGAAACTAAAAAACTAAGCAAAAAGAAAAGAACTTGCTATGTACAAGTGATCTTCAAGTCTTAGAGTTGTTGTTGGTGGTAGGTCTTGAGCCTCGATATATTGACTAGTGGTAGTACCTCTCCCTTCAGGGTCTAACTCCACTGCATCCCATTGAAGCATTGTTTTAATCTTGTAGGGGCCTTCCCAATCAGGGAGCCACTGCCTGCTTTCTTGTGCCTGGAGTTGAGGCTTATGTAAAAGGAAAATCATACCCTTTTGTAAGTTATTAGTCCATAGATTCTAATCATGAGCCTCCCTCCCTTTCATTTGAGTTTCTTGTCACTATTTTGCACCATGTAGGTGAACTGTTTTTCTTTGTTCAATGCCACAAGTGTAGCAAAGACACGAGAATCTTGTCTTCCCTGCACAAATTCTATTTTCACTGAACCATGTAGAAATTCAAAGGGTTCAATGGGTATTATCCTATAAACCAACTTGAATGGTGAGTATCTTGTTGCTGTCTTGCATGCCAACTTGTATGCCCATAAAGTATCTAGATAAGTTGTGCAACATAGATTCTTTCCATAATATAGCAATCAATACTTTATTGATTGATTCTGCTTGTCCATTTGCTCTTGGGTACTAGGCATAGGAAGTCCGATGTAAGATCTTGTACATGTTAAAAGCTTCATACAAGACCTTGTTCACAAAATGAGTCCCTTGATCTATGCAAATTTCAAGAGGACACCCGAATCTACAAATTATGTTATTGTATATGAAGTTTGCAACTATTTGGGTTGTGAAATCTGGAGGAGCAATAGCTTCATCCCATTGTTGCATAATCAATGGCAATCGAAAAATACTTCTCTTTTCTCAAGGTAGATGGACCCTACAAAATCGAGCCCCAACTTCTCAAATGGTTGCCATGATGTGGAAACAACCAAAGGATTGTGTCCCTGCTTTGTGGGTTTGGGGCAACACCTTTGATAGACATCACATGCTCTAGCCCTTTCATCTACATCTTTGCATGATGTGGGCCACCATAAGCTAGAATCAAGATTTCTTTGACTCCAAGTCATCTTCCACTCCAATTACATGATCATTTATATTAATCCTAGACACATGATCAACCATACAATTTTCTTTGTGTGGTCTATGGAGTATAAAGAAATCAAACTCTTGAAATAAAAGAAGCCACCTCCATACCCTTCCCATTGCTTGGGGCTTATTTAGTAAGCATCTAAGTGGTTAATGATCAATAATAATGCCAAACTTCACCCCTAGCAAGTAATGCTAGAACTTTTGGATAGCAAATACCATTGTAAAGGCCTCTCTCTTTGTGATGCTATAATTCTTTTCATTTTTTGTCAAAATCCAACTAGCATACATGATAGATGTGTCTAACTTGTGTTCTTCACTATGTTTCGCAAGGACTGCTCCTACTGGATATGCACTTGCATCTACATGTACATGGAAAATCTTGGATTAGTGTGGTGTAATAAGAATTGGAGCAGCCACTACTTTGGATCTCAATGCATGATAATTCTAGCCAAAGGCCTTGCTATATCTACATACATTTTAATAAATCTCCTATGGTAAAACATATGGTCCAAAAAGCTCTATTTTTCTTTTGGTGAGTAAGTTAACTAAAGCTAAATCCTAATAAGTGTCACTTAGTGGTGATGGAAGAAACTCTCCTTGGACAAGTGGTATTTGAAAAATGTATGGATCCAAGGAGAGCTCCTTCCGTCAATGGAAAGTGACACTCATTAGGATTTAGCTTTACTTGCATCTTTTAAAAACTTCTTGCAGTTGGATCAAGTGATTATCCAAGCAGTCCAAAGGAGTCTCTTCGTAAGTACCTGAAAAGGATGAAATTTCATCCACGAAAATTTGAATGTCCTCTACCAAAAAGGGTCCAAAAATAAGGTTGACGATTTGGTTGAATGTGGTTGGGGAATTTCTGAATCCAAAAGGCATCATGACATAAGCATCAGTTCCCCATGGTGTATAGAAATTTGTCTTCTCAGGATCCGTAGGATGGATGGATATTTGATTGTATCCACTAAATCCATCCATGACGTTGTATAGTGTGTGTCCCACCACTTCCTCTATGACCTCCTCTCCAAAAGGCATAGGAAATCCATATGGAATAGTTACCTTCTTAAGTTCTTTGAAGTCCACACATATTCTGATTTTTTTTTTTGTTGGTATTCTTCTTTGGCATAATAACCATGGGGGAGAGCCACTTTGAATGTTCCATACAAATGATCATTCCAACATCCTCCATTTTCTATATCTCTAGGTAAACATCTTCAGCATACTTTGGATTTAGTCGATAACTTTTACCTCTTACCATTTTGGCTCCTTCATTGGGAGGAATTCTATGTTCTCGAAAACTATAAGGCACTCCTTCTAAATCCTTCTAGTGCCATGCAAATATATTTGGATAAGGTTTCATGAAAAAGGTTACCTTCAAAGGTCTCTTTGGATGGTTCCATAACCAGGTAGCCACTAGTATAGGATGAGGATTCTCATTGCTGCCTATTTCAACTTCTTGGATAGGATCTCTGTTCATCAATGTATCACCATAGATCCTTCTTCCTCCTTAAGATGATCAATCACTTTATCCAACATATCTTGTTTATCATATGCAAGAGAACTTTGGATGTCGATATGCATTTCCATTTCTTGAATTCACCCTACAAGCATTTCATGGATAGGAAAGAAATATCTTCACAAGTTTGCTTTACCTTGCCTTTAGTCTATGTAGTCTCCTTCTTATCACTTGTAACGGCTTCATCCAAGTTGCACTTAAGAGGTGTCTTCTTCCGTCTTCTATGGTTTGTTATTGGCTTACCCAATCTAGAAACTTGAATGTTCTCCTCATTTTCTTCATGAGCTTCTCCTTTACTTGAATTAGTTGGAAAGACTCCATGGCAAGAGAAAGAGTTACCGACTTGCAGCCAAGCCAACAATTCTTTTTCCTCATATAAGTCTAATTCTAAAAGGTCTGCCATCTCTTTTTCCATCAACAAAGTGATATTGGTCAAAGTCAATCTAGTGAAAGTCAACATGGTCAAAGTCAAAGTGGTCAAAATTCAAGATTGTCAAGGTGCACAGGTAGTGCACAATCAAATTGTTCACAATGGTTATGTTTTTTGCAAAAAGTGGATGTAGGTTGTAGATTTTCTTTATGTAAGTTTCAAGGGTTTTAAAGGTGTTTGGAAGGTTCAGGTGAACCCTTCCTTAGGTACACATATTGAAGAAATGAACGCAAAAGTAAAGGTATGTGAAGTGGAAGGGGTATGTAAAAGTGAAAGTATGGTACCCCATTTAAAAAAATTTGTTTTAATCCTAAAGTCTCTACAGGACAAAACAGGGAGTCGTTGGCTGTACGCACTTTTATACAATCTTGGGACATCAAAGTGAGCACCAAGATACTCTATCATTTAGGTGTGTATGTATGTGAACTGACACTCAACTCAAGGCATGCATTATTCTTGGTTAGAATAGTGAGGTGAGCATAGTCTACACTAGGAAAGAGAAGAGCAAGAGACATTCAGGGTGTGTGACACACAGAAACAAGTGCAAAGTGTGCAAGAAATGTGACTTAGGTGTGTGTAGAGGAGTGCTAAGCAAGGAAATCAAGGGTCACAAGGTCCCACCGATAGAAGGTGCCATCCCTCCTCCCCTATTGGAAGCTTGAGTGCAAGGTGTGCATAAGTGCAAGCTCTCGGAGAAGGTGGAGGTCTGGTGTAGAGAAGGTCGAGGGCAAAAAGAACCTTGGGTATTTTGTAACGTTGTTTGATTGTGTACTCTTTGGGATTATGCATTATGCACAAAGAGCATTTGGCTTTGTGCTATACATTATTATTGTATTTCTCTCTCAATAATCTATATAAAGAAGCTTTCGGTGTCTATACTTCTCTTCTTCTCCTTATCCCTTCTCCTACAAACACTTAAGTCCCTTTCTACACAAGAATCCCCCAACAGAATTTGGCATGCAGAGTGGGACTACAAGGAGGCTTGAGCATTAGGAGAAGCAATATTTGCAAAGGGTAGAGGAAGTGCAAGGATACTAAAAGTGTTGTGCTGGTCTGAGAGGTAATCTTTCTATATTTGGAATTCTCTTAGCCTAAGAGGAGTATGAGCAGCTCATGACCGCAACCCGGTCTCAAACCTTGAGGGTCCCTTGCAAAGCAACAAGAAGGGAGGAGGCTTGAACATTCTGAGAAGCAATATTTGCAAAGGGTAGAGGAAGTGCAAGGATACTAAAAGTGTTGTGCTGGTCTGAGAGGTAATCTTTCTACTATTTGGAATTCTCTTAGCCTAAGAGGAGTATGAGCAGCTCATGACCGCAACCCGGTCTCAAACCTTGAGGGTCCCTTGCAAATCAACAAGAAGGAAGGTTATTTGAAGATCAACTAGTCCCTTATCATCGACATCATCGATAAAGAATATGGTAGCCGAGGTAGACTTGGAAACTTTATTCTCTATATTAAATATCAAATTTCCATCTTTCAAGGGATTAACACAAGAAGACCTAGATGAACACATTAGGAGATTTTTGGCCTTATGTTAGACAAGGGGTCTAATGGGAAGTGAAGATGCATCTTTGATTCTTTTCCCAACAACATTAGAAGGAAGCATTTCACCATATGGAACCTGATGAAGGAAGCATTTAGGACACAGTTCCAACAAGGGAACACAACTGAAAACACTATTGAAGAGTTAGAAAATCTAAGACTAGATCCTAGGGAAACCTTTCCCAAATTTATCACCAGAGCCAAGGCATTGATGGCTAAATTGCCATACCCTCCCCATGACTTCTTCATCAAGAAGTGGCTAGCTAAACCACTTCCAATATCAACACAATGTAAAATAAAGAAGTTAGTATTATTCATAGTAACAATAGAAGAGTTTATTAATACAACCAGAAGATTGGAGCAAATTAAGAATCAATATGGGAAAAGCTCTTCCAATTTATCATATCATGTAGAACTTGAGGACCCAGTAATTCAGCTAAGGAAAGAGCTTGAGAGCTTGAGAAATAAACCCCACAAAGAGGAGGAAAGTGTAGTAACTCAGTTGAGGCAAGAAATTGAGCCTTAAAGCCACAAAAACAAGAGGAAGCCCAAGCAGAAGAGTTGGCACAACTTCGACAAGAGTGGTAGGAAATTCGGGGAGTTGGTATCAAAAATGGATTATGGTGCACCATGTGTAGCAAACAGGGTCATGTGGTAAGTGATTTTCCACTTTTAAGTGTAACTTGCCAGCTATGCACGAAAGAAGGTCATGAGGCTTAGGAATATTAGTCAAGAGGTATGCTTGCAACAACATATTGGACACACAAAGGAGCCCTACCACCAGCCAATGTAATGGCATAGGAGCCCTAGACATAGGGATAACTTTGGAAATGGACCAAGGAGGTCAATTATTTGTTTTAGATGTGGAGAATGTGGGGATTACCAAAGTAGGTGCAATCTTCCAGAAAATGCTCTTTGCAAGAATTGCCCAGAGTCCATAGACCATTATACTAGTTGTTATCCTAAGAACCAAGTAGCTACATTTTGGCCACACATTCAAATGATTGTTGTGAGCAAAGAAGAAGTTGCAGAAAAAGTCAAGGTGTCATCACCATCTACCAAAGTAGTGCAACTAGAACAAATTGAGTCCTTTGTAATGCAAACAAGAAGCAAGGGCAAGGCTCAATTAGACATAGATCAAGAGTCAAGGACTAATGGACCGAACAAGGACAAAGGGACATCCGAAGACAAGGTCAACACATGTGTAGATACAAGGCAAAAAGAAGATCTCATAGGTACTAGTAATGCCATCAGACATGCATTCAATAGGGCTCAGGAGGAGTTTGATAAGACAAATAGAGTCCATGCTCTTAAGGAATGGGAAGCTTCAAGACTACTCAAGTCCATGAAAAAGGAGGTCATTAGTTTTGATTTAATAAAGATGGCTGTGAAATTTAGGTCAGAGCTCTTGCAGACAATTGATGACGCTTCCACAACCACTTTAGTGGCAAAGACTGCTACTACGCATAAAGATAGAAGTGTAGGGGAAGCCCCCCTCATAGACTATAAGAGCCCTCGACTAACAATCACTATCAAAAGACATGAGTTTCAAGGGTTTATTATAGATGGTGGTTTTGGCATTAATCTGATGCTTGAACATACCATGAAAAAAATTGGACTACAACCTTCAAGTCCGGCCAACTTCACTGTTACATTGGTAGACCAAAGCATGGTAAGACCTATGGCAGTGGTCCCTGGAGTCTTAGTCGAGATACAAGGTACCATCTTCAACTTGGATTTTGTTGTCTTAAGGCTGCCATAAGTAGATGGAAGTTTCCCCCTGTTGATTGGGAGACCTTGGTTATGGCATGCAAATGTGCTACATGACTGGGGTAACGACTGTTGGTACATGAAAACCATCAATTGATGTCTTAGAAAAAGCTTTGAAGTCGAATGATGAAGCAAATATCAATATATATGAAGCTTGAAGATAGTACATGATCAGAGAATGAAGTCTTGCATATGCATGTACACTAGACTTGTAATTAACTCACTTATACATTTGTTATGGTTAAGAGTTAGGACATATATGCCTATATATACAAGTAGATTGTCAGGGCATGTATGAGAGATGATGAATGACCACTTGTAAGAGTCATTAGACACTTTAGAAGTGAAGTAAATTACTCTCATCATTTAGATGTAGTATTTTTTGAATAGAAGAAAAGTTGCACACGATACCTTGCTCAATGCTTCTTCTCTGTTAATCCTTTTGTGAAATGTTTTTGTACAAGTCTAAGTCTATAGTAGAGTGACCTTTGTGCACATTTTTAGATCCTAATTGTGATCAGGTTGAGAGAATTGAGAGTAGGAACATTTACATGTGTAAATGTGAAGAAGAGAAGACTGCAGGAGGTGCAAATTTAATGGTAATATTTTGGTCAATTCTCCTTCCATAGTGTAAAGTTTTGGACAAGCAAGCACACATTCTTTAAGTTGGAAGGTAAGCTAACTATGGCTAAAAGCATTTGAATAAATGGCGTGTACTTTGAGAGAACTATGCATTAGAAGTTATAGGTGTCAAAGTCGACTATAAAGAAGTACAATTCTAGACATAGGTGAACTGTTTAGAGTAAATCTCAATATTTACTAAATGTTTTGAGACGATTTAAATTGGAGAAGGTGCACAAACACTAGAGGACACTCCATACAAAGGTTCATGTAAAACTTTACATGTTTGATTAGTCTATGAGTGGATAAATTGAAGCAGACTTTCTCTGGGTTGAGCTTGTTCATAGTTAGTTCAAAATTTTAGTAATCTGGTATTGGTCATCCAAATTGGTTGGAGAATTAACACTCTCCATCAATGGTATCAAAGCAGGTGTCATCAAAATTGAAGAAAGCTCATCTCATGAGGATGGAAGCTCATCTCATGAAAAAGACATGATAGGATACATTACCGGTGAAGAAGAGAAACCAAAATTTAAAGATCCTAGTGTTCCAACTAGGGAGGAGCTCACATATTTGAAGACATGGATGAAGAAGGATGCTCAAGAAAGGAGCATTATCTACATGGAAGTCAATGATTAATTGTTACCTCACATTAGACGACTTGAAAGTGCAAGTGACATATGGAATGCTTTGGAGGAGCATTTTCAAAATACTAAAAAGTCAAGGAAGGCATCTTTATGGGTAGAGTTCACAACATTCAAGAAGAAGGCTTCTCAATCCATTTCTGATTAAGTAACAAGGATGAAGGACATTGTAGATGCATTAGGAGCAATTGATGAAGGTATTGAAGAGGATAAATTGGTAAGGCAAATCCTCACAGGTTTGAGAGGATATGACAAATGGAGGCCATTTATTTTGTCTACTAAATTTTCACTAGATCATTGCACTCCTGATTTGAATCAATCGCTAGGACATATGCTGACCTTTGAGTAGGATGTGAAATGTCATATTGATAAGAGTACAGGTCAAGCAATGTACTCAAAGGACAAAAAGTTTAATAAAGACAAGCAACAATTGAATGAAAAAGAAGGTACAACTAGCCAAGCTAACTTCCTAAGAGGAAGAGGTGGTGGCAAAGGTAGAGGAAGAGGCAGAAGCAATAAAGATGGAGTCAAAGCTTGCAAGATTTGTAGTAAGACAAATCATTTAGCTCATGAATGTTGGCATAATAATCAGAATGGTGGAGGATATAATGAGAATTTTAATTCAAGAGGAAGAGGTAATGGAATTCGAAGAGGTAATTTGAGAGGTAGAGGTAGTAGAGGTTACTTTCAAAGAAATGCAAGTAGAGGTTTCCAAAGTCAATCCTACAACAATACCTACTACAATTATGCTTCAGATCAAAAGGAGGAATCAACCTTGATTATGAATGCAACTTGTGAAAGACAAAGTAAAGATCAAAGAGTCTTCTACATTGACTCAGGGTGTAGCAATCACCTGAGTGGCAACATTGCTTTGATGACTGATTTGGAGAATAAGGTGAGTAATTATGGGGTTCAAACAGGTGATAATACAAAGCATAATGTGAAGTCCATTGGATTAGTGAAGGCTAAGGATGAAAGCACTCTTTTGACTAAGATTTTGTATGTTGCTACAATTCCAAAGAATCTGAAAGGTGTAGGGCAAATTGTAGAGAAAGGTTATTAAGTAAGGTTCACTAATGATGAACTTTTTGTGAAAGACCCTAGCAATGGGTATAAACGAATTGTTTGAGGGAAGAAAGAAGGAAGGCTATTCACATTGAAGATTCAAGGCAATCTTAGTCATGCCTTGTTCAATTATGGAAGACATAAGATCTTTGAGTTGTTCAGATATCAAGCTCAACATGTGATGATCCAGGATGACACGTACCAGTTTTTCATTTCTCTGACATGTATAGTGGTCACGCTGGTATATGTTAGGGATACTTCATTGAGCTTTATTAAATTTATCTACCAAGAGTGATGGCACATTTGTTTCTTGTCAGCTCGCTCATTCGCGGACATTAGCTTTTTCCTTATGTACTGATCTTTATATATTGCACTAGTTGTATTCTTGTTTTTTAGGTCATTCTTGTACATTCCTTTTTATGTAATAGAAGAAGAAGAAGAACATCATTCTTCCTTGCCTCAATCTGTGTGTGTGCTTCTCCTTGAGAGTGAGAGTGTGTGTGTGAGCTCTCTTCCTTATCTCCTCCCTCGTGACATGGTATCAGACCAACGTGGCTGTAGAGAGCTCGTGGAGAAGGCGATGGTGAAGACTACGCAGCAAGCCGTGGAGAAAACACGATTTCACAAACGGCCTTCGTTTGCTACGAAAATCGGCATGAAGGTAGACGACCTCAAAATATTTTTGGGAGTTATCCCTTTAGGGTCACTTGTTTTTGTCAGATCGAAGTTTTGGGAGCCATCTCGACCTCCGTTTTGAGCCCGCAAGGTGGGGCCCACAAAAAAAACCAGGTCAGTTTCAGAAATTGTAACTTGCACTGTGTTTGGCAATACTCATACATTCAAGATCCAGAATTTCAAGCGATTCCGTATACTGTTGATGCAGGAAAACTATGTTTTTTTGAGATCGAACTGTCACGTCATAGTGCGATAGTGTTCAAGCAAAAGTTCTTGTAGTGTTTTGCAATGTTGGGAATTGGTGCATAAATGGCAAACACAGATGGAATGAGTCAGCTTATGAGCGATAAGCTGGACAAAAACAACTTCCATGCTTGGAGATTCAGAATGACGAATTTCCTGATGGGAAAAGGCTACTGGAAATACATTAAAGGAGAGAATGAAAATGCTCCGCACTTACCAGAAAGGAATCGGACTGCAGATCAGGTAAGAGCATATGAGGAATGGAATCAAGGAGCATGAAAGGTAATGTACTGGCTATTTGTTAGCATACAGGATAGCATGATTGGGCACACACAGGATGTAAAACATCTTGCTGATGTGCTGCATATTCCAAATATAACAAAGAATGTGGTTTCTATTGGACAAATGGTTGACCAGGGATTACAAGTCAGGTTCAATGCTGATGGATTATATGTAGAAGAGTACAAGCAGGATGGACGATTGGTTGCCAAAGGAAACAAAGTGGGTAGGATTTTCACCTTAAATGTGAAGATATCTGAAATGAATGCAGCCATGTTTGCAAAAGGTGCATGAGTTATTGCAGATATAGAGATGTGGCACAAACGGATTGGACATGCAAACATGCAAAGGCTGAAATTGATGCAGTCAAAGAAGATTGTCCATGGACTACCAAATTTCAAAGTTGTAGAAATGCAAAAGATATGTGCAACATGTCAATTTGGTAAATAGTTAAGAGCATCATTTCCACATGACAAGCATGTTAGTGAGAATGTACTAGAAGTAGTACATACAGATGTTTGGGATCTAGCAAAGACCACATCTATGGGCAGTTGCAGGTTTTATGTTACTTTCATTGATGACCATACATGCAAAGTATGGGTATATTTCATGAAAGAGAAGAGAGAGGTGTTCACTCACTTCCAGAATGTTAAAGTTATGGTGGAAAAGTAGACAAGGAAGTACATTCAGACACTAAGATCTGATGGAGGAGGTGAATACATGTCAATTGAGTTCAGGAGTTTTCTAAAAAATCATGGAATTTGGCTTCAGTTTTCATGCAGGTACACACCACAACAGAATGGTGTTGCTGAATGCAAAAATAGACATATTGCAGAAATAGCAAGAGCCTTAATGGCTGAGAAGAATATGCCTCATTGTTATTGGGCAAAAGCTGTGCATACTGTTGTATACATCATGAATAGAACTCCTACTACTGCTATACATCAAGTTACACCTGAAGAGAAGTTTACAGGTAAAAAGTGAAACTTATCACATCTGAAAGTTTTTGGTTGTATTGCATATGTACGTGTCCCAGATGAATTGAGGATGAAGCTTGATCCAAAAGCAGAAAAGTGTGTCTTCATTGGATAATCCCTTGAGCAAAATGGATATAAATGTTATAACCCACTCACACGATAAGCAAAGGTGAGCAGAGATGTGGTATTTGATGAAATGTCAAGCTTCTATGCAGATGCCAAAGAAGGACTGAATCTTGAACCAAATGACAAAGAAAATGCTGAAAAATCAAGTGTACAATCTCAGGTTTTGAGTGGACCAGATGCATCACCAAGCAATAGTTCCAACTCAAATCCATGGAGTGGAAGATTGCGTGGAAATTTCGCTCTAGCAAATTCATCAAATACATCCAATACAGGTAAAGAAAAGCTTTCTGCTGGAAGTAAAACATGTGCAGGTTTTGAAGATGTTGATGGAGATTCAAGCGGATCAGAAAAGAGCCTTGATGAGGAACTTGGATTGCCCTCTGTGAAGACTCTAGGAGTAAGAAGGGCACATGGAGATGATACAAGGAGTAGTGACCCAGGACCAAGAAGATCATGGAGGATGCGGAATTTAGTGCAACGATTGACGTATGATAGTTATATGGCTCGTCATTGTGCCTACATGACCAAGGTAAAAGAAGATGTACCTTCTTGTTTTGAAGATGCAATTGGAATTGCAGATTGGGTAAAAGCTATGGATGAGGAGATGGCTGCACTTTATGGGAATGATACATGGAAGCTGGTTCCATTGCCGCAAGTAAAGAAACCCATAGCCTGCAAATGGGTTTACAGGTAGAGCATAATCTTGATGGTAGCATAAGAAGGTATAAAGCACGATTGGTAGCTAAAGCATATGCACACACATATGGCATTGATTATGAGGAAACATTCAGCCCTTTAGCTAAAATGTCTACTATCAGGACACTTGTTGCATTAGCTACAACAAAAGGGTGGACTTTGCATCAGATGGATGTGAAGAATGCTTTCCTACACGGTGAGTTACAGGAAGAAGTATATATGGACCAACCACAAGGATATGAAGATTCAAAGCATCTAGAATATGTTTGGATGTTGCAAAAGGCTTTGTATGGGCTGAAGCAAGCCCCTCGTGCATGGCATGCAAGGATTGGTGATTACTTAACCAGCATTGGGTTTTCTATGTGTGATGCAGATCACTCACTATATGCAAGGAAGGCTGATGATGGCATCACTATTGTGGCTATTTATGTTGATGACGTGATTGTAGGTGGTGATAATGAAGGAAGCATCAAAGAGGTAAAGCAACTTCTTATGCACAAATTTGACATGAAATATCTTGGTGTGTTGCGCTATTTCTTGGGCATTGAGTTTATACATACAGAAACAGATATATGGATGTGGCAAAAGCAATATGCCTTGAATATGCTACAAAAAAAGTATGGTATGGCTGTTTGTAAGCCAATTTCTATGTCATTAGATCAGAGTTTGAACTTGGATACTACATGAGGTGAAGCATTAGAAACTGCTACCATGTAGAGGAAAATTGTGGGAAGTCTTATATATCTTACAATTACAAGGCTTGATTTAAGCTATACTGTTGGACTTGAAAGTCAGTTTATGTAGGTTCCCAGGAAGCGACATTTGGATGCTTTGAGGTGCACTCTACATTATATGATGATGGAGAGTGTTAATCTCCAAAAGAACAACCTACTCTTGAATTTAGAACACCTCTATATCAAGAGTAAGTCAAAACCTTCACCAATTTAAGCTATCAATGACCAAATATCAATTTCTTGACTAAACTGTGAAGAAGGAATTTTCTCAGAAAGTCTGCTGCATAGATCTTGCTCATTGACTGAGTAAATATGTAAAGTTTTTTATGAAACTTTGCACAAGGTGTCGCCTAAAGATTGCGCACCTTCTCCAAGTCGAATTACTTCAAAAGGTTCAGTAGATCTTGAGAAATCTACTTACCAAGTCAGCTATGTCTAAATCTGCACTTCTGAGAAGTCGATTTGGACACCCCTAACTTCTTAACTTTAATTCTCTCAGTATAAAACCCGTTTAAGCAAATGCTTTTAGCCACGAGTAGCTTACCTTCCAACTTAAAGATTAAGTGCTTACTTGCACAAAACTTTAAACTGTGGAGTGAGAAATGATCAAATCATTAAGATCAAAATTTGCATCTGTTTCAGGAACCAGTGAGTACTTTCTCACATGTAAATATTCCTACACACAATTCTCTTAGCCTGATCACAACTAGACTCTCAAACTCTAGCCATAGATTGATTAACTATGGACTTAGATATCTCTAAAAGGAATTCACAAAAGATTTATCACCCAGGGAGAAAACACAGAAACATCGGGCGCAATTTTTCTTCTATTTCTCAGAAATTTTCAACTAAGTGAGGATGGAGAGTTCAACTTACTTCACACATGTTTAATGACATTTTTCTACTACTCAATACACTAATCTCATGATCTCCTATTGTCTCTCCTTGTCTTCTCTTCTTGCCCTGACATTTTCAAAAGTATTTATAGCCAATTATGTACAGACTTATATCAAAGCATAAGTATAAGTAACCTATGTCTTAACTAATGTACATATGTGTACATGTCTTTCACTCTGTGAATGTATCCATCTTCTTTGCTTCAAAACTTGATCTCATCTCCATCCTTTGTCCTTCAAATCTTCAATTGGTGATTGGTCTGCACCAACATATGAGTGTTACTTTGGATTACGCATTGTTCTATGAAGCTGGTGTAGATTTGCAGGTTCATGGATTGGCACCGATGCAGATTGGGCTGGTAGTACTCCAGATAGAAGATCTACTTATGGCTTTCTTTTCTCACTTGGAGGTGCACCTATTACATGGACTAGTAAGAAGCAACCCACTATTGCTTTGTCGAGTACAGAGGCTAAGTATAGAGGTGCTGCAATGGAAGGATGTGAGGCATCATGGCTGGAGATGCTACTTGTGTATTTAGGTGTGGAAGTGCAAAAGCCTATCACCATTTATTATGATAATCTTAGCAGCATACAGTTAGCATGGAACCCTATTTTCCATGCTAGAACAAAACATATCAAGGTACACTATCACTTCATCAGAGAGAAGGTATTAGCAGGTGATATTGATCTTGTTTATGTGAGAACAGATGAGCAGGTTGCTGATATTTTCACCAAAGCACTTGGAGTTGAGAAGTTGAAGACATTTCGGGAGATGCTTGGATTACAAGATATGGAATTGAGCTTGAGGGGGAGTGTTGAGATATCAAGCTCAACATGTGATGATCTAGGATGACACGTACTAGTTTTTCGTTTCTCTAACATGTATAGTGGTCACACCGATATATGTTAGGGATACTTCATTGAGCTTTATTAGATTTGTCTACCGAGAGTGATGCCACATTTGTTTCTTGCCAGCTCACTCATTTGCGGACATTAGGTTTTTTCCTTATGTACTGATCTTTATATATTTCCGTAGTTGTATTCTTGGTTTTTAGGTCATTCTTGTACATTCCTTTTTATGAAATAGAAGAAGAAGAAGAACATCATTCTTCCTTGTCTCAATCTATGTGTGTGCTTCTCCTTGAGAGTGAGAGTGTGTGTGTGAGCTCTCTTCCTTATCTCCTTCCTTGTGACATGAGTTAGATATTTGGCATAAAAGGCTTGGACATTTCAATGAAAGAGGTATTAAGGATATGGTTAACAATGGTTCAGTGCTTGGATTACCTAATGTTGCAGGTCAAGATATGACATAGAGATGTGAGGCATGTCAATTAGGTAAGGCTCATAAGCAATCAGATACTAAGCATGGTTTCATGTATTCAGAGAAGCTTGAGTTGGTACACACAGATGTGTGGGGACCATCAAAGGACTTCAGTATTAATGGTTCAAGATATTATGTAATTTATGTTGATGATGCTACCAAGTGGATGACCATATATGTGATCGAAGATAAGTCAAAGGTATTCAATACATTTAAACATTATCATGTGTATGCAGAGAGAATCACAAGGAAAAAATTGAAAAAAATAAGGTCAAATGGAGGAGGAGAGTATTTTTCTAATGAGTTCAGTGATTACTTATGGAATGCAGGTATAAAAAGAGAAGTTACTTGCAAGTAATCTCCTCAACAAAATGGTGTAGCAGAAAAGAGAAATCGAACTCTTGTTGAGTTTGCAAGGTCAATGATGAAAGAGAAAAATTGTCCAACTTATTTGTGGGTTGAGGCTATAAATATAGCCACATACTTGGTTAATAGGTTACCATGTAAAGCTTTGCATGGTATGACACCTTATGAGGCATGGTGGAGTAAGAGACCTACCTTAGAAAGTATTTGGATGTTTGGCTTATGCATATGTGCCATCTCAGTTGAGGCATAAATTGGAACCTAAAGCTAAAAAGTATGTGTTCATTGGTTATGATGCTAAGCAGATGGGTTATAGGTTGTGGAGTCCATCCACAAAGCAATTTCTTGTATCCAAGGATGATACATTTGATGAGCAAGGTACTTGGTATGCATGTACAATTAATATTCATGCAGGTGATGAAGAAGTTTTGAATAAGAAGAAAGGTAAATTAAAGGTTCAAATATTTGATGAAGAAGAAAATAATGAAGCACGAGTTGAAGTTGAGGAAGTGCCAATATTTGATCCAGAATGTGATGAACCAGAAACTTCAAGAAGTGGAGAACTCAGAAGTTCATCAAGGCACAAATGGCAACCTACAAGGTATAGCTATGATACTTCATTTCTGACCATTGAAAATTATGCTTATATGGTGAAAGCAGAGGAAGATCCTTCTACATACGAAGAGGCAAAAGGTAAGGAAAATTGGGAGAAAGTTATGCAAGAAGAATATGATGCATTGATGGAAAATGAGACTTGGCATTTGGTTCCTAAACCAAATAGTTAGAAGATCATTGGATGCAAATGGGTCTACAAGACAAAGAGGTATGCAGATGGAAGTGTGTCTAGAAATATAAAGCTACACTTGTTGTGAAAGGGTATGCTCATACATATGGTATAGATTATGACGAGACTTATAGTCTTGTGGCAAAGATGAAAACTATAAGGACTCTCATGGCTATTACTACATGTAAAGGTTGGAAAATATGTCAATTAAATGTGAAGAGTGCTTTTCTAAATGGTTACATTTCAGATGATGTTTTCATGGAGCAACTAGAAGGCTTCAAAGGTGAAAGGTATCTAGAATATGCATGTAGGCTCAAGAGAGCTTTGTATGGTTTGAAGCAAGCCCCAAGGGCATGGAATTATAGACTTGTGAAGTTCTTGAAAGAACTTGGTTTCCAAGTGTCTAAAGCGTATAGTAGCTTGCTTGTTAAATCAAGTGATGATGGGTTCATTTACATGTGTATATATCTTGATGACATAATTCTTACAGGTACAAATGAGAAGGGCATACAAAGCCTTAAGAAGCAAATGGAGAAAGAGTTCAAGATCAGTGACTTGGGAGACTTGTCATATTTCTTCGGCATGGAGGTCACATATACTCAACATAGAGTATATGTGACTCAAGAAAGATATTTGAAGAACTTATTAATCAAGTTTAAAATGGAAGAGCACCTACTCTAATGGAGGTGAATAAAAAATTGAGAAGATATGGAGGAGAAGAATTCAAGGATATGAAGTTATATCAAAATCTGGTTGGTAGTCTAATCTATGCTACATTAACTAGGTGTGATTTGTCATATGCAGTTGGAGTGTTATCTCAATTCATGCATTGTCCTAGGAAGGAACATTGGGTTGCAGGGCAAAGGGTGCTAAGATACAT
This sequence comes from Ceratopteris richardii, assembly GCA_020310875.1. Classification (NCBI taxonomy): domain Eukaryota; kingdom Viridiplantae; phylum Streptophyta; class Polypodiopsida; order Polypodiales; family Pteridaceae; genus Ceratopteris; species Ceratopteris richardii. The sequence goes on along the minus strand of CM035437.1, from coordinate 55,753,410 downwards.
TAAGGGTACACTCAAGGAAGGTTTGTATTATGGTTTCACATCAAATACAAACATCAAGATATATATTGATACAGATTGGGCAGGTAGTCCTAATGATAGGAGATTAACCTATGGATACTTATGTTATGTGGGAGATAAGCTAATATCTTAGTGTTCTAAGAAGCAACACACAGTTGCTTTGTCATCTACAGAAGCAGAGCATAAAGGAATGGTTGAAGTTGCAAAGAGGTTATATAGTTGAAGACTCTCATGAAGAGTTTTGACATCATTCAAAGACTAAACACATGGAGATTCAGTATCACTTCTTGAGAGAGAAGGTGATTGATAAGGACATTGAATTCGTACATATTTCAACAAAAGATCAGATTGCAGATAGGTTAACTAAAAGCTTGGATGGACCAAAGCTACATAGATTCAAAGACATGGCAGGTATAAAGAAGATGGAGAAAACCTCAATTGATGATTGAGGGGGAGCTATCGGTGCATGAAAACCATCTTGATGTTTTCGACAAAGCTTTGAAGTCAAAGGATGAAGCAAAGTTCAATATATATGAAGCTTGAAGATAGTACATGATTAGAGAATGAAGTGTTGTATATACATGTACACTAGACTTGTAATTAACTCACTTATACCTTGTTATGGTTAAGAGTTAGAACATATATGCCTATATATACAAGTAGAATGTTAGGGCATGTATGAGAGATGATGAATGACCAACTGTAAGATTCATTAGAAACTTTAGAAGTGAAGTGAATAACTCTCATCATTCAGATGTAATGTTTTTCTGAATAGAAGAAAAGTTGCACCCGATATCTTGCTCAGTGCTTCTTTTTTCTTAACCCTTTTGTGAAATGCTTTTGTACAAGTCTAGGTCTATAGTAGAGTGACCTCTCTACAAATTTGTAGATCCTAATTGTGATCACACTGAGAGAATTGAGAGTAGGAACATTTACATGTGTAAATGTGAAGAAGAGAAGATTGGAGCAGGTGCAAATTCAATGGTAATATTTTGGTAAATTCTTCTTCCACAGTGTAAAGTTTTGAGCAAGAAAGCATTCATTCTTTGATTTGGAAGGTAAGCTACCTATGGCTAAAAGCATTTGAATAAGCGAGTTTTAGTTTGAGAGAACTATGCATTAGAAGTTATAGGTGTCAAAGTAGATTGTAAAGAAGTACAATTTTAGACATAGGTGAATTGTTTAGAGCAACCCTCAAGATTTACTAACTTTTTTGAGAAGATTTAACTTGGAGAAGGTGCAAAAACAATAGAGGACAGTCCATACAAATTTTCATTGAAAACTTTACATGTTTGATTAGTCTATGAGTGGATAAAGTGAAGCAAACTTTCTATGTGCTAGGTTTGTTCACAATTAGTTTAAAATTTTAGTAATCTGGTATTGGTCTTCCAAATCGGTTGAGATTTAGAGTTGTCCTTGATATAGAGGTTCCTAACATCAAGGATAGCTTGTTCTTTTGGAGATTAACACTCTCCATCAAGGACACAAGTGGGTAAAGCAAGAGGGAAAAGAGTTGCATTAGATATGTTTAGAAGAAAGACCAAACAACCAAAGACATTCCAGCACCATGCAAAAAATTGGTATTTGTATGAAAGAAGAATTGCTAGCCATCCGAGAGGTAGATCTATATGAAGAAGCAAATTTATATGAATAAGAAAACATGTTGGCTTGGCTCCATGCAGAAGACCCATCTTCCTACTATGGAAGTTTTCCAAACCACACAAGGAGAGAGGAAGTCTATGAAGGAAAAGAGGATATCATTCAGATTACAGATTCGAGTGAAATAGTCTTAGCCATAGCCGTACAAGAAAGAAGAAAAGAAATACCCTTAATGAAGCTACTTTGAACCCTATATCAGTCGCTACTTTGTTATGGATACTGGTATGGATATCATCTGTTATGTTAATTTTTATGGGAGTAGATGCAAGGCTTTACAAGGATGTGGAAGGAGTACCTGCAAGTCTTAGGAAACAGAGGATTCCATTGGCTAAAGAAGCTAGAATAGTAAAAATGAAATTTTGTAGATTAAGTCACATAGTAGCGAAAACAGAGATACAAAAGATGGAGTATGGGGGAGATATTATTCCAATGAAGGATTTAGTGTGGCCCTGTCAAATGATTAGTGTGCCCAAAAGGAAGATAGATCAAATGAAGTGTATTACAATTGGAGATTATGGAGGGCAAAGAGTTTCAATTAGTCATCATATCAAGGCTCAAGGCCTATCATCAACACAAGTGAAGATTTCTGGATCACGTGGAACTTGCAAAGTCTATCCAGGTTGTACATAGCCTTCTCGTACCATTTTTTGCTTAAGTTTTAATTGTTTTCATCAATTTTCATGCTTGTTCTTTGAGTTTTTATGAAAATTAGAAGCCATTTCACTGCCCTTTGTATAAATAGTTTTCTGAAAAATTTTAGGAACTTTTTAAGAATTTTAAGATTTTTTAAAGAATTTTTCTAGAATTTTCCATCTTTTTTCAAAGTCCTTTCCTTGATAAAATAGAGGAAAAAAGGAAGCTCTATGTGGTTTTGAGTGGATACGTGGTCTAGAAATTTATGGAATTTTTTGAATTTTTTTTATTTTTTGGATTTTTTTTTAATTCTTTGGATTTTATTTGGATTTTTTCCTATTTTTATGGTATTTTAAAAAAACTTCCCCGATGGCTAACTTTTTCATTATTTTTATTTATTTCCAAAAAAAATTCCTCTCTCTACCTCTATCTACTCTCTCTCTAATATCCCTCTCTTCTCTCTCTAACCTCTCTCTGCCCTCTCTCTCTCTCCCCCCCCCCTCACCTGCCCCCACGCCATAGGGTAAGTTTTATCCTATGGTAGTTAAAAATATTTTTTTTATTTTTATTGGAAATATTCTTTTGGCTCTAGATTGCACCTCGAATGGCCATTTTTTTCAAATTTGGGGTCATTTTCATGTTCGTTGATACTAGCTGACTCAATTTTTGCATTAATTTTACCAAATTCACCATTGTTTTCCCACTTTTGGTCAAAACCCACATGTTTCATGCACGTTTCTCACTTGCTTTTTATTTTTCACATGGTCCACATGGTCTATTATCACCTATTTTTCCCACATGCTTCATATTTTTCCATGTGCATCCTCTATAGCTTTCCTATTTTGTAATTTTGGCCCTCTCTAAAGCCCTACTCCTACTCCTTGCCCCTCCCTTTATCCTTCTACCAGACCCACCCTAACCTTTAGCCCTCCCTAACCTTTCCTTCCTACCCTCCATTTTCCAAGTTCCTTTTCTTCAATACAAAATTGCTATTTTTGGTTCTTCGTGGTGATTGTTCTTTTTCACTCGTGGTGGACTTGGTAGCTGCTCAAATGTCCTTTTGAAGTTTGTGCACAACAAGTATCAAGTGAACCTCTATGCTCATGGTTTGGCTGTTAGCTCTCCAAGATGGAAAGCCCATTAGGTGGTGGGCAATTGTTGAGCCCAACAAAGTCATATTGATCAAAGTCAAAATGGTCAAAGTAAATCTAGTTAAAGTCAAAATGGTCAAAGTCAATCTAGTCAAAGTCAAAATGGTCAAAGGCAAAATGTCAAAGCAGTCAAAATTCAAGATTGTCAAGGTGCAGAGGTAGTGCACAATCAAACTGTTCACAAAGGTTATGTTTTTGCAAAAAGTGGATGTAGGTTGTCGAGTGTCTTTGAGTAACTTTCAAGGGAGTCGTTGGCTGTACACACTTTTAAAAAATCTTGGGACATCAAAGTGAGCACCAAGATACTTTATTAGTTAGGAGTGCACATACGTGAACCAACACTCAACTCAAGACATGCATTAGTCTTGGTTATTCTAGCAAGGTGAGCATAGTCTACACTAGGAAAGAAAAGAGCAAGAGACATTCAGGGTGTGCGATGCAGAGATGCAAGTGCAAAGTGTGCAAGAAGTGTGACTTAGGTGTGTGCAAAGGAGTGCTAAGCAAGGCAATCAAGGGTCACAAGGTCCCATTGAAGCTATGTGTGCCTTGACAGAAGGCATCCATCCCTCCTCCCCTATTGGAAGCTTGAGTGCAAGGTGTGCACAAGTGCAGGCTCTTGGAGAAGGTGGAGGTCTTGTGTAGAGAAGGTCGACGGTAGAAAGAACCTTGGGTATTTTGTAAACTTGTTTTGATTGTGTACCCTCTGGGATTATGCATTATGCACAGAGAGCATTTGGCTTTGTGTTGTACATCATCATTTTATTTCTCTCTCTATAATCTATATACAGAAGCTTCTGGTGTCTGTACTTCTCTTCTTCTCCTTATTCCTTCTTGTACAAACACTCAAGTCCCTTTTTGCACAAGAATCCCCCAAGAGGTATATTCCTTCATGTTGTACCCACATGGTATCTTTACCCTAGTCATGTACAACACTAGCATGCCTTAGCCAGGGTCTCCCAATTAACAAAGGAAATCCTCCATCTACCTCTAGCAACCTTAATACAACAAAATCCAAAATAAAGGTGTTACCTTGAACTTCAATTGGAACTTGCGGGATCACTCCTATTGGTCTCACTCTACTACGATCCACTAACATTACCATGCAATAAGCTAGTCTTGATGGGTGGAATCGAAGCTTTTCCATTGTGTTTTATGGCATAGAATTAATGCCTGAGACACCATCCACTATGACCCCTTGTAATTGATGTCCTTTGATAGTTATTGTGATCTACACGGTCTTACAATCTAAGGGGGGCTTCCCCTACAACCTTGGATTCCCCCATATGTACACCCTTTGCCACAAGAGTGGATGTGGATGCTTCATCAATAATTTGCAAGACCTCTAATTTTTCATGTATTTAATAGTTCAAAGATACTAACCTTTCTCTTGATGGATTTAAATAATTTTGAAGCTTGTGACTCCAGAAGAGCATTTTTTATGTTTGATTTTTCAAACTTCTTATGGGCCCTACTGAATGCATTACCAATGACATCATGAGTACTTGCAAGTTGTTCTATTTGTCTTGTATCTTCATATGTAGTGGCTTTGTCTTCATGTATCCCTTTGTCCTTGTTCACTCCAATAGGATTGGACTCTTGGCATGTTTCTACTTGAGCTTTCCATTTGCTTCTTGTTTTCATAACTAGAGAGTCAATTTCTTCTAACTATACTATTCTAACAGATGGTGATGGCATAATGACTTCTTCTCTAAGGTTTCCTTTATTCACATAGATTATTTGGATGTGAGGCCCAGATGTCGATGTCTTGTTCTATAGGCAACAAATTGTGTAATGATCTTTGACATCTAGGCTATTTCTACAAGGGGGAGCATTCTTTGGCATAATACATTTTCTCTGATAGTGCCCACATTCCCCACACTTCAACAAATGATTGGCCTTCTAGGTCCATTTCCAAAGTTACCTGAGGTCTTGGGTTATAATTTTTACCCTGACCGGTGTTGCTACCATCACATTAGTTGGTGTTTAGGCATGTTTGTGTAGGCATCCCTCTTGAGTGAAAATCATGAGCTTCATGGCTAGCTTTCCTCCATTACTAGCAAGTAGCACTTAAGAGAGGGTAATCACTTACCACATGGCCATGTTTGCTACACATGGTGAACCATAGTCCATTTTTGATGCCCCCTCCACAAAGTTTTGTAGTTCTTATCTAAATTATGATAAATCTTGTGCTTTGGATTTCTCTTCTTTCTATAACTTCAATGCCTCAATTACTCACCTTAGTTGATTCAGTGCACTTTCTTCATGTTTCTAGGGTTTGTTCCTTTTTAATCCCTCAAGTTCTTTCCCTAATTGAACTACTGGGTCCTCAAATTCTACAAGATATGATAGGCTAGAAGAGCTATTCCTATATTGATGCCTAATCTATTCCAATTTCTTCTTTAGGGAGCCCTACCTCTTTAATCTTACATTATGTTGAGATTGGAAGTGGTTTAGCCAACCACTTCCTGAGGAAGAAGTCATGGGGAGGGTCTAGTAATTTAACCATCAATGCTTTGGATCTAGTGACAAATTCTAGAAATGTCTCCCCAAGACCTATTCATATGTTTTCTAACTCTTCAATAATATTTTCTACTGTATTCATTTCTTGGAACTATGTCTTGAAGAACTCTTTCATTAAGTCCCAATTAGTAATATGATTGTCAAAAAATGGACTAAACCATTTAAATGTTATTGGAAAAAGAATTAAAAATGCATCTTCCCTTCCCATTATCCCCCTTGTTTTGCATAGGCCTACAAATCTTCTAATACGCTCCTCAGGGTCTTCATGTGCTAATCCTCTAAAAAAGGGAAATTTGATATTTAACCTTGAAATTAGAGTTTCTAGGTCTATTTGAGCCACCATGTTTCTTATTGAGAATGTGCATGAAATGGGGCTAGCTAACCTATGAATAGCCTTTCTTCTTGTTGTTTTCTATGGGACCCTTAAAGTTTGAGACTAGGTTGCAATCATGAGCTATGCATCCTACTCCTTAGGCTAAGAGAATTTTAAGTAAAAGGAAAATAACCTCTTAGTACTTGTTGACACCTTTGCACTTTACACTTCTTCTGTACTTTGTAATATTGATTCTCCTATGCTCAAGCCACCTTGTCCCACCCTGCATGCCAAATTTTGTTGGGGAATGTTTTAGTTGAAAGGCAATTGAGTGTTGGTAGGATAAGGAAGAAGAACAAGAAGTAAAACACTTGCACTAAAATCTTCTATATCCTGATTAAATTGAAAAAATACAATGAATATGTCTAGAATAGGACAAAATGCTCTCTAGGCAGAGTGCTTAAACCAAAAAGCACATACACAGAAGTATACAAGATACCAAATTCCTTGAACAATTAATCTTCTCTATAATAGACCTCCTTCCTCTCTAGTAGGTTGCTCTTGTGCACACCTTGCACTCAAGCTTCCAATAGGATTGGAGGAAGGGCCACCTTCTGTGGACATGCAACACCTCCTCAGTGGTACCTTTTTCCACCTTGGGTGCCTTCCTTAATAGCTTTCTTTGCACTCTCTCTATGCATTCTCTCTCTGCACACTTGGTCACCTTCCTTGCACACTCTCCTCTCCTTTGCTTCTCTGCTTTGCACTAGTTCAAGGTGTCTCTTGCTCTCCAGTGTAGACTATGCTCTCTATTGCTTAGTCTAACTCCAATAATGCTCTTGCTTGTTGTGTGTCTTGCTTGTTGTGACAATTCACTTCACATATGTTGCTTTTAATTGCTAGTGTGCCTTGGTCGTTCTTTGATGTCCCAAGAACCAATTTTTAAGAAAGGCCAATGAATGCCTATTTTGTCCTATAGTGACCTTAGAAGACTCAAAAAAATTCGAAATGGGGCCACAGATAAACGCTTACGTATCGATTCGCTTCATTTGCCTTTCATTTTTTACCTTACTTTCACTTAGAGCTTAATTTCTCCAATTTATGGGCATAAGAAAGGGTTTTTTTAAACCCTTCTTAAACACTTAGAAATCCTAAAACATACGATTTTGCAAATCATTTTTAGCAAACCATTTGAGCACTACCTGTGCACGCACATTCGAAGCCACTTGTGCATAACTCTGTGAAGTCATTACTTGGACCTTTGGCTAGGTCAACACAATATGAAAAAGAATTATGTAAGAAGAGGTTAAAATGGTAGCTAAGGAAAATCCTAGCTACAAACTCACATCTGAATTAGAATAACAAATTGATTTAAAGGAATATATTGAATGAAAACATTATGAAGAGTGAGGTTTCCATCAATTTAGAAGAAGTTTTGGGAATAATGAAAAGAGACCTGAAAGACGAATACATTACCAATTTGAGGAGGAAGCATCAAGAAATTGAGGATCTTGAAAACGATCATCTAAAGTTAAGTAACTTAAATTTAAATTATGAATATGTTTCATGTAATCAAAACTAAAGGATCCTTTCTTTCATGTTGGCTAGGATTTTCCTTGAGCGCTCCCATTAAGCAAGATGATGTGAGCACGTGTATGAATAATGCCTTGCTTAAAAGTTATATTAAAAATGACTCATCATTTTGTTCAGCTATAGGACTTTGCTTCTCTAGGAAGAAAAACCAAAAGAAACCACTTAAAAAGCTCATTAAAGAAAAAAGAAAAATATGGGAAGTGTAATGGATTGATAGAGAAAGATGAAACCATTGGAGGAGTAGTTGAATCCATTTCATATATTGAGACTCTTCTAGAATTAGAAACATCCTTGCCTCAAGATCGTTTTTCTCCTAAAGTTGTGAATGTTTCTTCCATTGAAATGTTTGAAACCATTTGACAACTATTGAAAGCAGAAAAGAAAAACATGATTGACTTTGAACCCATTGTAGAGAAAAAATAGAAAACAATTGATAAAGGTAAAATGGATTATCCAACAACTTCCTTGTGATATTAATGATTAAATGAGAATTTGTGAAATACCTTTGAGAGAATAGTCTAAAATTGGACATACATTTTCTCATGATTCCATTGAATTGATAAGTTTTTTGTAACCATCTAATATTCAAATATTTAAAGGAATGATTTCTAATCATGTGAAAGCATGTTGAATGAAAGCAAGTGAGATAGGTTGTGTTATCCTAAAGTTTTTCGAACTATGATTATCTTTACTATCCCACATGTTCATGGGAACATTCGTTCTATTCTCATTCCCAAAGCTCATATTGGTGACATGGTAAAGTTGTTAAAAGCAAAATTAAGCATGAATATTCTTGAGTCCTCATGAGTCCCATCATCGAATAGGTGGTTCTACCAAATAAGACTTAAGTTAAGATTCATTCAAGATTCGCAACCCATAAATAAGGTTACTTTTAGAAATCCCACTCTTGTTAGGGATTAATTTCTTATACAACATTATACACTCTTGTTAGGTTGCTATCACTCTTGTTAGGGATGAATTTCTTATACAACATATACACTGATGTTTTATCCCATGTTACATCGAGAAATGCATTAAAATCAGAAGACATATATTCCCCCCTCGATCAAAATAGAGCATCCCTATTTTACATGTTGATAGATTTTTAGCCAAAACTAGAAACTCTTTGAAGAACATAGACACTTTGGACTTTGCTTTCAATGGACATACCCATGCATGCATGGAAAAATCATCAATGAAAGTCACAAAGTAAAGATAGTTTCCAAAAGAAGGTGTCTGCATAAGACCACAAACATCACTCTAGAGAAGTAGCAATTTTTGAGTAGCTCTTAGTGAACCATTTTGGGAAGGAAGAATGCTGCATTTTTCCCAAAATATATTCTTCAAGAATGTTTACTAGGTGCCTGAAGTTTGGGTAGAGAGGACACCATTTTAGAGTTCTATAGGTGTAGCAAACTTACAAAATTTAGGTGACCAAAGCATGCATGCCAAAGCTTTGCATCTGACATAGCCTGAGAATCTTGAACTGCACATGTTGAATCATTCATAGATTTTGCATAATCAATGAGCATATAAAGCCCACAACATAAAATGCTAGACGCAATAATGAAATCGCCATTTGAAGATCATGAACTATATATTTCTCATCAACAAATTTCACAACCAAGCATACCTTTTTTAATGTTGAAACTGATAATATATTTCTTTTGATCCCTCGCACAAATAAAGCATCTAACAATGGAAAAGAACTACCATCAGCAGTAGTCAGAATGATCTTATCAACTCCCATGACATGATAAGAGGAGTTGTTGGCACATGTGATAGTATTCTATGTAGGGGCAAGCTCAAGTGAAGTGAAGAAACTATGCTATGAGGTAATATGTTTGGTTGCCCCACTATCAAAATACCAAACATTTGAGTCTACTATAGACATACACTATTCATGAGAAGATACGTCATAATTGCAAACAATAGTAAACCTCCATTCTTCATTCTGTACAAGGTTTGCAGACTCTAATTTGGGTTTAGATGCTTCTACAACAACCATTCCAGCCTCTTTTTTCTTTGCCTGTTTGCAACCAGTTTCGGACAACTCTCTATGACATCATCATCTGCTTTACAACATTTGCAAAACAATTTCTACTTTTCTTTTTTCTTCTCCTTGTCATCCTTCTTTGATTATGAAAAATTAGTAGATTTTTGCTTACTGGTAGATGAGCTCCATTTACCTTTGCCCTTTTGACTAGCCAGGAAAGCTTGATTTGCAACATGCATAATGGACCTATTTAGCCTAGACTGTCCCTCTTGCAATAGAACACAGACTAAGTCCTTAATTCTTAAGGCATTTGGATTGCCTTTCATCATCAATCGAAGAGTAGAAGAAAAACTGTGATATGAATTTGCAAGACCATTCAGAATAGTCGACACAAGTGAAATATTAGGGAAGACTTCATCTATAGAATCAATTACTCCTTCAAATCTTTGATCTTTGTCAAAAATATGTCCATGAAATATCCTTCATTCATATGCTCACTCTCTAGCTATTTTTGCATACGTGAACCGACACTCAAATCAAGGCAAGGCATTATTCTTTGGGGACTAAGCAAGGTGGGCATAGTCTAGACTAAGAGAGGAGTAAGAGACATACAAAGTGCACGTGACACAGAGAGTCATTTGCAAGGTGCAAGAAGAGTGACTTAAATTGTATGCAGAGAAGGTGAAGCAAGGAATATCAAGAGTTCCAAAGTCCCATTGAAGGTGCACGTTGAGAGAAGGTGTCCATCCCTCCCCTTATTGGAAGCTTGGTGCAAGGTGTGCATAAGGGCAAGCTTGGAGAAGATGGAGGTGTGGTGCAGAGGTCGGTGGCAGATTCTAAGTACTTTGTAATCTTGTTTCATGAGCATTATTTAGTCTTTAGCATGATCATTTGGCTTATGTACAAGCTTGTATTCTTATCTTGCTAATTGATCAAAAGCTTTCAATGTCATTAATTCTCTTGTTCTCACTCTGCATTCTCCTACAAACACTCAAATCCTATTCTGCACAATCCACCAACAAAATTTGGCACGCCTGGTGGGACAAATAAGGAGATTTGAGCATCGGAGAAGCAAATTGCAAAGTGTAGAAGATTTCAAGGGTATCGACAGTACTGTACTCACTCAAGAGGTAATCTTTCTCATTGGAATTCTCTTAACTGAGAGAGTATGAACAGCTCATGACCGCAACCCGGTCTTAAAGCTTGAGGGTCACTTGCAAAGCAACAAGAAGGAAGGTTATTCGAAGATCAACTAGTCCATTGTCATTCAAAGGGCTAGCACAGGAACCCAGATAAGCACATTAGGAGATTCTTAGCATTATGTAAAAGAAGGGGTCCGATGGGAAGAGAGGACGCATTTCTCATTCTTTCCCTTCAAAATTAGAAGGGCTAATAGACAAATGGTTTAGTTTGTTCACCGACAACCATTTCACCACATGGGATTTGATGAAGGAAGCATTTAGAACACAATTCCAACAAGGGAACACAACTGAAAAGAATTAGAAAATTAAGACTAGGTCTTGGGGAGACCTTTCTAGAATTTGTAACCAGAGGTAAGACACTGATGTCCAAACTACCAGACCCTCCCCATGATTTTTTAATCAAGAAGTGGTTGGCGAAAACACTTCCCATATCAATAGAATGTAAAATAAAGGAGTTGGTTTGATCGAAAGCCAGAATAGAAGAATTTATCAATACAATACAAGATTGGAACAAACTAGACAACAATATGGGGCAAACTCTTCCAATTTTTCATATCTTATAGAACCTAAAGATCTAGTAATTCAGTTAAGGAAAGAGTTGGAGGGCTTAAAAAGGAATAAACCCCATAAAGAGGAGAAGAATTTCGTGACATTTGAGGGGGAAATTGAAGCACTGAAGCTATGAAAGGAAGAGGAAGCTCAAGTAGAAGAGTTGGCTCAGCTTTGATAGGAGTTATAGGAACTCAAAGGGGGTGACATCAAAAGTGGGCTATGGTGTACCATGTGTAGTAAGCAGGGTCATGTGGTAAGTGCATGTCCATTGTTAAGTGTAACTTGCCTGCTATGTAGG
>CM035437.1:55541220-55731475 GCA_020310875.1 Ceratopteris richardii | reverse complement strand
GAGAGAGAGAGAGAGAGAGAGAGAGAGAGAGAGAGAGAGAGAGAGAGAGAGAGAGAGAGAGATCGGTGAAAGAGAGTGAGGTAAAGAGAGAGGGAGAGAGAGAGAGAGAAAGAGAGAGAAAGAAGGGGAAAAGAGGGGTTCTACAGTATGTATGTATGTATGTATGTATGTATGTATGTATGTATGTATATATGCCTCTCTCTCTCTCTTGCATATCGATGCCCATACTGATGCATATATCGAGGCCATGTTTTAAACATATCGGGAACCCTAGAGCAAAATCAAACATTTTGCGTGTGTTTGAGTATTGGTTATCTTCATTCGAATTTGCATGCACGAACCGAATTGCGACCTGCATTATCTTGTGCACACACACACAGATCTCTCTCTCTACACACATACACTCTCTCTCTCTCTCTCTCTATTTAGATGTCACATCTTGCTAAGTGGTGTGCCTACTCTTAGCAGAAGTTCTTTGGCGTTGATTCTTTGGAATTCTACGATAGAGGACATAGATTATGCTTTGATGACAACGATCCAAAAGAGGGACATACTTGTAAGTGATTATTTTATTCTCTATTGATCAATAGCACGTGATTAGCTCGCAACAAGTGAGACTTGCTGACACTCGAGCTGCAAGGTAACCACCCCTTAGGACGTGATTAGCTCGCAACAAGTGAGACTTGCTGACACTCGAGCTGCAAGCTAACCACCCCTTAGGAAACTATTGTCGCTAGGATCACTCAAGGATTTTTATCTTACGTTTGGTTCCCATAATTGTAAATTCATCATTTTAAACCAAAAAAATCTGCGAACTTTTCTCTTTTTTTAACCTGACGATTTTAAAAACCTAATTAAGTGGTCCTAAGATTTGATTAACCTATGAATCACGTTTTCGATCAACAATTATTTAGCACAATTTTACCCCTACCCAAAAAAGTAGAACTTCACCCTTTTCGATGAGCAATAAAATCACAGAACTTACTTGGTAAGATGAACTTCCATCCAAACACATACTCAAGCAGAATGATAGTCATATCTTCACATTCCGCATTTCCATGAATATCCATCTACAGTCCCCAACGCGAGCATATGTCTATGGAGGTAATCTAGGAGTATAAAATAGCCTAAGAAACCTTAGCTATCTATCTGTAGGATAATACTTGAGCTCCAAATGGACAATGTGCTCCAACTCTACTGTGGAACCAAAAATTTCTCAATATCTTGCGTTATGACTTCCCTAGAACTTCCCCTTTTGAAACCTCATTCAATAGTCCACCAACTTCATCAACCAAAATCTTCATTCTTCTTTGTAACTCTCTCTAAAACATAGGTTCCATACTGAGTTCAGGCTGTCACTATTGTGACACCTTCAGGCCATCTGAGCCGAACTCTATGGGATACAAGAACCCCAAGGGCACTATGCCCCTTCACTATTTAATTTTTATTTTATTAGTTCAGGCTAGGGTGAGTAGGCATAGACAAAACTTCCTCGCAGAAAAACATCATGGTTGTCTCACATCTAGATACAATTCTCTTAGTGAAACTCTATTACAAAAACTAGCCATGCACATTCTAACAATATGCTTCAAACTTCCTCCTAAAAATCTTGGTGACCTAGTGTATGGTCACTCCAAAAACTACATCATTAACCTCTTGCATATGTTCATGCAATACTCTCAACAAAGATTTACCGCCTCTATCATCAATGCTTATGACATTTCCTAATGCCAATTACCTAGATTTTTGTACTCTACAACAAATCTCAAAGTTCTCCACCTCTTACAAAGTAACACCTACAACTCACTTCTTTCGATGCTCGACAATGTCAATCACCCCTAACTCCGTCCTAAAGTTGCCCTGCTTCACCTCTCTCTATTTACTCACCTAATTTAAAACAAAAAACTCTATTCTCTTTTCTTATTCTATCCCTCCCTCCCTCCCTCCCTCCCTCTCTCTCTCTCTCTGTGTCCCTCAACGCCATGGCTAACAATGCTCCTCGTTGCATATATATACATACATACACATGTATGTATGTATGTATGTATATATGTCTCTCTCTCTCTCTTGCATATCGATGCCCATACTGATGCATATATCGAGGCCATGTTTTAAACATATCGGGAACCCTAGAGCAAAATTGAACATTTTGCGTGTGTTTGAGTATTGGTTGTCTTCAGTCGAATTTGCATGCACGAACCGAATTGCGACCTGCATTGTCTTGTGCACACACACACACACAGATCTCTCTCTCTCTACATACATACACACTCTCTCTCTCTTTATTTAGATGTCACATCTTGGTAAGTGGTGTGCCTACTCTTAGCAGAAGTTCTTTGGCGTTGATTCTTTGGAATTCTACGATAGAGGACATAGATTATGCTTTGATGGCAACGATCCAAAAGAGGGACATACTTGTTAGTGATTATTTTATTCTCTATTGATAGAGAGAGAAAGAGAGAGAGAAAGAAAGAGAGATGAGAGAGAGAGAGATGAAGAGAGAAAGAGAGACAGGAGAGAGAGAGAGAGATAGAGAGAGGGAGAGCTTGAGCATAGGGGACAAAAGGCCAATCAAAATTCTGAAGTGAAGAAGAAGGAAGTAAAAAAGGTGCCAATAGTACAAATTATAGAGGTAAATTTTCTTTCTCTTAGAATTCATCTTAATCTCATTAAGATGGTTTTTACCACATGATTGCAACCCAATCACAAAGATTAGGCAACATAATATCTTTTAAAACCACAAGAAGGAAAGTTGTCCATAGGTCAAGTACCCCCCTTTTTCCACCCCATCAGTAGGGAACATGTCATCCCAAGTAGACTTAGAAATATTAATCTCCTAAATAAACATAAAGTTCCCCTCATTTGGAGGTTTAGCACATGAAGACCCTGATGAGCATGTCAAGAGGTTTTTAGCCTTATGTAAAACAGGGGGGGTTAATAGGAAGGGATGATGATTTTTTGATACTCTTCCCGGCAACATTGGAAGGGTTGGCAGATAAATGGTTTATTCAATCTGCCAACAAGAAATTGCTACCTGGGACCTAATGAAGGATGCTTTTAAAGCGCCAATAAGGAATACTCGGAAAAACATTATTGAAGAATTGGAGAGCTTAATACTAAGTGTTGGGGATACAATTGCTTAATTTTTCACCATAGCAAAAGCACTTACGTCTAAATTGCCATATCCTCCTCATGATTTTGTGGTCAAAAAATGGCTTTGTAAGCAACTCTTAGTTTCTACCCGATGCAAGATAAAGGAATTGATCCTTCATACAACAACCATTGAGGAACTCATTACCACAACAACAAGGCTAGAGAAAATTCGGAAGCAATATGGAGTCGGGTCTTCTAGCCTTCCCTACACCATGAAACTTGAGCATCTAGTAGCCCGATTGAGGAAGGAACTTGAGAAAGTAAGGAGGATTAAGCTCCAATAGGAAGAAGAGAAGGAAATAGCACAATTACGATGAGAAATCGAAGCCTTAAAATTACAAAAAGAAAAGCATACCCAACCAAAAGACATGACACAACTCTCGCGAGAGCTACAAGAGTTTTGTGCAGCAAGTGGAGTCAAGAATGGACAATCAATGGATATGGATTCATCCCCATTCTAATGGATGCATGCCGAAAAAGCTTTGGAAATTTCAACATGGCCTGTATGATCTTCTCTCTAACCTTGCTGACCTCCATGGTACCATACAAATTTATGCATATGCCTTGGACGAGCTAATTGAATATATGCAATTTTCTCTATCGAGATAGCACCATATGATGGGAAATGGGTTTGTGACCTTCCCATCCAGTTGTTCACAAACTAGCTGTGCTAACTCTATCGTCCTTCTTCCTTATCGAGAACTCCACTTTCGGTCTTCTGCGAACATTTCTATCTGACACGATCTTGTGTGAGAAAGCTGAAATGAAATGTGGGAAGATAGGACTCCCACTGCAGTAGAGCCGTGAACTCGAAGAAATCCACATGCCCATCTCCATTCCTGTCAACGCGAGCAATCATCTCCGAGCAGGTTTCCAAGCTGCAAGCTTCTTGCGAATAACCAAGCGATCCCAGGACGTCTTGCAATTCGCTTGCACAGATGAAGCCGTCACGGTCCTTATCAAAAACGTGGAATGCATCTAATAGGTCGTCATCCCCATCATCCTCCTGAATGCTGCAGTTTGACCGGTCTACTAACAGGTTGGAGGGCTGACCCTGAAGTTTCACGTTGCCCCTGAGGTTATTATAGAAGACACTGAATTGCTCCCCATCAACGTTTTCTCTTACGTCAGACGTCGATCCTGTTACCAGCGATTGGGAACAGACTCCGCTTTCCATTGCTGTAAGGCCTAGCTTCTCCATAAGCCTGCAAATCTCGTGTTTACTCACGACGCCGTCCCCATTTTCATCAAAAATTCTAAAACTTCCCCGAGCGATCTGGTTGTCAGCAGATGAGGAATGACCACTAGACTTCCGCAACCTTCTGTTCTCTTCTGGCCTACACTGGCGAAATGAGAATGACTTCACCACGGACTGAAAATGCCACAAATCCGAACATAGATCTAAAACATCTGCAGACAGGTGTGATTCCATCATTTCTTCAGCAGTATCACACGATTCTGTCTCCCATGGCTCACACAAGCTCCGTTCGTAGCTGGCGATGGTGTTCTTGACGAGAATAATCTTAGCAGAAACGCTCGGATCACAGAATGTTGTGTGATAGAATGAAACGTGAAGCAATGCACAAGGACAGTGCGTCGACGGCACTATAAATACAGGAAATTTGCCGCTGTCTGTGTTCTTTCGGAGGAATTACCTCGACATAACTTCCGGAAGTCTATGCTGATCTTTGACTTGTTATCAGTCAACATCGGACTTATGAAGCTTTACGAAGTTCTTCTTTTGCTCCGCAAATGATGTATTCCAAACGGCTTTTCACTTGAAGATCTATTATGTTACACGTGGATCAATTTATGTGAAAGAAAAGAAACTTCTTCAAGCCAAGCCATTCAAGGAGGAAGAAAATATTAGAAGGAACCAGAAAACGTTTAAAACAGATCTTGCAAGTATAGTTACGCTAATGAATATGATGGACTTAAGAGCTTCATTAAATTCTAGTTATTTCAACTTGTCATTTTGCGTTCAAGAATTTGACATGGTGTTTCTGTCCCTGAACTTGAGGTAGCTTCCATCTTCTTCTATTATGGCACAGAACTTATCATCAGTGTTCCTAGATCCTATTCCGGTGACACAAGTTCCGCTGTCAAAAGAAACTGCACAAGAGCAAGAGTCAATCCCAGTAACCGACGCATCGTCTTCAAAATCGGTGAAAAGTACAAATCAAGCAGATCAAGCATGGGAAATTTTATCTAAAGCACCCATTACTCTCCCTCTTGGCCAGTTACTTGCACTAGTACCAAGAGTTCAGCAACAATTTCAGCAACAGTTCAGTCCTGAGTCTGCGTGCATTCTTGCAACGGCAACAGTACAACCAAAAACTGACTCTACGGTGGATCACTCGGTTCCTTTAATTACGGTATGGTACAAAAATCATAAAATTACTCAAGTATTAATTGATGGTGGGTCCGGTGTAAACATAGCTACTGCAGCACTTTGTAAAAAGTTAGGATGGACCGAAATTGAACCTGTGCAATTTTTTGTTAGAATGGCCGACCAATCCGGAGTCCATCCAGTAGGACTCGTATGGAATGTGCCAATCACTTTGCAAGGAACCACTCTTAAGATGACTTTAGTAGTTCTAGAACTACCGGAGTCTAGTCTTGATTATAACCTTCTTTTCGGCCGTCCTTGGCTGAAACAAGCTAAGGTTATACAGGATTGGTCCGCACAAGAACTCACTTTCAAAGACAATAACCGAAAATATGTTGTAAAATTAGATGCTATTCAGCCCTGTGAAGTACATGCTAGACCTTATGTGGCAGAACCAGTTCACATGCTAGATGGTTTATCCGATGACGAAGAAGAAGAATTTTTGAAGAATAACATAGATTTAATTTCCTTAGGGACTGTTGATTTACAATCTGTTGTAGATCACTGGAATCCGGCAGTTTGTACGGTGATGCCTGTGATCGAAGAAGTAGAAACAGAAAATACTGCTGCTAAGGATGAAACTGCTATACAACAACTTTTACAATCAGTCGATGATTCAAAAAAACCTCGTCAATTCTATGTTCCAGAAGTTTAGTTGATCACATATAATTTAGGGGATGAAGTTAATCCACGACCTGTCAAAATAAAGGAAGGATTGTCTAAAGTATTTCAAGCAGATCTCATCCAGTTACTTCGTGAGTTCGTTGATGTTTTTGCATGGGATTACCGTGACATGAAGGGTCTGGATCCTTGCATATATCAACATCAAGTTATACTTAAATCGGAAGCAAAACCAATTAAACAACCCAGCTACCGGATGAATCCTAACTACGCAACACAGGTAAAGGTAGAGCTTGATAGGTTATTAAAAGTTAGATTCATTGTTCCAATAGAACATGCTGAGTGGATATCACCCATTGTTATCGTGCCTAAGAAGAATAAGCAGCTACACATATGTGTGGATTACCAGAAACTGAATGCAGCTACGGTGCCAGATCCGTTTCCTCTTCCATTTCTTGATACAATGCTGGATAGCGTGGCTGGGCACAAAATGTATTCATTTTTGGATGGATATAGTGGGTATAACCAGGTCAGAATGGCTAAGGAAGATATACCAAAAACAACGTTCATTACCAATTGGGGTGTTTTTGCTTGTACAATTATGTGGTTTGGATTAAGGAATGCTGCTAGTACTTTTCAACGATGTATGCAGGAAATCTTCTCCCCCTATCTTACTTCTTTCATGCAAGTATATCTAGACGATTTCTCTTTATTTGGTAAGATGGTAGCACACCTGTATCACTTACGGTGTTGCTTTGAGAAGTGTCGTGAATACAGACTCTACCTGAACCCAAACAAGTCTCTGTTTGCGGTTTCACGTGGTAAGCTACTTGGCCATATTGTATCTGCAGAAGGCATACAAGTCGATCTAGATAAAATTGCAGCTGTGTTAGAAGCACCTATGCCTACTACGCTGAAAGAAGTCATGCGATTCATGGGTCAAGTTAGGTGGCATGGTCGACATTTACGGTGGCTCGCTCATTTGGCAATACCTCTCAATAGATTAATAACCAGTACTCCTCGACAGTTTGTTTGGACTCAGGAATGTCAAACAGCATTTGATCGTCTCAAAAGCTTATTAACTGAGGTTCCAACTCTACAACCTCCTCATTGGGAACATCCATTTTATGTTTTTGTTGACGCATCAGATATCGCCATTGGGAGTGTCTTAATGCAATAAACTGATAAGTGGTTTTGGCCTGTTCATTATGTGAGTAGAAGATTTGCTCCTGCACAAAAGAATTATTTAGTAATTGAAAGAGAATGCCTTGGTTTAGTGTATTCTGTAAAGAAATTTAGGCACTATTTACTTGGCCGCAAATTTACTTTTCATGTAGATCATGCTGCACTTGTGTATCTGGTACGGCAACAGCATTTAGGTGGTCGATTAGTGCATTGGGTTCTACTTTTACAAGAGTTTGATTACGAAGTAATTCATTGGCCCAACAGTTCACATGCATTAGCAGATTTCCTTTCTCGCTTAGATTCCGGTGAAGCTCCGGTCAGTGTAGATGACACCACAGCCACGATTTATGTTACTGAACCAACTAATGATGAATCTACAGAACCCCCTATGCCATCTACATATTATGATCAGATATTAACTTTTCTTACTGATGGATGTCTTTCTACTCAGATTTCTCCTACAATGCGTAAGAAAATTGCAGTTTATAGTCGTAAATTTCGGTTGATTGCTGGAGAGTTGTATTATATGGATCGCACTGGAGTTTTACTTCGCTGTATTTCTCCACATGAAGTAAACTCAGTTATAGCTTTGGCGCATTCAATACCTTCAAGTGGGCATTTTGTAGCAGATTTAACGTACCAAAAAATTCTGCAAAACGGACTATGGTGGCCTACTATGTACAGGGATGTATCTCAGTTTGTCAAACAATGTGATAATTGTCAGAGGTCTGGACAGCCGTTAAAACGCCATTTTTTCCCTCTACAACCTGTCTTACCTTTAGAACCTTTCCAGAAGTGGGGTCTTGATTTTATTGGACCTATTACACCTCTAACAATACTCAGTAATAATCATTATATTCTAACATGTACAGATTACGCTACCAGATGGGTAGAAGCTTGGGCTTTACGGTCCACCACAGCTGTCTCGGTGGCAAAGTGTCTAATGAAGGATGTTTTCCCACATTTTGGCTTACCTCTAGAGCTTGTGACAGATCAAGGCACGCATTTTGTTAACAATTTAATGGAAGTACTCACACATTCTTTTCAGATTATGCATAAGTTCAGTTCACCATATTATCCTCGTGCAAATGGCTTAGCTGAAAGTACAAACAAGACTTTGTTGAATATGCTTTGTAAACTGATTCTAGAATCACCGGAAAGATGGGATCAACTATTACCTGCAGTATTATGGGCATACCAGACTACATACAAGGTAGCAACAGGACTAACCCCTTTCAAACTAACTTATGGACTCGAAGCTATAGCACCAATGGAGCTCATTGTGCCAAGTTTACGTGTAGCCATCACCCAGAAACTGCTACCTGAAGAATCTTTGTCATTTCGGTTGGATACTCTCAGAGAGCTAGATGAGCATCGCTGGGAAAGTTTTCTGACTATTCAGGAAGTGCAATTAAGGCAGGCTCGTACTCATGACCGGTATCTTAAAACTCCAGTTTTTAAGATAGGACAGCTTGTGTTATTTTATAATGCAAAATCAAATCGCTCGGCTGGAAAATTCAAGTTACAGTGGTTTGGTCCCTACCGGATTACTGAACAAGTGGGTGCAGCTACTTTTCAGTTGACTACTTTGATCGGAATTCCTCTTCCGAAAGTCATCAATGGTTCAAAGTTGCAGTTGTATCATCAAACATCTGACTCTCGCTGACGTGTTCGGCATTTTTTCATGTTATTTATTTTCTTTTTTTTGTTTTTGCGTGCTTAATAAAATAAGTTTGTTTTTTATCCTCGTTTTGCTACCTAATTATGATCAACAGCCGCCCTACATTATCGATTCTGCTCATGCATGCACACCGAAGTTATGAGGTTATCATCTCAACATCAGGCGATGATTAGTAATTTCGATTGCTTCCCGCTGCAAAGCATCTACTTAACCTTTTTCGTTTTGCTATTAATCGCTATTGTGTTTGTGTGATATGTGTGTTTGTGTTATCTGTATATCCTGTGCAATTGCGCTCTTGTGCCTGCTATTCGTCTTCGCGCCATGGAAGCATTAGCAAACTTTGCTGCGTTTCGTGATGGACTCCCTATTGATGTAGGAGAGTTCCTGCGCATCCGTGGGTTAGTCAATTTTGCTGAATTGCCTTGGCATTCAGTGGATTGCCACCCTTCTACGCACAAATCATCACTGCCACCGCTCCCACACCTGCTACGGAGCAGAGTTGGCCTATCACTTCCCTGCCCTCTCGTACCGTAATTACCCTCCAAACCTTTGTTGATGCATTTTGGCTCTCTCCCCAAGGTCGGGAGAATGGCCCTAATCTGTCGTTACCCACAATGAACCAATTATTCCCTAGGCACTCTTCCAACGAATACGCTATCCTTTGTCGCCCCGAGCCCGAACGATCAGCATTACAATTTTTAGTTGCCATCTTGAACCTGCAAAAGCGCACATATGGAATACCTGTAAACTTTGCCTCATACTTTTTCCGCCGCATTCACAGAGAACGCGTTTCAATCATCAAACATGTCAATAAGGGAGATATGCCACGATCGAGATTACCGCATATCATCTCTTTTCTGTTTCCGACTATCCAAGCAGCACAACCACCACCCCGAGGACCCGTTCTGCACCATGAAGAATCTGCAGAGATCTTAGAAGATGATGAAGAGGATGACAAAGAGATTTTCCACCTCCTCCGCCGCAAAAGAATTAGAATAAGTTCATTTGACAGTGAAGTACAGGGTTCAACCGCAAATGATAAAGCAGATAACAATGAAGAGGAACAGAATGAAGATGAGACTTTCCACGACACCGCAACATCAATTCATCATGATTCATCAACGCAGTCTTCTTCAGAGAATACCCAAGAGCATGAGGATACCAACAACTCTGCAGATAATTCTACTAAAGAACAATCTGAGCAACAATCTGAACAGGAAAAGAAATAGGATGAACAACCTATAATTAAAGAAATTTTCGAAGAACTCCTTAGAGGAGTGGAGTCTACAGCTGTCGACCCTGATGACACTACACAACCAACCACTGAAAAGGTAATCGACACAACTAGTATTCTTCTTACTCATCCACCCGAACCTCCAATTCAGCCCACCATCCCTGTTCCACCCATTGTCACTGAGGAACCTATCGCTTCATCATCCTCGTCACCAAAATATTCTCCACCAAATTCCCATCAGCTCCTCACAGCCTCTTCATCTCAACCCCGTCCTCATCTTCCGGTTCCTTCCATTCCCATGATTTCTGAGCTTGCAACCATGGATCAATTGCTTATTCAGCTATCGTAGCAATTACCAGTACAGATGAAAGAAGTCACTGATAACATCGAGGATGAATTACAACATAAGGATGATGTCCTAGAAGCAGACATCACTCCTCTATAGGAAGAGATAGATGCGGTAAAAACAAAAAATCATCAGCTGCACTACCAGATTAGTCAGCTCCAGGCCAGACTTTTAGAACAGGACACTATAATCAATCAACGAGATATTGCACTAGCTGAGGTTAAAGAAAAAGATGACTTGTTAAGTGTTGTAGATGTCGAAATCACACAGCTGAAACAAATAGCCCAAGATAAGGAAGATGCATGAATAGCTCTGGGCAATCTGTTAGAAGAAACCAGACAACAGCTAATTGAAGCAGTACAAAAAGGACAAGAGATGGCAGATTTGCTTAAGAAGACTAATGAAGAACTCCAAAGAAACAAGTCTAATTTATTTGAAGTAAACAGTATTCTTAAACAAAAATTGACCGGAGAAGCGCAATTACAAAAAGAGATCGCAAGTACCCGCCGAGAGCGCGACGCCTATTACAAGACAATCCAATCTCAGAATCAGGAGATAGAAAGAAGAGAATATCAACTGGATACACAGAAAGAAAGATTATCCAACATTGATAAACAAATTGCCGACATGAAGGTCACTAGGGATGCAGCTCTTTCGAATGAATTTTATTTACAGGAAGATTTTCTACAGACTCAAGCAGAAGGTTTGATGTCCCAGGTCATTATTTTAAGTTCAGTACGCACAGATGCTCAGCTAGTAGAACTAGACATTTTGAAGCAGATGATAGAATCATTAAAGAAGAAAATTTTCCGGACTTCTAGATTAGCAAGATCAATGTAGGATTTTTTGTATACCTGCGGGTTCGAGTCCACTGTGCGTGCCAGTGTTAGTCGGTCGCCGGATTGGCAACTGTAAAGACTGAATCTATTCATATTCCGCACGAACAAAAGGTTGTTACAAAGATGTTTGTAATCTTTATAAATCAATGAAAAAGAGATGCTTCGGTGATGATCAGTAGGATCACGAGACTGTCTGTCTGGGTGATTGATCTGTAACGTTGCTGTGGTGTCCGTTGAGTAATTCTGAGTATTTTGTTCTCGTCGCTATCTTGTTTGTTTATCGATACCTGTTCGATTTGTGATTTACATAGACGACCAGAAGATCGCCAGACTGTCTGTCTGAGCGAATCGTTCTGTGTAGTTTCCGTTGTGATTGTTATGATAATGCTGCATACTGTTGTGTCTCTCTGTTTTGTTGTTCTGTAAGTTGTTTGATGAAGCCCATGCTCCAGTAATGATAGTTCAGTGCTATGTGGTTGAGAATTCTGAATCATCCTGCGTCTTTTGTTCTGGTGGATTATTCACACCTGCACGGTACAAATTGAGTTACTGTTATTGACTCTGTTGTGTACGGTAGTTTGTGTTGGATCAGTTCTTTAAGCTAGACAAAAGTAATCTTGTATTACGGTACTGAATATTGCCTGTGCTATACGCTGAGAGAGCATTAACTGGAGTGTGTTTGATAAGCTTTGGAAGAGTCCGATTACAGATAGTAAGATTGTGAAGCATAAACAGATTCTTGATAGAGTTCTTGAACATTAATATATTGCTGTGTATGAAGTGGTTATTTTGGGGAAAATCAAGCATAGAGCCTCTGTTTAATAGACCCCTTCCACTCCCAAGAACCCGAATAGATGTTTAAACATGCTTCTGACGACAAGCGACGTTTAACAACATCGATATAATTATCGGTATGAGCGTCCGTATATACGTCGCTAATATCAACACTCTTAACAATGGTTATACCGATGCCTCTGCTGGGTGTACCGTCCCGTATACCGGCGCCCGGTGGGTGTACGGATGCTTATTCCGATGACATTACTGGGAGTACGGTCGCTTATACCGACAACCATATCTCCAAAAAAATTTTTGGGCAGAGTGTGTTGTCCTTTGCTACAAAAACATTACCATGATGTTGCTTAGCAAAAGACAATACACTTTGCCCCAAAAAAAAAGCGATTACATGGGATGTGTACTCTAATGTCAACCGAAATATGATTTCATAAAACAGAATATTATTGGACACAAAAGAGATAATCGGAATGAACCATGAACCATGAACCATGTACAAAAAGAGTTATATATTTCATAAATGAAGCATGTACAAGAGTGTGGCAAACCACTGTCATATATGACACTTTTACAAAATGTGGCAAAGCATTGCATTGCCATATAAAAATCAAATACAAAATTTTGGTGTACCACTGCCATACACATGCAAAGGACGTTCCATATCAACAGTCCTGCAACAAAGAACATTAATGAAATGAGATAGATTCACATGAAATTTACAACCAACAAGTAAAACCCAAGTTTATAAATTCATCACCTCATGGAAAATGCTCCTATGAAACAACCACACTGCATCCCTCTAAGTCCTCCAAGTCAATCTATGATGATATCCATAAGCCTCCTCCATTCGTGTTGGAGGACGACCCCTTTCTAGCTTCTGCAACAAATATACAAAAACATTAGAGGAACATACATGAGAAACTTAACACAAACAAATTAATTAAACCAAATGGTACTTACAAACTCGTGACGCATCGTGTCATATCCACCGCTGCCCAAATGTGATGGTCCAACCGTATCTAAATGGGTGGCTGTGGCATAACGCGGCTGGGGATATTGGTCACGAGTCTGCTGCTGCTCATCGCGAATCATATCCCACTCTTCAGCATCTAACCATATAGGATTTGGTAAGCCTACTCTAAAAGCATCACGAGCCTCGAATCATCGATGGGACATAACTTCACGTGCGATGTGCAGAATCCACTCTCAATAGGCAAGAGGCTGCCTATCAGCTGGTCTAAACTTCTGATAAATCATCTCTGCAATATAATTCTTCCGATCTTTATCTTTTTTAATCAAGTTGAACATGATAGAGTGTCCAAATTGTATGGAGCAAAGCTGTTGTATACGCGCACACATGGCTTTTCCGACGGCATCCATCACCGAAGCTCCAATTTGAATACTATACACCTTGGAGTCATCATGGTCATGAGCACCCCAAGGTGTACATGGTGTTCCACGTGGTGTACCACGTGGCATACCTACATCTGAGGTACTCGTCCTAGGAGTAGAAGTAGGTGACACAACGTCCATCGCACTACCTCCACAATAGCCACCTCCTCCAGACCTACCTATAGATCCACTATTAGAACCTCCTACTCCAGAGCATGACCTCAACCTAGGAGACGGGCGAGCACCGCTATCACGCTGAGGTGTCAAACGCACACGTCTGCTACTAGAGCCAGTCGGGGATGGTTGAAAAGCTGGTTGTGGTGGAGTCATAAAGCTAGGAGACATACCTCCGGCGAGAGTAGCACCACCCAGAGGAGTGACACGGCCAGCAGGAGTGACACCAATAGGAGTGACACCAGCGAAAGTGAGGCTGAGAGGAGTGAGACCGATAGGAGTGAGGCCGCCTGGAGTGAGGCCGGGGGGAGTGCTACCATGAGCGATCCAATGTTGTGAGGCAACGGCCATATATGCAGAAGGTACGTGAGAGATGAACTCTAAGATCTACTCCTTTGTCATGGAATGTGGAGTGACTGGAGGACTGTCTCGCATCCTGCTCTATAACAAAAGAACTCAAATAATTAGTATATGATAATCAAGGTAATATAGAGAAATGGTACTAAAAAAAACTAAAAAAACAACTAGAAAAAGAAAACAAAAATTAGTACGTACAAGTGTTTGATTCAAAACCCCTCTATTCTAGCATCCTTTTGGAGATCCGATGCACCGAGAACATCTTTCTCTATATTGACGACTTCTAAATCACTTGCTATGCTGGTTTCTTCCTGATTATCATCTACTACTTAATCCTGTATTTTGTCTTCTTCAATGACCTCTTCTTCTCAAGCAATGATCTCTTCCTCCTCAACTATCCAATGAATCTCTGAGTCCACTAGAGATGGACTTTCCTCTACATCTATGTTCTCACAAATTTTTCTACTACGTGGGGTGACTTGTGAAACAAATAGCCACTCTCGTTCTTTTGAATATGGTATAAAAACAACTTGTTCATAGTCTGCGGGAAGTACAAATATATCTCTTTCATACGTCCATAATTTTGTGGAGTCGACTTGAAACAAACCGCTTTTATCCCGCCTCACTGTTGCATTTCTTCCAGAGGTGACTACTTTGAACCATTCACATAAAAAAAAGTAATCAAACTTCCTAAAATATAGTTTCAAGATATCTTGAATCATTCCACAATAATCTACCTGGCCTTCTTGCGCATTATCATCTCTTGCACTCGCTCTACTTTTTCGCAAAAAGTTCACCATCACCCCACTATTAAAAGTAGACCGGTTTTTATCTTCACCCGTTGCTTTTTGTTGTGAAACCGCTGTATCTAGCCATTGCTCATTGGAAAAGATGGAAGAGGTCGAAGAATTTCTCGAAGAGAAAAAAATCGAGTGGAACGATTCCTTTGAAACTGATCTCTTTCCTTTGCGTTGGTCTCCTTGGCAAGCTCATACTTTTCTAACCACTTCTGCATAGGCTCAAAGTTAACTATGAAAAAATTCATTGCCTTCTCTCTAAAAGTTGCATCCATTTTTCTTTGCAACCCTTTACCTTGTGGTTCATTGCCTACGAGAGGAACGTCTTCATCGTTGCTCCATAACCACGGCATTTCTGGATCCAACATAGGTAGAAACTCAGTTATGAATACAAGCGACTCTTGTACAAGCCCTAGCTTTGCCATGCTACCCTGTAGATGTGCTCTCTATTGAACAAACCTTTTTAATGTCTTCATAAAGCGCTCTAAGAAGAACAGCCATCAATTATGGATAGTTCCTGCTATTGCAACTTCATCACCTCGCTCTTGTAAGTCCTCCCTTTGTGCTTTGGTTTCTTTCTTTCTGATCAAAGTCTTCCAAACAATCTCTCCCACATTCTTAAAAAAATATGCATCAGGTCTACCAAATGATTGATCAATAATTCACTCCAATAAGGAAGTTCATAAAAAATGGACAACCGTTTTATGCCAGCGATTGGAGTTTCTGAATCCCATAGTTGTTTCCAATCGCTAGCTTTCATTTGGCGTTCCACTTGACGACCAATTTGTCCTTCACATAAAACATGTCCATCAGGCAAATATCTATGGTATCCTTCATAGACAATTTTACACAGTGCTTTGGAATAGTGTGCTTTGAGTCATGGTCCACATAAAGGACAAGCATGGTAACCCAAAATCGATAAACCTCAACATTCACCATAACCATGCCAATCATGCATCGTCCACATAAGTAGGCCTTTCACTCACACATCTCTTCTTCTTATAGGGGAATTCAATGGATGGAGCAACCATAAATAGTTAGCTCATAAGCCAAGAAGAGATCCCCGTCATTAGTTCAATATTCCATTTGTATGAGTGTAATGAATTTTGGCATTAATTATAACAAAGAAAAGGAAAAGGGTGTGTATGTCACCCATGGGCAGCCACACCACTTGGGGGAAATCTTAAAATATCGAGCCACAATGGGGAGGCCACCCCTATGTGATCACCTCTTCGAGGGAAGCTTAGGGTGGCCAACTCATGGTGCATGCTTGTTAGCCAACCACCATTGCTTCTTCACAAAGAGTGATGGATCTACAATACTCTAATTATATCCACATTTTACTGAATAACCTACAAGTGTTTGGTTCAAAGTCTTTGATGACTGATTAAGCCCATAGAGGGCGTTCTTAATCCTACATCTACATATTTACTTCAAACCTTGTTCTTGACCTCTCTAGGATCACCGCTAATTACTTGTTTTATTAGTTAATTAGAGCATCAAATTTCCAAGAAAGCTTATAGATTGAAATATGTATCTTTAGTGGATTGAATGTAGCTATGACTTGGATTAGATGATGCGTTCTTTACTAAAAATATCCACTCAGTGCCTTTGATGGGCAAAGAAACATGGAGATGAGAAATTGAAGGTGTTTGATTCTCACTTGGAAAAGGGCCCCCTATGATTTAAAGAGACGACAGGGGAAAATTTTCAAAAGGAGAGAGGAACCCAAGCTAGAGAATAGAATTGATATTTAGAGGAATAATTCTAAGAATGATGAGGAAATGAAAGATGCCTAGAAACATGAGGGGGGATCAATATGGCTAGATAGAGCAAAGGGAGAAGAAACAAGAGGAGAATCAATAAGAGGAGCAATAGTGGGAGGAGCGCTATCAAGAGGAATAGTAGCAACAAAAAAAATATCCACAAAAATAATATCATCAAGAAGAGCAACAACAACAACAACAAAAACAACAATAGCGAAATAAAGAATTAGAGCAAGAACAACAAGAGAGCAAACAACAAAAACAAAAAAACAATGGTAAGATCACCAAAAAGTGGAAGAACAACAATAAAAACAAGATTAGGAGCATCAAAAAGAAGATAAAAAATAGCAAGTACAAGACAAGATGAAGGAGAGTAGTAATAACAACATAAAGAATAGATTTAGCAACAACAACATGAAATAGCAACAACCACAAAGAAAAAAGCAAAATAGAAACAACCAAAAAAAAAACTAGTAGGAGAACAATGAGACGTGTTAAGGGCATCATCAAAGGAAGTAGAATAAGTAGCTTCAACTTAAAGAGGGTGTCAACAAGAGCAACAAAAATAGCAAAAAAAATGACAAAGATCACTACATGCAATAGAAGAGTTAATGTCAGTTTAGAGAAATATCCTGATGGAGGATGAAGAAAAGGGGAAAAGCGCATGTGTTCTATTTAATTTTGGTTCTAATATCCCATAGAGGGAGGATTTTGGAACTGTATTATTTGGAACTGTATTATTTTGGTTCTTATATCCCATAGATGATGGATTGCTCTAGAAAAATCCCTTTTATAAAGATCTCCATGGTAATAAGTGAAGGTGATGTCCATGCTTTCCCTTGACATCATAATTTCTAGGCATGATAATCATAGCAACTTCGGCATACTAAGAACAGACCATGATAGAAGTTCTACAAAGACATGCACACTTTAAGAAGTTGTGCACATGAATAATATACTCGTAGGTACCAACTGCTAGAATTTAATTAAGATAAACATTAAAGAAAAAGAATAGAAAACAAAATTAAGAATTAAATACACAATAAAAAGCCATTACTACTTTCCACGTGTCTTTTGTGGCTTCTATAACAGCCATCAACTTGTCTGCATTTTGTCGTTGGCTCCCTTCTGCTAAAGTACCTATAATTCGTTCAAATAAGAAAAGTTTCCTTGTTATTTATCTTTTTCTTAATATGCAGATTATGGTGATTCTCATACTAATGAATATGTTGATATGATGACGAAGTTTTTTCTGAAGTACAATGTTCTAAAGAGATTGTGCTTAACTTGACAATATTTTGGGGGGTCTTTCATACATTCATTGGAACCATCTCACATGAGAGAATGAAAAATATAACGTTATGTGAGGTAATTATTACTTGATCATCTTCAAAGTTCAGCAAAAACTTATAAGTGATCATGGATGGTTATAAAAACACTACATGTTCTCATCATTCCATTTATAGCTTAAAAAGGCTCCCTTGTCTTCCATTCTTTACATCGACTTTATAGATCTGATCATAGAATGTCTCTTCCTATGTAGAATTTCTCATGTAAAACCATTGAGTGAATGGAGGTGACCATTGGTTGCCATTCTAACATCTTGCCAAAGTGACGAACGTCTCTACATTAATAGAACATAGCTTACATCAAGTATCCAGGACCGCAATGAGCAAGAAGGCAATAGGTATTAATGATGAATTGATGGATAGTAATCTCTTCCTAGTAGCAACTTAGGCTAAATGGTATGATGGAATTCTCCATTTTCTCACTACTAGAAAACTTCCAGAACACTTAACACCTATAGAAAAGAGAAGATTACTCCTTAAAACCAAAGCGTACTCACTTATGAATGGGAATTTATATAGATATTGTCATGATGGTATCTTGAGAAAGTGTGTTTATCCAGAGGAGGTGAACCTTTTGCCACAGGTAGCACACAGTGAAGGGCATCAAAAGGGGGAAGATTTGGCTCATAGAATCATCCACAAAGCACTATGGTGGCCTCATAGCTATCAGGATGCGATCAAGTTTGCTAAAGAATGCCACATTTGCTAGAGATGTGCTCCTACGCCAACGAGATTGAATTTCCAACCACTAGTCATATCTACAGGATGGCTCCCATTCGAACGATGGGGTCTTGATCTCATACGACCAATTAGTCCAACTCGTCAACCTAGGGGTAAGAAGTATATTTTGATGGCCTCGTGTTATGCAACTAAATGGATAGAGGCTAAAGCCATTGTGCACTGCACAACCTTAACAATAGCTAAGTTTCTATATAAACGTATTTTCTCAAGATTTGGTTGCCCACTCGAAATCACTAGTGATATGGGGACACATTTTGTAAATCAATTGCTCCAATTTATATTTGACAGGTACAAGGTTTTTCATAAAAAGTCTTGTGCCTACTATCTGAGGGCAAATGGCCAAGTAGAAAGCTCCAATAAGATTTTGATTGGGTTGTTGCACAAATTGTCTTTTGATCATCAAAGCTTTTGGCCAGAAGCATTGATCGGTGCAATTGGGGCTTTCAAAACTACAAGATGGGGAACCATTGGCGAGAGTCCATTTCACCTAGTATATGGAAAAGAGGCATTAGCACCATTCAAATTTATTATCAAAAGATAAATTTGAGCCAGAACCATTGGAATTGAACCTACCATTAGGAGACTGGTGGCATTACAAGAATACAGAGAAGGAGAAATGCAAAAACTTCAGGTAACACAAGAAGAGCGCAAAAGACTGCATGACAGGTATTTTAGGACCAATGAAGTACAGGAAGGATCCTTGGTTTTGGTGCATCAAATCCTAGCAATTTCAACCAAATTAGTCTGTAGCACGATGCAATTCTCTCTCTCTCTCTCTCTCTCTCTCTCTCTCTCTCTCTCTCTCTCTCTCTCTCTCTCTCTCTCTCTCTCTCTCTCTCTCTCTCTCTCTCTCTCTCTCTCTCTCTCTCTCTCTCTCCCCCCATAGCTCCCACCCCCCGCCTAGTCTCCCTCCCACCTATGTAGTCCTCTCTCTCTCTCTCTCTCTCTATCTCTCTCTCTCTCTCTCTCTCTCTCTCTCTCTCTCTCTCTCTCTCTCTCTCTCTCTCTCTCCTGGCAACCCCACAGTCCCACCCCCCGCCTAGTCTCCCTCCCACCCATGCAGTCCCCCCCCCCTCTCTCTCTCTCGCCATTCCCTCTCTCCCCCATCAGCAACCCCCTTCTCTCTTCCCCTGCCATTCCCTCTCTCCCCCACCCCAACCCCTGCCTCTTCCCCCCGCCATTCCCTCTCTCCCCCACCCGCAGTCCGTGCCTCTTCCCACCGCCATTCCCTCTCTCCCCCACCCATAGCCCCTAGTCCCACTCAAAGTCCCCCACCCCCCCTCGCGTAGTCCCACCCGTCCTCTCTCTCTCTCTCTCTCTCTCTCTCTCTCTCTTTTCCCCATAGCCCTTACCCACTATGGTTTGCAAAAGCAAATACTACTTCTCATTTTTTATATGAATAGCTTACACTACTATAATATGATGGATGAATATATGATGCTGATCATAAGAAATTGAAGGAAAATTTGACCAGTTGCGAACCTCTTAATATGATATTTCAACTAAAATGAGATACACAGATCCAACAACTAAGAAAGGGGAGGATCTTGTGATGATAGCGATGGAGGGTTCAACCATTGTGAATGGAAATGGTAGCGATGGAAGCTTCATATTTTCTACAGTCCCAATTACCCCTCCACCCTCCCTCCACTCCACCCACCGCAACCCCAACTCCACCATCCCTCCACTCCACCCTCGCCCAACTCCACCCACCCTCCACTCCACCCACCCTCAACTCCACCCACCCTCCACTCCTCAACTCCACCCACCCTCCACTCCACCCACCCTCAACTCTACCCACCCTCCACTCCACCCACCCTCCATTCCACCCTCTCCCAACTCCACCCACCCTCAACTCCACCCACCCCCAACTCCACCCACCCTCCACTCCACACACACTCAACTTCACCCTCCCACCACTCCACCCTTCCCCAAATCCACCCACCCTCCACTCCACCCACCCTCAACTCAACCCACCCTCCACTCCACACACCCTTAACTCCACCCACCCTCCACTCCACCCTCTCCCAACTCCACCCACCCTCCACTCCACCCACCCTCAACTCCACCCACCCTCAACCTCACCCACGACAACCTCAACTCCACCCAACCTACACTCCACTCCACCCTCTCCCAAGTCCACCCACACTCAACTCCACTCCACCCACAGAAACCTCAACTCCATCCACCCTCCACTCCACACACCCTCAACTCCACCCACCCTCCACCCACACTCAACTAGACCCACGACAACCTCAACTCCACCCACCCTCCACTCCACACACCCTCAACTCCACCCACCCTCCACTCCACACACCCTCAACTCCACCAACCCTCCACTCCACACACCCTCAACTCCACCCACCCTCAACTCCACCCACAACAAACTCAATTCCACCCACAGCAAACTCAACTCCACCCAGCCACCCTCAACTCCACCCACGCTGCCTTCCACCCTCTCCCAATTCCACCCACCCTCAATTCCACCCACCCTCCAGTCCACACACCCTCAACTCCACCCACGGCAACCTCAACTCCACCCACCCTCCATTCCACCCTCTTCCAACTCCACCCGCCCTCAACCCACCTTCCACTCCACACACCCTCAACTACACCCACCCTCCATTCCACCCTCTCCCAACTACACCCACACTCAACTCCACTCCACCCACGACAACCTCAACTCCACCAACTCTCAACTCCACCAACCCTCAACTCCACCCACCCTCCACTCCACACACCCTCAACTCCACCTACCCTCCATTCCACCCACCCTCAACTCCACCCACCCTCAACTCCACTCCACCCACGACAACCTTAATTCCACCCACCCTCCACTCCACCCACCCTCAGCATATTCTAGGGGTAAAACATTCACTATTGTGTGTTGTGCTCCCAAATTCTTCTTCTTCCTTCAGCTATTTGCGTGCTTCCGTAGACATCAATCTCCAACAATTGGAATCAGAGTAGATCGCTCCTTCATCTAGGGCATCGATGAAACCCCTCCAATCACAGTCTCAGAATCGCATGGAATTTGGTGAGCACTGTCAACGTGATTAAGAGATCAAAACGGCTTCACTTTGTGGTGCCAAAATCACGATCTAAGCTCGTTTTCACCTGCGAATGCAATATCGTAATGCTTGTGTAGGCAAGTTCACCTTTTTGTGCCAAAGATATATACAGGTTTCAGTTCAGCAGTGTAGGCATTTCAAAGTTTGCTACATGTTTAGTAGAACTCGATAGGGTAGTTCTATTACTTTTTGAGATACAATCAATTTTATGCATCAAGGTATTTAGCCTCAGGTGAACACTACTAGAATAGGTGACCTTGAAAGAAGTGCTAGTAATTTTTCATTCTTGATCATAGAACTCCTTCCTCACATGGAGCCAATGGTGCAAACGAGGGCTTCACTGATTTGGATGATAAGGTATGTCGAGATCTATGCCTTGGTTGCCACCTTAGCTATAAGTCTTGGAGAAAGCAACTTCAAGCCACAAAGTTTCAAGAATCGGCCATGTGAGTAGAATCCACTACAAACCACAAAGTGCCAAGAATTTTCATGGAAGTGGGGCCACTCACTGCAAGCCACAAAGTGTTGTGAACCGGCCATGCTCACTTTGCTTGCAAAACAATAAATAACTTTTGCTACGAACTGGTTTGATACTAGTGAAGTCGTGATTTGGCAATGCACTGCCACAGTGGATTCCCCTCTGTGAAAGATTCAATAAAATACCCTCACATTAGAAAACTCAGCTCCAAAGGACATGCATAGTACTTCATTTTATCTATGAGACACACTGAAACTACATAGTACAAAAAGAGTAGGAGCTGAGATTTTCTGGATTTTAAAAGTGCATTTGAACTCACTGTCCATGGCTGGCTAGACTGCTATATGCTTTATTAAAGAACATATAGATGGCCATTTGGTCTTTCAGTCTTTCACATGGACACAAGCCGTAACAATCTCCCACCAAAGGTAATCTCCCACCAAAGGTAATCTCCCACCAAAGGTAAATATGGCCAAAGTAAATTATGGGAGAAAAAAAATAAAGAATGATCATAAGAGATATCTCAATGTAAGTATACAAGATAAAGTTGAAAATTCCTTTTATAAACATCCTTTGAAACTAATGATTTCTACTAATGATGGAAAATATGAGGGAACCGAATCATCTACGAAAAACTACGTACCATCTGGAGTCATAGAATACAGATAATTTGTAATACAGTAGAGCCTTTGTTTTTCTTCGAGTTCACGGCTCTACTGCACTTGGAGTCCTATCCTCCCACATTTTAGCTTGCTCACACAAGATCGTGTCAGATAGATATGTTCGCAGAAGACCGAAAGTGGAGTTCTCGATAAGGAAGAAGGACGATAGAGCTAGCACAGCTCGGTTGTGAACGACAACTGGATGGGAAGGTCACAAACTCATTTCCCATCATATGGTGCTATCTTGATAGAGAAAATTGCATATATTCAAGTAGCTCGTCCAAGGTATCTGCACAAATTTGTATCGTACCATGGAGGCCAGCAAGGTTAGAAAGAAGATCATACATGCCTTTTTGGCATGCATCCATTAGAATGAGGATGAATCCATATCCATTGATTGTCCATTCTTGACTCCACTTCCTGCACAAAACTCTTGTAGCTCTCGACAGAGTTGTGTCATGTCTTTGCTTGGGTGTGCTCTTCTTTTTGTAGTTCTAAGGCTTAGATTTCTCATCGTAATTGTTCTATTTCCTTCTCTTCTTCCTTTTGGAGCTTAATCCTCCTTAGTTTCTCAAGTTTCTTCCTCAATTGGGCTACTAGATGCTGAAGTTTCATGGTGTAGGGAAGGCTAGAAGACCCGACTCCATATTGCTTCCGAATTTGCTCTAGCCTTGTTGTTGTGCTAGTGAGTTCCTCAATAGTTGTTGTATGAAGGATCAATTACTTTATCTTGCATTGGGTAGAAACTGGCAGTTGCTTAGAAAGCCACTTTTTGACAAAAAGAACATGAGGAGGTTATTGAAAAATTAAGCAATCGTATCCCCAACACTTAGTCTTAAGCTCTCCAATTCTTCAATAATGTTTTTCCTGGTATTCCCTGTTGGAATTGTGCTTTAAGAGCATCCTTCATTAAGTTCCAAGTAGCGAATTGTTGTTGGCAGATTGAATAAACCATTTATCTGCCAACCCCTTCCAATGTTGCCAAGAAGAGTATCAAAAAATCATCTTCCCTTCTTATTAACCCCCTTGTTTTACATAAGGCTAAAAACCTCTTGACATGCTCGTCAGGGTCTTCATGTGCTAAACCTCCAAATGAGGGGAACTTTCTGTTTAATTAGGAGAGTAATATTTCAAGGTCTACTTGGGATGACATGTTCCCTTCTCATCGAGTGGAAAAACGGGGGTACTTTACCTATGAACATTTCCTGACCCTTTTGTTTTCCCCGATCCCGGTCTTCCCGAAAGGCTCAGGGATTCTGTGCTCCTTATGGAAGAGTCGGAATAAAGTCAAAAGCCTCACAGAATCAATGAAGATTGGAAGTGGGCGGCTGGTACTAGATAGAACGACTCTATTTCCTTTCTGATCCATGGCAGCCAGATCGTGGAATCTTGGAACATTCAAAATGCCAAGAGGCTATGGAACAAAGGCTTCATAAAATGGAAACATCTCTAGAACCAAGACCCCAACCACTCGATCAACTTCGAGGATACTGACCCCTAGCGTCAACATTACCTATGAAGAATGGAATACTCTACAAAGCAGGTGACTTGCCTAGGATTGCTCTAATGTTCACCTTCTCATGGGGCACCCCACGTCGAGCCCTCTTGGCCTGAGATGGCACAATGGTAATTGCCTAACAGAAATCCCAAACATCAAAGAAACCATTAATTATCAGGTTAACCTCAACAAGAAGTGATGCCTGTTGTGGATGCGGCTTCGGCGCGACATGAAATTCATGGCTACTTCGAAGCCTCTCATAGAAAACAAAAAGTCTGCCTTCTTATGAAAAATTCCTCATCGTGGTATCAAGACCAACCTTAAGGCTATCAAAATATGTGGGGTGCCTCCGTGGTGCAAGCTCTACTATGGGCCCATCGAAGATGTTTCTCATATCTTCTTTGCTTTTCCCAACTCCAACAAGCTGTGATAACTTGTGGGGAAGAAAAATAGACTTCAGAAACATATCAGTTGGAAACAAGCTTTGCTAGGAGAAGTGATCAGATGCTCCACGTCTCTCTGGAATGCCATCAAAGGGGAGGTCCTACAACTTTGGCGACTTCCCCAAAGAGTGGTCGATTGAGAAATCTTTGTTCCTCCTCGGTAAAAGAATCACCAACTGCAAGAAATCCTCTTCTTTAGGCATCATCAAATGCTCCTTTTGATCAACAAAAATCTTAAACCCAAGTGGGCCCCACATGAGGGTGATGAGAGGGTGATTAGCCTTCTTTGTAATGCAATCTAAACTTTGTAAGATCTTCCTCCCCCTATGTGGGACTTGGGGGTCCCCGTGGGCACTAGTCCCCTTCACTTGTGGTGTGATTGCCCATGGGTGACGTACACACCCTTTTCCTTTTCTTTGTTATAATTAATGCCAAAATCCCTTCCACTCATACAAATGGAATATTGAACTAATGATTGGGATCTCTTCTTCCCTTATGAGCTAAATATTTATGGTGGTTCCATCCATTGACTCACAATTGTACCCTCAAAAACTTCCCTTTCGTTAGAAACTAAACCGAAGAATTGAAAAAACATTGTGCCCTTGCAAATTTGCTACTTCCCCTAGGACCAACTCTAGGGTGATCATCCCT
The DNA here is from genome assembly GCA_020310875.1 of Ceratopteris richardii. Lineage (NCBI taxonomy): Eukaryota > Viridiplantae > Streptophyta > Polypodiopsida > Polypodiales > Pteridaceae > Ceratopteris > Ceratopteris richardii. The sequence goes on along the minus strand of CM035437.1, from coordinate 55,705,856 downwards.
AGTTTGGCCCACCCAAAGGGTGTTTACCCAAGGGTGACCACGTAGGGTGAGCTAGCCAAAGGGTGGCTACTGAAGGTTTGTATTATCCAAAGGTGAATCACCCTAATGGATGTCAAAAGATGGCTTACCCTAAAGGGTGAGCCACCCAAAGGGAGGTCAGCCAAGAATGACCCACGCTAATTGTTGCCTAGCCAAACATGAACAAACCAAATTGGTGATCTTGGTGGCTAACCTTCTGGTTGGTTACCCCAAGCACCCCATAAAGTCAATCCTATTGGCATCAATATCAAAAGAAAGGCATCTAAGGCTGCCAATTAAAGAGCATCTAGATTATGAGCATCGGGTAGTGATAAAAGAGCCCTAAGGAAGTCAAGGCCAAGTCTTAATAAAGACCTTGTTGCAAAAAATATCAAGAGACAAGATATAGAGAAGTTATCAATAAGAGAGATGTGACATAGAACATTGCTCACTTTTTTTCTACAACAAAAAAGAGTTTGGCAATAGCCTACACTCCCAACATTTACTTAATAGAAAGAACAAATGTACAAGTGATCGAGCCGAGCACCCATGGGACCCCCCGAATCCCATAAAGTAGGGGTTGCTTACAAATTTGCTATGTAAACTTGCCCACTCTTGGCGAGAAGGAGGATTACCCCCTTCAAGGCTTGAGAAGTTGAAAATCGTTTAGATAGACACTCATAACAACAAAAGAAAGGCTTGTGAACCGAACCCATAGAGGGATTTTCAAAGTCCCCGGGAAGGTGCAAGCAAGGGGAATGCTTTAAACAAGAGCTCCACAATATTTTTAAAGTATGAAATGGAGTTCTCTAGCCACCCTTTTGAGGAAATTACATATTTTCTCCACAATACTCCAACTCAATGAATGCTCTATGGAATCTTTATAAAAGAAGAGTGGCTATTTTCTATCCATGTTTCGTTAGTGACGATTTGCTCCATGGAATGGTTGTAAAAGAAGAGTTGTATTTTCTATCCAAATGTTAGTGACTATTTGCTCCATGCACATCTGAAACCTCTCGTGAAATCTTGGGAAAAGCTCAATTCTAACTATTATGTTGGGAAAAGCACGTTTGTGGTGTTATTGATGTATTAATCTTTCCATTTCACCCCCTTTTGATGGAATGTCCTTGTATTAGTATAGTATTCCTCTTTGAAAGGGGAATGGACACAAAGTATGAATAAACTTATATGAGCCACTCGAGTACCCATAAGAAAACTCCTTTGATCTGAATAAGAGGGCCAATGTAGTGCCACTCTTTTTGCAGGATTTGTAAAGAATTAATGGATAGTTTCCCAGTTTCCAAGCGAAAGCACAAAAATATTCAGTTAGAAGACCACGTTGCATGATCCTTTCCATATGAACACGTGTTGTGGTGGTCAAATGTTCAATTTTGTATGAAGAAGGAGCCCAAAGATTTTCAATAAATAAATGGATACAAAATACCTAGAGCCTCCTTGTTGAGAACTACATAACCTCTTAGTTCTTCCACATAGATCTATCTCTACAATCTCCATGCAAAAATGAAACGTTCACATCCCTTTGGACGAGCTATAGTGTCCTCTATGAGCACATATCCAAGAAACATGTATAGTGTAGTCATCTTGACTACAAGAGAGAAGATTTACTCAAAATCAACACCATGTAGTTGCTTAAAACACTTTGCAACTAGTCGTGCTTTATACTTTTGAGAAGAACTATCCAATGTGAATTTCAACTTATACATTCGTTTACATGGTAAATATTACTTGCCCTTTAGCAAAGGTATCATGTCGCAAATAACATTCTTATGAATAGAATTTAATACACTCTTCATTGCATGATCCCACTTGACAGTATACCTTGTCTACATAGCCTCTTTGTAGCAAATGGTTGACCTACATTAGTTAGCATCACAAAATCCAAACCTAGAACATATTTTTTAGTTGGATGCAAGATACTTATGGAACACATGGACATTCTCCTTAACACACCTAGGTATAGCATTTATATGCATGATAACTAGAGGCAAGTATCCTCAAACACTACTCTTGTAGCTTCAATGTCATTAATGGGTTGTTTATGAATCTTAAACCTATGAAAATGACATCACTACATTTGATCACTAACTCTATTTGAGGATCTCATAAATGATATCCAAATTGACTATCTCAACAATTCCAAGAAAAATGCAATTTTTTACCTATTATCTAGCTTTTATCTAAGATTCTTGGCTATATGAACATATGATTCACACCTCAAAACTAAAAGATTATCATAGTATGGTGGCTATCCTATCCATAACTCTTATGCCAATCTCAGACTTTGCCAAAACTAGGTGAACAGTTAATGACATGAACTACAGTCAATGCTACTTTTGGCCAAAAGCCTTGTGGAGGGTTTGCATGATGCAACATAGAAACTACTCTCTCCTGAATACTTCTATTGATCCTTTTAGCTACACCATTCCATACTAGGGTATAAGGAGCTACAAAACTCTCTACAAATTCCTCTATAGTGATAGGAAAGGATAAAGCCTTGTAAGGTACACACCTCCCTTATCTAAATGTAAAGCCTTGACCTTAGATCTTTTTCAATCTCTATAAAAGCAAGCCATTTTTCAAAAGTAGGGAATACCTCATCCTTCAACTTGATAGGATATACCTAGACATTTGTAGAAGCATCATTGATGAAAGTGAGAAAATACAGAGAACCATGCAATGACCTTCTGGGCATACGACCATGCACATCTACATGAAGGAGATCCAAAGGCTGAATTGAAGAGTCAATGTATGTCCTATGCACATTCCTGGTTTTCTTTTCATATTTATAATTCTCATAAAATGAAAAATTGGAGAAAGATAACAAAGGTAATTAGAAACGACGAGAAATATTTTGCATTCCACTATGATATATGCTACCCAAATGGCGATGTAATATACAAGCCATAGGTTGTTTAGTGATAGCTAGAAGTTTTCTTTCTGTGCTACAAGAAAACGATAAACTGATTCAACTTTGTTTCCTTTTTGAATAACCATATCCTTTGATATGCAAAGGGATTGAGCACAAAAAAACCACTTTGTAACGAAGCTCATCCAGTTGAGAAATTCAAAACAAACTTTGTTATGATTAAAGCACATGGTATACATTATGCATAGTAAAATGTGAACCATCTTTCCAATCCCAATAACATCACAATGGTAAAAATCTTTGTTGCCTAAGTAGAGAACCATTCTGATGTCGTGTCATATGCAAAGATGCATCAGAATCCAACAACGACATGTGGAAAAGAGAATCAAACATAAGGGCTTCACTAGGCACAATACTCTCAAGATTCAACATTGTTCATTCAACAAGAACAAATATAGAGAACATTGTTCAAGGTCGCTTGTCAAAAGGATAACATTTGAAAGAGCGCACTTAGTCAAATACATAGGGAAACATCTACTCATTTATCTTTTACATTTGTGTTTACTCCGTCTCTCCAATTTAATTCTTTCCTTCTAAGGAGAGAGAGAGAGGGAGAGACGGAGTTTTCGAGAGTGTCGATGTGTTGCTCCATACACTACGTAAGAGTCTAGCTAGTACCCAATTCCACCGCTGCTCCAACGAGATACGAAAGCCCAAGGAATCCCAAGAAACCGAAAAAGTTGGCCTATAAAAATATTTTGACAGCGATGATCAAAGAGGAATTCGGGTTGCATCTCGACAATAGCTCTGAAAGTGGTCTTTGAGTGGTTGATTTTGGAACCAGAGGCTTTGTAGAAAGTATCCAGGCATCTCCAAAACATCTCTAGGTTGGTACTATCGTTGTGGATAAACACATTCATATCATCGGCAGAAAGTCTCATGGTGAACTGGCCATGGTCACATGGCAATCGAAGGCCTTTGATATTATCAGCTTCCACCTATTGTTCCACAAGTTGGCTGAGCCCTTGTGCAACCATAGCAAAGAGAAGAGTAGCCAACCGACACCCTTAGCCAATCGATCTTTTTAGTTTGATCGCTTTCGAAAGTTGACCTTTAACATTAATTTGAGTCAAGGAGTTTCTTATCTTTTATCTTTTGAGTTTATGTTATTTCCTTTTAATATAAATCCTCTTATCTACTTAGCGTATTTCCTTTTAATATTAATTCTTTATGACTTGCTGAAACAACAGCACGTGGCGAGATCCACAATGCCAAGAACGGGTCCTGAGAAAAGCGTGATCCAAAATGACTCGAAGGCGCCAGGGGCTCCGTCGCGATGGTGCCAAGGCCCAAGGGTCCCGTCGCGATGGCGCCAAGGACCAACCGCGGCAGACAAAAATATGGGCGAAGGAGCAGAGGTCAAGCGTGATGGTGCAGCGATCGAGCTTTCATTCTTATGCGGGTTGTGACACACGGAAACGAAGATGACGGCGATGACGGAGGAGCAGCAGCACGAGATGACGACTCCAATCATAACGGACACACGCTTGACACCTTCCATGCACCACAAGGATCTAACAAGGGTCGATCCTTTGGGTGAGGCTGGAATCGAATCAGAGAGAATAAGAGGGTGAGGATGTCGAGGTTTTTCCATGCAGGGTAGCCCACCAAAGTAATTGTGTTCGTGTTTTTGGAAATTAATGTGGCCCAAGAGGAATCTATGTTGCACCAGGCCTTAATCATCCACTTTTCCACAAGTTTATTGACCATGCTACCAATGTCCATAATACCGAGACCTCCATTCTCCTTTCCGCTAGTGCATATGGACCATTTGATTTTAGGCACTCCCCTCCTGTTATGGTCCCCAATCCAGAGAAAGTTCCTACAAGTACTTTTTGATTTTGCGAATTCTTGATTCTTTGGTCTCCAGCAAGAAAGAAAGTATATGATTGAGGATAAGAGGAACGTGTTCATCACCATGGCCCGTCCAACAAGATTGATTTGCAAACCCCTCCAATAGTTAAGTTTATTATTAAGTCTAGCAAGGACCCAAGCCCACCTTTGTTCCAGAGTAGCACCGAATCTTAAAGGGATACCAAGAATGCGTAGGACCTGACCTGATTGAATGCTTTGGCATCCCTGCATAGTGAGGACATTGGGATGATTCCCTTTGATAGTTCTGAACGCAGTCTTAGAATGGTTAATTTTGGACCCCGAGGCCTCACAAAAGGTGTCGCGGCACCACCAAAAGGTTTCCAAGCTGGTATCGTCATTGTGAACAAATGCATTTGTGTCATCAACAAATAGCCTCATGGTCATTTGCCTAGAGTTATGTGGCAAAGTGATGCCTCTTATGTGACCAAGCTCCATATGTTGCTCCACAAGAGGGCTCAGTTCTTCAGTGGCGATGGAGAAGAGCAGCACGGCCAACGGGCAACCTTGCCTGATGCATCATTTCAGTTTGATTGCCTTTGAAAGTTTTCCATTGACATTGACTTTGGTCGAAGCATTACCAAGGAGAGTGGAGATCATCTTGAGGAATCTCTTACTACACCCATGGTCTTTTAGCGATTGTAAAATATAGTCCCATTCCGTTTCAGTTTGATTGCCTTTGAAAGTTTTCCATTGACATTGACTTTGGTCGAAGCATTACCAAGGAGATCATCTTGAGGAATCTCTGACTACACCCGAGGTCTTTTAGCGATTGTAAAATATAGTCCCATTCCAATCTGTCATAGGCTTTGTCAAAGTCAATCTTGAGGAAGACAATGTCCTGATTAGTTTCTTCAGCAAAGTCGAGACCTTCTCAGATATCAATGATGGCTTCCAATATTGACCTTCTCTTAATGAAGCCTTTTTGGTCTTTGCTAAGCCACTGGTCTAAATGACATGATAACCTGTTGGCAATGACTTTAGCAAGAATCTTATATCCGGTTTGAAGCATTGTGGTTGGTCTCCAGTTCTCAATTCTGTTACTCTCCCCTTTTTTATGAATACATTTGATGATGCCGTTGTTAGACAAGTGGGAAGGGCACCAAACTCGAGTGCCTCAAGCCAAACAAGTCGCAAGGGGGTGGCCACCACATGTTTGAATGATTTAAAGAACTCATTAGTGAGCCCATCAGGCCCCGGGCTCTTGCTGTTCCGAAGTGAATTGATAACTTCTAGGATCTCATGTTCGGAAATGGGGGCATCAAGGAGAGCGTGCAAGTTGCATGTGATTCTATGCAATGAATTTCGAGAGATGGTGACCATGCAATCCCGCCTATGGGGGAAGAGAGGACAAGAACTGTGCATGAGGCTGATGAAGTGTGCTTCTATAATGCCGATGTTTTCTTCCTCAGTTTTACATTCCATCCCATTCTTGTCAAGCAGTAATAGGATCTCTTGTCTGATTTGTTTTCTTCTAAGAATATTGCACATCTCTTTGGAAGGTCTGTCTGCCTTACCAGCCCTACAATCCTTAAAATAAATTTGAAGATTTTTCCTTTTGATCTCCTGCTCGTATCTTAGTTTTCCTCTAATATTTTGGAGTCCCTTCTGAGATTGAATCTTCCCTTTATTAACTTCTTCTTTGAGTCTCCAAAACCGGCAGTATAGGTTTTCTCTACGTCTTTGGCGGATGGTTTTGAGAGCCTTCGAGTTCCTAATCAAGATCTGACGAGAATTTTTCACCACGTTTCTCCAACATTTGGCTGAGAGGTGCAGACTGCAAAGGCCTCAAGCCATGCATTAGTGATTTCATCATGGGCAGAGGGGAGCGAAAAGACAAACAGACTGGCGTGAAACCAAGGTGCCTTTTGACTTTTAGATAGTGGGGGGAAGGTGAGCACCATTGGGTAATGGTCTGAGATGGTGAGATCAAGACGTTGCGTTAGGGTGGGAGGACCCCATTGATGGACGAGATTCTATGAAATGTAGCTTCTGTCAAGTCTCCCTTTCCTCAAGTCCCCACCCAATTGAAGATTGGACCAAGACAAGCCATTCGTGTCCTTGACTTTGACCAGATCCAGAAACAATTTGATTTGGTCCCATGTGTCTTTCTCCTGGCCATCAGTGATACAACCCTTGTTGTTCCACCTATCAGAGGGTCCTCCACCATATTGAAGTCACCACAAATCATGACATTATGAGGAAACAAGTCCAAGGAGGACCAAGTATTGATCCTCGTAGTGTCTTCATTTGGAGAATACATAAAAATGAGTGAGAATTGAAAGGGGGTACTAAATGTAACCACCAACCACCTATGTTTTTTGTCTCTGCTGGTGTAGTCAAGCTTATTATTCTAGAGGTGATTGATACGGATGGCAGTTAAACTACAACATATGAGGGGCATACCGACGCTGCATATACCGAGGGTCACAGTCGGTGTCAGTATGGGCCTCAGAAAATGTCACTTAGAGATACCGATAGTCAAGTGACCGTCGGTATGACCGTTTTAAACGGATAGTCGGTGTGGCCCGCACCTGTCGGTATGTGTGTCGGTATATGCGTCGGTATAGCCGTCGGTATGAGCGTCGGTATAAGCGTCGATAATTTATTGGGAACTACCAATGCATATACCGATGCCCATACCGGCGCCCATACTGGCAGCGAGTTTTAAACATACCGCGAACCCAAGAGCAAAACTTCACATTTTTGCACGTGCTTGAATACTGTTGGTCTTCTGTCGAACTTGCGCGCGTGAACCGAATTGCGACCTGCATTGTCTTGTGCACACACACACACACACAGATCTCTCTCTCTACACACACAGACACTCTCTCTCGGCTTAGATCTCACATGTTGGTAACTGCTGCACGTACTATTAGCATTTGTGTTTCTCTATGCTTTATGTTTTATAATTTCTCTTTTCTTTGATTTTGCAGAAGTTCTTTGGTGTCGATTGTTTGGAATTGGACAATAGATGACATACATTACGCTTTGATGACAACGATCCAAAAGAGGGGCATACTTGTAAGTGATTGTTTTATTCTCTATTGATAGAGAGAGAGAGAGAGCAAAGAGAGAGAGAGTGAGAGATAAAGAATAATGAAAGACACACATACATGTACACACATGCATACATACACACATATATGTACACACATGCATGCTTACATACACACACCTATACAAACAGGCATGCTTACATACACACACACACATATACACACATGCATGCATACACACACATATAAATTTACACACATGCATACACACATACATACACACACATATATACACATATGCATACATACACATACACACACACATATACACACATACATACACACACACATATATACACACATATACATACATGCATGCATACATACACACACATATACACACATGCATGCATACACACATATACACATATACACACATGCATACATACACAGATGCATACACACATACATACACACACATATATACACATATGCATACATACACATACACACACATATACACATATATATATACACACATATACATTCACACACACACACATATACAAACATGCATGTATACATACACACATATACACACATTTATGTTTACATACACATACACACACATGTATACACATGCATACACATATACACACATGCATGCATACATACACACGTACACACACATGCACACACATGCATGCCTACATACACACACATACACATACACACACATGTATACACATGCATAAATACACACGCACACATGTACACATGCATACATACACACACATATATACACACATGCATACATACACACATATAATCCTATTTTTTTTTGAAGTTTTTTTTTTACATCAAATATATAAAAAAATAGGATTAGGGTTTTTACGCTATTTACACATACATACACATACACATATAATATATATATACATGTATATACACATGTATACAAAAATATACATATTTTAGGTCTAGATATTTAAGATTAGGGTCTTAGGGTTTAGGCATACATATCACTCAATTATATTTATATTAAGAAAAAATATAGAGAAAAATAAGAAAAAAAATCTGAATATATAAATAAATATATATATAAAATATGATTAGGGTTTTAGGATTAAGGGTTTAGATTTTGATAGGTGTTTAAGTATTTAGGTTTTAGTATTTCAGATTTAACTCTAAGTCTTTCTGATTACGGTTTTAGGGTTTTAATACGTAGATAACATATATACACAAACACACATATACATATAATACATAATACATGTAGATACACATAGATACAAAAATATACATATTTTAGATTTAAATCTTTAAGATTAAGGTTCTAGGGTTTTAACACCTACATAACATATATGCACACATACACATCCACATATAATACATATATACATGTATATACACATGTATACAAAAATATACATATTTTAGGTCTAGATCTTTAAGATTAGGGTTTTAGGGTTTAGACATACATATAACTCAATTATATTTATATTAAGGAAAAATATAGAGAAAAATAATAAAAAAAATCTGAATATATAAATAAATATATATAAAAAATAGGATTAGGGGTTTAGATTTTTATTGGTGGTTAAGTATTTAGGTTTTAGTATTTCAGATTTAAGTCTAAATCTTTAGAATTAGGGTTTTAGGGTTTTAACACCTACATAACATATATACACACATACACATACACATATAATACATATATACATGTAGATACACATGCATACAAAAAATACATATTTTAGATCTAGAATTTTAAGATAATGGGTTTTAATTAACTATATATATTTAATATATAAAATTAAATATATAGAAATAGGATTACGTAAGGAAAAAAATCTGAATATGAAAATAAATATATATATAAAATAAGATAATTATATACATAAATAAATATAAAAAGAACTAGTGTTTTAAATAATTTAATTAAATATATATAATTAAATATATAAAATTAAATATATAAAAATACGATTACGTAAGGAACAAATCTAAATATATAAATAAATATATATATAAAATAAGATAATTATATACATAAATAAATATAAAAAAGACTAGTGTTTTAAATAAAATATTTAAATATATATAATTAAATATATAAATTTAAATATATAAAAATACCATTATGTAAGGAAAGAATCTGAATATATAAATAAATATATATATAAAATAAGATAATTATATAGATAAATAAATATAAAAAGAACTAGTGTTTTAAAAAATTTAATTAAATATTTATAATCAAATATATAAAAATAAGATTAAGTAAGGAAAAAATCTGAATATATAAATAATATATATATATATATATATATATATATATATATATATATATATATATATATATATATATATATATATATAAGGTAGGATAATTATATAGATAATAAAATATCATAAGAACTAGTATTTTAAATAAATAAATGAAATATATATGATTAAATATATAAAAATAGGTTTAAATTTAATCATTTTAAATAGAGTGAATATATATACAATACACAAACACACATACTTATATACCTATATATATGCACCTATATATACATATACACATATATATACACATGCATATATATATATATACATGTTTTAGGTCTAGGTCATTTGGATTAGGGTTTTAGGGTTTTAACACCTACATAATATATATACACACATATATATCTTTAAAATTAGGGTTTTAGGGTTTAGGCATACATATAACTCAATTAAGAGGAAAAGAATCTGAATAAATAAATAAATATATATATAAAATAGGATCAATCAAGAAAAAATCCGAATATATAGATAAAATAGGATAACTATATAGATTAGGATTTTAAAATTAGGGTTTTAAGTTTTTTTAGGTATTTAAGTATTTAGGTTAAGTATTTCAGATTTAAGTCTTTAAGAGTTAGATTTTTAGGTTTAATGAAAAAACAAATGTTCCAAAATGTCCATATTGTAGCAGATGGCTTCTTTGGATCCTGAAGAGAGAATGGCATGTCCTTGCACACAGTGCAAGTATCAAATTTATCGGCAACAAAGGATTTGTACTGCACATGTTAGAGAGCATGGATCCTTTGATAGGAGTCGAGTGGAAAACCTACATTATCATTCGCATGCTCCCCCAGGTGAGCAGATGGACCCAAACAACATTGCACCGGTAACCTCTCGTGGACAAAAGAGAGCAAAAAAGGACTTAGACGTACAAGCAAACACTAATAATATTACACAGAATGAACATATGGAAGAGATGCTTGAAGCATTTTATGAGATGGACGAAGATCATGATGGTGAAGAAGGTGTCGAGATGGACACAACAGAAATTCCACGATCAGAAGTTGATAAAGAATTTGAAAACATGTGAAGATTAGCTCGTTTACCACTTTACAATGGAGCAAAGATATCTGTACTAGGTGCTTAACTCGCGATGCTCAATCTACAATCCATTTATGGATGGTCAGATAGTAGTGTCACTGAATTGTTCAGGTAAGTGGAGAACAAATTGGCTTTCATTGTTGTATCACAATAACTTCATTTACTAATATCATTTTAATTGCTTATTGCAGGCTTCTTAAAGATCAATTTTTGCTAGAGGGCAATGACATGCCTCCAACACATGGAGATGCAAAAATACTTTTACAATCCATTGGAATGGATTATACTAAAATTCATGCTTGTCTGAATGATTGCATTGTCTTTCGGAATGAGTATGAGCATCTCCACATATGTCCAAAGTGTGGAGCAAATAGATTTAGAGAAGACATTGTAGGCGAAGCAATCCCCGCAAAGGTTCTTCACCACTTTCCTATCATTCCACAAATTAAGAACATGTTTAGATGCAAATCTATAGTTGAGCTAATGTCATGGCATACAAAGAGCAGGTCTACAAAGAGCAAATCACACAGACGATTTACCAGGAGTTCCGACCAGCCGATGGACAGTCTATTGTCATTTCAGAGTGGATTCTACACACCGCACCTGAGGTCATGTCCCATCGACGATCCGAGGCACGTGATGCATTCAGAGAAGGCTTACCAAAGCCTGTATGGTTAGATGCTGAGGAGTGGGATATGATTCGTGACGAGCAGCAACAGACTCCTGATCGATATCGCCAGCAGCGAAATGCCGCAGCCACATGTTTAGATACGATTGGACCATCACATTTGGTAGTGAGGGATATGACACGATGCGTCATGAGTTTGTAAGTACCATTTCATTTATTGAATTTATTTGTGTTAAATTTCTCATGTATGTTTCTCTAATCTTTTTATATTTGTATCACGAGCTGGCAATGGGTCGTCCTCCAACACGAACGGAGGAGTCTTATGGATATAGTCATGGGTTGACTGCACTATTGCATGAATTGGAGGGAAGTGGTGTGGTAGTTTCATGGGAGCATTTGTGATGAGGTAATTAATTTATAAACACTACAACATATCGAGGGAATACCGACGGTCAGTGTACCGATGGGCAGCTGTCGGTGTCGATATACCCCTCGGACAATTTGGGAAAGCCGCTTTGCCTTGGAACCACAGCGTCACTATAAGCGTCACTATATGCATCGGAACTTTGCTCGAAATACCAACGCTTATACCGACGCTCTCGTTCTAACCGGGCCCAAACCCAAAATTTGTCATTCTGAGCGTTTTGAATCTAGATCTTATCCTTTTGGATTTGCACGTGCCAAAAGCAGATGTTTGTTTGTCATCTTCTCTCTCTCTCTCTCTCCCTCTCTCCTTCCCTTCCCTCTCTATCTCTCTCCCTCTCTCTCTCTCTCCCTCCCTCTCTCTCACTATCTCTCTCTCTCTCTCTCCCTCTCTCTCTCTCACTCTCTCTCCCTCTCTTTCCCTCTTTCTCTCTCCCTCTCTCTCTCTCTTTAAACAGACCTCTATCTTTATAGATCTAAATTTTTGGTAAGTAGATCGCACATATTGTAGCACTCTTTTTTCTTTTTCTATGTTTTTTCTTTACCAATATGTTTTTTGTTTGGTTTTGCAATAGATTTTGGGATCAAATCTTAGGAAATTCAACGAAGAAGAACTTCAAGTGGATTTTGACGACCATGATTCAAACAATTCTCTCTCTCTCTCTTTCCCTCTCCTTCCCTCTCTCTCTCTCTCTAAACACACCTCTTTTTTTATAGATGACGCTTTGGTAAGTAGATTGCACATATTGTATCATTATGTTTTACTTCTTTATGTTTTTGCTTCTCTAATATCTTCTCGTTTTAGTTTTGCAAGACCTTTTTGAGATCAAATCTTTGGAAATTCAACAAAGGAGAACTTCAAGTGGATTTTCACAACCTTGATTCAAAAATTACATCAATGTAAGTAAGACATATATCACTCTTTTATCTTTCTTTATATTTTTGTTTTCGAATATCTTCTCTCTTTATTTTTGTTTGAGAGAGAGAGAGGGATATGCATATACATACATGCATGCATGCATATGCATACATGCATGCATGCATATGCATACATACATGCATGCATATGCATACAGGCATGCATGCATGAAGGATATGCATATACATACATGCATCCATGCATGAGGGATATGCATATGCATACATGCATGCATATGCATGCATGCATGCATATGCATACATGAATATTTATATTTTTGTTTTCTAATCTCTTTCTTTATTTTTTGTTTTCTTTGTTTAAATACATGAATGCATATGCATACATGCATGCATATGCATGCATATATGCATACATGAGGGATATGCATATGCATACATGAATACATGAATACATGCATGCATATGCATGCATGCATGCATGAGGGATATGCATATGCATACATGCATGCATATGCATACATGCATGCATATGCATGCATACATGCATGCATATGCATGCATACATGCATGCATACATGCATGCATACATATGCATACATGCATGCATACATATGCATACATGCATGCATGCATATGCATACATACATGAATGCATATGCATACATGCATGCATACATATCTTTCTAATATCTTTCTTTATATTTTTGTTTTCTAATATCTTTCTTTATATTTTTGTTTTCTAATATTCATGCATACATGCATACATGCATGTATGCATATGCATACATGAATTTTTATATTTTTGTTTTCTAATATCTTTTTTTATTTTTTGTTTTCTTTCTTTATATTTTTGTTTTCTAATATGCATACATGCATGCATGCATATGCATGCATGCATGCATGCATGGATATGCATACATGCATGCATGCATATGCACACATGCATGCATGCATGCATATGCATACATGCATGCATATGCATAAATGCATGCATATGCATACATGCATGCATATGCATGCATGCATGCATGAGGGATATGCATATGCATACATGCATGCATATGCATACATACTTGCATGCATATGCATACATGAATGCATATGCATACATACATGCATATGCATACATGAATTTTTATATTTTTGTTTTCTAATATCTTTCTTTATTTTTTGTTTTCTTTCTTTATATTTTTGTTTTTTAATATGCATGCATGCATGCATATGCATACAAACATGAATGCATATGCATACATGCATGCATGCATGCATGCTTGCATGCATGAGGGAGCTTAAGCATGCATATGCATACAAGCAAGCATATGTATATGTATATGTATACATGTATACATGTATACATATACAAGCAAGCATATGCATATGTATATGTATATGTATACATGTATGCATATGCATATGCATACATGTATGCATATACGTACATGTATATGTACATGTATGTATACAAGCAAGCATATGCATATGTATATGTATACATGTATGCATATGCATATGCATATGTATACATGAATGCATATGTATACAAGCTTAAGCATGCATATGCATACAAGCAAGCATATGCATCCATGAATGCATATGCATACATGAATGCATATGCATATGTATACATGAATGCATATGTATACAAGCTTAAGCATGCATATATATACATTGGATGAGAAAAGATCTTCATATTGCATCAGATGGGATCTCCACGTACACCTTGGGGTGCACATGATCATGACGAATCGAAGATATATCATATTCGTAATGGAGCTCCAGTTATGGATGCAGCGGGGAAGTCAATGTGTCCAGGTATAGGACAACTCTGCTCTATCGAATTCGGTCATTCAGTAATGTTAAAATGGACCGAGTAGGATAGAGACTCTAAAAATCATATCACACAATGCATATATGAAGAGTACCGGCCAACACCTGGCAATCCTATGGTGAGTTCCGATTGGATTCAACATACAACACGCGAGATGATGTCGCATTGATGATCGGATGCTCGCGATGCTTTCAAAGCAGGCTTACCGAAACCTGTATGGCTAGATGTCAAAGAATGGGAATCGATTCAGGATGAGAATCAACATACTCCTGATCAGTATCGTCAACAGTGAGATGCGGTGGCCACATGTTTAGATACGGTTGGAACGTCGCATTTAGGTAGCGGCGGATACGATAGTATGCGCTACCAATTTGTAAGTATGATGTTAATTATTGAAGTTGTTTGTGTTAAGTATATTATGTATATTCATCTAACATTTTGCATATTTACTATAGGAGTTGGCAGTGGGTCGTCCTCCAACGCGAACTAAAGAATAATATGGATATCGACATGGACTGACTGCACTCTTACAAGACTTAGAGGGACGCGGTGCAATCGTCTCATGGGAGAATATTCTTGATTAGGTAAATTAAGTTATATCTTGGTTTCATGTTTCTAGTTGTTGTTTATAAATGTCATATTAATTGGTCTTATTTTATACATATGTTCTGTTGTAGGATTGTAGGTGTAAATATTTTGATCAATGCCACAATTTTGTATCACACTCGCATATGACAATGATGAACCATAATTTTGTATTCGATTCCTATATGGAAGTGTTTTGTCACATTGCCAGAATTTTGTATTACACTCCTATGTGGCAATGATGTACCATAATTTTGTATTTGATTCCTATATGGAAGTGCTTTGCCACACTTTTGTACATTTTTCATTTATGGAATATACGACTTTCTGTACATGAATCATTGTTCATTTTTGCTCATATAAGTTTATGTTTTGGTTGCCATTAGAGTACATAACACATGTACTCAGTTGGGCGGAGTGTATTGTCTTTTGCTAAACAACATCATGCTGTAGCAAAAGACAACACACTCTACCCAAAAAAATTTGTGCAGGTATGGTCGTTGGTATACGCGTCGGTAACTCCAGTATGGTCGTCGGTATATGCGTCGGTACACCCACCGGGGAGGTCGGTATAAGCATCGGTATAAGGGTCAGAATTTCTGACGCTTATACCGACAACTATACCGGCGCCCATACCGGCACTTTCTTTCCGACATCTATACCGAATGCAACACGGACGTCGCGAAGAAATCACGCCCATTCAATTTCCTCTGTAGCAGCCTCCGTATACCCTCGATGTGTTGTAGTGAAACTTGATTTTTACTTGTTGTTTGTAATTTTCTTGTGAACTTATCTCATTTCATTAATGTTCTTTGTTGCAGGACTGTTGATATGGAACGTTCTTTGCATGTGTATGGCAGTGGAAGACCAATATTTTGTATTTGATTTTCATTGCTTTGCCACATTTTGTAAAAGCGTCATATATGATAGTGGTTTGCCACACTCGTGTACATGCTTCATTATTGAACTATATAACTTCTTTTGTACATGGTTCATAGTTCATTCTCATTATCTCTTTTGTGTCCAATAATACTCTGTTTCATGAAATCATATTTCGGTTTTCATTAGAGTAGACATCGCATGTACTCGGTTTTTTTTTTGGGCAGAGTGTATTGTCTTTTGTTAAGCAACATCATGGTAATGTTGCTGTAGCAAAAGACAAAACAATCTCCCCAAAAAAAAATTTGCAGGTATGGTCGTCGGTATACGCGACGGTACTCCTAGTAGTGTCATCGAAATAACCGTCGGTACACCCAGCAGGTGATGGTATAGGCAACGGTATCTCCAACAAAAGCCTTGGTATCTGCATCGGTATTACCGACGCATATACCGATGCATATACCGGCGCATATACCAACGCGCAAACCGACCTTTACACCGGCGTCGTCGCAAATTAAGCCGCGTTCATTTTCCTCGGTAAAAACCTCGGTATACCATCAATCTGTTGTAGTGGTTCCACCCGAACCATGCTGATGAGTTGTGGAAAACCACACATGGGACTATGAGATGCCCTTAAGCCTTCTTTGACGGTTTTCTCTTTCAATTTTAATCTCGTGAAGACAAATGAAGTCCGGGCTTAAGCTTATGTCACAGAGCCATTGACCAATAATGGTGGCTCTTGTGGGTTCAGTTAGCCCCCTAGTGTTTAGTGAAGCGATGATCATTTTCTTGCACTTCCCTCATTTCGAGGGTGGGACTTCTCTTTTCTCCTCTTGGAGTCTTCTTTCCTTCTTGAGGGGGGATGGTCTCGACCATTCGTCTTTGGTTTAAGGGGGCTTTTCCAAGGCATACTTGCCAACTGTTTCCCCTTGTGGGAGACCTCCTGTGGGGGGGATGGAGAGGCCATTTCTGGTATTGTTGTTCGAATGATGGAACTTTCACTGTCCATATTGTCCTCATTACTTGTAGTGAATCCATCTTCTTTGCTAGTTTTGTAGTCTTTTTGATTGACCGCATTAGAGGGGGGTCATTCCAAGGGTAAGTTACTTGTGTGTGCAAAGTCCCGAGCCCCTCCCGGATAATCAAGCTCATTAACCTCCTTCTCGAGGTTGTAGTATAAGTTATTGAGTGCCTTTTCTAGAGTGCGGTTCTTCTCTAAAAGTCTCCTTGGGCTTGAGCTTCTCTTAGGGCTAGCTTTCCTTCTTCTTCTAACCTCTCTAAATCCTTCTGAGTCAGATTCTGGGATTCAATCATCCTTTTATTTCTCCTCAAAGGTTGGGCCCACCTGCATCCCCTTGAGTGTTTGGGCCAACCTTGCTCTTGACCTCTCTAGGATCACCGCTAATTACTTCTTTTATTACTTAACTAGAGCCTGGAATTTCCAAGAGGAGAATCAATAAGAGAAGCAATAGTGGGAGGAGCACTATCAAGAGGAATAGTAGCAACAAAAACAATATCATCAAGAAGAGCAACAACCAGTACAACAACAACAAGAACAACAACAACAAAAACAACAATAGTGAAATAAAGAGTTAGAGCAAGAACAACAAGAGAACCTACAACATAAACAAGAACAACAATGGCAAGATCACCAATAAGAGGAAGAACAACAATAAAAACAAGATTAGGAGCAACAAAAAGAAGATAAAAAGTAGCAAGTACAAGACAAGATGAATGAGACTAGCAATAACAACATAAAGAATAGAATTAGTAACAACAACATGAAGATTAGTAGAAATAGCAACAACCACAAAAAAAAGCAAAATAGCAACAATAAAAAGGGAAAAACTAGTAGGAGAAGAATGAGACGTGTTAAGGGCATCATCAAAGGAAGTAGAATAAGTAGCTTCAACTTAAAGAGGGTGTCAACAAGAGCAACAAAAGTAGCAAAAGAAATGGCAAAGATTACTACATGCACTACAAGAGTTAATGTCAGTTTAGAGAAAGATAATTTCTACGCATGATAATCATAACAACTTCTGCAAGGATATCACGACTTCCAAGCATACTAATAATAGACCATGATTTTCAACCATGGTAATGATAGAAGCTCTACAAAGACATGCACACTTTAAGAAAGTGTGCGCATGAATAATATACTCGTAGGTACTAACTGCTAGAATTTAATAAAGATAAACATTAAAAAAAAAAGAATAGAAAACAAAATTAAGAATTAAATACACAATAAAAAGCTAGATAGGGTGCTTTATGAAACACATCAGATCCCTTCACTGCTTTCCACGTGTCTTTTGTGGCTTCTATAACAGCCATCAGCTTGTTCGCATTTTGCCGTTGGCTCCCTTCTCCTAAAGTACCTATAATTCGTTCAAGTAAGAAAAGTTTCCTTGCTATTTATCTTTTTCTTAATATGCAGATTATGGTGATTCTCATACTTATGATTATGTTGATATGATGACGAAGTTTTTTCTGAAGTACAATGTTTAAAAGAGATTTTGCAATACAATTTACTTGAAAATTTTTTGGGGGCTCTTTCATACATTCATTGGAACCATCTCACATGAGAGAATGAAAAATATAAAGTTATGTGAGGTAATCATTTACTTGATCATCTTCAGAGTTCAGCAAAAACTTATAAGTGATCATCGATGGTTATAAAAAACATTACATGTTCTCACCATTCCATTTATAGCTTTAAAAGGCTCCCTTGTCTTCCATTCTTTACATCAACTTTATAGAAGTGATCATAGAATTTCTCTTCCCATATAGAATTTCTCTTGTAAAACCGTTGAGTGAACCGAACTGACCTACAATGCGCTCCATTGTTGCCATTCTTTTTAGAATAAGCGATACATATCTAAAAGCTTGCCAAAGTGACGAACGTTTCTACATTAGAACATAGCTTACATACTATAACGATGTATTTGAAGGCATGTTAGATAATTAGCAAGTTTTATCTTTTTTATTTATTGGAAGGTATGTTGGATATTTTGCAAGTAATATCTTTTTGTGCGTAAAGGTGTGTTGCACCAGAACGTTTTTCACTAACTTTCCTTCTTTGATTTGGAATAGATTTGGAAGAGATGTTTCTATGACGAGATTAAATTGGAGTCCTATGAAAACATGTGTCTATGCATTGTTAACAGACCAGTCCACGTTCTACGTTTTTAGAGAGAAAAGAGGTAGCATCGACTCCTATAAAAGTTATAGTCTGTTTTATAATACAAATAAGAAAAGCGGCTTTTTTCTCGTGTGTGAATATCATGTTTAAGGGCACATTATTGGATGTCACATATTAAAGTATGCTTCGTTTTTTTGTGACTGAGCTTGATCAAGCCCTGATTTAGACAATTGGGAAATGTGCCAAAAGAAATAGCCTCTTTCCACACTAAACATAATGGAGTGGCCACCACATGCTTGAAGGTCTTGAAGAGCTCATTGGTAAGGCCATCCAACCCCGCACTCTTGCCATTAGGAAGGGAATCAGTTAGCTGCAAAATCTCAGCATCCAAGATGTAAGCTTTGCAAAGAGCTTTCAAATTTTGCGGGATTTTTTTGGTTCTAATGCACGAGAAGGCGGCCATGCAATCACATCTGTGAGAAGAAAGAAGCGTGGAAACCCTAAGAGCTTGGTAAAGTGGTTGACAATCAGTGTACTATTTTCTTCATCCTTTTTGCATTCAATCCCATTGAGATCCATCATAAACAGAATTGCTTCCTTGGATTGCTTCTTCTTGAGAAGGTTGCACATCTCTTTACTGGGCTTGTCCACCCTACCTATCCCACTATGGGTGCCATCTAGTGTTGAATGAGGATTTTGCACCTTCATAGACAAAAACCCCAAGGTCTTCTTTAGAAGCGAGAGGACAACTGATGGAGGATGCAATTTCTCTAACAAAACCATACAAGAAAAAGGACAAATGTCGGAGCTCTATCCAAAGCGGACACCATAGCGGCTGACCTATTTGGAAGGAATTCAAAAAACCATTCAAAAAGACACAAGGTTGTTCTCCATACCGCCTAAGTGAGAGTTTGGAAAGCTTACATCGCCATATCATCATTTTCAAAAATCAATAGCACGTGATTAGCTCGCAACAAGTGAGACTTGCTGACACTCGAGCTGCAAGGTAACCACCCCTTAGGAAACTATTGTCGCAAGGATCACTCAAGGATTTTTATCTTACGTTTGGTTCCCATAATTGCAAATTCATCATTTTAAACCAAAAAAAACTGCGAATTTTTCTCTTTATTTAACTTGACGATTTTAAAAACCTAATTAAGTGGTCCTAAGATTTGATTAACCTATGAATCACGTTTTCGATCAACAATTATTTAGCACAATTTTACCCCTACCCAAAAAAGTAGAACTTCACCCTTTTCGATGAGCAATAAAATCACAGAACTTACTTGGTAAGATGAACTTCCATCCAAACACATACTCAAGCAGAATGATAGTCATATCTTCACATTCCGCATTTCCATGAATCTCCATCTACAGTCCCCAACGCGAGCATATGTCTATGGAGGTAATCTAGGAGTATAAAATAGCCTAAGAAACCTTACCTATCTATTTGTAGGATAATCCTTGAGCTCCAAATGGATAATGTGCTCCAATTCTACTGCGGAACCAAAAATTTCTCAATATCTTGCGTTATGACTTCCCTAGAACTTCCCCTTTTGAAACCTCATTCAATAGTCCACCAACTTCATCAACCAAAATCTTCATTCTTCTTTGTAACTCTCTCTAAAACATAGGTTCCATACTGAGTTCAGGATGTCACTATTGTGACACCTTGAGGCCATCCGAGCCGAACTCTATGGGATACAAGAACCCCAAGGGCACTATGCCCCTTCACTGTTTAATTTTTCTTTTATTAGTTCAGGCTAGGGTGAGTAGGCATAGACAAAACTTCCTCGCAAGAAAACATCATGGTTGTCTCACATCTAGATACAATTCTCTTAGTGAAACTCTATTACAAAAACTAGCCATGCACATTTTAACAATATGGTTCAAAGTTTCTCCTAAAAATCTTGGTGAACTAGTGTATGGTCACTCCAAAAACTACATCATTAACCTCTTGCATATGTTCATGCAATACTCTCAACAAAGATATACCGCCTCTATCATCAATGCTTATGACATTTACTAATGCCAATTACCTAGATTTTTGTACTCTACAACAAATCTCAAAGTTCTCCACCTCTTACAAAGTAACACCTACAACTCACTTCTTTAGGTGCTCCACAATGTCAATCACCCCTAACTCCTTCCTAAAGTTGCCCTGCTACACCTCTCTCTATTTAGTCACCCAATTTAAAACCAAAAACTCTATTCTCTGTTCTTATTCTATCCCTCCCTCCCTCCCTCCCTCCCTCCCTCCCTCTCTCTCTCTCTCTCTCTGTGTCCCTCAACGCCATGGCTAACAATGCTCCTCGTTGCATATATATACATACATACACATATATGTATGTATGTATGTATGTATGTATGTATATATGCCTCTCTCTCTCTCTTGCATATGGATGCCCATACTGATGCATATATCGAGGCCATGTTTTAAACATATCGGGAACCCTAGAGCAAAATTGAACATTTTGCGTGTGTTTGAGTATTGGTTGTCTTCAGTCGAATTTGCATGCACGAACCGAGTTGCGGCCTGCATTGCCTTGTGCACACACACACAGAGATCTCTCTCTCTACACACATACACACACTCTCTCTCTCTATTTAGATGTCACATCTTGGTAAGTGGTGTGCCTACTCTTAGGAGAAGTTCTTTGGCGTTGATTCTTTGGAATTCTATGATAGAGGACATAGATTATGCTTTGATGACAACGATCCAAAAGAGGGACATACTTGTAAGTGATTATTTTATTCTCTATTGATAGAGAGAGAAAGAGAGAGAGAAAGAAAGAGAGATGAGAGAGAGAGATGAAGAGAGAAAGAGAGACAGGAGAGAGAGAGAGAGATAGAGAGAGGGAGAGCTTGAGCATAGGGGACAAAAGGCCAATCAAAATTCTGAAGTGAAGAAGAAGGAAGTAAAAAAGGTGCCAATAGTACAAATTATAGAGGTAAATTTTCTTTCTCTTAGAATTCATCTTAAGCTCATTAAGATGATTTTTACCACATGATTGCAACCCTGTCACAAAGATTAGGCAACATAATATCTTTTAAAACCACAAGAAGGAAAGTTGTCCATAGGTCAAGTACCCCCCTTTTTCCACCCCATCAGTAGGGAACATATCATCCCAAGTAGACTTAGAAATATTAATCTCCTAATTAAACTCTCCATGCACATTTTGACAATATGGGACAAACTCTCTCCTAAAGGCTAAACCAACAACAAAAACATCAATGAAGGACTACATCAAAAAAGGGGAAAGCCCTAGTCAATCGACAACAAGCAGTCCACAAAAATACCCTACACATCAGCCCTTGAAGTACTTGATAAACAAGCCTAGAGTGGTTGGAAGGGTTTGGCGATGGTTACTCTTGTTTGAAGAATTCAACTTTGATATTCATATTAAGCCTAGAAGAGAGCACTACATGTCACATCAAGTATCTAGGACTGCAATGAGCAAGAAGGCAACAGGTATTAATGATGAATTGATGGATAGTAATCTCTTCCTAGTAGCAACTTAGGCTAAATGGTATGATGGAATTCTCCATTTTCTCACTATTGGAAAACTTTCAGAACACTTAACACCTATAGAAAAGAGAAGATTACTCCTTAAAACCAAAGCGTACTCACTTATGAATGGGAATTTATATAGATATTGTCATGATGGTATCTTGAGAAAGTGTGTTTATCCAGAGGAGGTGAACCTTTTGCCAAAGGTAGCACACAGTGAAGGGCATCAAAAGGGGGAAGATTTGGCTCATAGAATCATCCACAAAGGACTATGGTGGCCTCATAGCTATCAAGATGCGATCAAGTTTGCTAAAGAATGCCACATTTGCTAGAGATGTGCTCCTACGCCAACGAGATTGAATTTCCAACCACTAGTCATATCTACAGGATGGCTCCCATTCGAACGATGGGGTCTTGATCTCATAGGACCAATTAGTCCAACTCGTCAACCTAGGGGTAAGAAGTATATTTTGATGGCCACGTGTTATGCAACTAAATGGATAGAGGCTAAAGCCATTGTGGACTGCACAGCCTTAACAATAGCTAAGTTTTTATATAAACGTATTTTCTCAAGATTTGGTTGCCCACTCGAAATCACTAGTGATATGGGGACACATTTTGTAAATCAATTGCTCCAATTTATATTTGATAGGTACAAGGTTTTTCATAAAAAGTCTTGTGCCTACTATCTGAGGGCAAATGGCCAAGTAGAAAGCTCCAATAAGATTTTGATTGGGTTGTTGCACAAATTGTCTTTTGATCATCAAAGCTTTTGGCTAGAAGCATTGATTGGTGCAATTTGGGCTTTCGAAACTACAAGATGGGGAACCATTGGCGAGAGTCCATTTCACCTAGTATATGGAAAAGAGGCATTAGCACCATTCAAATTTATTATCAAAAGATAAATTGGAGCCAGAACCATTGGAATTGAACCTCCCATTAGGAGACTGGTGGCATTACAAGAATACAGAGAAGGAGAAATGCAAAAACTTCAGGTAACACAAGAAGAGCGCAAAACACTGCATGACAGGTATTTTAGGACCAATGAAGTACAGGAAGGATCCTTGGTTTTGGTGCATCAAATCCTAGCAGTTTCAACCAAATTAGTCTGTAGCACGATGCAATTCTCTCTCTCTCTCTCACCCATAGCTCCCACCCCCCCGCCTACTCTCCCTCCCACCTACGTAGTCCTCTCTCTCTCTCTCTCTCTCTCTCTCTCTCTCTCTCTCTCTCTCTCTCTCTCTCTCTCTCTCTCTCTCTCTCTCTCTCTCTCTCCCTCTCTCTCTCTCTCTCTCTCTCTCTCTCTCTCTCTCCTAGCAACCCCACAGTCCCACCCCCCGCCTAGTCTCCCTCCCACCCGTGCAGTCCCCCCCTCTCTCTCTCTCGCCATTCCCTCTCTCCCCCATCCGCAACCCCCTCCTCTCTTCCCCTGCCATTCCCTCTCTCACCCACCCCAACCCCTGCCTCTTCCCCCCGCCATTCCCTCTCTCCCCCACCCGCAGTTCGTGCCTCTTCCCCCCGCCATTCCCTCTCTCCCCCACCCATAGCCCCTAGTCCCACTCAGAGTCCCCCACCCCCCTTCGCCTAGTCCCACCCGTCCCCTCTCTCTCTCTCTCTCTCTCTCTCTCTCTCTCTCTCTCTCTCTCTTTTCCCCATAGTCCTTACCCACTATGGTTTGCAAAAGCAAATACTACTTCTCATTTTTTATATGAATAGCTTACACTACTATAATATGATCGACAAATATATGATGCTGATCGTAAGAAATTGAAGGAAAATTTGACCAGTTGTGAACCTCTTAATATGACATTTCAACTAAAATGAGATACACAGACCCAACAACTAATCCCAATTACCCCTCCACCCTCCCTCCACTCCACCCACCGCAACCCCAACTCCACCATCCCTCCACTCGACCCTCGCCCAACTCCACCCACCCTCCACTCCGCCCACCCTCAACTCCACCCACCCTCCACTCCTCAACTCCACCCACCCTCCACTCCACCCACCCTCAACTCTACCCACCCTCAACTCCACCCACCCTCCATTCCACCCTCTCCCAACTCCACCCACCCTCAACTCCACCCACCCCCAACTCCACCCACCCTCCACTTCACACACCCTCAACTTCACCCTCCCACCACTCCACCCTCCCCCAAATCCACCCACCCTCCACTCCACCCACCCTCAACTCAATCCACTCTCCACTCCACACACCCTTAACTCCACCCACCCTCCACTCCACCCTCTCCCAACTCCACCCACCCTCCACTCCACCCACCCTCAACTCCACCAACCCTCAACCTAACCCACGGCAACCTCAACTCTACCCACCCTACACTCCACTCCACCCTCTCCCAAGTCCACCCACACTCAACTCCACTCCACCCACGGAAACCTCAACTCCATCCACCCTCCACTCCACACACCCTCAACTCCACCCACCCTCCACCCACACTCAACTACACCCACGGCAACCTCAACTCCACCCACCCTCCACTCCACACACCCTCAACTCCACCCACCCTCCACTCCACACACCCTCAACTCCACCCACCCTCCACTCCACACACTCTCAACTCCACCCACCCTCAACTCCACCCACAACAAACTCAATTCCACCCACGGCAAACTCAACTCCA
This sequence comes from Ceratopteris richardii, assembly GCA_020310875.1. Lineage (NCBI taxonomy): Eukaryota > Viridiplantae > Streptophyta > Polypodiopsida > Polypodiales > Pteridaceae > Ceratopteris > Ceratopteris richardii. The sequence continues at coordinate 55,680,128 of CM035437.1, read as the reverse complement.
CCCAGCCATCCTCAACTCCACCCACGCTGCATTACACCCTCTCCCAATTCCACCCACCCTCAATTCCACCCACCCTCCACTCCACACACCCTCGACTCCACCCACGGCAACCTCAACTCCACCCACCCTCCATTCCACCCTCTTCCAACTCCAACCACCCTCAACCCACCTTCCACTCCACACACCCTCAACTCCACTCACCCTCCATTCCACCCTCTCCCAACTACACCCACCCTCAACTCCACTCCACCCACGACAACCTCAACTCCACCAACCCTCAACTCCACCCACCCTCAACTCCACCCACCCTCCACTCCACACACCCTCAACTCCACCTACCCTCCATTCCACCCACCCTCAACTCCACCCACCCTCAACTCCACTCCACCCACGACAACCTCAATTCCACCCACCCTCCACTCCACCCACCCTCAGCATATTCTAGGGGTAAAACATTCACTATTGTGTGTTGTGCTCCCAAATTCTTCTTCTTCCTTGAGCTATTTGCGTGCTTCCGTAGACATCAATCTCCGACAATTGGTATCAGAGTAGATCGCTCCTTCATCTAGGGCATCGATGAAACCCCTCCAATCACAGTCTCAGAATCGCATGAAATTTGGTGAGCACTGTCAGCATGATTAGGAGATCAAAACGGCTTCACTTTGTGGTGCCAAAATCACGATCTAAGCTCGTTTTCACCGCCGAATGCAATATCGTAATGCTTGTGTAGGCAAGTTCACCTTTTTGTGCCAAAGATATATACAGGTTTCAGTTCAGTAGTGTAGGCATTTCAAAGTCTGCTACATGTTTAGTAGAACTCGATAGGGTAGTTCTATTACTTTTTGAGATACAATCAATTTTATGCATCAAGGTATGTAGCCTCAGGTGAACACTACTAAAATAGGTGACCTTGAAAGAAGTGCTAGTAATTTTTCATTCTTGATCATAGAACTCCTTCCTCACATGGAGCCAATGGTGCAAACAAGGGCTTCACTGATTTGGATGATAAGGTATGTCGAGATCTATGCCTTGGTTGCCACCTTAGCTATAAGTCTTGGAGAAAGCAACTTCAAGCCACAAAGTGTCAAGAATCGGCCATGTGAGTAGAATCCACTACAAACCACAAAGTGCCAAGCATTTTCATGGAAGTGGGGCCACTCACTGCAAGCCACAAAGTGTTGTGAACCGGCCATGCTCACTTTGCTTGCAAAACAATAAATAACTTTTGCTAGGAACTGGTTTGATACTAGTGAAGTCGTGATTTGGCAATGCACTGGCACAGTGGATTCCCCTTTGTGAAAGATTCAATAAAATACCCTCATATTAGAAAACTGAGCTCCAAAGGACATGCATAGTACTTCATTTTATCTATGAGACACACTGAAACTACACAGTACAAAAAGAGTAGGAGCTGAGATTTTCTGGATTTTAAAAGTGCATTTGAACTCACTGTCCATCGCTGGCTAGACTGCTATATGCTTTATTAAAGAACATATAGATGGCCATTTGGTCTTTCAGTCTTCCACATGGACACAAGCCGTAACAATCTCCCACCAAAGGTATTCTCCCACCGAAGGTAAATATGGCCAAAGTAAATTATGGGAGAAAAAAAATAAAGAATGATCATAAGAGATATCTCAATGTAAGTATACAAGATAAAGTGGAAAATTCCTTGTATAAACATCCTTTGAAACTAATGATTTCTGCTAATGATGGAAAATATGAGGGAACTGAATCATCTACGAAAAACTACGTACCATCTGGAGTCATAGAATACAGATAATTTGTAATACAGTAGAGCCTTTGTTTTTCTTCGAGTTCACGGCTCTACTGCACTTGGAGTCCTATCCTCCCACATTTTAGCTTGCTCACACAAGATCGTGTCAGATAGATATGTTCGCAGAAGACCGAAAGTGGAGTTCTCGATAAGGAAGAAGGACGATAGAGTTAGCACAGCTCGGTTGTGAACGACAACTAGATGGGAAGGTCACAGATCATTTCCCATCATATGGTGCTATCTCGATAGAGAAAATTGCATATATTCAAGTAGCTCGTCCAAGGCATCTGCACAAATTTGTATCGTACCATGGAGGCCAACAAGGTTAGAGAGAAGATCATACATGCCTTTTTGGCATGCATCCATTAGAATGAGGATGAATCCATATCCATTGATTGTCAATTCTTGACTCCACTTCCTGCAAAAAACTCTTGTAGCTCTCGACAGAGTTGTGTCATGTCTTTTGCTTAGGTGTGCTCTTCTTTTTGTAGTTCTAAGGCTTAGATTTCTCATCATAATTGTTCTATTTCGTTCTCTTCTTCCTTTTGGAGCTTAATCCTCCTTAGTTTCTCAAGTTTCTTCCTCAATTGGGCTACTAGATGCTGATGTTTCATGGTGTAGGGAAGGCTAGAAGACCTGACTCCATATTGTTTCCGAATTTGCTCTAGCCTTGTTGTTGTGGTAGTGAGTTCCTCAATGGTTGTTGTATGAAGGATCAATTACTTTATTATTGCATTGGGTAGAAACTGGCAGTTGCTTAGAAAGCCACTTTTTGACAAAAAGAACATGAGGAGGTTATTGAAAAATTAAGCAATTGTATCCCCAACACTTAGTCTTAAGCTCTCCAATTCTTCAATAATGTTTTTCCTGGTATTCCCTGTTGGAATTGTGCTTTAAGAGCATCTTTCATTAAGTGCCAAGTAGCGAATTGTTGTTGGTAGATTGAATAAACCATTTATCTACCAACCCCTTCCAATGTTGCCAGGAAGAGTATCAAAAAATCATCTTCCCTTCCTATTAACCCCCTTGTTTTACAGAAGGCTAAAAACCTCTTGACATGCTCGTGAGGGTCTTCATGTGCTAAACCTCCAAATGAGGGAAACTTTCTGTTTAATTAGGAGAGTAATATTTCAAGGTCTACTTGGGATGACATGTTCCCTACTGATCGGGTGGAAAAACGGGGGTACTTTACCTATGAACATATCCTGACCCTTTTGTTTTCCCCGATCCCGGTCTTCTCGAAAGGCTCAGGGATTGTGTGCTCCTTATGGAAGAGTCGGAATAAAGTCAAAAGCCTCATAGAATCAATGAAGATTGGAAGTGGGCGGCCGGTACTAGATAGAACGACTCTATTTCCTTTCCGATCCATGGTAGCCAGATCGTGGAATCTTGGAACATTCAAAATGCCAAGAGGCTATGGAACAAAGGCTTCATAAAATGGTAACATCTCTAGAACCAAGACCCCAACCACTCGATCAACTTCGAGGATACTGACCCCTAGTGTCAACATTACCTATGAAGAATGGAATACTCTACAAAGCAGGTGACTTGCCTAGGATTGCTGTAATGTTCACCTTCTCATGGGGCACCCACGTCGAGCCCTCTTGGCCTCAGATGGCACAATGGTAATTGCCTAACAGAAATCCCAAACATCAAAGAAACCATTGATTATCAGGTTAACCTCAACAAGAAGTGATGCCTGTTGTGGACGCAGCTTCGGTGCGACATGAAATCCATGGCTACTTCGAAGCCTCTCATAGAAAACAAAAAGTCTGCCTTCTTATGGAAAATTCCTTATCGTGGTATCTAGACCAACCTTAAGGCTATCAAAATATGTGGGGTGCCTCCGTGGTGCAAGCTCTGCTACGGGCCCATCGAAGATGTTTCTCATATCTTCTTTGCTTGTCCCAACTCCAACAAGCTGTGACAGCTTGTGGGGAAGAAAAATAGACTTCAGAAACATATCAGTTGGAAACAAGCTTTGCTGGGAGAAATGATCGGATGCTCCACGTCTCTCTCGAATGCCATCAAAGGGGAGGTCCTACAACTTTGGCGACTCTCCCAAAGAGTGGTCGATTGAGAAATCTTTGTTCCTCCTCGGTAAAAGAATCACCAACTGCAAGAAATCCCCTTCTTTAGGCATCATCAAATGCTCCTTTCGATCAACAAAAATCTTAAACCCAAGTGGGCCCCACATGAGGGTGATGAGAGGGTGATTAGCCTGCTTTGTAATGCAATCTAAACTTTGTAAGATCTTCCTCCCCCTATGTGGGACTTGGGGGGTCCCGTGGGCACTAGTCCCCTTCACTTGTGGTGTGATTGCCCATGGGTGACGTACACACCCTTTTCCTTTTCTTTGTTATAATTAATGCCAAAATCCCTTCCACTCATACAAATGGAATATTGAACTAATGATTGGGATCTCTTCTTCCCTTATGAGATAAATATTTATGGTGGTTCCATCCATTGACTCACAATTCTACCCTCAAAAACTTCCCTTTCGTTAGAAACTAAACCGAATAATTGAAAACACATTGTGCCCTTGCAAATTTGCTACTTCCCCTAGGAACAACTCTAGGGTGATCATCCCTAGTTTGGCCCACCCAAAGGGTGTTTACCCAAGGGTCACCACATAGAGTGAGCTAGCCAAAGGGTGGCTACTGAAGGTTTCTATTATCCAAAGGTGAATCACCTTAATGGGTGTCAAAAGATGGCTTACCCTAAAGGGTGAGCCACCCAAAGGGAGGTCAGCCAAGAATGACCCACCCTAATTGTTGCCTAGCCAAACATGAACAAACCAAATTTGTGATCTTGGTGGCTAACCTTCTGGTTGGTTACCCCAAGCACCCCATAAAGTCAATCCTATTGGCATCAATATCAAAAGAAAGGCATCTAAGGCTGCCAATTAAAGAGCATCTAGATTATGAGCATCGGGTAGTGATAAAAGAGCCCTAAGGAAGTCAAGGCCAAGTCTTAATAAAGACCTTGTTGCAAAAAATATCAAGAGACAAGATATAGAGAAATTATCAATAAGAGAGATGTGACATAGAACATTGCTCACTCTTTTTGTACAAAAAAAAGAGTTTGGCAATAGCCTACACTCCCAACATTTACTTAATAGAAAGAACAAATGTACAAGTGATCGAGCTGAGCACCCATGGCACCCCCCGAATCCCATAAAGTAGGGGTTGCTTACAAATTTGCTACGTAAACTTGCCCACTCTTGGCGAGAAGGAGGATTACCCCCTTCAAGGCTTGAGAAGTTGAAAATCGTTTAGGTAGACACTCATAACAACAAAAGAAAGGCTTGTGAACCGAACCCATAGAGGGATTTTCAAAGTCCCCGGGAAGGTGCAAGCAAGGGGAATGCTTTAAACAAGAGCTCCACAAGATTTTTAAAGTATGAAATGGAGTTCTTTAGCCACCCTTTGGAGGAAATTACATATTTTCTCCACAATACTCCAACTCAATGAATGCTCTATGGAATCTTTATAAAAGAAGAGTGGCTATTTTCTATCCATGTTTCGTTAGTGACTATTTGCTGCATGGAATGGTTGTAAAAGAAGAGTTGTATTTTCTATCCAAATGTTAGTGACTATTTGCTCCATGCACATCTGAAACCTCTCGTGAAATCTTGGGAAAAGCTCAATTCTAACTATTATGTTGGGAAAAGCACGTTTGTGGTGTTATTGATGTATTAATCTTTCCATTTCACCCCCTTCTGATGGAATGTCCTTGTATTAGTATAGTATTCCTCTTTGAAAGGGGAATGGACACAAAGTATGAATAAACTTATATGAGCCACTCGAGTGCCCATAAGAAAACTCCTTTGATCTCAATAAGAGGGCCAATGTAGTGCCACTCTTTCTGCAGGATTTGTAAAGAATTAATGGATAGTTTCCCAGTTTCCAAGCGAGAGCACAAAAATATTCAGTTAGAAGACCACGTTGCATGATCCTTTCCATATGAACACGCGTTGTGGTGGTCAAATGTTCAATTTTGTATGAAGAAGGAGCCCAAGATTTTCAATAAATAAATGGATACAAAATACCTAGAGCCTCCTTGTTGAGAACTACATAACCTCTTAGTTCTTCCACATAGATCTATCTCTACAATCTCCATGCAAAAATGAAACGTTCACATCCCTTTGGACGAGCTATAGTGTCCTCTATGAGCACATATCCAAGAAACATGTATAGTGTAGTCATCTTGACTACAAGAGAGAAGATTTCCTCAAAATCAACACCATGTAATTGCTTAAAACACTTTGCAACTAGTCGTGCTTTATACTTTTGAGAAGAACTATCCAATGTGACTTTCAACTTATACATTCATTTACATGGTAAATATTACTTGCCCTTTGGCAAAGGTACCATGTCGCAAGTAACATTCTTATGAATAGAATTAATACACTCTTCATTGCATGATCCCACTTGACATTATACCTTGTCTACATAGCCTCTTTGTAGCAAAATGGTTGACCTACATTAGTTAGCATTACAAAATCCAAACCTAGGACATAGTTTTTAGTTGGATGCAAGATACTTATGGAACACATGGACATTCTCCTTAACACACCTAGGTATAGCATTTATATGCATGATAACTAGAGGCAAGTATCCTCAAACACTACTCTTGTATCTTCAATGTCATTAATGGGTTGTTTATGAATCTTAAACCTATGAAAATGACATCACTACATTTGATCACTAACTCTATTTGAGGACCTCATAAATGATATCCAAATTGACTATCTCAACAATTCCAAGAAAAATGCAATTTTTTACCTATAATCTAGCTTTTATCTAAGATTCTTGGCTATATGAACATATGATTCACACCTCAAAACTAAAAGATTATCATAGTATGGTGGCTATCCTATCCATAACTCTTATGCCAATCTCAGACTTTGCCAAAACTAGGTGAACAATTAATGACATGAACTACAGTCAACGCTAATTTTGGCCAAAAGCCTTGTGGAGGGTTTGCATGATGCAACATAGAAACTACTCTCTCCTGAATACTTCTATTGATCCTTTTAGCTACACCATTCCATACTAGGGTATAAGGAGCTACAAAACTCTCTACAAATTCCTCTATAGTGATAGGAAAGGATAAAGCCTTGTAAGGTACACACCTCCCTTATCTAAATGTAAAGCTTTGACCCTAGATCTTTTTCAATCTCTATAAAAGCAAGCCATTTTTCAAAAGTAGGGAATACCTCATCCTTCAACTTGATAGGATATACCTAGACATTTGTAGAAGCATCATTGATGAAAGTGACAAAATACAGAGAACCATGCAATGACCTTCTGGGCATAGGACCATGCACATCTACATGAAGGAGATCCAAAGGCTGAATTGAAGAGTCAATGTTTGTCCTATGCACATTCTTGGTTTTCTTTTCATATTTATAATTCTCATAAAATGAAAAATTGGAGAAAGATAACAAAGGTAATTAGAAACGACGAGAAATATTTTGCATTCCACTATGATATATGCTACCCAAATGGCGATGTAATATACAAGCCATAAGTTGTTTAGTGATAGCTAGAAGTTTTCTTTCTATGCTACAAGAAAACGATAAACTGATCCAACTTTGTTTCCTTTTTGAATAACCATATCCTTTGATATGCAAAGGGATTGAGCACAAAAAAACCACTTTGTAACGAAGCTCATCCAGTTGAGAAATTCAAAACAAACTTTGTTATGATTAAAGCACATGGTATACATTATGCATAGTAAAATGTGAACCATCTTTCCAATCCCAATAACATCACAATGGTAAGAATCTTTGTTGCATAAGTAGAGAACCATTCTGATGTGGTGTCATATGCAAAGATGCATCAGAATCCAACAACGACATGTGGAAAAGAGAATCAAACATAAGAGCTTCACTAGGCACAATACTCTCAAGATTCAACATTGTTCATGCAACAAGAACAAATATAGAGAACATTGTTCAAGGTCGCTTGTCAAAAGGATAACAATTGAAAGAGCGCACTTAGTCAAATACATAGGGAAACATCTACTCATTTATCTTTTACATTTGTGTTTACTCCGTCTCTCCACTTTAATTCTGTCCTTCTAAGGAGAGAGAGAGAGGGAGAGACGGAGTTTTCGAGAGTGTCGATGTGTTGCTCCATACACTACGTAAGAGTCTAGCTAGTACCCAATTCCACCGCTACTCCAACGAGATACGAAAGCCCAAGGAATCCCAAGAAACCGAAAAAGTTGGCCTATAAAAATATTTTGACAGCAATGATCAAAGAGGAATTCGGGTTGCATCTCGACAATAGCTCTGAAAGTGGTCTTTGAGTGGTTGATTTTGGAACCAGAGGCTTTGTAGAAAGTATCCAGGCATCTCCAAAACGTCTCTAGGTTGGTACTATCGTTGTGGATAAACGCATTCATATCATCGGCAGAAAGTCTCATGGTGAACTGGCCATGGTCACATGGCAATCGAAGGCCTTTGATATTATCAGCTTCCACCTATTGTTCCACAAGTTGGCTGAGCCCTTGTGCAGCCATAGCAAAGAGAAGAGTAGCCAACCGACACCCTTAGCCAATCGATCTTTTTAGTTTGATCGCTTTCGAAAGTTGACCTTTAACATAAATTTGAGTCAAGTTGTTTCTTATCTTTTATCTTTTGAGTTTATGTTATTTCCTTTTAATATAAATCCTCTTATCTACTTAACGTATTTCCTTTTAATATTAATTCTTTATGACTTGCTGAAACAACAGCACGTGGCGAGATCCACAATGCCAAGAACGGGTCCTGAGAAAAGCGAGATCCACAATGACTCGAAGGCGCCAGGGGCTCCGTCGCGATGGTGCCAAGGCCCAAGGGTCCCGTCGCGATGGCGCCAAGGACCAACCGCGGCAGACAAAAATATGGGCGAAGGAGCAGAGGTCAAGCGTGATGGCGCAGCGATCGAGCCTAGACAGTCGCGATGAAAACGAGCCAGACAGTCGCGATAGGAGCAAGAACACCGTCGCGACGGGACCACCCACCTTTAGACTGTCGCTATGGGACCACTCACCCTTACACTTTCGCGATGGGACCAAACTCCAACATCAGACGATGACCCACGCATATGATGCTTCACATTCCTCCGACAACCGTCAAACTGACTGCTTCCAGGGACAAAGGACGACAGCAGCAGTTCGTCACCACGGCCTCAGCAGCAACCGAAGAAGAGAGAGCACATGTTACTTATCATTGAGAACTCAATCTCTTGTCAATGGCGAGTTGGAGTGCGTTTCATTCTTACGCGGTTGTGACACACGGAAACGAAGATGACGGCGATGACGGAGGAGCAGCAGCACGAGATGACGACTCCAATCATAACGGACACACGCTTGACACCTTCCTTCAAACCTTACTCTTTTTTTTAAATAAAGGAAGTTCGGCCTTAGTCTACTCTCCCGGACTTGAATTAATTAAAAGAAAAGTACAAAAGAAAGGGACTAGTGCTCACGGGATCCCCAGAATCCCATAGAGCGGGGGTAGCTTTTACACAATATAGAAGGCTTTACACAAAAGGTTAAACACCCTTTCATCATTGTCATGCGGGGCCCACATGGGCTAAGTGTGTTGTTGATCAAAAGGAATACTTGATGATTCCTAAAAAGGGAGGGTTTTTTACAATTAGCGATCCTTTTGCCAAAGAGGAACTCTGCATATTCGATCGACCACTGAATGGGGAAGTCACCAAAGTTTCGAGCATTCCAGAGAGCCGTGGAGCAACCACTAGCTTCACCTAGCAGAGCAGGTTGCCAACAGAGATATCTCTGAAGTCTAAGTTTCATTTGATAATCCTCCCGAGCTTACATGCAGCTATAGAGGAGGTTGATAAACCTCACATCTCCATCATGTGGAGCCCACTTGGTTTAAAGCTTATTGTTGACATACAGTAGCACTTTGTGGTGTCTGAAGGGGGGTTTTTCTTACAATTAGCAATTCTTTTGCCGAGAAGGAAAAGGGACTTCTCGAGCGACCACTCCTTGGGGGTATTGCCAAAGTTTTGAGCACATCTTTCTCGCCAAATCTTCCAAAGGATCTCTCCCCTAATCGCATTCCACAGTGCCGTAGAGCAACCGATCGCTTCACCAATGAGGGCTTGCTTCCAATTGATTTGTTCTTGGAGTCCCAGAGAATGACCAAGGACACTCCATAACTGAAGGGATTTAGGGCAAGCAAAGAGCAGGTGCTCAATATCCTCTTTGCTATGGCGACATCGCTTGCACGAAGGCGGAACACCAAAGATCTTGTTAGCTTTTGCATTGGTCCATATTCCACGGTGTAAAATTTTCCATAGGAGAACCGACTTTTTGGTTTCATGAGAGGGTGCCAGATAGACATAAATTTCATAGCCCATCGAAGCCGCATCCAATTGAGACACCATTTCTTGTTGAGACTGATGTGAATGTCATTGCAAGCTTCGACATATGGAAGCTTGGAGAGGCAATTACCATTAAACCATTTAAGGCCCATTGCGTTTGGAGAGTCCTCTCCCATAAGTAGTCCGATTTTAGATCAGTCCCAAGCATGGCGTCTGCTAAAACATTCCATTCCTCGTATGTGACCGTAGTAGTAGGGTCAAGGTCCTCAAAGTCCACCCATCTGTTCGTGTCCTGTTTCCAGAGGTGCTTCCATTGTTTGAATCCCTTATTCTAGAGTCTCTTTGCACTCAAGACATTCCAAGGCTCCATGTTTCTCATGCCTTGGATCGGGAATCAAATAGAATCATTTTGTCTTATACCTGCAGCCCACTTCCAATCTTCACTCATTCTGATGTGAGGTTTGAATAAGTTCCAGCTCCACCACAAGGATCTAACCAGGGTCGATCCTTTGGGTGAGGCTGGAATCAGAGAGAATAAGAGGGTGAGGATGTCGAGGTTTTTCCATGCAGGGTAGCCCACCAAAGTAATTGTGTTGGTGTTTTTGGAAATTAATGTGGCCCAAGAGGAATCTTTGTTGCACTAGGCCTTAATCATCCACTTTGCCACAAGTTTATTGGCCATGCTACCAATGTCCATAATACCGAGACCTCCATTCTCCTTTTGGCTAGTGCATATAGACCATTTGATATTAGGCACTCCCCTCCTGTTATGGTCCCCAGTCCAGAGAAAGTTCCTACAAGTACTTTCTAATTTTGCTAATTCTTGATTCTTTGGTCTCCAGCAAGAAAGAAAGTATATGATTGAGGATAAGAGGAACATGTTCATCACCATGGCCCGGCCAACAAGATTGATTTGCAAAACCCTTCAATAGTTAAGTATATTATTAAGTCTAGCAAGGACCCAAGCCCACCTTTGTTCCAGAGTAGCACCAAATCTTAAAGGGATACCAAGAATGCGTACGACCTGACCTGATTGAATGCTTTGGCATCCCTGCATAGTGAGGACATTGGGTTGATTCCCTTTGATAGTCCTGAACGCAGTCTTGGAATGGTTAATTTTGGACCCCGAGGCCTCACAAAAGGTGTCGCGGCACCACCAAAAGGTTTCCAAGCTGGTATCGTCATTGTGAACAAATGCATTTGTGTCATCTGCAAATAGCCTCATGGTCATTTGCCTAGAGTTATGTGGCAAAGTGATGCCTCTTATGTGACCAAGCTCCATATGTTGCTCCACAAGACGGCTCAGTCCTTCAGTGGCGATGGAGAAGAGCAGCGGGGCCAACGGGCAACCTTGCCTGATGCATCATTTCAGTTTGATTGCCTTTGAAAGTTTTCCATTGACATTGACTTTGGTCGAAGCATTACCAAGGAGAGTGGAGATCATCTTGAGGAATCTCTGACTACACCCGAGGTCTTTTAGCGATTGTAAAATATAGTCCCATTCCGTTTCAGTTTGATTGCCTTTGAAAGTTTTCCATTGACATTGACTTTGGTCGAAGCATTACAAAGGAGATCATCTTGAGGAATCTCTGACTACATTCGAGGTCTTTTAGGGATTGTAAAATATAGTCCCATTCCAATCTATCATAGGCTTTGTCAAAGTCAATCTTGAGGAAGAGAATGTCCTAATTAGTTTCTTCAGCAAAGTCGAGACCTTCTCAGATATCAATGATGGCTTCCAATATTGACCTTCCCTTAATGAAGCCTGTTTGGTCTTTGCTAAGCCATTGGTCTAAATGACATGATAACCTATTGGCAATGACTTTAGCAAGAATCTTATATCCGGTTTGAAGCATTGTGGTCGGTCTCCAGTTCTCAATTCTGTTCGTCTCCCCTTTTTTATGAATACGTTTGATGATGCCGTTGTTAGACAAGTGGGAAGGGCACCAAACTCGAGTGCCTCAAGCCAAACAAGTCGCAAGGGGGTGGCCACCACATGTTTGAATGATTTAAAGAACTCATTAGTGAGCCCATCAGGCCCCGAGCTCTTGCTGTTCAGAAGCGAATCGATAACCTCGAGGATCTCATGTTCAGAAATGGGGGCATCAAGGAGAGCGTGCAAGTTGCATGGGATTCTATGCAATGAATTTCGAGAGATGGTGGCCATGCAATCCCGCCTATGGGGGGAGAGAGGACAAGAACTACGCATGAGGCTGATGAAGTGTGCTTCTATAATGCCGATGTTTTCTTCCTCAGTTTTACATTCCATCCCATTCTTGTCAAGCAGTAACAAGATCTCTTCTCTGATTTGTTTTCTTCTAAGAATATTGCACATCTTTTTGGAAGGTCTGTTTGCCTTACCAACCCAACAATCCTTAAAATAAATTTGAAGATTTTTCCTTTTGATCTCCTCCTCGTATCTTAGTTTTCCTCTGATATTTTGGAGTCCCTTCTGAGATTGAATCTTCCCTTTATTAACTTCTTCTTTGAGTCTCCAGAACCGGCGGTATAGGTTTTCTCTACGTCTTTGGCGGATGGTTTTGAGAGGCTTCGAGTTCCTAATCAAGATCTGACGAGAATTTTCCACCGCGTTTCTCCAACATTTGGCTGAGAGCTACAGACTGCAAAGGCCTCAAGCCATGCATTAGTGATTTCATGATGGACAGAGGGGAGCGAAAAGACAAATAGACTGGCATGAAACCAAGGTGCCTTTTGACTTTTAGATAGTGGGGGGAAGGTGAGCACCATTGGGTAATGATCTGAGATGGTGAGATCAATATGCTGCATTAGGGTGGGAGGACCCCATTGATGGACGAGATTCTACGAAATGTAGCTTCTGTCAAGTCTCGCTTTCCTCAAGTCCCCACCCAATTGAAGATTGGACCAAGACAAGCCATTCGTGTCCTTGACTTTGACCAGATCCAGAAACAATTTGATTTGGTCCCATGTGTCTTTCTCCTGGCCATCAATGATACAACCCTTGTTGTTCCACCTATCTGAGGGTCCTCCACCATATTGAAGTCACCACAAATCATGACATTATGAGGAAACAAGTCTAGGGAGGACCAAGTATTGATCCTCGCAGTGTCTTCATTTGGAGCATACATAAAAATCAGTGAGAATTGAAAGGGGGTACTGAATGTAACCACCAACCACCTATGGGTTTTATCTTTGCTGGTGTACTCAAGCTTATTATTCCAGAGGTGATTGATACCGATGGCAGTTAAACTACAACATATGAGGGGCATACCGACGCTGCATATACCGACGGTCATAGTCGGGGTCGGTATGGGCTTCGAAAAATGTCACTTAGAGATACCAAGAGTCATGTGACCGTCGGTATGACCGTTTTAAACGGATAGTTGGTGTGGCGCGCACCTACCGGTATGTGTGTTGGTATATGTGTTGTATATTATTGAACATGGCATTGTTAAAATGTTAAATATTATTGAACAAGGCATTGTTAAAATGTTAAATTATTAATGTATTAATATGTTTTTGATGTTTTTGATATAGCAGCTGAAGGTTCGTGAGGAGCGTGCAAGGCGTGAAAGGGCGGACATCAATAATCCGAATAATTATGATTTATTTTGTAAATAAACCTGCGTAGAAGGTTCTATTGTTAGAAAAGTAATGGTTAGAATAAGGGTCGTTGTAGACCGCAGTTTCTATTATTTAAAGTAATGGCTTTCTGTAAAAGTTACCAACTTTTAGTTTCACGCCTACTTTTCGAAGCCGCCCTCATGTAACCACTATTTTCGACGTAATCAAAAGTCCTATAAATACATGCACTCTGTGGACTGTCGAAAGAGAGTGCGTGGGGGGAGATTGCACCCAATACTGCGTTGTGTCTCGTCTCTTGTTGCGTCTATTCTCTGTGTGTTTTCTGTGTCCGTAATCTCTGTATGCGCGTGAGTAAGATCCTGACAACAGTGATATCAGAGCTCTGCACGCGTCAATACAAAGGGTTCTGTTCTCTGTTCTCTGTTCGCGATTCCGATTTCGTTTCCCTTTCCGTTTCCGTTTCCTGTTCCTGTTTCGATTTCGGTTTCTGCTTCGGCTTCGGCTTCGGTTTCTGTTTCTGTTTCTGTTTCTGTTTCTGATCCAGAACCAGAACCTACGTCTTCACCTACGTCTTCACCTACGTCTTCTCCTTCGGCTTACTCCAAGGCGTCGACTAAGGCAAAGAGCTTGGGCAATACATTGGCAACATTGGCAACATTGGCACCCAAGGCTCCCTTGGCGACCGTTGGCAGCCGTTGGCTACGCGCGAGACAATTTTAATTTTTGAGTGGTAATAGAGAGGTTTAGAGTCCCTAAGGTAGGAGGATTTGAACCCACAACCTCCTACTTTCAAGGGAAGTACTTTGACCACTCCACCATCTCTTGGAGTTGTACTCAAGTCTCTCTCTCTCTTTCTTTGGTACTTGTGCAAGGCGCTCGTGGCAATTTCGAGGATGGACCCAACAACGAATCAAGTGTAACTTTCAATCCGTAGGTCGGATTGAGGCGTGTAATATACCGTTGGAAAGCTCTCGGAACAAACTTTCCAATGAGCTAGCTTGCAAGGGTGAAATCCTTGGTCATATTTTGGTGGAACTTGTTTGAGTGTTCAAGATACCAACCAAGGTTGAGAGCAAGGGTCCAAGAGCACCATGGAGGATTACAGTAATTCACCTCTACCTACGGCAACACTTGAACAGCAACTAGAGCTCTTGCGGCATGAGCTTCAAGGAGCTCAGAACGAGATCCAACAACGTGATGAAATCCTCCAAAAGATGCAAGCTGAGGAAGACAACCTTACGAGAGTAGTAAAAGCTATTGTGTCTGCCCAATGTGATGTTACTCATTCAAAGATTGGTAATAGAAACTACCAGTTTCTATGATTTGATGGCCGAAAGGATGGGCCTTTAGTACTTTCTTGGTTGTCGCAGTTTGATGATTT
This sequence comes from Ceratopteris richardii, assembly GCA_020310875.1. Lineage (NCBI taxonomy): Eukaryota > Viridiplantae > Streptophyta > Polypodiopsida > Polypodiales > Pteridaceae > Ceratopteris > Ceratopteris richardii. The sequence goes on along the minus strand of CM035437.1, from coordinate 55,665,061 downwards.
TTATACCGATGAAATGTATGCTGAAAGTGAAAAAGTTAAATTTGCCACTAACTATTTAGTAGGTAAAGCACAACTCTGGTGGAATGTCCTGCGGCACAGTACGGAGCGTCCAACAACTTGGAAGGCTTTTCAAGAAAACGTGAAGGATTCATTTCTTCCTCCTCAATACCATTTCCATGTTCGACGTGCATGGACGACCCTTACATGGAAGGAGGGTGATACGGTTACTACCTACACAGAGCGGTTCTGGCAAAATTTACTACTTGTACGAATGCTTGAAGATGTATCAGAGGATATCTTGCAACAGAAATACGAAGATGGTTTGGAAGTGGGTATCCAAGCCAAGCTTCACACCCTACGACCTACAACCCTCAATGAGGCTATATCTTTTGCTTATGATGCAGAAAAAGAATTCCAGTCCATAACCAAGTCACTCCGTCTACAACAACCACGTCCACGACCATTTCCTGTTAAACCTTCATTTCCTATGAAGCGTAATTTTAATGCCCCATCTTACCCTAGCTTTCCTCGACCTCTACAATCCAATTACTCAACTTCACCCGTTGCTTCATCTCTCCAACCAACCAAACCACCTACCTTTCAAACTTCAGCAGTGAATGCCCAACAGAAGCGACCACGAATCACCTGCTGGAATTGTGGTAAACCTGGACATACAAAAATAAGGTGCAAATTGCCACCTCTTCATATGAAACAGGCTACAGCTCGATTGCATAACATGGAGGTCTATAATGAAGAAATTCCTCTTGTTTGGACAGAGGAATCACTGAAGAAGGACTTAAGTACCTTGGGTAACGATATCTCTCTACACTCTCTTCTTTGCATGCAGGGTACAATAAATAACAAACTAGTTAAAATTCTACATGACGATGGTAGTTCACATGAATTCATTTCACATTTATTAGTACAAGAACTTAAATTACAAACGTTTCCTTCTTTGTATAAAGTGAAAGCTGCATTTCAAGGTAGTCGTTATAATGTAACACGAGAAGTGCAAGATGTTACGATTAGCATAGGCGCTTATGTTGACTCACGAACATTTTTAATTGCACCTTTGCAATCTTATGATGTTATACTAGGTATGCCTTTTCGTCACCATTATAACCCACGTATTGACTACCATACTCATACCTTTAAGTTTGTTTTCAAAGGTCAAATCATTACTTTGTCTGCACGGCATGATTTCCAGCCATTTCCATTGATTAGTCACACTCAAGCAAAGCGTGCATTTAGGAAAGGATTTAACTCATGCATTGTTTTTGTTAATGTCATCAATGATTATACTCATACACTTTCAGATGCATATAAACCTTTCATGAGTACTTATAAGGATTGTTTTATGTTTGAATATCCCTCTGAACTACCACCATCTCGAGGATCCTTTGACCATAGCATAGACTTAGTCCCTGGTAGTTCTCCTCCTCATAAATCACCTTATAGACATGGCCCATTACATCAAAAGGAAATAGAAAATCAAGTAAAAGACCTACTACAAAAAGGACTTATAAGGCGTAGTTCTTCCCCATTTGGAGCACCCGTTCTCTTAGTAGAGAAGAAGAATAAAACTTATCGAATGTGCATTGATTATAGAGCCCTTAACAAGATCACGATCAAGAATAGATACCCTATTCCTCGAATAGATGATCTCTTAGATAAGTTACGAGGAGCTCGTGTCTTTAGTAAAATTGATCTTAAATCGGGTTACCATCAGATTCGTATGACACAAAGTGATATTTTTAAGACTGCATTTAGAACTCAAAATGGCCATTATGAATTTATGGTAATGCCCTTTGGACTTACTAATGCCCCTGCTACATTTGCGCGAATGATGAATAATATTTTTCTTGATTACCAAGCTTTTGTTCTTGTATTCTTTGATGACATACTTGTTTACAGTAAGAATGATAGTGAACATGAAAAGCATCTTGAAACAATTTTTCATTTGTTACGAGAAAACACACTTTATGCTAATCCTGAAAAGAGTTATTTCTTTCAGCGTAAGCTAGAATATTTAGGACATATTATTTCAAGTGAAGGTGTGCATGTGGATCCGAAAAAGATTAGAGTTATCATAGAATGGCCTACACCACAATCAGTCAATGATGTTCGTTCTTTTCTTGGGTTGGCTAGTTTCTATAGGAAGTTTGTTCGAAATTTTTCTTATTTAGCATTGCCTCTTACTTTGTTGTTGAAAAAGAAAATAAAATTTGCATGGGGATTTACCCAACAACAGTCCTTTGACAAACTTAAACATGCACTTTCACATGCACCTGTTTTACAATTACCTGATTTCTCACAACCCTTTCATGTTGTTACTGATGCTAGCAGTTCAGGAATAGCTGCTGTTCTGATGCAAAATGACCATCCCATTGCATTTGAGAGTAGAAAGCTTAAACCCTCAGAACAGAATTATAGTACGTATGATAAAGAACTGTTAGCAGTTGTGCATGCTTTGCGAATTTGGAAACACTATCATATGGGCTCTGAAGTATTAATCAAAACCGATCAACAGGCTATTAAGCATTTATTAAGTCAGCCCTTAATCTCTGATAGACATCTTAAATGGGCATCATTCATTCAAAATTTCCAACCCATGATACAATATCAACCTGGTAAAGCTAATGTCGTAGCTGATGCTCTTAGCCGTTTTCCTTCGAATTCCGTTGTTTTGAATAATATTTCTGCCATTCAAATTCATTCTTTTCAAGACATGGTTTCCACTTATGCATCTGATTTGTATTTTTCACATGCATGGCATGACTTCAACAATGCTGCATCTTTATCTTATGAACATTATACATTTCATAATGGTTTTCTCTATTTTCAACATAGATTGTGCATAACCCAAGCTTTTAAAGATTTTGTCATTAAAGAATTGCATGAACCATCTTACATGGGTCATAGAGGCATACAAAGCACCATTTCTGCTTGCAAAGATTTCTTCTTTTGGCCACACATGGAAAAAGACATTGCACATTATGTTTCTCAATGCATTGTCTGTCAGCGTGTCAAACGTCATCATGGTAAACCATTTGGATTATTAATGCCCCTTCCTATTCCAAATGAACCATGGGAACAAATCTCTATGGATTTTATCAAAGGTCTTCCTATCACTTCATCACATAATGATATGATTTGGACAATAGTTGATAGGTTTAGTAAATATGCATATTTCATTCCATGTAGAAAAACTTTGACTGCACCTCAAGCTGCAAAATTATTCATTAAATGCATTTTTCCACATCATGGATTTCCTAAAGTAATGTTATCTGATCGTGATGTTAGGTTTTGCAATCATTTTTGGGTTGCCTTATTTCAACATTTTGGTTCTAAAATAGATTTTAGCTCTGCATTTCATCCTAAAAGTAATGGACAAAGTGAGGCTACAAATAGTAATCCTAATAACTGGGATGAAAAGTTGCCATTGCTTCAATTTGCTTACAATAACACTTCACATACCACTACTGGTCGTGCACCTTTTGAAATAGTTTTTGGTAAAAAGCTTCCCACTCCCATGTCCCTCACCCAAACCGACATTCCGATGGCTGATTCTATTGCTCAAGATCACGTTTCTATACTTCATGATGTTCACGAGCACATTAGGAAAAGTCAAGAGCGATATACACGTATTATCAATACTAAACGATTAGCCAAAGAATTCAGGGAAAATGATTTTGTATGGTTGCGAATAATTAAAAGACGTCTCAAAAATATTTTGCAGCATCCTAAAATTAAACTTGCACCACGCTATTATGGACCGTTTCGCATTATAGAAAAAATTAATGATAATTCATTTCGATTAGATATTCCATCTCATTGGACTCTACATAATTCTTTTCATATTAACTTACTTAAACCCTTTAAAGGAACTTTACCACTTGCTCCACTTCTTGATGATCCTCCTTTAATTGAAGAACAATCTGAAATCTTAGTTCCTGAGAAAATCATTGATCATGATGTCACTACTACACGCACAGGTACTCAATATCATCGATATTTGTTTAAGTACAAAAATCACTCTATTGAAGAATGTCAATGGATACATAAAACACAATTAACACCTCATTATGACCACTTAATTTCTGCATATCATACAAAAACACATTAATATAACAGCTCCATGATCATTTCCATGCATGTATTTTTACATGGCACATGCCTATTTTCTTTATTCAGTGATGAAACATGTGACTGGCCATCCATGTTTATTCTTTTATCACTATACCTTATGGAATATGTTGAACAATGCATTGTTGGATTGAAATATGGAATAGCCAATGCATTGTTGGATTGAAATATCGAATAGCCAATGCATTGTTGAATTGTAACATGAAATATGTTGGCCAATGCATTGTTGGATTGAAATATCGAATAGCCAATGCATTGTTGGATTGTAACATGAAATATGTTGGGCAATGCATTGTTGGATTGTAACAGTAATATGGAATATGTTGAACACTCCATTACAATTGTTAGAGTGTTGAATTCTTTTATCAACTGAGGTCAGTTGCTTGTCAACTGAGAGGCATGTTGTATATTATTGAACAAGGCATTGTTAAAATGTTAAATACTATTGAACAAGGCATTGTTAAAATGTTAAATTATTAATGTATTAATATGTTTTTGATGTTTTTGATATAGCAGCTGAAGGTTCGTGAGGAGCGTGCAAGGCGTGAAAGGGCGGGCATCAATAATCCGAATAATTATTATTTATTTTGTAAATAAACCTACGTAGAAGGTTCTATTGTTAGAAAAGTAATGGTTAGAATAAGGGTCGTTGTAGACCGCAGTTTCTATTATTTAAAGTAATGGCTTTCTGTAAAAGTTACCAACTTTTAGTTTCACGCCTGCTTTTCGAAGCTGCCCTCATGTAACCACTATTTTCGACGTAATCAAAAGTCCTATAAATACATGCACTCTATGGACTGTCGAAACAGAGTGCGTGGGGGGAGATTGCACCCAATACTGCGTTGTGTCTCGTCTCTTGTTGCGTCTATTCTCTGTGTGTTTTCTGTGTCCGTAATCTCTGTATGCACGTGAGTAAGATCCTGACAACAATATGCGTCAGTATAGCCGTCCGTATGAGCGTCGGTAATTTACTGGGAACTACCGACACGTATACCGACGCCCATACCAGCGCCCATACTGGCAGCGAGTTTTAAACATACTGCAAACCCGAGAGCAAAACTTCACATTTTTGCACGTGTTTGAATACTGTTGGTCTTCTGTCGAACTTGCGCGCGTGAACCAAATTGCAACCTGCATTGTCTTGTGCACACACACACATACACACAGATCTCTCTCTCTACACACATAGACACTCTCTCTCGGCTTAGATCTCACCTCTTGGTAAGTGCTTCACGTACTGTTAGCATTTGTGTTTCTCTATGCTTTATGTTTTATAATTTCTCTTTTCTTTGATTTTGCAGAAGTTCTTTGGCGTCGATTGTTTGGAATTGGACGATAAACGACATACATTACGCTTTGACGACAACAATCCAAAAGAGGGGAATACTTGTAAGTGATTGTTTTATTCTCTATTGATAGAGAGAGAAGGAGAGAGAGAAGGAGAGAGAGAAAGAGAGAGACAGAGACAGAGTGAGAGATAAAGAATAATGAAAGAAAGGAAGATAGAGATAGGAAAATAGAGCATACATACACACACACATTTACACACATACATGTACACACATGCATACATACACACATACATGTACACACATGCATACATACACAGATACATGTACACACATGCATGCTTACATACACACACCTATACAAACATGCATGCTTACATACACACACACATATACACACATGCATGCATACACACACATATAAATTTACACACATGCATACATACACACATGCATACACACATACATACACACACATATATACACATATGCATACATACACATACACACACACATATACACACATACATACACACACACATATATACACACATATACATACATGCATGTATACATACACACACATATACACACATGTATGCATACACACATATACACACATGCATACATACACACATGCATACACACATACATACACACACATATATACACATATGCATACATACACATACACACACACATATACACACACATATATATACACACATATACATTCACACACACACACATATACAAACATGCATGTATACATACACACATATACACACATTTATGTATACATACACACACATACACACACATGTATACACATGCATACACATACACACACATGCATGCATACATACACACGTACACACACATGCACACACATGCATGCCTACATACACACACATACACATACACACACATGTGTACACATGCATACATACACACGCACACATGTACACATGCATACATACACACACATATATACACACATGCATACATACACACATATAATCCTATTTTTATTTTGAAGTTTTTTTTTACATCAAATATATAAAAATAGGATTAGGGTTTTTACGCTATTTACACATACATACACATACACATATAATATATATATACATGTATATACACATGTATATAGAAATATACATATTTTAGGTCTAGATATTTAAGATTAGGGTTTTAGGGTTTAGGCATACATATCACTCAATTATATTTATATTAAGAAAAAATATAGAAAAAAAAGAAATAAAATCTGAATATATAAATAAATATATATATAAAATATGATTAGGGTTTTAGGATTAGGGGTTTAGATTTTGATAGGTGTTTAAGTATTTAGGTTTTAGTATTTTAGATTTAAGTCTAAGTCTTTCTGATTAGGGTTTTAGGGTTTTAATACGTAGATAACATATATACACAAACACACATATACATATAATACATACATACATGTAGATACACATACATACAAAAATATACATATTTTATATTTAAATCTTTAAGATTAGGGTTCTAGGGTTTTAACACCTACATAACATATATGCACACATACACATGCACATATAATACATATATACATGTATACAGAAATATACATATTTTAGGTCTAGATCTTTAAGATTAGGGTTTTAGGGTTTAGACATACATATAACTCAATTATATTTATATTAAGGAAAAATATAGAGAAAAATAAGAAAAAAAATCTGAATATATAAATAAATATATATAAAAAATATGATTAGGGTTCTAGGATTAGGGGTTTAGATTTTTATTGGTGGTTAAGTATTTAGGTTTTAGTATTTCAGATTTAAGTCTAAATCTTTAAAATTAGGGTTTTAGGGTTTTAACACCTACATAACATATATACACACATACACATACACATATAATACATATATACATGTAGATACACATGCATATAAAAATATACATATTTTAGATCTAGAATTTTAAGATTAGGGTTTTAATTAACTATATATATTTAAATATATAAAATTAAATATATAAAAATAGGATTAAGTAAGGAAAAAATCTGAATATATAAATAAATATATATATAAAATAAGATAATTATATAGAGAAATAAATATAAAAAGAACTAGTGTTTTAAATAATTTAATTAAATATATATAATTAAATATATAAAATTAAATATATAAAAATTACGATTACGTAAGGAAAAAATCTGAATATATAATATATATATATATATATATATATATATATATATATATATATATATATATATATATATATATATATATATATATATATATATATATATATATATATATATATATATATATATATATATATATATATATATATATATATATATATATATACATATATATATATATATATATATATATATAATAAGATAATTATATACATAAATAAATATAAAAAGAACTAGTGTTTTAAATAATTTAATTAAATATATATAATTAAATATATAAAAATAAATATATAAAAATACGATTACGTAATGAAAAAATCTGAATATATAAATAAATATGTATATAAAATAGGATAATTATATAGATAAATAAATATAAAAAGAACTAGTGTTTTAAAAAAATTAATTAAATATTTATAATTAAATATATAAAAATAGGATTAAGTAAGGAAAAAATCTGAATATATAAATAATATATATATATATATATATATATATATATATATATATATATATATATATATATATATATATATATATATATATATATATATATATATATATATATATATATATATAAGGTAGGATAATTATATAGATAATAAAATATGATAAGAACTAGTATTTTAAATAAATAAATGAAATATATATGATTAAATATATAAAAATAGGTTTAAATTTAATCATTTTAAATAGAGTGAATATATATACAATACACAAACACACATACTTTTACACCTATATATATGCACATATATATACATATACACATATATATACACATGCATATATATATATATACATGTTTTAGGTCTAGGTCATTTGGATTAGGGTTTTAGGGTTTTAACACCTACATAACATATATACAAACATACACATACAATATAATACATATATACATGTATATACACATGTGTATAGAATTATACATAATTTAGGACTAGATCTTTAAAATTAGGGTTTTAGGGTTTAGGCATACATATAACTCAATTAAGAGGAAAAAAATCTGAATAAATAAATAAATATATATATAAAATAGGATCAATCAAGAAAAATTCCGAATATATAGATAAAATAGGATAACTATATTGATTAGGATTTTAAAATTAGGGTTTTAAGTTTTTTTAGGTATTTAAGTATTTAGGTTAAGTATTTCAGATTTAAGTCTTTAAGAGTTAGATTTTTAGGTTTAATAAAAAACCAAATGTTCTAAAATGTCAATATTATAGCAGATGGCTTCTTTGGATCCTGAACAGAGAATGGCATGTCCTTGCCCACAGTGCAAGTATCAAATTTATCGGAAACGAAGGATTTGTACTGCACATGTTAGAGAGCATGGATCCTTTGATAGGAGTCGAGTGGAAAACCTACGTTATCATTCGCATGGTCCCTCAGGTGAGCAGATGGACCCAAACGACATTGCACCGGTAACCTCTCGTGGACAAAAGACAGAAAAGAAGGACTTAGATGCACAAGCAAACACTAATAATATTACACAGAATGAACATATGGAAGAGATGCTTGAAGCATTTTATGAGATGGACAAAGATCATGATGGTGAAGAAGGTGTCGAGATGGACACAATAGAAATTCCACGATCAGAAGTTGATGAAGAATATGAAAAGATGCGAAGATTAGCTCGTTTACCACTTTACAATGGAGCAAAGATATCCGTACTACGTGCTTAACTCGCGATGCTCAATCTGCAATCCATTTATGGATGGTCAGATAGTAGTGTCACTGAATTGTTCAGGTAAGTGGAGAACAAATTGGCTTTCATTGTTGTATCACAATAACTTCATTTACTAATATCATTTTAATTGTTCATTACAGGCTTCTTAAAGATCAATTTTTGCCAGAGGGCAATGACATGCCTCCAAATCATGGAGATGCGAAAAAACTTTTACAGTCCATTGGAATGGATTATACTAAAATTCATGTTTGTCCGAATGATTGCATTCTCTTTCGGAATGAGTATGAACATCTTCACATATGTCCAAAGTGTGGAGCAAATAGATTTAGAGAAGACGTTGTAGGCTAAGCAATCCCCGCAAAGGTTCTTCACCACTTTCCTATCATTCCACAAATTAAGAACATGTTTAGATGCAAATCTATAGTTGAGCTAATGTCATGGCATACAAAGAGGAGGTCTACAAAGAGCAAATCACACAGACGATTTACTAGGAGTTCCGACCAGCCGATGGACAATCTATTGTCATTTCAGAGTGGATTTTGCACACCGCACCTGAGGTCATGTCCCATCGACGATCAGACGCACGTGATGCATTCAGAGAAGGCTTACCAAAGCCTGTATGGTTAGATGCTGAGGAGTGGGACATGATTCATGACGAGCAGCAGCAGACTCCTGATCGATATCGCCAGCAGCAAAATGCCGCAGTCACACGTTTAGATACGATTGGACCGTCACATTTGGCAGCGACAGATATGACACCATGCGTCATGAGTTTGTAAGTACCATTTCATTTATTGAATTTATTTGTGTTAAATTTCTCATGTATGTTTCTCTAATCTTTTTATATTTGTTTCATGAGCTGGCAATGGGTCGTCCTCCAACACGAACGAAGGAGTCTTACGGATATAGTCATGGGTTGACTGCACTATTGCAGGACTTGGAGGGACGTGGTGTCGTAGTTTCATGGGAGCATTTGTGATGAGGTAATTAATTTATAAACACTACAACATATCGAGGGAATATCGACGGTCAGTGTACCCATGGGCAGCTGTCGGCGTTGGTATACCCCTCGGACAATTTCGGAAAGCCGCTTTGCCTCGGAACCACAGCGTCGGTATAAGCGTCGGTATATGCATCGGTACTTTGCTGGAAATATCGACGCTTATACCGACGCTCTCGTTCTAACCGGGCCCGAACCCAAAACTTGTCATTCTGAGCGTTTTGAATCTAGATCTTCTCCTTTCGGATTTGCATGTGCCAACAACAGATCTATGTTTGTCATCTTCTCTCTCTCTCTCTCCGTCTCTCCTTCCCTTCCCTCTCTCTCTCTCTCTCCCTCCCTCTCTCTCACTATCTCTCTCTCTCTCCCTCTCTCTCTCTCACTCTCTCTCCCTCTCTCTCCCTCTTTCTCTCTTCCTCTCTCTCTCTCTCTTTAAACAGACTATCTTTATAGATTTGAAGTTTTGGTAAGTAGATCGCACATATTGTAGCACTCTTTTTTCTTTTTCTATGTTTTTTCTTTACTCATATGTTTTTTGTTTGGTTTTGCAAGAGATTTTGGGATCAAATCGTAGGAAATTCGACGAAGAAGAACTTCAAGTGGATTTTGATGACCATGATTCAAAAAATTCTCTCTCTCTCTCTTTCCCTCTCCTTCCCTCTCTCTCTCTCTCTCTCTAAACACACCTCTTTTTTTATAGATCTGACGCTTTGGTAAGTAGATTGCACATATTGTATCACTCTGTTTTCCTTCTTTATGTTTTTGCTTTTCTAATATCTTCTCTCTTTAGTTCATAAGAGCTTTTTGAGATCAAATCTTTGGAAATTCAACGAAGGAGAACTTCAAGTGGATTTTCATAACCTTGATTCAAAAATTACATCAATGTAAGTAAGACATATACCACTCTTTTATCTTTCTTTATGTTTTTTTTTCTAATATCTTCTCTCTTTATTTTTGTTTGAGAGAGAGAGAGAGATATGCATATGCATACATGCATGCATGCATATGCATACATGCATGCATGCATATACATACATGCATGCATGCATGAAGGATATGCATATACATACATGCATGCATGCATGCATGAGGGATATGCATATGCATACATGCATGCATGCATATGCATACATGAATATTTATATTTTTGTTTTCTAATCTCTTTCTTTATTTTTTGTTTTCTTTCTTTAAATACATGAATGCATATGCATACATGCATGCATATGCATGCATGCATGCATGCATATGCATGTATGCATACATGAGGAATATGCATATGCATACATGAATACATGAATACATGAATACATAAATACATGAATACATGCATGCATGAGGGATATGCATATGCATACATGCATGCATACATGCATGCATACATATGCATACATGCATGCATGCATATGCATACATACATGAATGCATATGCATACATGAATGCATATGCATACATGCATGCATACATATATTTCAAATATCTTATTTTATATTTTTCTTTTCTAATATTCATGCATACATGCATGCATGCATATGCATACATGCATGCATGCATATGCATACATGCATGCATGCATATGCATACATGCATACATGCATGCATGCATATGCATACATAATTTTTTATATTTTTGTTTTCTAATATCTTTTTTTATTTTTTTGTTTTCTTTCTTTATATTTTTGTTTTCTAATATGCATACATGCATGTATGCATATGCATACATGCATGCATACATATGCATACATGCATGCATATGCATGCATGCATGCATGAGGGATATGCATATGCATACATGCATGCATATGCATACATACATGCATGCATACATGCATGCATGCATGCATGCATATGCATACATACATGCATGCATGGATATGCATATGCATACATGCATGCATATGCATACATGCATGCATATGCATACATACATGCATGCATACATGCATGCATGCATATGCATACATGCATGCATGCATATGCATACATGCATGCATGCATATGCATACATGATGTTTTATATTTTTGTTTTCTAATATCTTTCTTTATTTTTTGTTTTCTTTCTTTATACTTTTGTTTTCTAATATGCATACATGCATGCATGCATATGCATACATGCATGCATGCATATGCATACATGCATGCATGCATATGCATACATACATGAATGCATATGCATACATGCATGCATATGCATACATTCATGCATACATGCATGCATGCATGCATGAGGGAGCTTAAACATGCATATGCATAAAAGCAAGCATATGCATATGTATATGTATACATGTATACATATACAAGCAAGCATATGCATATGTATATGTATATGTATACATGTATACATATGCATATGCATACATGTATGCATATACATACATGTATATGTACATGTATGTATACAAGCAAGCATATGCATATGTATATGTATACATGTATGCATATGCATATGTATACATGAATGCATATGTATACAAGCTTAAGCATGCATATGCATACAAGCAAGCATATGCATACATGAATGCATATGCATACATGAATGCATATGCATACATGAATGCATATGCATATGTATACATGAATGCATATGTATAAAAGCTTAAGCATGCATATATATACATTGGATGAGATAAGATCTTCATATTGCATCAGATGTGATCTCCACGTACACCTTGGGGTGCACATGATCATGATGAATTGAAGATATATCATATCCGTAATGGAGCTCTTTCTCTTCCCATATAGAATTTCTCATGTAAAACCTTTGAGTGAACCGAAGTGACCTACAATGCGCTCCATTGGTTGCCATTCTTTTTAGAATAAGCGATACATATCTAAAAGCTTGCCAAAGTGACGACCGTTTCTACATTAGAACATAGCTTACATACTATAACGATGTATTTGAAGGCATGTTAGATAATTAACAAGTTTTATCTTTTTTATTTATTGGAAGGTATGTTGGATATTTTGCAAGTAATATCTTTTTGTGCGTAAAGGTGTGTTGCACCAGAACGTTTTTCACTAACTTTCCTTCTTTGATTTGGAATAGATTTGGAAGAGATGTTTCTATGACGAGATTACATTGGAGTTTGATAGAGTATAGCAATGGAGGAAATATTGGCTCATATCCTATGAAAACATGTGTCTATGCATTGTTAACAGACCAGTCCACGTTCTACGTTTTTAGAGAGAAAAGAGGTAGCATCGACTCTTATAAAAGTTATAGTCTGTTTTATAATACAAATAAGAAAAGCGGCTTTTTTCTCGTGTGTGAATATCATGTTTAAGGGCACATTATTGGATGTCACATATTATAGTATGCTTCCTTTTGTGTGAATGAGCTTGATCAAGCCCTGATTTAGACAATTGGGAAATGTGCCAAAAGAAATAGCCTCTTTCCACACTACACATAATGGAGTGGCCACCAGATGCTTGAAGGTCTTGAAGAACTCATTGATAAGGCCATCCAACCCCGCACTCTTGCCATTAGGAAGGGAATTAGTTAGCTGCAAAATCTCAGCATCCAAGATGTAAGCTTTGCAAAGAGATTTCAAATTTTGTGGGATTTTTTTGGTTCTAATGCATGAGAAGGGGGCCATGCAATCACATCTGTGAGGAGAAAGAAGCGTGGAAATCCTAAGAGCTTGGTAAAGTGGTTGACAATCAATGTACTATTTTCTTCATCCTTTTTGCATTCAATCCCATTGAGATCCATCATAAACAGAATCGCTTCCTTGGATTGCTTCTTCTTGAGAAGGTTGCACATCTCTTTACTGGGCTTGTCCACCCTACCTATCCCACTGTGGGTGCCATCTAGTGTTGAATGAGGATTTGGCACCTTCATAGACAAAAACCCCAAGGTCTTCTTTAGAAGCGAGAGGACAACTGATGGAGGATGCAATTTCTCTAACAAAACCATACAAGAAAAAGGACAAATTTCGGAGCTCTATCCAAAGTGGACACCATAGCGGCTGACCTATTTGGAAGGAATTCAAGAAACCATTCAAAAAGGCACAAGGTTGTTCTCCATACCGCCTAGGTGAGAGTTTGGAAAGCTTACATCACCATATCATCATTTTCAAAAATCAATAGCACGTGATTAGCTCGCAACAAGTGAGACTTGCTGACACTCGAGCTGCAAGGTAACCACCCCTTAGGAAACTATTGTCGCAAGGATCACTCAAGGATTTTTATCTTACGTTTGGTTCCCATAATTGCAAATTCATCATTTTAAACCAAAAAAAACTGCGAATTTTTCTCTTTTTTTAACTTGACGATTTTAAAAACCTAATTAAGTGGTCCTAAGATTTGATTAACCTATGAATCACCTTTTCGATCAACAATTACTTAGCACAATTTTACCCCTACCCAAAAAAGTAGAACTTCACCCTTTTCGATGAGCAATAAAATCACAGAACTTACTTGGTAAGATGAACTTCCATCCAAACACATACTCAAGCAGAATGATAGTCATATCTTCACATTCCGCATTTCCATGAATCTCCATCTACAGTCCCCAACGCGAGCATATGTCTATGGAGGTAATCTAGGAGTATAAAATAGCCTAAGAAACCTTACCTATCTATCTGTAGGATAATCCTTGAGCTCCAAATGGACAATGTGCTCCAATTCTACTGCGGAACCAAAAATTTCTCAATATCTTGCGTTATGACTTCCCTAGAACTTCCCCTTTTGAAACCTCATTCAATAGTCCACCAACTTCATCAACCAAAATCTTCATTCTTCTTTGTAACTCTCTCTAAAACATAGGTTCCATACTGAGTTCAGGCTGTCACTATTGTGACACCTTCAGGCCATCGGAGCCGAACTCTATGGGATACAAGAACCCCAAGGGCACTATGCCCCTTCACTATTTAATTTTTCTTTTATTAGTTCAGGCTAGGGTGAGTAGGCATAGACAAAACTTCCTCGCAGAAAAACATCATGGTTGTCTCACATCTAGATACAATTCTCTTAGTGAAACTCTATTACAAAAACTAGCCATGCACATCTAACAATATGGTTCAAACTTTCTCCTAAAAATCTTGGTGACCAAGTGTATGGTCACTCCAAAAACTACATCATTAACCTCTTGCATATGTTCATGCAATACTCTCAACAAAGATTTACCGCCTCTATCATCAATGCTTATGACATTTCCTAATGCCAATTACCTAGACTTTTGTACTCTACAACAAATCTCAAAGTTCTCCACCTCTTACAAAGTAACACCTACAACTCACTTCTTTAGGTGCTCGACAATGTCAATCACCCCTTACTCCTTCCTAAAGTTTCTCTGCTGCACCTCTCTCTATTTACTCACCCAATTTAAAACCAAAAACTCTATTCTCTATTCTTATTCTATCCCTCCCTCCCTCTCTCCCTCCCTCTCTCTCTCTCTCTGTGTCCCTCAATGCCATGGCTAACAATACTCCTCGTTGCATATATATACATACATACACATGTATGTATGTATGTATGTATGTATGTATGTATGTATGTATGTATGTATGTATGTATGTATATATGCCTCTCTCTCTCTCTCTTGCATATCGATGCCCATACTGATGCATATATCGAGGCCATGTTTTAAACATATCGGGAACCCTAGAGCAAAATCGAACATTTTGCGTGTGTTTGAGTATTGGTTATCTTCAGTCGAATTTGCATGCACGAACCGAATTATGACCTGCATTGTCTTGTGCACACACACACAGATCTCTCTCTCTACACACATACACACTCTCTCTCTCTATTTAGATGTCACATCTTGGTAAGTGGTGTGCCTACTCTTAGCACAAGTTCTTTGGCGTTGATTCTATGGAATTCTACGATAGAGGACATAGATTATGCTTTGATGACAACGATCCAAAAGAGGGACATACTTGTAAGTGATTATTTTATTCTCTATTGATCAATAGCACGTGATTAGCTCGCAACAAATGAGACTTGCTGACACTCGAGCTGCAAGGTAACCACCCCTTAGGACGTGATTAGCTCGCAACAAGTGAGACTTGCTGACACTCGAGCTGCAAGGTAACCACCCCTTAGGAAACTATTGTCGCTAGGATCACTCAAGGATTTTTATCTTACGTTTGGTTCCCATAATTGCAAATTCATCATTTTAAAGCAAAAGAATCTGCAAACTTTTCTCTTTTTTTAACTTGACGATTTTAAAAACCTAATTAAGTGGTCCTAAGATTTGATTAACCTATGAATCACGTTTTCGATCAACAATTATTTAGCACAATTTTACCCCTACCCAAAAACGTAGAACTTCACCCTTTTTGATGAGCAATAAAATCACAGAACTTACTTGGTAAGATGAACTTCCATCCAAACACATACTCAAGCAGAATGATAGTCATATCTTCACATTCCGCATTTCCATGAATATCCATCTACAGTCCCCAACGCGAGCATATGTCTATGGAGGTAATCTAGGAGTATAAAATAGCCTAAGAAACCTTACATATCTATCTGTAGGATAATCCTTGAGCTCCAAATGGGCAATGTGCTCCAACTCTACTGTGGAACCAAAAATTTCTCAATATCTTGCGTTATGACTTCCCTAGAACTTCCCCTTTTGAAACCTCATTCAATAGTCCACCAACTTCATCAACGAAAATCTTCATTCTTCTTTGTAACTCTCTCTAAAACATAGGTTCCATACTGAGTTCAGGCTGTCACTATTGTGACACCTTCAGGCCATCTGAGCCGAACTCTATGGGATACAAGAACCCCAAGGGCACTATGCCCCTTCACTATTTAATTTTTCTTTTATTAGTTCAGGCTAGGGTGAGTAGGCATAGACAAAACTTCCTCGCAGAAAAACATCATGGTTGTCTCACATCTAGATACAATTCTCTTAGTGAAACTCTATTGCAAAAACTAGCCATGCACATTCTAACAATATGGTTCAAACTTTCTCCTAAAAATCTTGGTGACCTAGTTTATGGTCACTCCAAAAACTACATCATTAACCTCTTGCATATGTTCATGCAATACTCTCAACAAAGATTTACTGCCTCTATCATCAATGCTTATGACATTTCCTAATGCCAATTACCTAGATTTTTGTACTCTACAACAAATCTCAAAGTTCTCCACCTCTTACAAAGTAACACCTACAACTCACTTCTTTAGATGCTCGACAATGTCAATCACCCCTAACTCCGTCCTAAAGTTGCCCTGCTGCACCTCTCTCTATTTACTCACCCAATTTAAAACAAAAAACTCTATTCTCTTTTCTTATTCTATCCCTCCCTCCCTCCCTCCCTCCCTCTCTCTCTCTCTGTGTCCCTCAACGCCATGGCTAACAATGCTCCTCGTTGCATATATATACATACATACACATGTATGTATGTATGTATGTATGTATGTATATATGTCTCTCTCTCTCTCTTGCATATCGATGCCCATACTGATGCATATATCGAGGCCATGTTTTAAACATATCGGGAACCCTAGAGCAAAATTGAACATTTTGCGTGTGTTTGAGTATTGGTTGTCTTCAATCGAATTTGCATGCACGACCCGAATTGCCACCTGCATTGTCTTGTGCACACACACACAGATCTCTCTCTCTACATACATACACACTCTCTCTCTCTTTATTTAGATGTCACATCTTGGTAAGTGGTGTGCCTACTCTTAGCAGAAGTTCTTTGGCGTTGATTCTTTAGAATTCTACGATAGAGGACATAGATTATGCTTTGATGGCAACGATCCAAAAGAGGGACATACTTGTTAGTGATTATTTTATTCTCTATTGATAGAGAGAGAAAGAGAGAGAGAAAGAAAGAGAGATGAGAGAGAGAGATGAAGAGAGAAAGAGAGACAGGAGAGAGAGAGAGAGATAGAGAGAGGGAGAGCTTGAGCATAGGGAACAAAAGGCCAATCAAAATTCTGAATCATGCTAACTCTATCGTCCTTCTTCCTTATCGAGAACTCCACTTTCGGTCTTCTGCGAACATTTCTATCTGACACGATCTTGTGTGAGAAAGCTGAAATGAAATGTGGGAAGATAGGACTCCCACTGCAGTAGAGCCGTGAACTCGAAGAAATCCACATGCCCATCTCCATTCCTGTCAACGCGAGCAATCATCTCCGAGCAGGTTTCCAAGCTGCAAGCTTCTTGCGAATAACCAAGCGATCCCAGGACGTCCTGCAATTCGCTTGCACAGATGAAGCGGTCACGGTCCTTATCAAAAACGTGGAATGCATCTAATAGGTCGTCATCCCCATCATCCTCCTGAATGCTGCAGTTTGACCGGTCTACTAACAGATTGGAGGGCTGACCCTGAAGTTTCACCTTGCCCCTGAGGTTATTATAGATGACACTGAATTGCTCCCCATCAACGTTTTCTCTTACGTCAGACGTCGATCCTGTTACCAGCGATTGGGCACAGACTCCGCTTTCCATTGCTGTAAGGCCTAGCTTCTCCATAAGCCTGCAAATCTCGTGTTTACTCACGACGCCGTCCCCATTTTCATCAAAAATTCTAAAACTTCCCCGAGCGATCTGGTTGTCAGCAGATGAGGAATGACCACTAGACTTCCGCAACCTTCTGTTCTCTTCTGGCCTACACTGGCGAAATGAGAATGACTTCACCACGGACTGAAAATGCCACAAATCCGAACATAGATCTAAAACATCTGCAGACAGGTGTGATTCCATCATTTCTTCAGCAGTATCACACGATTCTGTCTCCCACGGCTCACACAAGCTCCGTTCGTAGCTGGCGATGGTGTTCTTGACGAGAATAATCTTAGCAGAAACGCTCGGATCACAGAATGTTGTGTGATAGAATGAAACGTGAAGCAATGCACAAGGACAGTGCGTCGACGGCACTATAAATACAGGAAATTTGCCGCTGTCTGAGTTCTTTCGGAGGAATTACCTCGACATAACTTCCGGAAGTCTATGCTGATCTTTGACTTGTTATCAGTCAACATCGGACTTATGAAGCTTTTCCAGGAAGTTCTTCTTTTGCTCCGCAAATGATGTATTCCAAACGGCTTTTCACTTGAAGATCTATTATGTTACACGTTGATCAATTTATGTGAAAGAAAAGAAACTTCTTCAAGCCAAGCCATTCAAGGAGGAAGAAAATATTAGAAGGAACCAGAAAACGTTTAAAACAGATCTTGCAAGTATAGTTACGCTAATGAATATGATGGACTTAAGAGCTTCATTAAATTCTAGTTATTTCAACTTGTCATTTTGCGTTCAAGAATTTGACATGGTGTTTCTGTCCCTGAACTTGAGGTAGCTTCCATCTTTTTCTATTATGGCACAGAACTTATTATCAGTGTTCCTAGATCCTATTCCAAGTTCCGCTGTCAAAAGAAACTGCACAAGAGCAAGAGTCAATCCCAGTAACCGACGCATCGTCTTCAAAATCGGTGAAAAGTACAAATCAAGCAGATCAAGCATGGGAAATTTTATCTAAAGCAGCCATTTCTCTCCCTCTTGGCCAGTTACTTGCACTAGTACCAAGAGTTCAGCAACAGTTTCAGCAACAGTTCAGTCCTGAGTCTGCCTGCATTCCAGCAACGGCAACAGTACAACCAAAAACTAACTCTACGGTGGATCACTCGGTTCCTTTAATTACGGTATGGTACAAAAATCATAAAATTACTCAAGTATTAATTGATGGTGGGTCCGGTGTAAACATAGCTACTGCAGCACTTTGTAAAAAGTTAGGATGGACCGAAATTGAACCTGTGTAGTTTTTTGTTAGAATGGCCGACCAATCCGGAGTCCATCCAGTAGGACTCGTATGGAATGTGCCAATCACTTTGCAAGGAACCACTCTTAAGATGACTTTAGTAGTTCTAAGACTACCGGAGTCTAGTCTTGATTATAACCTTCTTTTCGGCCGTCCTTGGCTGAAACAAGCTAAGGTTATACAGGATTGGTCCGCACAAGAACTCACTTTCAAAGACAATAACCGAAAATATGTTGTAAAATTAGATGCTATTCAGCCCTGTGAAGTACATGCTAGACCTTATGTGGCAGAACCAGTTCACATGCTAGATGGTTTATCCGATGACGAAGAAGAAGAATTTTTGAAGAATAACATAGATTTAATTTCCTTAGGGACTGTTGATTTACAATCTGTTGTAGATCACTGGAATTGGGCAGTTTGTACGGTGATGCCTTTGATCGAAGAAGTAGAAACAGAAAATACTACTGCTAAGGATGAAACTGCTATACAACAACTTTTACAATCAGTCGATGATTCAAAAAAACCTCGTCAATTCTATGTTCCAGAAGTTTAGTTGATCACATATAATTTAGGGGATGAAGTTAATCCACGACCTGTCAAAATAAAGGAAGGATTGTCTGAAGTTCTGCTCATGCATGCACACCGAAGTTATGAGGTTATCATCTCAACGTCGGGCGATGATTAGTAATTTCGATTGCTTCCCGCTGCAAAGCATCTACTTAACCTTTTTCGTTTCGCTATTAATCGCTATTGTGTCTGTGTGATCTGTGTGTTTGTGTTATCTGTATATCCTGTGCACTTGCGTTCTTGTGCCTGCTATTCGTCTTCGCGCCATGGAAGCATTAGCAAACTTTGCTGCGTTTCGTGATGGACTCCCTGCTGATGTAGGTGAGTTCCTGCGCATCCGTGGGTTAGTCAATTTTGCTGAATTGCCTTGGCATTCAGTGGATTGCCACCCTTCTACGCACAAATCATCGCTGCCATCGCTCCCACACCTGCTATGGAGTAGAGTTGGCCTATCACTTCCCTGCCCTCTCGTACCGTAATTACCCTCCAAACCTTTGTTGATGCATTTCGGCTTTCTCCCCAAGGTCGGGAGAATGGCCCTAATCTGTTGTTAGCCACAATGAACCAATTATTCCCTAGGCACTCTTCCAACGAATACGTTATCCTTTGTCGCCCCGAGCCCAAACGATCAGCATTACAATTTTTAGTTGCCATCTTGAACCTGCAAAAGCGCACATATGGAATACCTGTAAACTTTGCCTCATACTTTTTCCGCCGCATTCACAGAGAATGCGTTTCAATCATCAAACAGGTCAATAAGGGAGATATGGCACGATCGAGATTACCGCATATCATCTCTTTTCTGTTTCCGACTATCCAAGCAGCACAACCACCACCCCGAGGACCCATTCTGCACCATGAAGAATCTGCACAGATCTTAGAAGATGATGAAGAGGATGTCAAAGAGATTTTCCACCTCCTCCGCCGCAAAAGAATTAGAATAAGTTCATTTGATAGTGAAGTACAGGGTTCAACCGCAAATGATAAAGCAGATAACAATGAAGAGGAACGGAATGAAGATGAGACTTTCCACGACACCGCAACATCAATTCATCATGATTCATCAGTGCAGTCTTCTTCAGAGAATACCCAAGAGCATGAGGATACCAACAACTCTGCAGATAATTCTACTAAAGAACAATCTGAGCAACAATCTAAACAGGAAAAGAAATAGGATGAACAACCTATAATTAAAGAAATTTTTGAAGAACTGCTTAGAGGAGTGGAGTCTACAGCTGCCGACCCTGATGACACTACACAACCAACCACCGAAAAGGTAATCGACACAACTACTATTCTTCTTACTCATCCACCCGAACCTCCAATTCAGCCCACCATCCCTGTTCCACCCATTGTCACTGAGGAACCTATCGCTTCATCATCCTCGTCACCAAAATATTCTCCACCAAATTCCCATCAGCTCCTCACAGCCTCTTCATCTCAACCCCATCCTCATCTTCTGGTTCCTTCCATTCCCATGATTTCTGAGCTTGCAACCATGGATCAATTGCTTATTCAGCTATCGCAGCAATTACCAGTACAGATGAAAGAAGTCACTGATAACATTGAGGATGAATTACAACATAAGGATGATGTCCTAGAAGCAGACATCACTCCTCTATAGGAAGAGATAGATGCGGTAAAAACAGAAAATCATCAGCTGCACTACCAGATTACTCAGCTCCAGGCCAGAATTTTAGAACAGGACACTATAATCAATCAACGAGATATTGCACTAGCTGAGGTTAAAGAAAAAGATGACTTGTTAAGTGTTGTAGATGTCGAAATCACACAGCTGAAACAAATAGCCGAAGATAAGGAAGATGCATGAATAGCTCTGGGCAATCTGTTAGAAGAAACCAGACAACAGCTAATTGAAGCAGTACAGAAAGGACAAGAGATGGCAGATTTGCTTAAGAAGACTAATGAAGAACTCCAGAGAAACAAGTCTAATTTATTTGAAGTAAACAGTATTCTTAAACAGAAATTGACCGGAGAAGCGCAATTACAAAAAGAGATCGCAAGTACCCGCCGAGAGCGCGACGCCTATTACAAGACAATCCAATTTCAGAATCAGGAGATAGAAAGAAGAGAATATCAACTCGATACACAGAAAGAAAGATTATCCAACATTGATAAACAAATTGCCGACATGAAGGTCACTAGGGATGCAGCTCTTTCGAATGAATTTTATTTACAGGAAGATTTTCTACAGACTCAAGCAAAAGGTTTGATGTCCCAGGTCATTTCTTTAAGTTCAGTATGCACAGATGCTCAGCTAGTAGAACCAGACATTTTGAAGCAGATGATAGAATCATTAAAGAAGAAAATTTTCTGGACTTTTAGATTAGCAAGATCAATGTAGGATTTTTTGTATACCTGCGGGTTCGAGTCCACTGTGCGTGCCAGTGTTAGTCGGTCGCCGGATTGGCAATTGTAAAGACTGAATCTTTTCATATTCCGCACGAACAAAAGGTTGTTACAATGATGTTTGTAATCTTTATAAATCAATGAAAAAGAGATGCTTCGGTGATGATCAGTGGGATCACGAGACTGTCTGTCTGGGTGATTGATCTGTAACATTGCTGTGGTGTCCGTTGAGTAATTCTGAGTATTTTGTTCTCGTCGCTATCTTGTTTGTTTATCGATACCTGTTCGATTTGTGATTTACATAGACGACCAAAAGATCGCCAGACTGTCTGTCTGAGCGAATCGTTCTGTGTAGTTTCCGTTGTGATTGTTCTGATAATGCTGCATACTCTTGTGTCTCTTTGTTTTGTTGATGTTCTGTAAGTTCTTTGATGAAGCCCATGCTCCAGTAATGACAGTTCAGTGCTGTGTGGTTGAGAATTCTGAATCATCCTGCGTCTTCTGTTCTGGTGGATTATTCACACCTGCACGGTACAAATTGAGTTACTGTTATTAACTCTGTTGTGTACGGTAGTTTGTGTTGGATCAGTTCTTTAAGCTAGACAAAAGTAATCTTGTATTACGGTACTGAATATTGCCTGTGCTATACGCTGAGAGAGCATTAACTGGAGTGTGTTTGATAAGCTTTGGAAGAGTCCGATTACAGATAGTAAGATTGTGAAGCATAAACAGATTCTTGATAGAGTTCTTGAACATTAATATATTGTTGTGTATGAAGTGGTTATTTTGGGGAAAATCAAGCATAGAGCCTGTGTTTAACAGACCCCTTCCACTCCCAAGAACCCGAATAGATGTTTAAACATGCTTCTGACGACAAGCGACGTTTAACAACATCGATATAATTGTCGGTATGAGCGTCGGTATATACGTCGGTAATATCAACACTCTTAACAATGGTTATACCGATGCCTCTGCTGGGTGTACCGTCCCGTATACCGGCGCCCGGTGGGTGTACGGATGCTTATTCCGATGACATTACTGGGAGTACGGTCGCTTATACCGACAACCATATCTCCAAAAAAAATTTTGGGCAGAGTGTGTTGTCCTTTGCTACGAAAACATTACCATGATGTTTCTTAGCAAAAGACAATACACTTTGCCCCAAAAACAAAGCGATTACATGGGATGTGTACTCTAATGTCAACCGAAATATGATTTCATAAAACAGAATATTATTGGACACAAAAGAGATAATCAGAATGAACCATGAACCATGAACCATGTACAAGAAGAGTTATATATTTCATAAATGAAGCATGTACAAGAGTGTGGCAAACCACTGTCATATATGACACTTTTACAAAATGTGGCAAAGCATTGCATTGCCATATAAAAATCAAATACAAAATTTTGGTGTACCACTGCCATACACATGCAAAGGACGTTCCATATCAACAGTCCTGCAACAAAGAACATTAATGAAATGAGATAAATTCACATGAAATTTACAACCAACAAGTAAAACCCAAGTTTATAAATTCATCACCTCATGGAAAATGCTCCTATGAAACAACCGCACTGCATCCCTCTAAGTCCTCCAAGTCAATCCATGATGATATCCATAAGCCTCCTCCATTCGTGTTGGAGGACGACCCCTTTCCAGCTTCTGCAACAAATATACAAAAACATTAGAGGAACATACATGAGAAACTTAACACAAACAAATTAATTAAACCAAATGGTACTTACAAACTCGTGACGCATCGTGTCATATCCACCGCTGCCCAAATGTGATGGTCCAACCATATCTAAATGGGTGGCTGTGGCATAACGCGGCTGGGGATATTGGTCACGAGTCTGCTGCTGCTCATCGCGAATCATATCCCACTCTTCAGCATCTAACCATATAGGATTTGGTAAGCCTACTCTAAAAGCATCATGAGCCTCGAATCATCGATGGGACATAACTTCACGTGCGATGTGTAGAATCCACTCTCAATAGGCAAGATGCTTCCCATCAGCTGGTCTAAACTTCTGATAAATCATCTCTGCAATATAATTCTTCCGATCTTTATCTTTTTTAATCAAGTTGAACATGATAGAGTGTCCAAATTGTATGGAGCAAAGCTGTTGTATACGCGCACACATGGCTTTTCCGACGGCATCCATCACCGAAGCTCCATTTTGAATACTATACACCTTGGAGTCATCATGGTCATGAGCACCCCAAGGTGTACATGGTGTTCCACGTGGTGTACCACGTGGCATACCTACATCTGAGGTACTCGTCCTAGGAGTAGAAGTACGTGACACAACGTCCATCGCACTACCTCCACAATAGCCACCTCCTCCAGACCTACCTATAGATCCACTATTAGAACCTCCTACTCCAAAGCATGACCTCAACCTAGGAGACGGGCGAGCACCGCTATCACGGTGAGGTGTCGAACGCACACGTCTGCTACTAGAGCCAGTCGGGGATGGTTGAAAAGCTGGTTGTGGTGGAGTCATAAAGCTAGGAGACATACCTCCGGCGAGAGTAGCACCACCCAGAGGAGTGACACGGCCAGCAGGAGTGACACCAATAGGAGTGACACCAGCGGAAGTGAGGCTGAGAGGAGTGAGACCGATAGGAGTGAGGCCGCCTGGAGTGAGGCCGGGGGGAGTGCTACCATGAGCGATCCAATGTTGTGAGGCAACGGCCATATATGCAGAAGGTACGTGAGAGATGAACTCTAAGATCTACTCCTTTGTCATGGAATGTGGAGTGTCTGGAGGACTGTCTCGCATCCTGCTCTATAACAAAAGAACTCAAATAATTAGTATATGATAATCAAGGTAATATAGAGAAATGGTACTAAAAAAAACTAAAAAAACAACTAGAAAAAGAAAACAAAAATTAGTACGTACAAGTGTTTGATTCAAAACCCCTCTATTCTAGCATCCTCTTGGAGATCCGATGCACCTAGAACATCTTTCTCTATATTGACGACTTCTAAATCACTTGCTATGCTGGTTTCTTCCTGATT
Organism: Ceratopteris richardii; assembly: GCA_020310875.1. NCBI lineage: Eukaryota > Viridiplantae > Streptophyta > Polypodiopsida > Polypodiales > Pteridaceae > Ceratopteris > Ceratopteris richardii. The sequence continues at coordinate 55,639,047 of CM035437.1, read as the reverse complement.
ATCATCTACTACTTAATCCTGTATTTTGTCTTCTTCAATGACCTCTTCTTCTCAAGCAATGATCTCTTCCTCCTCAACTATCCAATGAATCTCTGAGTCCACTAGAGATGGACTTTCTTCTACATCTATGTTCTCACAAATTTTTCTACTACGTGGGGTGACTTGTAAAACAAATAGCCACTCTCGTTCTTTTGAATATGGTATAAAAACTACTTGTTCATAGTCTGCGGGAAGTACAAATATATCTCTTTCATACGTCCATAATTTTGTGGAGTCGACTTGAAACAAACCGCTTTTATCCCGCCTCACTGTTGCATTTCTTCCAGAGGTGACTACTTTGAACCATTCACATAAAAAAAAGTAATCAAACTTCCTAAAAGATAGTTTCAAGATATCTTGAATCATTCCACAATAATCTACCTGGCCTTCTTGCACATTATCATCTCTTGCACTCGCTCTACTTTTTCGCAAAAAGTTCGCCATCACCCCACTATTAAAAGTAGACCGGTTTTTATCGATTTGTGCGATCCAAAAGTGTCTTCCATGAGACCATAGTGCACCTTTTTAGTATACTCCCAATTACATCTCTCTGCGAGTTCTTCTTCTTCTTCTTCAGAGATATCTTCACCCGTTGCTTTTTCTTGTGAAACCGCTGTATCTAGCCATTGCTCATTGGAAAAGATGGAAGAGGTCGAAGAATTTCTCAAAGAGAAAAAAATCGAGTGGAACGATTCCTTTGAAACTGATCTCTTTCCTTTGCGTTGGTCTCCTTGGCAAGCTCATACTTTTCTAACCACTTTTGCATAGGCTCAAAGTTAACTATGAAAAAATTCATTGCCTTCTCTCTAAAAGTTGCATCCATTTTTCTTTGCAACCCTTTACCTTGTGGTTCATTGCCTACGAGAGGAACGTCTTCATCGTCGCTCCATAACCACGGCATTTCTGGATCCAACATACGTAGAAACTCAGTTATGAATACAAGCGACTCTTGTACAAGCCCTAGCTTTGCCATGCTACCCTGTAGATGTGCTCTCTATTGAACAAACCTTTTTAATGTCTTCATAAAGCGCTCTAAGAAGAACAGCCATCAATTATGGATAGTTCCTGCTATTGCAACTTCATCACCTCGCTCTTGTAAGTCCTCCCTTTGTGCTTTGGTTTCTTTCTTTCTGATCAAAGTCTTCCAAACAATCTCTCCCACATTCTTAAAAAAATATGCATCAGGTCTACCAAATGATTGATCAATAATTCACTCCAATAAGGAAGTTCATAAAAAATGGACAACCGTTTTATGCCAGCGATTGGAGTTTCTGAATCCCATAGTTGTTTCCAATCGCTAGCTTTCATTTGGCGTTCCACTTGACAACCAATTTGTCCTTCACATAAAACATGTCCATCAGGCAAATATCTATGGTATCCTTCATAGACAATTTTACACAGTGCTTTGGAATAGTGTGCTTTGAGTCATGGTCCACATAAAGGACAAGCATGGTAACCCAAAATCGATAAACCTCAACATTCACCATAACCATGCCAATCATGCATCGTCCACATAAGTAGGCCTTTCACTCACACGTCTCTTCTTCTTATAGGGGAATTCAATGGATGGAGCCACCATAAATAGTTAGCTCATAAGCCAAGAAGAGATCCCCGTCATTAGTTCAATATTCCATTTGTATGAGTGTAATGAATTTTGGCATTAATTATAACAAAGAAAAGGAAAAGGGTGTGTTTGTCACCCATGGGCAACCACACCACTTGGGGGAAATCTTAAAATATCGAGCCACAATGGGGAGGCCACCCCTATGTGATCACCTCTTCGAGGGAAGCTTAGGGTGGCCAACTCATGGTGCATGCTTGTTAGCCAACCACGATTGCTTCTTCACAAAGAGTGATGGATCTACAATACTCTAATTATATCCACATTTTACTGAATAACCTACAAGTGTTTGGTTCAAAGTCTTTGATGACTGATTAAGCCCATAGAGGGCGTTCTTAATCCTACATCTACATATTTACTTCAAACCTTGTTCTTGACCTCTCTAGGATCACCGCTAATTACTTGTTTTATTAGTTAATTAGAGCATCAAATTTTCAAGAGAGCTTATAGATTGAAATATGTATCTTTAGTGGATTGGATGTAGCTACGACTTGGATTACATGATGCGTTCTTTACTAAAAATATCCACTCAGTGCCTTTGATGGGCAAAGAAACATGGAGATGAGAAATTGAAGGTGTTTGATTCTCACTTGGAAAAGGGCTCCCTATGATTTAAAGAGACGATAGGGGAAAATTTTCAAAAGGAGAGAGGAACCCAAGCTAGAGAATAGAATTGATATTTAGAGGAATAATTCTAAGAATGATGAGGAAATGAAAGATGCCTAGAAACATGAGGGGGGATCAATATGGCTAGATAGAGCAAAGGGAGAAGAAACAAGACGAGAATCAATAAGAGGAGCAATAGTGGGAGGAGCGCTATCAAGAGGAATAGTAGCAACAAAAAAAATATCCACAACAATAATATCATCAAGAAGAGCAACAACAACAACAACAAAAACAACAATAGCAAAATAAAGAATTAGAGCAAGAACAACAAGAGAGCAAACAACAAAAACAAAAAAACAATGGTAAGATCACCGAAAAGAGGAAGAACAACAATAAAAACAAGATTAGGAGCAACAAAAAGAAGATAAAAAATAGCAAGTACAAGACAAGATGAAGGAGAGTAGTAATAACAACATAAAGAATAGATTTAGCAACAACAACATGAAATAGCAACAACCACAAAAAAAAAAGCAAAATAGAAACAACCAAAAAAAAAACTAGTAGGAGAACAATGAGACGTGTTAAGGGCATCATCAAAGGAAGTAGAATAAGTAGCTTCAACTTAAAGAGGGTGTCAACAAGAGCAACAAAAATAGCAAAAAAAATGACAAAGATCACTACATGCAATAGAAGAGTTAATGTCAGTTTAGAGAAATATCCTGATGGAGGATGAAGAAAAGGGGAAAAGCGCATGTGTTCTATTTAAATTTGGTTCTAATATCCCATAGAGGGAGGATTTTGGAACTGTATTATTTGGTGGAATATTATTTGGAACTGTATTATTTTGGTTCTTATATCCCATAGATGATGGATTGCTCTAGAAAAATCCCTTTTATAAAGATCTCCATGGTAATAAGTGAAGGTGATGTCCATGCTTTCCCTTGACATCATAATTTCTAGGCATGATAATCATAGCAACTTCGGCATACTAAGAACAGACCATGATAGAAGTTCTACAAAGACATGCACACTTTAAGAAGTTGTGCACATGAATAATATACTCGTAGGTACCAACTGCTAGAACTTAATTAAGATAAACATTAAAAAAAAAGAATAGAAAACAAAATTAAGAATTAAATACACAATAAAAAGCCATTACTACTTTCCACGTGTCTTTTGTGGCTTCTATAACAGCCATCAACTTGTCTGCATTTTGTCGTTGGCTCCCTTCTGCTAAAGTACCTATTATTCGTTCAAATAAGAAAAGTTTCCTTGTTATCTATCTTTTTCTTAATATGCAGATTATGGTGATTCTCATACTAATGAATATGTTGATATGATGACGAAGTTTTTTCTGAAGTACAATGTTCTAAAGAGATTGTGCTTCACTTGACAATATTTTGGGGGGTCTTTCATACATTCATTGGAACCATCTCACATGAGAGAATGAAAAATATAACGTTATGTGAGGTAATCATTACTTGATCATCTTCAAAGTTCAGCAAAAACTTATAAGTGATCATCGATGGTTATAAAAACACTACATGTTATCATCATTCCATTTATAGCTTAAAAAGGCTCCCTTGTCTTCCATTCTTTACATCGACTTTATAGATCTGATCATAGAATGTCTCTTCCTATGTAGAATTTCTCATGTAAAACCATTGAGTGAATGGAGGTGACCATTGGTTGCCATTCTAACATCTTGCCAAAGTGACGAACGTCTCTACATTAATAGAACATAGCTTACATCAAGTATCCAGGACCGCAATGAGCAAGAAGGCAACAGGTATTAATGATGAATTGATGGATAGTAATCTCTTCCTAGTAGCAACTTAGGCTAAATGGTATGATGGAATTCTCCATTTTCTCACTACTAGAAAACTTCCAGAACACTTAACACCTATAGAAAAGAGAAGATTACTCCTTAAAACCAAAGCGTACTCACTTATGAATGGGAATTTATATAGATATTGTCATGATGGTATCTTGAGAAAGTGTGTTTATCCAGAGGAGGTGAACCTTTTGCCAGAGGTAGCACACAGTGAAGGGCATCAAAAGGGGGAAGATTTGGCTCATAGAATCATCCACAAAGCACTATGGTGGCCTCATAGCTATCAAGATGCGATCAAGTTTGCTAAAGAATGCCACATTTGCTAGAGATGTGCTCCTACGCCAACGAGATTGAATTTCCAACCACTAGTCATATCTACAGGATGGCTCCCATTCGAACGATGGGGTCTTGATCTCATAGGACCAATTAGTCCAACTCGTCAACCTAGGGGTAAGAAGTATATTTTGATGGCCACGTGTTATGCAACTAAATGGATAGAGGCTAAAGCCATTGTGGACTGCACAACCTTAACAATAGCTAAGTTTTTATATAAACGTATTTTCTCAAGATTTGGTTGCCCACTCGAAATCACTAGTGATATGGGGACACATTTTGTAAATCAATTGCTTCAATTTATATTTGACAGGTACAAGGTTTTTCATAAAAAGTCTTGTGCCTACTATCTGAGGGCAAATGGCCAAGTAGAAAGCTCCAATAAGATTTTGATTGGGTTGTTGCACAAATTGTCTTTTGGTCATCAAAGCTTTTGGCCAGAAGCATTGATCGGTGCAATTTGGGCTTTCAAAACTACAAGATGGGGAACCATTCGCGAGAGTCCATTTCACCTAGTATATGGAAAAGAGGCATTAGCACCATTCAAATTTATTATCAAAAGATAAATTGGAGCCAGAACCATTGGAATTGAACCTACCATTAGGAGACTGGTGGAATTACAAGAATACAGAGAAGGAGAAATGCAAAAACTTCAGGTAACAAAAGAAGAGCGCAAAAGACTGCATGACAGGTATTTTAGGACCAATGAAGTATAGGAAGGATCCTTGGTTTTGGTGCATCAAATCCTAGCAATTTCAACCAAATTAGTCTGTAGCACGATGCAATTCTCTCTCTCTCTCTCTCTCTCTCTCTCTCTCTCTCTCTCCCCATAGCTCCAACCCTCGCCTAGTCTCCCTCCCACCTATGTAGTCCTCTCTCTCTCTCTCTCTCTCTCTCTCTCTCTCTCTCTCTCTCTCTCCTGGCAACCCCATAGTCCCACCCCCCCGCCTAGTCTCCCTCCCACCCATGCAGTCCCCCCCCCTCTCTCTCTCTCTCGCCATTCCCTCTCTCCCCCATCCGCAACCCCCTCCTCTCTTCCCCTGCCATTACCTCTCTCCCCCACCCCAACCCCTGCCTCTTCCCCCCGCCATTCCCTCTCTCCCCCACCCACAGTCCGTGCCTCTTCCCACCGCCATTCCCTCTCTCCCCCACCCATAGCCCCTAGTCCCACTCAGAGTCCCCCACCCCCCCTCGCGTAGTCCCACCCGTCTCTCTCTCTCTCTCTCTCTCTCTCTCTCTCTCTTTTCCCCATAGCCCTTACCCACTATGGTTTGCAAAAGCAAATACTACTTCTCATTTTTTATATGAATAGCTTACACTACTATAATATGATGGACGAATATATGATGCTGATCGTAAGAAATTGAAGGAAAATTTGACCAGTTGTGAACCTCTTAATATGACATTTCAACTAAAATGAGATACACAGATCCAACAACTAAGAAAGGGGAGGATCTTGTGATGATAGCGATGGAGGGTTCAACCATTGTGAATGGAAATGGTAGCGATGGAAGCTTCATATTTTCTACAGTCCCAATTACCCCTCCACCCTCCCTCCACTCCACCCACCGCAACCCCAACTCCACCATCCCTCTACTCCACCCTCGCCCAACTCCACCCACCCTCCACTCCACCCACCCTCAACTCCACCCACCCTCCACTCCTCAACTCCACCCACCCTCCACTCCACCCACCCTCAACTCTACCCACCCTCAACTCCACCCACCCTCCATTCCACCCTCTCCCAACTCCACCCACCCTCAACTCCACCCACCCCCAACTCCACCCACCCTCCACTCCACACACACTCAACTTCACCCTCCCACCACTCCACCCTTCCCCAAATCCACCCACCCTCCACTCCACCCACCCTCAACTCAACCCACCCTCCACTCCACACACCCTCAACTCCATCCACCCTCCACTCCACCCTCTCCCAACTCCACCCACCCTCCACTCCACCCACCCTCAACTCCACCCACCCTCAACCTCACCCACGGAAACCTCAACTCCACCCAACCTACACTCCACTCCACCCTCTCCCAATTCCACCCACACTCAACTCCACTCCACCCACAGAAACCTCAACTCCATCCACCCTCCACTCCACACACCCTCAACTCCACCAACCCTCCACCCACACTCAACTAGACCCACGACAACCTCAACTCCACCCACCCTCCACTCCACACACCCTCAACTCCACCCACCCTCCACTCCACACACCCTCAACTCCACCCACCCTCCACTCCACACACCCTCAACTCCACCCACAACAAACTCAATTCCACCCACGGCAAACTCAACTCCACCCAGCCACCCTCAACTCCACCCACGCTGCCTTCCACCCTCTCCCAATTCCACCCACCCTCAATTCCACCCACCCTCCAGTCCACACACCCTCAACTCCACCCATGGCAACCTCAACTCCACCCACCCTCCATTCCACCCTCTTCCAACTCCACCCGCCCTCAACCCACCTTCCACTGCACACACCCTCAACTACACCCACCCTCCATTCCACCCTCTCCCAACTACACCCACACTCAACTCCACTCCACCCACGACAACCTCAACTCCACCAACTCTCAACTCCACCCACCCTCAACTCCACCCACCTTCCACTCCACACACCCTCAACTCCACCTACCCTCCATTCCACCCACCCTCAACTCCACCCACCCTCAACTCCACTCCACCCACGACAACCTCAATTCCACCCACCCTCCACTCCACCCACCCTCAGCATATTCTAGGGGTAAAACATTCACTATTGTGTGTTGTGCTCCCAAATTCTTCTTCTTCCTTCAGCTATTTGCGTGCTTCCGTAGACATCAATCTCCAACAATTGGAATCAGAGTAGATCGCTCCTTCATCTAGGGCATCGATGAAACCCCTCCAATCATAGTCTCAGAATCGCATGAAATTTGGTGAGCACTGTCAGCGTGATTAAGAGATCAAAACGGCTTCACTTTGTGGTGCCAAAATCACGATCTGAGCTCGTTTTCACCTCCGAATGCAATATCGTAATGCTTGTGTAGGCAAGTTCACCTTTTTGTGCCAAAGATATATACAGGTTTCAGTTCAGCAGTGTAGGCATTTCAAAGTTTGCTACATGTTTAGTAGAACTCGATAGGGTAGTTCTATTACTTTTTGAGATACAATCAATTTTATGCATCAAGGTATTTAGCCTCACGTGAACACTACTAGAATAGGTGACCTTGAAAGAAGTGCTAGTAATTTTTCATTCTTGATCATAGAACTCCTTCCTCACATGGAGCCAATGGTGCAAACGAGGGCTTCACACATTTGGATGATAAGGTATGTCGAGATCTATGCCTTGGTTGCCACCTTAGCTATAAGTCTTGGAGAAAGCAACTTCAAGCCACAAAGTTTCAAGAATCGGCCATGTGAGTAGAATCCACTACAAACCACAAAGTGCCAAGAATTTTCATGGAAGTGGGGCCACTCACTGCAAGCCACAAAGTGTTGTGAACCGGCCATGCTCACTTTGCTTGCAAAACAATAAATAACTTTTGCTATGAACTGGTTTGATACTAGTGAAGTCGTGATTTGGCAATGCACTGCCACAGTGGATTCCCCTTTGTGAAAGATTCAATAAAATACCCTCACATTAGAAAACTGAGCTCCAAAGGACATGCATAGTACTTCATTGCATCTATGAGACACGCTGAAACTACATAGTACAAAAAGAGTAGGAGCTGAGATTTTCTGGATTTTAAAAGTGCATTTGAACTCACTGTCCATGGCTGGCTAGATTGCTATATGCTTTATTAAAGAACATATAGATGGCCATTTGGTCTTTCAGTCTTTCACATGGACACAAGCCGTAACAATCTCCCACCAAAGGTAATCTCCCACCAAAGGTAAATATGGCCAAAGTAAATTATGGGAGAAAAAAAATAAAGAATGATCATAAGAGATATCTCAATGTAAGTATACAAGATAAAGTTGAAAATTCCTTTTATAAACATCCTTTGAAACTAATGATTTCTACTAATGATGTAAAATATGAGGGAACCGAATCATCTACGAAAAACTACGTACCATTTGGAGTCATAGAATACAGATAATTTGTAATACAGTAGAGCCTTTGTTTTTCTTCGAGTTCACGGCTCTACTGCACTTGGAGTCCTATCCTCCCACATTTTAGCTTGCTCACACAAGATCGTGTCAGATAGATATGTTCGCAGAAGACCGAAAGTGGAGTTCTCGATAAGGAAGAAGGACGATAGAGCTAGCACAGCTCGGTTGTGAACGACAACTGGATGGGAAGGTCACAAACTCATTTCCCATCATATGGTGCTATCTCGACAGAGAAAATTGCATATATTCAAGTAGCTCGTCCAAGGTATCTGCACAAATTTGTATCGTACCATGGAGGCCAGCAAGGTTAGAGAGAAGATCATACATGCCTTTTTGGCATGCATCCATTAGAATGAGGATGAATCCATATCCATTGATTGTCCATTCTTGACTCCACTTTCTGCACAAAACTCTTGTAGCTCTCGACAGAGTTGTGTCATGTCTTTTGCTTGGGTGTGCTCTTCTTTTTGTAGTTCTAAGGCTTAGATTTCTCATCGTAATTGTTCTATTTCCTTCTCTTCTTCCTTTTGGAGCTTAATCCTCCTTAGTTTCTCAAGTTTCTTCCTCAATTGGGCTACTAGATGCTGAAGTTTCATGGTGTAGGGAAGGCTAGAAGACCCGACTCCATATTGCTTCCGAATTTGCTCTAGCCTTGTTGTTGTGGTAGTGAGTTCCTCAATGCTTGTTGTATGAAGGATCAATTACTTTATCTTGCATTGGGTAGAAATTGGCAGTTGCTTAGAAAGCCACTTTTTGACAAAAAGAACATGAGGAGGTTATTGAAAAATTAAGCAATCGTATCCCCAACACTTAGTCTTAAGCTCTCCAATTCTTCAATAATGTTTTTCCTGGTATTCCCTGTTGGAATTGTGCTTTAAGAGCATCCTTCATTAAGTGCCAAGTAGCGAATTGTTGTTGGCAGATTGAATAAACCATTTATCTGCCAACCCCTTCCAATGTTGCCAGGAAGAGTATCAAAAAATCATCTTCCCTTCTTATTAACCCCCTTGTTTTACATAAGGCTAAAAACCTCTTGACATGCTCGTCAGGGTCTTCATGTGCTAAACCTCCAAATGAGGGGAACTTTCTGTTTAATTAGGAGAGTAATATTTCAAGGTCTACTTGGGATGACATGTTCCCTTCTCATCGAGTGGAAAAACGGGGGTACTTTACCTATGAACATATACTGACCCTTTTGTTTTCCCCGATCCCGGTCTTCCCGAAAGGCTCAGGGATTATGTGCTCCTTATGGAAGAGTCGGAATAAAGTCAAAAGCCTGGGCGGCCGGTACTAGATAGAACGACTCTATTTCCTTTCTGATCCATGGCAGCCAGATCGTGGAATCTTGGAACATTCAAAATGCCAAGAGGCTATGGAACAAAGGCTTCATAAAATGGAAACATCTCTAGAACCAAGACCCCAACCACTCGATCAACTTCGAGGATACTGACCCCTACCGTCAACATTACCTATGAAGAATGGAATACTCTACAAAGCAGGTGACTTGCCTAGGATTGCTCTAATGTTCACCTTCTCATGGGGCACCCCACGTCGAGCCCTCTTGGCCTCAGATGGCACAATGGTAATTGCCTAACAGAAATCCCAAACATCAAAGAAACCATTGATTATCAGGTTAACCTCAACAAGAAGTGATGCCTGTTGTGGACGCAGCTTCGGTGCGACATGAAATTCATGGCTACTTCGAAGCCTCTCATAGAAAACAAAAAGTCTGCCTTCTTATGGAAAATTCCTCATCGTGGTATCTAGACCAACCTTAAGGCTATCAAAATATGTGGGGTGCCTCCGTGGTGCAAGCTCTACTATGGGCCCATCGAAGATGTTTCTCATATCTTCTTTGCTTTTCCCAACTCCAACAAGCTGTGACAGCTTGTGGGGAAGAAAAATAGACTTCAGAAACATATCAGTTGGAAACAAGCTTTGCTGGGAGAAGTGATCGGATGCTCCACGTCTCTCTGGAATGCCATCAAAGGGGAGGTCCTACAACTTTGGCGACTTCCCCAAAGAGTGGTCGATTGAGAAATCTTTGTTCCTCCTCGGTAAAAGAATCACCAACTGCAAGAAATCCCCTTCTTTAGGCATCATCAAATGCTCCTTTTGATCAACAAAAATCTTAAACCCAAGTGGGCCCCACATGAGGGTGATGAGAGGGTGATTAGCCTTCTTTGTAATGCAATCTAAACTTTGTAAGATCTTCCTCCCCCTATGTGGGACTTGGGGGGTCCCGTGGGCACTAGTCCCCTTCACTTGTGGTGTGATTGCCCATGGGTGACGTACACACCCTTTTCCTTTTCTTTGTTATAATTAATGCCAAAATCCCTTCCACTCATACAAATGGAATATTGAACTAATGATTGGGATCTCTTCTTCCCTTATGAGCTAAATATTTGTGGTGGTTCCATCCATTGACTCACAATTCCACCCTCAAAAACTTCCCTTTCGTTAGAAACTAAACCGAATAATTGAAAAAACATTGTGCCCTTGCAAATTTGCTACTTCCCCTAGGACCAACTCTAGGGTGATCATCCCTAGTTTGGCCCACCCAAAGGGTGTTTACCCAAGGGTGACCACGTAGGGTGAGCTAGCCAAAGGGTGGCTACTGAAGGTTTGTATTATACAAAGGTGAATCACCCTAATGGGTGTCAAAAGATGGCTTACCCTAAAGGGTGAGCCACCCAAAGGGAGGTCAGCCAAGAATGACCCACGCTAATTGTTGCCTAGCCAAACATGAACAAACCAAATTGGTGATCTTGGTGGCTAACCTTCTGGTTGGTTACCCCAAGCACCCCATAAAGTCAATCCTATTGGCATCAATATCAAAAGAAAGGCATCTAAGGCTGCCAATTAAAGAGCATCTAGATTATGAGCATCGGGTAGTGATAAAAGAGCCCTAAGGAAGTCAAGGCCAAGTCTTAATAAAGACCTTGTTGCAAAAAATATCAAGAGACAAGATATAGAGAAGTTATCAATAAGAGAGATGTGACATAGAACATTGCTCACTTTTTTTCTACAACAAAAAAGAGTTTGGCAATAGCCTACACTCCCAACATTTACTTAATAGAAAGAACAAATGTACAAGTGATCGAGCCGAGCACCCATGGGACCCCCCCAATCCCATAAAGTAGGGGTTGCTTACAAATTTGCTATGTAAACTTGCCCACTCTTGGCGAGAAGGAGGATTACCCCCTTCAAGGCTTGCGAAGTTGAAAATCGTTTAGATAGACACTCATAACAACAAAAGAAAGGCTTGTGAACCGAACCCATAGAGGGATTTTCAAAGTCCCCGGGAAGGTGCAAGCAAGGGGAATGCTTTAAACAAGAGCTCCACAATATTTTTAAAGTATGAAATGGAGTTCTCTAGCCACCCTTTGGAGGAAATTACATATTTTCTCCACAATACTCCAACTCAATGAATGCTCTATGGAATCTTTATAAAAGAAGAGTGGCTATTTTCTATCCATGTTTCGTTAGTGACTATTTGCTCCATGGAATGGTTGTAAAAGAAGAGTTGTATTTTCTATCCAAATGTTAGTGACTATTTGCTCCATGCACATCTTAAACCTCTCGTGAAATCTTGGGAAAAGCTCAATTCTAACTATTATGTTGGGAAAAGCACGTTTGTGGTGTTATTGATGTATTAATCTTTCCATTTCACCCCCTTTTGATGGAATGTCCTTGTATTAGTATAGTATTCCTCTTTGAAAGGGGAATGGACACAAAGTATGAATAAACTTATATGAGCCACTCGAGTGCCCATACGAAAACTCTTTTGATCTGAATAAGAGGGCCAATGTAGTGCCACTCTTTTTGCAGGATTTGTAAAGAATTAATGGATAGTTTCCCAGTTTCCAAGCGAAAGCACAAAAATATTCAGTTAGAAGACCACGTTGCATGATCCTTTCCATATGAACACGCGTTGTGGTGGTCAAATGTTCAATTTTGTATGAAGAAGGAGCCCAAAGATTTTCAATAAATAAATGGATACAAAATACCTAGAGCCTCCTTGTTGAGAACTACATAACCTCTTAGTTCTTCCACATAGATCTATCTCTACAATCTCCATGCAAAAATGAAACGTTCACATCGCTTTGGACGAGCTATAGTGTCCTCTATGAGCACATATCCAAGAAACATGTATAGTGTAGTCATCTTGACTACAAGAGAGAAGATTTCCTCAAAATCAACACCATGTAGTTGCTTAAAACACTTTGCAACTAGTCGTGCTTTATACTTTTGAGAAGAACTATCCAATGTGAATTTCAACTTATACATTCGTTTACATGGTAAATATTACTTGCCCTTTAGCAAAGGTATCATGTCGCAAGTAACATTCTTATGAATAGAATTTAATACACTCCTCATTGCATGATCCCACTTGACAGTATACCTTGTCTACATAGCCTCTTTGTAGCAAATGGTTGACCTACATTAGTTAGCATCACAAAATCCAAACCTAGAACATATTTTTTAGTTGGATGCAAGATACTTATGGAACACATGGACATTCTCCTTAACACACCTAGGTATAGCATTTATATGCATGATAACTAGAGGCAAGTATCCTAAAACACTACTCTTGTAGCTTCAATGTCATTAATGGGTTGTTTATGAATCTTAAACCTATGAAAATGACATCACTACATTTGATCACTAACTCTATTTGAGGATCTCATAAATGATATCCAAATTGACTATCTCCACAATTCCAAGAAAAATGCAATTTTTTACCTATTATCTAGCTTTTATCTAAGATTCTTGGCTATATGAACATATGATTCACACCTCAAAACTAAAAGATTATCATAGTATGGTGGCTATCCTATCCATAACTCTTATGCCAATCTCAGACTTTGCCAAAACTAGGTGAACAGTTAATGACATGAACTACAGTCAATGCTACTTTTGGCCAAAAGCCTTGTGGAGGGTTTGCATGATGCAACATAGAAACTACTCTCTCCTGAATACTTCTATTGATCCTTTTAGCTACACCATTCCATACTAGGGTATAAGGAGCTACAAAACTCTCTACAAATTCCTCTATAGTGACAGGAAAGGATAAAGCCTTGTAAGGTACACACCTCCCTTATCTAAATGTAAAGCCTTGACCTTAGATCTTTTTCAATCTCTATAAAAGCAAGCCATTTTTCAAAAGTAGGGAATACCTCATCCTTCAACTTGATAGGATATACCTAGACATTTGTAGAAGCATCATTGATGAACGTGACAAAATACAGAGAACCATGCAATGACCTTCTGGGCATAGGACCATGCACATCTACATGAAGGAGATCCAAAGGCTGAATTGAAGAGTCAATGTATGTCCTATGCACATTCCTAGTTTTCTTTTCATATTTATAATTCTTATAAAATGAAAAATTGGAGAAAGATAACAAAGGTAATTAGAAACGACGAGAAATATTTTGCATTCCACTATGATATATGCTACCCAAATGGCGATGTAATATACAAGCCATAGGTTGTTTAGTGATAGCTAGAAGTTTTCTTTCTGTGCTACAAGAAAACGATAAACTGATCCAACTTTGTTTCCTTTTTGAATAACCATATCCTTTGATATGCAAAGGGATTGAGCACAAAAAAACCACTTTGTAACGAAGCTCATCCAGTTGAGAAATTCAAAACAAACTTTGTTATGATTAAAGCACATGGTATACATTATGCATAGTAAAATGTGAACCATCTTTCCAATCCCAATAACATCACAATGGTAAGAATCTTTGTTGCATAAGTAGAGAACCATTCTGATGTGGTGTCATATGCAAAGATGCATCAGAATCCAACAACGACATGTGGAAAAGAGAATCAAACATAAGGGCTTCACTAGGCACAATACTCTCAAGATTCAACATTGTTCATGCAACAAGAACAAATATAGAGAACATTGTTCAAGGTCGCTTGTCAAAAGGATAACAATTGAAAGAGCGCACTTAGTCAAATACATAGGGAAACATCTACTCATTTATCTTTTACATTTGTGTTTACTCCGTCTCTCCAATTTAATTCTGTCCTTCTAAGGAGAGAGAGAGAGGGAGAGACGGAGTTTTCGAGAGTGTCGATGTGTTGCTCCATACACTACGTAAGAGTCTAGCTAGTACCCAATTCCACCGCTGCTCCAACGAGATACGAAAGCCCAAGGAATCCCAAGAAACCGAAAAAGTTGGCCTATAAAAATATTTTGACAACGATGATCAAAGAGGAATTCGGGTTGCATCTCGACAATAGCTCTGAAAGTGGTCTTTGAGTGGTTGATTTTGGAACCAGAGGCTTTGTAGAAAGTATCTAGGCATCTCCAAAATGTCTCTAGGTTGGTACTATGATTGTGGATAAACACATTCATATCATCGGCAGAAAGTCTCATGGTGAACTGGCCATGGTCACATGGCAATCGAAGGCCTTTGATATTATCATACTCCACCTATTGTTCCACAAGTTGGTTGAGCCCTTGTGCAACCATAGCAAAGAGAAGAGTAGCCAACCGACACCCTTAGCCAATCGATCTTTTTAGTTTGGTCGCTTTCGAAAGTTGACCTTTAACATTAATTTGAGTCAAGGAGTTTCTTATCTTTTATCTTTTGAGTTTATGTTATTTCCTTTTAATATAAATCCTCTTATCTGCTTAGCGTATTTCCTTTTAATATTAATTCTTTATGACTTGCTGAAACAACAGCACGTGGCGAGATCCACAATGCCAAGAACGGGTCGTGAGAAAAGCGTGATCCACAATGACTCGAAGGCGCCAGGGGCTCCGTCGCGATGGTGCCAAGGCCCAAGGGTCCCGTCGCGATGGCGCCAAGGACCAACCGCGGCAGACAAAAATATGGGCGAAGGAGCAGAGGTCAAGCGTGATGGTGCAGCGATCGAGCCAGACAGTCGCGATGAAAACGAGCCAGACAGTCGCGACGGGAGCAAGAACACCGTCGCGACGGGACCACCCACCTTTAGACTGTGGCTATGGGACCACTCACCCTTACACTGTCGCGATGGGACCAAACTCCAACATCAGACGATGACCCACGCAAATGATGCTTCACATTCCTCCGACAACCGTCAAACTGACTGCTTCCACTGTGTCGTGAGTTGAGGGACAAAGGACGACAGCAGCAGTTCGTCACCACGGCCTCCGCAGCAACCGAAGAAGAGAGAGCACATGTTACTTATCATTGAGAACTCAATCTCTTGTCAATGGCGAGTTGGAGTGCGTTTCATTCTTATGCGGTTGTGACACACGGAAACGAAGATGACGGCGATGACGGAGGAGCAGCAGCACGAGATGACGACTCCAATCATAACGGACACACGCTTGACACCTTCCATGCACCACAAGGATCTAACAAGGGTCGATCCTTTGGGTGAGGCTGGAATCGAATCAGAGAGAATAAGAGGGTGAGGATGTCCAGGTTTTTCCATGCAGGGTAGCCCACCAAAGTAATTGTGTTCGTGTTTTTGGAAATTAATGTGGCCCAAGAGGAATCTATGTTGCACCATGCCTTAATCATCCACTTTTCCACAAGTTTATTGGCCATGCTACCAATGTCCATAATACCGAGACCTCCATTCTCCTTTCGGCTAGTGCATATGGACCATTTGATTTTAGGCACTCCCCTCCTGTTATGGTCCCCAATCCAGAGAAAGTTCCTACAAGTACTTTTTGATTTTGCTAATTCTTGATTCTTTGGTCTCCAGCAAGAAAGAAAGTATATGATTGAGGATAAGAGGAACGTGTTCATCACCATGGCCCGTCCAACAAGATTGTTTTGCAAACCCCTCCAATAGTTAAGTTTATTATTAAGTCTAGCAAGGACCCAAGCCCACCTTTGTTCCAGAGTAGCACCGAATCTTAAAGGGATACCAAGAATGCGTAGGACCTGACCTGATTGAATGCTTTGGCATCCCTGCATAGTGAGGACATTGGGATGATTCCCTTTGATAGTTCTAAACGCAGTCTTAGAATGGTTAATTTTGGACCCCGAGGCCTCACAAAAGGTGTCGCGGCACCACCAAAAGGTTTCCAAGCTGGTATCTTCATTGTGAACAAATGCATTTGTGTCATCTGCAAATAGCCTCATGGTCATTTGCCTAGAGTTATGTGGCAAAGTGATGCCTCTTATGTGACCAAGCTCCATATGTTGCTCCACAAGAGGGCTCAGTCCTTCAGTGGCGATGGAGAAGAGCAGCTCGGCCAACGGGCAACCTTGCCTGATGCATCATTTCAGTTTAATTGCCTTTGAAAGTTTTCCATTGACATTGACTTTGGTCGAAGGATTACCAAGGAGAGTGGAGATCATCTTGAGGAATCTCTGACTACACCCGAGGTCTTTTAGCGACTGTAAAATATAGTCCCATTCCGTTTGAGTTTGATTGCCTTTGAAAGTTTTCCATTGACATTGACTTTGGTCGAAGCATTACCAAGGAGATCATCTTGAGGAATCTCTGACTACACCCGAGGTCTTTTACCGATTGTAAAATATAGTCCCATCCCAATCTGTCATAGGCTTTGTAAAAGTCAATCTTGAGGAAGACAATGTCCGGATTAGTTTCTTCAGCAAAGTCGAGACCTTCTCAGATATCAATGATGGCTTCCAATATTGACCTTCTCTTAATGAAGCCTTTTTGGTCTTTGCTAAGCCACTGGTCTAAATGACATGATAACCTGTTGGCAATGACTTTAGCAAGAATCTTATATCCGGTTTGAAGCATTGTGGTCGGTCTCCAGTTCTCAATTCTGTTACTCTCCCCTTTTTTATGAATACATTTGATGATGCCGTTGTTAGACAAGTGGGAAAACCAAACTCGAGTGCCTCAAGCCAAACAAGTCGCAAGGGGGTGGCCACCACATGTTTGAATGATTTAAAGAACTCATTAGTGAGCCCATCAGGCCCCGGGCTCTTGCTATTCGGAAGTGAATTGATAACTTCAGGGATCTCATGTTCGGAAATGGGGGCATCAAGGAGAGCGTGCAAGTTGCATGTGATTCTATGCAATGAATTTCGAGAGATGGTGACCATGCAATCCCGCCTATGGGGGAAGAGAGGACAAGAACTGTGCATGAGGCTGATGAAGTGTGCTTCTATAATGCCGATGTTTTCTTCCTCAGTTTTACATTCCATCCCATTCTTGTCAAGCAGTAATAGGATCTCTTCTCTGATTTGTTTTCTTCTAAGAATATTGCACATCTCTTTGGAAGGTATGTCTGCCTTACCAGCCCTACAATACTTAAAATAAATTTGAAGATTTTTCCTTTTGATCTCCTGCTCGTATCTTAGTTTTCCTCTAATATTTTGGAGTCCCTTCTAAGATTGAATCTTCCCTTTATTAACTTCTTCTTTGAGTCTCAAAAACCGGCGGTATAGGTTTTCTCTACATCTTTGGCGGATGGTTTTGAGAGCCTTCGAGTTCCTAATCAAGATCTGACGAGAATTTTTCACCACGTTTCTCCAACATTTGGCTGAGAGGTGCAGACTGCAAAGGCCTCAAGCCATGCATTAGTGATTTCATCATGGGCAGAGGGGAGCGAAAAGACAAACAGACTGGCATGAAACCAAGGTGCCTTTTGACTTTTAGATAGTGGGGGGAAGGTGAGCACCATTGGGTAATGGTCTGAGATGGTGAGATCAAGACGTTGCGTTAGGGTGGGAGGACCCCATTGATGGACGAGATTCTACGAAATGTAGCTTCTGTCAAGTCTCCCTTTCCTCAAGTCCCCACCCAATTGAAGATTGGACCAAGACAAGCCATTCGTGTCCTTGACTTTGACCAGATCCAGAAACAATTTGATTTGGTCCCATGTGTCTTTCTCCTGGCCATCAATGATACAACCCTTGTTGTTCCACCTATCAGAGGGTCCTCCACCATATTGAAGTCACCACAAATCATGACATTATGAGGAAACAAGTCCAAGGAGGACCAAGTATTGATCCTCGTAGTGTCTTCATTTGGAGCATACATAAAAATTAGTGAGAATTGAAAGGGGGTACTGAATGTAACCACCAACCACCTATGTTTTTTGTCTCTGCTGGTGTAGTCAAGCTTATTATTCTAGAGGTGATTGATACGGATGGCAGTTAAACTACAACATATGAGGGGCATACCGACGCTGCATATACCGACGGTCACAGTCGGTGTCAGTATGGGCCTCAGAAAATGTCACTTAGAGATACCGATAGTCAAGTGACCGTCGGTATGACCGTTTTAAACGGATAGTCGGTGTGCCCCGCACCTGCCGGTATGTGTGTCGGTATATGCGTCGGTATAGCCGTCGGTATGAGCGTCGGTATAAGCGTCGATAATTTATTGGGAACTACCGATGCGTATACCGATGCCCATACTAGCGCCCATACTGGCAGCGAGTTTTAAACATACCGCGAACCTAAGAGCAAAACTTCACATTTTGGCACGTGTTTGAATATTGTTGGTCTTCTGTCGAACTTGCGCGCGTGAACCGAATTGCGACCTGCATTGTCTTGTGCACACACACACACACAGATCTCTCTCTCTCTACACACACAGACACTCTCTCTCGGCTTAGATCTCACATGTTGGTAACTGCTGCACGTACTCTTAGCATTTGTGTTTCTCTATGCTTTATGTTTTATAATTTCTCTTTTCTTTGATTTTGCAGAAGTTCTTTGGTGTCGATTGTTTGGAATTGGACGATAGACGACATACATTACGCTTTGATGACAACGATCCAAAAGAGGGGCATACTTGTAAGTGATTGTTTTGTTCTCTATTGATAGAGAGAGAGAGAGCAGAGAGAGAGAGAGTGAGAGATAAAGAATAATGAAAGACACACATACATGTACACACATGCATACATACACACATATATGTACACACATGCATGCTTACATACACACACCTATACAAACAGGCATGCTTACATACACACACACACACATATACACACATGCATGCATACACACACATATAAATTTACACACATGCATACACACATACATACACACACATATATACACATATGCATACATACACATACACACACACATATACACACATACATACACACACACATATATACACACATATACATACATGCATGCATACATACACACACATATACACACATGCATGCATAGACACATATACACATATACACACATGCATACATACACAGATGCATACACACATACATACACACACATATATACACATATGCATACATACACATACACACACACATATACACACATATATATATACACACATATACATTCACACAGACCCACATATACAAACATGCATGTATACATACACACACATTTATGTTTACATACACATACACACACATGTATACACATGCATACACATATACACACATGCATGCATACATACACACGTACACACACATGCACACACATGCATGCCTACATACACACACATACACATACACACACATGTATACACATGCATAAATACACACGCACACATGTACACATGCATACATACACACACATATATACACACATGCATACATACACACATATAATCCTATTTTTATTTTGAAGTTTTCTTTTTACATCAAAGGATTAGGGTTTTTACGCTATTTACACATACATACACATACACATATAATATATATATACATGTATATACACATGTATACAAAAATATACATATTTTAGGTCTAGATATTTAAGATTAGGGTTTTAGGGTTTAGGCATACATATCACTCAATTATATTTATATTAAGAAAAAATATAGAGAAAAATAAGAAAAAAAATCTGAATATATAAATAAATATATATATAAAATATGATTAGGGGTTTAGATTTTGATAGGTGTTTAAGTATTTAGGTTTTAGTATTTCAGATTTAAGTCTAAGTCTTTCTGATTACGGTTTTAGGGTTTTAATACGTAGATAACATATATACACAAACACACATATACATATAATACATAATACATGTAGATACACATAGATACAAAAATATACATATTTTAGATTTAAATCTTTAAGATTAAGGTTCTAGGGTTTTAACACCTACATAACATATATGCACACATACACATCCACATATAATACATATATACAGGTATATACACATGTATACAGAAATATACATATTTTAGGTTTAGATCTTTAAGATTAGGGTTTTAGGGTTTAGACATACATATAACTCAATTATATTTATATTAAGGAAAAATATAGAGAAAAATAAGAAAAAAAATCTGAATATATAAATAAATATATATAAAAAAATAGGATTAGGGTTTTAGGATTAGGGGTTTAGATTTTTATTGGTGGTTAAGTATTTAGGTTTTAGTATTTCAGATTTAAGTCTAAATCTTTAGAATTAGGGTTTTAGGGTTTCAACACCTACATAACATATATACACACATACACATACACATATAATACATATATACATGTAGATACACATGCATACAAAAATATACATATTTTAGATCTAGAATTTTAAGATAATGGGTTTTAATTAACTATATATATTTAATATATAAAATTAAATAAATAGAAATAGGATTACGTAAGGAAAAAATCTGAATATATAAATAAATATATATATAAAATAAGATAATTATATACATAAATAAATATAAAAAGAACTAGTGTTTTAAATAATTTAATATATATAATTAAATATATAAAAATATGATTACGTAAGGAAAAAATCTGAATATATATAATTATATACATAAATAAATATAAAGAAGACTAGTATTTTGAATAATTTAATTAAATATATATAATTAAATATATAAAATTAAATATATAAAAATACGATTATGTAAGGAAAGAATGTGAATATATAAATAAATACATATATAAAATAAGATAATTATATAGATAAATAAATATAAAAAGAACTAGTGTTTTAAAAAATTTAATTAAATATTTATAATCAAATATATAAAAATAAGATTAAGTAAGGAAAAAATCTGAATATATAAATAATATATATATATATATATATATATATATATATATATATATATATATATATATATATATATATATATATATATATATATATATATATATATATATATGTGTATATATATATATATATAAGGTAGGATAATTATATAGATAATAAAATATGATAAGAACTAGTATTTTAAATAAATAAATGAAATATATATGATTAAATATATA
Source organism: Ceratopteris richardii (assembly GCA_020310875.1). Lineage (NCBI taxonomy): Eukaryota > Viridiplantae > Streptophyta > Polypodiopsida > Polypodiales > Pteridaceae > Ceratopteris > Ceratopteris richardii. The sequence goes on along the minus strand of CM035437.1, from coordinate 55,617,336 downwards.
AAAATGGGTTTATATTTAATCATTTTCAATAGAGTGAATATATATACAATACACAAACACACATACTTATACACCTACATATACGCACATATATATACATATACACATATATATACACATGCATATATATATATATATATACATGTTTTAGGTCTAGGTCATTTGGATTAGGGTTTTAGGGTTTTAGCACCTACATAACATATATACACACATATATATCTTTAAAATTAGGGTTTTAGGGTTTAGGCATACATATAACTCAATTAAGAGGAAAAGAATCTGAATAAATAAATAAATATATATATAAAATAGGATCAATCAAGAAAAAATCCGAATATATAGATAAAATAGGATAACTATATAGATTAGGATTTTAAAATTAGGGCTTTAAGTTTTTTTAGGTATTTAAGTATTTAGGTTAAGTATTTCAGATTTAAGTCTCTAAGAGTTAGATTTTTAGGTTTAATAAAAAAACAAATGTTCCAAAATGTCCATATTGTAGCAGATGGCTTCTTTGGATCCTGAAGAGAGAATGGCATGTCCTTGCACACAGTGCAAGTATCAAATTTATCGGCAACAAAGGATTTGTACTGCACATGTTAGAGAGCATGGATCCTTTGATAGGAGTCGAGTGGAAAACCTACATTATCATTCGCATGCTCCCCCAGGTGAGCAGATGGACCCAAACGACATTGCACCGGTAACCTCTCGTGGACAAAAGAGAGCAAAAAAGGACTTAAACGTACAAGCAAACACTAATAATATTATACAGAATGAACATATGGAAGAGATGCTTGAAGCATTTTATGAGATGGACGAAGATCATGATGGTGAAGAAGGTGTCGAGATGGACACAACAGAAATTCCACGATCAGAAGTTGATAAAGAATTTGAAAACATGTGAAGATTAGCTCGTTCACCACTTTACAATGGAGCAAAGATATCTGTACTACGTGCTTAACTCGCGATGCTCAATCTACAATCCATTTATGGATGGTCAGATAGTAGTGTCACTGAATTGTTCAGGTAAGTGGAGAACAAATTGGCTTTCATTGTTGTATCACAATAACTTTATTTACTAATATCATTTTAATTGCTTATTGCAGGCTTCTTAAAGATCAATTTTTGCTAGAGGGCAATGACATGCCTCCAACACATGGAGATGCAATAATACTTTTATAGTCCATTGGAATGGATTATACTAAAATTCATGCTTGTCCGAATGATTGCATTCTCTTTCGGAATGAGTATGAGCATCTCCACATATGTGCAAAGTGTGGAGCAAATAGATTTAGAGAAGACATTGTAGGCGAAGCAATCCCCGCAAAGGTTCTTCACCACTTTCCTATCATTCCACAAATTAAGAACATGTTTAGATGCAAATCTATAGTTGAGCTAATGTCATGGCATACAAAGAGCAAGTCTACAAAGAGCAAATCACACAGACAATTTACCAGGAGTTCCGACGAGCCGATAGACAGTCTATTGTCATTTCAGAGTGGATTCTGCACACTGCACCTGAGGTCATGTCCCATCGACGATCCGAGGCACGTGATGCATTCAGAGAAGGCTTACCAAAGCCTGTATGGTTAGATGCTGAGGAGTGGGATATGATTCGTGACGAGCAGCAACAGACTGCTGATCGATACCGCCAGCAGCAAAATGCCGCAGCCACATGTTTAGATACGATTGGACCATCACATTTGGCAGTGAGGGATATGACACAATGCGTCATGAGTTTGTAAGTACCATTTCATTTATTGAATTTATTTGTGTTAAATTTCTCATGTATGTTTCTCTAATCTTTTTATATTTGTTTCATGAGCTGGCAATGGGTCGTCCTCCAACACGAACGGAGGAGTCTTACGGATATAGTCATGGGTTGATTGCACTATTGCATGACTTGGAGGGAAGTGGTGTGGTAGTTTCATGGGAGCATTTGTGATGAGGTAATTAATTTATAAACACTACAACATATCGAGGGAATACCAACGGTCAGTGTACCGATGGGCAGCTGTCGGTGTCGATATATCCCTCGGACAATTTGGGAAAGCCGCTTTGCCTTGGAACCACAGCGTCAGTATAAGCGTCGCTATATGCATCGGAACTTTGCTCGAAATACCAACGCTTATACCGACGCTCTCGTTCTAATTGGGCCCGAACCCAAAATTTGTCATTCTGAGCGTTTTGAATCTAGATCTTATCCTTTCGGATTTGCACGTGCCAAAAGCAGATCTCTGTTTGTCATCTTCTCTCTCTCTCTCCCTCTCTCCTTCCCTTCCCTCTCTCTCTCTCTCCCTCTCTCTCTCTCTCTCCCTCCCTCTCTCTCACTATCTCTCTCTCTCTCTCTCCCTCTCTCTCTCTCACTCTCTCTCCCTCTCTTTCCCTCTTTCTCTCTCGCTCTCTCTCTCTCTCTCTTTAAACAGACCTCTATCTTTATAGATCTAAAGTTTTGGTAAGTAGATCGCACATATTGTAGCACTCTTTTTTCTTTTTCTATGTTTTTTCTTTACCAATATGTTTTTTGTTTAGTTTTGCAAGAGATTTTGGGATCAAATCTTAGGAAATTCGACGAAGAAGAACTTCAAGTGGATTTTGACGACCATAATTCAAACAATTCTCTCTCTCTCTCTTTCCCTCTCCTTCCCTCTCTCTCTCTCTAAACACACCTCTTTTTTTATAGATCTGACGCTTTGGTAAGTAGATTGCACATATTGTATCACTATGTTTTACTTCTTTATGTTTTTGCTTCTCTAATATCTTCTCTCTTTAGTTTTGCAAGAGCTTTTTGAGATCAAATCTTTGGAAATTCAACGAAGGAGAACTTCAAGTGGATTTTCACAACCTTGCTTCAAAAATTACATCAATGTAAGTAAGACATATATCACTCTTTTATCTTTCTTTATATTTTTGTTTTCGAATATCCTCTCTCTTTATTTCTGTTTGAGAGAGAGAAAGGGATATGCATATACATACATGCATGCATGCATATGCATACATGCATGCATATGCATACATGCATGCATGCATATGCATACATGCATGCATGCATGAAGGATATGCATATACATACATGCATGCATGCATGAGGGATATGCATATGCATACATGCATGCATATGCATGCATGCATGCATATGCATGCATGCATGCATATGCATACATGAATATTTATATTTTTGTTTTCTAATCTCTTTCTTTATTTTTTGTTTTCTTTCTTTAAATACATGAATGCATATGCATACATGCATGCATATGCATGCATATATGCATACATGAGGGATATGCATATGCATACATGAATACATGAATACATGAATACATGCATGCATATGCATGCATGCATGCATGAGGGATATGCATATGCATACATGCATGCATGCATATGCATGCATACATGCATGCATACATATGCATACATGCATGCATACATATGCATACATGCATGCATGCATATGCATCCATACATGAATGCATATGCATACATGAATGCATATGCATACATGCATGCATACATATCTTTCTAATATCTTTCTTTATATTTTTGTTTTCTAATATCTTTCTTTATATTTTTGTTTTCTAATATTCATGCATACATGCATACATGCATGTATGCATATGCATACAAGCATACATGCATGTATGCATATGCATACATGAATTTTTATATTTTTGTTTTCTAATATCTTTTTTTATTTTTTGTTTTGTTTCTTTATATTTTTGTTTTCTAATATGCATACATGCATGCATGCATATGCATACATGCATGCATATGCATACATGCATGCATATGCATGCATGCATGAGGGATATGCATATGCATACATGCATGCATATGCATACATGCATGCATATGCATACATACTTGCATGCATATGCATACATGAATGCATATGCATACATACATGCATATGCATACATGCATGCATATGCATACATACATGCATGCATACATGCATGCATGCATACATGCATGCATGCATATGCATACATGAATTTTTATATTTTTGTTTTCTAATATCTTTCTTTATTTTTTGTTTTCTTTCTTTATATTTTTGTTTTCTAATATGCATGCATGCATGCATATGCATACATACATGAATGCATATGCATACATGCATGCATGCATGCATATGCATACATGCATGCATGCATGCATGCATGAGGGAGCTTAAGCATGCATATGCATACAAGCAAGCATATGTATATGTATATGTATACATGTATACATGTATACATATACAAGCAAGCATATGCATATGTATATGTATATGTATACATGTATGCATATGCATATGCATACATGTATGCATATACATACATGTATATGTACATGTATGTATACAAGCAAGCATATGCATATGTATATGTATACATGTATGCATATGCATATGCGTATGTATACATGAATGCATATGTATACAAGCTTAAGCATGCATATGCATACAAGCAAGCATATGCATACATGAATGCATATGCATACATGAATGCATATGCATACATGAATGCATATGCATACATGAATGCATATGCATATGTATACATGAATGCATATGTATACAAGCTTAAGCATGCATATATATACATTGGATGAGATAAGATCTTCATATTGCATCAGATGGGATCTCCACGTACACCTTGGGGTGCACATGATCATGACGAATCGAAGATATATCATATTCGTAATGGAGCTCCAGTTATGGATGCAGCGGGGAAGTCAATGTGTCCAAGTATACGACAACTCTGCTCTATCGAATTCGGTCATTCAGTAATGTTAAAATGGACCGAGTAGGATAGAGAATCTAAAAATCATATCACACAATGCATATATGAAGAGTACCGGCCAACACCTGGCAATCCTATGGTGAGTTCCGATTGGATTCAACATACAACACGCGAGATGATGTCGCATCGATGATCGGAAGCTCGCAATGCTTTCAAAGCAGGCTTACCGAAGCCTGTATGGCTAGATGTCGAAGAATGGGAATCGATTCAGGATGAGAATCAACATACTCCTGATCGGTATCGTCAAAAGAGAGATGCGGTGGCCACATGTTTAGATACGGTTGGAACGTCGCTTTTAGGTAGCGGCAGATACGATAGTATGCGCTACCAATTTGTAAGTATGATGTTAATTATTGAAGTTGTTTGTGTTAAGTATATTATGTATATTCATCTAACATTTTTCATATTTACTATAGGAGTTGGCAGTGGGTCGTCCTCCAACGCGAACTAAAGAATAATATGGATATCGACATGGACTGACTGCACTCTTACAAGACTTAGAGGGACGCGGTGCAATCGTCTCATGGGAGAATATTCTTGATTAGGTAAATTAATTTATATCTTGGTTTCATGTTTCTAGTTGTTGTTTATAAATGTCATATTAATTGGTCTTATTTTATACATATGTTTTGTTGCAGGATTGTAGGTGTAAATATTTTGATCAATGCCACAATTTTGTATCACACTCGCATACGACAATGATGAACCATAATTTTGTATTCGATTCCTATATGGAAGTGTTTTGTCACATTGCCACAATTTTGTATTACACTCCTGTGTGGCAATCATGTACCATAATTTTGTATTCGATTCCTATATGGAAGTGCTTTGCCACACTTTTGTACATTTTTCATTTATGGAATATACGACTTTTTGTACATGAATCATTGTTCATTTTTGCTCATATAAGTTTATGTTTTGGTTGCCATTAGAGTATATAACACATGTACTCAGTTGGGCGGAGTGTATTGTCTTTTGCTAAACATCATCATGCTGTAGCAAAAGACAACACACTCTACCCAAAAAAATTTGTGGAGGTATGGTCGTTGGTATACGCGTTGGTAGCTCCAGTATGGTCGTCGGTATATGCGCCGGTACACCCAGCGCGGACGTCGGTATAAGCGTCGGTATAAGGGTCAGAATTTCTGACGCTTATACCGACAAGTATACTGGCGCCCATACCGGCACTTTCTTTCCGACATCTATACCGAATGCAACACGGACGTCGCGAAGAAATCACGCCCATTCAATTTCCTCTGTAGCAGCCTTGGTATACCCTCGATGTGTTGTAGTGAAACTTGATTTTTACTTGTTGTTTGTAATTTTCTTGTGAATTTATCTCATTCCATTAATGTTCTTTGTTGCAGGACTGTTGATATGGAACGTTCTTTGCATGTGTATGGCAGTGGAAGACCAATATTTTGTATTTGATTTTCATTGCTTTGCCACATTTTGTAAAAGCATCATATATGATAGTGGTTTGCCACACTCGTGTACATGCTTCATTATTGATCTATATAACTTCTTTTGTACATGGTTCATAGTTCATTCTCATTATCTCTTTTGTGTCCAATAATACTCTGTTTCATGAAATCATATTTTGGTTTTCATTAGAGTACACATCGCATGTACTCGGTTTTTTTTGGGCAGAGTGTATTGTCTTTTGTTAAGCAACATCATGGTAATGTTGCTGTAGCAAAAGACAAAACAATCTACCCAAAAAAAAATTTGCAGGTATGGTCGTCGGTATACGCGACGGTACTCCTAGTAGTGTCATCGAAAAAACCGTCGGTACACCCAGCAGGTGATGGTATAGGCAACGGTATCTCCAACAAAAGCCTCGGTATCTGCATTGGTATTACCGACGCATATACTGACGCATATACCGATGCATATACCGGCGCATATACCAACGCGCAAACCGACCTTTACACCGGCGTCGTCGCAAATTAAGCCGCGTTCATTTTTCTTGGTAAAAACCTCGGTATACCATCAATCTGTTGTACTGGTTCCACCCGAACCATGCTGATGAGTTGTGGAAAACCACACATGGGACTATGAGATGCCCTTAAGCCTTCTTTGAAGGTCTTCTCTTTCAATTTTAATCTCGTGAAGACAAATGAAGTCCGGGCGTAAGCTTATGTCGCAGAGCCATTGACCAATAATGGTGGCTCTTGTGGGTTCAATTAGCCCCCTAGTGTTTAGTGAAGCGATGATCATTTTCTTGCACTTCCCTCATTTTGAGGGTGGGACTTCTCTTTTCTCCTCTTGGAGTCTTCTTTCCTTCTTGAGGGGGGATGGTCTCGACCATTCGTCTTTGGTTTAAGGGGGCTTTTCCAAGGCATACTTGCCAACTGTTTCCCCTTGTGGGAGACCTCCTGTGGGGGGGATGGAGAGGCCATTTCTGGTATTGTTGTTCGAATGATGGAACTTTCACTGTCCATATTGTCCTCATTACTTGTAGTGAATCCATCTTCTTTGCTAGTTTTGTAGTCTTTTTGATTGACCGCATTAGAGGGGGGCCATTCCAAGGGTAAGTTACTTGTGTGTGCAAAGTCTCGAGCCCCTCGCAGATAATCAAGCTCATTAACCTCCTTCTCGAGGTTGTAGTATAAGTTATTGAGTGCCTTTTCTAGAGTGCGGTTCTTCTCTAAAAGTCTCCTTGGGCTTGAGCTTCTCTTAGGGCTAGCCATCCTTCTTCTTCTAACCTCTCTAAATCCTTCTGAGTCAGATTCTGGGATTCGATCATCCTTTTCTTTCTCCTCAAAGGTTGGGCCCACCTGCATCCCCTTGAGTGTTTGGGCCAACCTTGCTCTTGACCTCTCTAGGATCACCGCTAATTACTTCTTTTATTACTTAACTAGAGCCTGGATTTTCCAAGAGGAGAATCAATAAGAGAAGCAATAGTGGGAGGAGCACTATCAAGAGGAATAGTAGCAACAAAAACAATACCATCAAGAAGAGCAACAACCAGTACAACAACAACAAGAACAACAACAACAAAAACAACAATAGTGAAATAAAGAGTTAGAGCAAGAACAACAAGAGAACCTACAACATAAACAAGAACAACAATGGCAAGATCACCAATAAGAGGAAGAACAACAATAAAAACAAGATTAGGAGCAACAAAAAGAAGATAAAAAGTAGCAAGTACAAGACAAGATGAATGAGACTAGCAATAAAAACATAAAGAATAGAATTAGTAACAACAACATGAAGATTAGTAGAAATAGCAACAACCACAAAAAAAAAGCAAAATAGCAACAATAAAAAGGGAAAAACTAGTAGGAGAAGAATGAGACGTGTTAAGGGCATCATCCAAGGAAGTAGAATAAGTAGCTTCAACTTAAAGAGGGTGTCAACAAGAGCAACAAAAGTAGAAAAAGAAATGGCAAAGATTACTACATGCACTACAAGAGTTAATGTCAGTTTAGAGAAAGATAATTTCTACGCATGATAATCATAACAACTTCTGCAAGGATATCACGACTTCCAAGCATACTAATAATAGACCATGATTTTCAACCATGGTAATGATAGAAGCTCTACAAAGACATGCACACTTTAAGAAAGTGTGCGCATGAATAATATACTCGTAGGTACTAACTGCTAGAATTTAATAAAGATAAACATTAAAAAAAAAAGAATAGAAAACAAAATTAAGAATTAAATACACAATATAAAGCTAGATAGGGTGCTTTATGAAACACATCAGATCCCTTCACTGCTTTCCACGTGTCTTTTGTGGCTTCTATAACAGCCATCAGCTTGTTCGCATTTTGCCGTTGGCTCCCTTCTCCTAAAGTACCTATAATTCGTTCAAGTAAGAAAAGTTTCCTTGCTATTTATCTTTTTCTTAATATGCAGATTATGGTGATTCTCATACTTATGATTATGTTGATATGATGACGAAGTTTTTTCTGAAGTACAATGTTTAAAAGAGATTTTGCAATACAATTTACTTGAAAATTTTTTGGGGGCTCTTTCATACATTCATTGGAACCATCTCACATGAGAGAATGAAAAATATAAAGTTATGTGAGGTAATCATTTACTTGATCATCTTCAGAGTTCAGCAAAAACTTATAAGTGATCATCGGTGGTTATAAAAAACATTACATGTTCTCACCATTCCAGTCATAGCTTTAAAAGGCTCCCTTGTCTTCCATTCTTTACATCAACTTTATAGAAGTGATCATAGAATTTCTCTTCCCATATAGAATTTCTCTTGTAAAACCGTTGAGTGAACCGAAGTGACCTACAATGCGCTCCATTGGTTGCCATTCTTTTTAGAATAAGCGATACATATCTAAAAGCTTGCCAAAGTGACGAACGTTTCTACATTAGAACATAGCTTACATACTATAACGATGTATTTGAAGGCATGTTAGATAATTAGCAAGTTTTATCTTTTTTATTTATTGGAAGGTATGTTGGATATTTTGCAAGTAATATCTTTTTGTGCGTAAAGGTGTGTTGCACCAGAACGTTTTTCACTAACTTTCCTTCTTTGATTTGGAATAGATTTGGAAGAGATGTTTCTATGACGAGATTAAATTGGAGTTTGATAGAGTATAGCAATGGAGGAAATATTGGCTCATATCCTATGAAAACATGTGTCTATGCATTGTTAACAGGCCAGTCCACGTTCTACGTTTTTAGAGAAAAAAGAGGTAGCATCGACTCCTATAAAAGTTATAGTCTGTTTTATAATACAAATAAGAAAAGCGGCTTTTTTCTCGTGTGTGAATATCATGTTTAAGGGCACATTATTGGATGTCACATATTGGATGTCTCTTCCACATGCTTGAAGGTCTTGAAGAACCCATTGGTAAGGCCATCCAACCCCGCACTCTTGCCATTAGGAAGGGATTCATCAGTTAGCTGCAAAATCTCAGCATCCAAGATGTAAGCTTTGCAAAGAGCTTTCAAATTTTGCGGGATTTTTTTGGTTGTAATGCACGAGAAGGCGGCCATGCAATCACATCTGTGAGAAGAAAGAAGCGTGGAAACCCTAAGAGCTTGGTAAAGTGGTTGACAATCAGTGTACTATTTTCTTCATCCTTTTTGCATTCAATCCCATTGAGATCCATCATAAACAGAATTGCTTCCTTGGATTGCTTCTTCTTGAGAAGGTTGCACATCTCTTTACTGGGCTTGTCCACCCTACCTATCCCACTGTGGGTGCCATCTAGTGTTGAATGAGGATTTTGCACCTTCATAGACAAAAACCCCAAGGTCTTCTTTAGAAGCGAGAGGACAACTGATGGAGGATGCAATTTCTCTAACAAAACCATACAAGAAAAAGGACAAATGTCGGAGCTCTATCCAAAGTGGACACCATAGCGGCTGACCTATTTGGAAGGAATTCAAAAAACCATTCAAAAAGGCACAAGGTTGTTCTCCATACCGCCTAAGTGAGAGTTTGGAAAGCTTACATCGCCATATCATCATTTTCAAAAATCAATAGCACGTGATTAGCTCGCAACAAGTGAGACTTGCTGACACTCGAGCTGCAAGGTAACCACCCCTTAGGAAACTATTGTCGCAAGGATCACTCAAGGATTTTTATCTTACGTTTGGTTCCCATAATTGCAAATTCATCATTTTAAACCAAAAAAAATTGCGAATTTTTCTCTTTATTTAACTTGACGATTTTAAAAACCTAATTAAGTGGTCCTAAGATTTGATTAACCTATGAATCACGTTTTCGATCAACAATTATTTAGCACAATTTTACCCCTACTCAAAAAAGTAGAACTTCTCCCTTTTCGATGAGCAATAAATCACAGAACTTACTTGGTAAGATGAACCTCCATCCAAACACATACTCAAGCAGAATGATAGTCATATCTTCACATTCCGCATTTCCATGAATCTCCATCTACAGTCCCCAACGCGAGCATATGTCTATGGAGGTAATCTAGGAGTATAAAATAGCCTAAGAAACCTTACCTATCTATTTGTAGGATAATCCTTGAGCTCCAAATGGACAATGTGCTCCAATTCTACTGCGGAACCAAAAATTTCTCAATATCTTGCTTTATGACTTCCCTAGAACTTCCCCTTTTGAAACCTCATTCAATAGTCCACCAACTTCATCAACCAAAATCTTCATTCTTCTTTGTAACTCTCTCTAAAACATAGGTTCCATACTGAGTTCAGGATGTCACTATTGTGACACCTTCAGGCCATCCGAGCCGAACTCTATGGGATACAAGAACCCCAAGGGCACTATGCCCCTTCACTATTTATTTTTTCTTTTATTAGTTCAGGCTAGGGTGAGTAGGCATAGACAAAACTTCCTCGCAAGAAAACATCATGGTTGTCTCACATCTAGATACAATCTCTTAGTGAAACTCTATTACAAAAACTAGCCATGCACATTTTAACAATATGGTTCAAACTTTCTCCTAACAATCTTGGTGAACTAGTGTATGGTCACTCCAAAAACTACATCATTAACCTCTTGCATATGTTCATGCAATACTCTCAACAAAGATTTACCGCCTCTATCATCAATGCTTATGACATTTCCTAATGCCAATTACCTAGATTTTTGTACTCTAAGTTGCCCTGCTGCACCTCTCTCTATTTACTCACCCAATTTAAAACCAAAAACTCTATTCTCTATTCTTATTCTATCCCTCCCTCCCTCCCTCCCTCCCTCCCTCTCTCTCTCTCTGTGTCCCTCAACGCCATGGCTAACAATGCTCCTCGTTGCATATATATACATACATACACATGTATGTATGTATGTATGTATGTATGTATGTATGTATGTATGTATGTATGTATGTATATATGCCTCTCTCTCTCTCTCTTGCATATGGATGCCCATACTGATGCATATATCGAGGCCATGTTTTAAACATATCGGGAACCCTAGAGCAAAATTGAACATTTTGCATGTGTTTGAGTATTGGTTGTCTTGAGTTGAATTTGCATGCACGAACCGAGTTGCGACCTGCATTGTCTTGTGCACACACACACACAGATCTCTCTCTCTACACACATACACACACTCTCTCTCTCTATTTAGATGTCACATCTTGGTAAGTGGTGTGCCTACTCTTAGGAGAAGTTCTTTGGCGTCGATTCTTTGGAATTCTATGATAGAGGACATAGATTATGCTTTGATGACAACGATCCAAAAGAGGGACATACTTGTAAGTGATTATTTTATTCTCTATTGATAGAGAGAGAAAGAGAGAGAGAAAGAAAGAGAGATGAGAGAGAGAGAGATCAAGAGAGAAAGAGAGACAGGAGAGAGAGAGAGAGATAGAGAGAGGGAGAGCTTGAGCATACGGGACAAAAGGCCAATCAAAATTTTGAAGTGAAGAAGAAGGAAGTAAAAAAGGTGCCAATAGTACAAATTAGAGAGGTAAATTTTCTTTCTCTTAGAATTCATCTTAAGCTCATTAAGATGATTCTTACCACATGATTGCAACCCTGTCACAAAGATTAGGCAACATAATATCTTTTAAAACCACAAGAAGGAAAGTTGTCCATAGGTCAAGTACCCCCCTTTTTCCACCCCATCAGTAGGGAACATATCATCCCAAGTAGACTTAGAAATATTAATCTCCTAATTAAACATAAAGTTCCCCTCATTTGGAGGTAGCACATGAAGACCCTTACGAGCATGTCAAGAGGTTTTTAGCCTTATGTAAAACAGGGGGGTTAATAGGAAGGGAAGATGATTTTTTGATACTCTTCCCGGCAACATTGGAAGGGTTGGCAGATAAATGGTTTATTCAATCTGCCAACAAGAAATTGCTACCTGGGACCTAATGAAGGATGCTTTTAAAGCGCCAATAAGGAATACTAGGAAAAACATTATTGAAGAATTGGAGAGCTTAATACTAAGTGTTGGGGATACAATTGCTGAATTTTTCACCATAGCAAAAGCACTTATGTCTAAATTGCCATATCCTCCTCATGATTTTGTTGTCAAAAAATGGCTTTGTAAGCAACTCTTAGTTTCTACCCGATGCAAGATAAAGGAATTGATCCTTCATACAACAACCATTGAGGAACTCATTACCACAACAACAAGGCTAGAGAAAATTCGGAAGCAATATGGAGTCGGGTCTTCTAGCCTTCCCTACACCATGAAACTTGAGCATCTAGTAGCCCGATTGAGGAAGGAACTTGAGAAAGTAAGGAGGATTAAGCTCCAAAAGGAAGAAGAGAAGGAAATAGCACAATTACGATGACAAATCGAAGCCTTAAAATTACGAAAAGAAAAGCATACTCAAGCAAAAGACATGACACAACTCTCTCGAGAGCTTCAAGAGTTTTGTGCAGCAAGTGGAGTCAAGAATGGACAATCAATGGATATAGATTCATCCCCATTCTAATGGATGCATGCCGAAAAAGCTTTGGAAATTTCAACATGGCCTGTATGATCTTCTCTCTAACCTTGCTGACCTCCATGGTACCATACAAATTTATGCATATGCCTTGGACGAGCTAATTGAATATATGCAAATTTCTCTATCGAGATAGCACCATATGATGGGAAATGGGTTTGTGACCTTCCCATCCAGTTGTCGTTCACAAACTAGCTGTGCTAACTCTATCGTCCTTCTTCCTTATCGAGAACTCCACTTTCGGTCTTCTGCGAACATTTCTATCTGACACGATCTTGTGTGAGAAAGCTGAAATGAAATGTGGGAAGATAGGACTCCCACTGCAGTAGAGCCGTGAACTCGAAGAAATCCACATGCCCATCTCCATTCCTGTCAACGCGAGCAATCATCTCCGAGCAGGTTTCCAAGCTGCAAGCTTCTTGCGAATAACCAAGCGATCCCAGGACGTCTTGCAATTCGCTTGCATAGATGAAGCCGTCACGGTCCTTATCAAAAACGTGGAATGCATCTAATAGGTCGTCATCCCCATCATCCTCCTGAATGCTGCAGTTTGACCGGTCTACTAACAGATTGGAGGGCTGACCCTGAAGTTTCACGTTGCCCCTGAGGTTATTATAGAAGACACTGAATTGCTCCCCATCAACGTTTTCTCTTACGTCAGACGTCGATCCTGTTACCAGCGATTGGGCACAGACTCCGCTTTCCATTGCTGTAAGGCCTAGCTTCTCCATAAGCCTGCAAATCTCGTGTTTACTCACGACGCCGTCCCCATTTTCATCAAAAATTCTAAAACTTCCCCGAGCGATCTGGTTGTCAGCAGATGAGGAATGACCACTAGACTTCCGCAAACTTGTGTTCTCTTCTGGGCTACACTGGCGAAATGAGAATGACTTCACCACGGACTGAAAATGCCACAAATCCGAACATATATCTAAAACATCTGCAGACAGGTGCGATTCCATCATTTCTTCAGCAGTATCACACGATTCTGTCTCCCACGGCTCACACAAGCTCCGTTCGTAGCTGGCGATGGTGTTCTTGACGAGAATAATCTTAGCAGAAATGCTCGGATCACAGAATGTTGTGTGATAGAATGAAACGTGAAGCAATGCACAAGGACAGTGCGTCGACGGCACTATAAATACAGGAAATTTGCCGCTGTCTGAGTTCTTTCGGAGGAATTACCTCGACATAACTTCCGGAAGTCTATGCTGATCTTTGACTTGTTATCAGTCAACATCGGACTTATGAAGCTTTTCCACGAAGTTCTTCTTTTGCTCCGCAAATGATGTATTCCAAACGGCTTTTCACTTGAAGATCTATTATGTTACACGTTGATCAATTTATGTGAAAGAAAAGAAACTTCTTCAAGCCAAGCCATTCAAAGAGGAAGAAAATATTTGAAGGAACCAGAAAACGTTTAAAACAGATCTTGCAAGTATAGTTACGCTAATGAATATGATGGACTTAAGAGCTTCATTAAATTCTAGTTATTTCAACTTGTCATTTTGCGTTCAAGAATTTGACATGGTGTTTCTGTCCCTGAACTTGAGGTAGCTTCCATCTTTTTCTATTATGGCACAGAACTTATCATCAATGTTCGCAGATTCTATTCCGGTGACACAAGTTCCACTGTCAAAAGAAACTGCATAGGAGCAAGAGTCAATCCCAGTAACTGACGCATCGCCTACAAAATCGGTGAAAAGTACAAATCAAGCAGATCAAGCATGGGAAATTTTATCTAAATCAGCCATTACTCTCCCTCTTGGCCAGTTACTTGCATTAGTACCAGGAGTTCGACAACAATTTCATTAACAGTTTAGTCCTGAGTCTGCCTGCATTCCAGCAACGGCAAGAGTACAACCAGAAACTGACTCTATGGTGGATTACTCGGTTCCTTTAATTACGCTATGGTACAAAAATCATAAAATTACTCAAGTATTAATTGATGGTGGGTCCGGTGTAAACATAGCTACTGCAGCACTTTGTAACAAGTTAGGATGGACCGAAATTGAACCTGTGCAGTTTTTTGTTAGAATGGCCGACCAATCCAGAGTCCATCCAGTAGGACTCGTATGGAATGTGCCAATCACTTTGTAGGGAACCACTTTTAAGATGACTTTCGTAGTACTAGAACTACCGGAGACTAGTCTTGATTATAACCTTCTTTTCGGCCGTCCTTGGCTGAAACAAGCTAAGGTTATATAGGATTGGTCCACGCAGGAACTCACTTTCAAAGACAATAACCAAAAATATGTTGTAAAATTAGATGCTATTCAGCCCTGTGAACTACATGCTAGACCTTATGTGGCAGAACCAGTTCACATGCTAGATGGTTTATCCGATGACGAAGAAGAAGAGTTTTTGAAGAATAACATAGATTTAATTTCCTTAGGGACTGTTGATTTACAATTTGTTGTAGATCACTGGAATCCGGTAGTTTGTACGGTGATGCCTGTGACCGAAGAAGTAGAAACAGAAAATATTGCTGCTAAGCATGAAACTGCTATACAACAACTTTTACAATCAGTCGATGATTCAGAAAAACCTCGTCAATTCTGTGTTCCAGAAGTTCAGTTGATCACATATAATTTAGGGGATGAAGTTAATCCACGACCTCTCAAAAAAAAGGAAGGATTGTCTGAAGTATTTCAAGCAGATCTGATCCAGTTACTTCGTGAGTTCACTGATGTTTTTGCATGTGATTACCGTGACATGAAGGGTCTGGATCCTTGCATATATCAGCATCGAGTTGTACTTAAACCGGAAGCAAAACCAATTAAACAACCCAGCTACCAGATGAATCCTAACTACGCAGCACAGGTAAAGGCAGAGCTTGATAGGTTATTAAAAGTTGGATTCATTGTTCCAATAGAACATGCTGAGTGGATATCACCCATTGTTATCGTCCCTAAGAAGAATAAGCAACTACACATATGTGTGGATTACCGAAAACTGAATGCAGCTACGGTTCCAGATCCGTTTCCTCTTCCATTTCTTGATACAATGCAGGATAGAGTGGTTGGGCACGAAATGTATTCATTTCTGGATGGATATAGTGGGTATAACTAGGTCAGAATGGCTGAGGAAGATATACCAAATACAGCGTTCATTACCAATTGGGGTGTTTTTGCTTGTACAGTTATGTGGTTTGGATTAAGGAATGCTCCTAGTACTTTTCAACGATGTATGCAGGAAATCTTCTCCCCCTATCTTACTTCTTTCATGCAAGTATATCTAGATGATTTCTCTTTATTTGGTAAGATGGTAGCACACCTATATCATTTACGGTGTTGCTTTGAGAAGTGTCGTGAATACAGACTCTGCCTGAACCCAAACAAGTCTGTGTTTGCGGTTTCATGTGGTAAGTTGCTTGGCCATATTGTGTCTGCACAAGGCATACAAGTCGATCCAGATAAAATTGCAGCTATGTTAGAAGCACCTGTGCCTACTACGCCGAAAGAAGTCATGCAATTCATGGGTCAAGTCAGGTGGCATGGTCGACATTTACGGTGGCTCGCTCATTTGGCAATACCTCTCAATAGATTAATAACCAGTACTCCTTGAGAGTTTGTTTGGACTCAGGAATGTCAAACAACATTTGATCGTCTCAAACGCTTATTAACACAGGTTCCAATTCTACAACCTCCTGATTGAGAACATCCATTTCATGTTTTTGTTGACGCATCAGATATCGCCATTCGGAGTGTCTTAATGCAACAAACTGATAAGTGGTTTCGGTCAGTAACTGAAAGAGAATGCCTTGGTTTAGTGTATTCTGTAAAGAAATTCAGGCACTATTTACTTGGCCGCAAATTTACTTTTCATGTAGATCATGGTGCACTTGTGTATCTAGTACGGCAACAATATTTAGGTGGTCGATTAGCGCGTTGGGTTCTACTTTTACAAGAGTTTGATTACGAAGTAATTCATCAGCCCGGCAGTTCACATGCATTAGCAGATTTCCTTTCTCGCTTAGATTCCGGTGAAGCTCCGGTCAGTGTAGATGACATCACACCCGCGATTTATGTTACTAAACCAACTAATGATGAATCTATAGAACCCCCTATGCCATCTACATATTATGATCAGATATTACCTTTTCTTACTGATGGATGTCTTCCTGCTCAGATTTCTCCTACAATGCATAAGAAAATTGCAGTTTATAGTCACAAATTTCGGTTGATTGTTGGAGAGTTGTATTATATGGATCGCACTGGAGTTTTACTTCGCTGTATTCCTCCAAATGATGTAAACTCAGTTATAGCTTTGGCACATTCAATACCTTCTGGTGGGCATTTTGTAGCAGATTTAACGTACCGGAAAATTCTGCAAAACGGACTATGGTGGCCTACTATGTACAGGGATGTATCTCAGTTTGTCAAACAATGTGATAATTGTTAGAGGTCTGGACAGTCGTTACAATGCCATTTTTCCCTCTGCAACATGTCTTACCTTTCAAACGTTTCCAGAAGTGGGGTCTTGATTTTATTGGACCTATTACACCTCCAGCAATACTCAGTAATAATCGTTATATTCTAACATGTACAGATTACGCTACCAGATGGGTAGAAGCTTGGGCTTTACGGTCCGCCACAGCTGTTTCGGTGGCAAAGTGTCTAATGAAGGATGTTTTCCCGCATTTTGGCTTACCTCTGGAGCTTGTGACTGATCAAGGCACGCATTTTGTTAACAATTTAATGAAAGTACTTGTCATGGACGAAGGAAACCATCCTGAACCTAAGATTCCATGTGAACCCTGTATCTCATGATTGGTTCAGAATTAGGAGAAACCAATGCTTCCATTGCGTCCGGAATGTGCCAAAACCCCAAGATCGACTGTCTATTCGCTGAATTCTGACATTGGGAGGTCTTGTTACAAATCGATGACATCATGATGACATCATCAGTTCGCAACCGCCTTGGGAACCGCCCTTGAAAACCTATATAAGGAGGGGTTGGCCACATTCATAATCAGTCTTGCCAATGCCAGTCTTGGGAGCTCAAGGAGTCGTGACCTCCAAGTAAGTACATTCAAGTTCCAGTTCAAGTTCTAGTCTTGTTTCTAGCTCTAGTCTTGTCTAGTCTTGTATTGTGGACATCCTTTCTTGTCCTATTGTAATCTCGTAGTACGAGATCCTTTCTAGTTATTTCTTGTATCCAGTTCATATCCCTGAGGGGATTTCTTGTAATCGAGATATCTTGTTTCCTACCTACGATCCCGGGTTGTGGGATCTCCTGTATCATCTCTAGTCGAGTTTTCCATACCTATTGGTCCCGGGTTGTGGGACATCTTGTATCGATCGTATATTCTTGTAGCATTTTCCCTTCGTGGGTATTCTTGTAATCAGAACTGTGTTTCCGAAATCTTGTCTTGTGTAGTCAGAGAGCATAATCTAGTGCTCCCCTGACATTTTGGCAAGACTATCTTCTATCCAAGACCAGACATCATGGAGAACGCTTATGAACAGATCGTAGCATCACTTCAGAGTCTCCAACAACAAGTCGAAGACCTAAGTCGTCGACAGACACAAGTCGAGATGGGACATCCAGTGCATGTAGGTACACTCCTTCAAGAATTACAAGAACGAATCGGGAGTCTTCAAGCGAATCAAGGGAGTATTCAAGTGAACCAACGGCCCAGTACATCATTTGTGAAGGAACCCAAGATTTGCATGCCAGAAAAGTTCAATGGTGATCGTACAAAGTTTCGAGGATTCTTGCAACAAGTCAAATTGTACATTCGCATGCAGCCTGATAGATACCCTGATGATGCATCCAAGGTCGGTTTTATTGGAACCTTGCTCTATGGTCAAGCTTTATCATGGTTCGCCCCAATCTTGGAGAAGGATATGGCCGTACTTCATAATTATGAGGCATTTCTTGGAGAGCTTGTCGCCACATTTGGAGATGCAGACACGAGTCGAGTGGCAGAAACAAAACTTCGAAAGCTACGTCAAGATAACCGCCCTGCCTCTACCTATGCATCAGAATTTAGGCAATTGATATGTGACCTCACTTGGCATGAAGATTATTTCATTAGCCAATTTAGATGGGGCTTAAGGGATGACGTGAAGGACCTTCTACTCACGATGCCAGAGGTGAAGACATTGAATGAATACATCAACCAAGCCATTCAATGTGATAACCGTCTTTTTGAAAGGAAACAAGAAAAACAAGTAGAAGGAAGACCTCGCCAATGGAAACCTTTCCAGCCTACTCCTAGAGATGACACTATGCCCGAACCTATGCAGATAGATGTAACTAGGTTCCAGCCTCTAACACCACAAGAGAAACAAAGAAGGAGGGATAACAAATTATGTCTATATTGTGGAAACCCTGGCCACATTGCAGTTAATTGTCCCAACAAGAGAACAAACTCCAAAGTCGCAGCCACCCTTGTAGAGCAGGGAAACGAGGAAGTCCAGTTGTAAAAGAGACCATACAGCCGGACCATGATATACGAAAGGGTCTCATAATTCCATCCACACCCGTAGAAACATGTCTTGCCCCTGTCAAGTTAATCCTGTCTAAGAAGACCCTTTCCCTCATAGCTCTAGTAGATTCAGGAGCGTCCTCATGTTTCATTGATGAAGGACTCGTTAAGAAACATGGAATTCCAGTACTTCGAAAGAACAGACCAGTAGTAGCCGAAGTAGTAGATGGACGGCCTCTAGCATCGGGGAATATAACCATGGAAACCATACCACTAAGAGTACACCTTGGTGACCATGATTCACACATATGTTTCAATGTAATATCGAGTCCAGCAAATATGGTTATCATCGGAATGCCGTGGTTAAAGAAACATAATCCAGAAATTAATTGGGAAAAGAATAAAATCACCCGTCGAGATATCCAGAAGAACCCAACATATGTTGGAGCTAAAGCCTTCATACATGCAGTAAGGAAGGAACCTACATATATGATCTATGCCATACCAGCTCAAGAATCCAAGAAAGATGATCCAGTACAGCTACCCAATCAGTACAACGGCTTTGAAGATGTTTTTGAAAAGAAGAATGCAGATATCCTTCCAGAGCATAGACCTTATGATTGTCCCATAGATCTTCAAGAGGGAACACAACCACCCTTTGGACCAATCTACAGACTATCTCCAGAGGAACTTACAGAACTACGCAAGAACATTGATGAGAATCTAGCAAAGGGGTTTATCAAACACTCGAAGTCTCCAGCAGGAGCTCCTATTCTATTTGTAAAGAAGAAGGATGGGACTCTCCGGATGTGTGTAGATTATCGTGGATTGAACAAAGTCACTATAAAAAACAGATACCCTCTACCACTCATATCAGAGCTCTTGGAACGCCTTGGAAAAGCAAAATTCTTCACGAAAATTGATCTTCGAGGAGCTTACAACCTTGTCAGGATCAGAGAAGGAGACGAATGGAAGACAGCATTTCGAACAAGGTATGGGCATTTTGAATATGTAGTTATGCCCTTCGGTCTTACGAATGCTCCAGCTGTCTTCCAACATATGATGAATGATATTTTTCGAGAATATTTAGATGATTTTGTTGTAATATACCTTGATGATATCTTGATATTTTCAAAAAATCTAGAGGATCATGAAGATCATGTAAAGATAGTCCTAGAGAAACTAAGAGAAAAAGGATTGTATGCGAAATTGGAGAAGTGTTCTTTTCATAAGACAGAAGTGGAATTTTTAGGGTACATAGTATCAGATAAAGGAATTTTTATGGACCCTAAGAAGATTGAGACAATCCTTGATTGGCAACCACCTTCATGTGTTCGAGATGTACAATGTTTTTTGGGGTTTGCCAATTTCTATAGGATATTCATCAGAGATTACTCCAAGATAGTGACACCTCTTACCAAGCTTACAGGGAACTCCAAATTCTCATGGACCGAAGAAGCAGAGAAGGCCTTTCAGACCTTGAAATCAGCATTCACTACTGCTCCAATCCTAGTTCATCCTGATTCTAGTAAGCCCTTCTTCCTTGAGACAGATGCATCGGACTTTGCTCTAGGGGCCATTCTTTCCCAATATGGAGATGATGGACAACTACATCCAGTTGCATATCATTCAAGGAAGTTTTCCCCTCCAGAAATTAATTATGAAATTCATGATAAAGAACTCCTTGCCATAGTAGACGCGTTTGATACCTGGCGTCACCATCTAGAAGGAGCAGCTCATAAAGTCATTGTATATTCAGATCACAAGAACCTAGAGTATTTTATGACCACCCGGATCCTCAATAGAAGGCAATCTCGATGGAGTAACTTTTTATCCAGATTCGACTTTGTCATCACATACCGTCCAGGACGTCATCAATGTCAGTCAGATGCCCTATCCAGAAGATCTTACCTTGCACCAAAGAAGGGTGAAGAGGCCTTTGATCAACAAGAGAGTGTATTACTCAAGCCCGAGCATCTCCAGTTAGCAGCTATCTCTTCAAGCCATCATGAAGATTCAGCCTTGAATCAGTTGATCCGTGAGAATCTACCACAGGATGAATTGTTTTGTAACGTTAAGCAGAAAGCTCAAGAAGGAAAATTCCAAGAAGTAAACGAATTTCAGGAAAAGGATGGTTTACTACTCTATAAGAACCTATTGTATGTCCCTCCAGGAAAGCCCAGGATCCAAGTACTTCAACAACGCCATGACAACCTTGCAGCAGGACATTTTGGAGTAAATAAAACAATAGAACTCATATCAAGGGACTTTTGGTGGCCTCAGATGTGGAAGGAAGTCAAAGAATACATTCGAACCTGTGATACTTGCAATAGATCTAAGGTACCCCGACATAAACCTCATGGCCTCTTGCAACCTCTACCTATTCCAGAAAGGCCATGGGCTTCATTGTCGATGGATTTCATCACAGATCTACCAAAGTCAGATAAGTATGATGCCATTCTTGTTATTGTGGATAGATTTACAAAGATGGCACACTTCATTCCAACTACCAAGGCAATCACAGGTGCAGCCACTGCCAGACTTTTTCTTAGGTACATATTTAGGCTTCATGGATTGCCTGATGACATTGTCAGTGATCGAGGTCCACAGTTCATATCCAGCTTTTGGAACAGTCTTTGCAAGCTCCTTGGTGTTCAAGTTAAACTATCTACAGCAAATCATCCACAGACTGATGGACAAACAGAACGAGTGAATCAAGTCCTGGAGCAATATCTCCGTTGCACTAGCAACTATCACCAAAATGATTGGTTTGAGTTGTTACCCTTTGCAGAGTTTGCCTATAACAATAGTGTTCATGCATCTACTAAGCAAACTCCCTTCTTTGCAAACTATGGACAACATCCAAGGATGGATATACAACTCTCAAACCATGTCAAGAACCCAGCTGCCAGAGACAAGGCCCAGTACCTGATGGACATTCACAAAGAACTGAAGGAAGAGATCCATAAAGCTCAACAACAATATAAGTACTATGCAGATCAACATCGTGTCCAGAATCCATCGTATCAAATTGGGGATAAAGTATGGTTACTCCGAAACAATTTACAAACTTCAAGGCCTTGTGCAAAGTTAGATCATCAAAAGTTTGGACCATTTACCATCTTGGCCAAGATTAATCCAGTCACCTTCAAACTCCAGTTACCGAGTACCATGAGAATACATCCAGTTTTCCATGTATCCATGTTGGAACCATATCAGATTTCACCATTGAGGGGGGAGAGACCTAGTCCTTCACCACCTATCGAGATTGATGATCATGAAGAATTTGAAGTCGAGCATGTCCTAGATTCCAGAATATCCCGGGGAAGATTGGAATACCTTATTCATTGGAAAGGGTATGACATCAGTGATCGTACTTGGGAACCTGCAGAAAACCTTCAGAGAGCACCAATCAAGGTTCGAGAATTCCATAAGAAAAATCCAACGAAGCCGAGACCAGATAACATGACCGCTCCTCGTGGAACTCGTCGCTTGAGGGGGAGGTGATGTCATGGACGAAGGAAACCATCCTGAACCTAAGATTCCATGTGAACCCTGTATCTCATGATTGGTTCAGAATTAGGAGAAACCAATGCTTCCATTGCGTCCGGAATGTGCCAAAACCCCAAGATCGACTGTCTATTCGCTGAATTCTGACATTGGGAGGTCTTGTTACAAATCGATGACATCATGATGACATCATCAGTTCGCAACCGCCTTGGGAACCGCCCTTGAAAACCTATATAAGGAGGGGTTGGCCACATTCATAATCAGTCTTGCCAATGCCAGTCTTGGGAGCTCAAGGAGTCGTGACCTCCAAGTAAGTACATTCAAGTTCCAGTTCAAGTTCTAGTCTTGTTTCTAGCTCTAGTCTTGTCTAGTCTTGTATTGTGGACATCCTTTCTTGTCCTATTGTAATCTCGTAGTACGAGATCCTTTCTAGTTATTTCTTGTATCCAGTTCATATCCCTGAGGGGATTTCTTGTAATCGAGATATCTTGTTTCCTACCTACGATCCCGGGTTGTGGGATCTCCTGTATCATCTCTAGTCGAGTTTTCCATACCTATTGGTCCCGGGTTGTGGGACATCTTGTATCGATCGTATATTCTTGTAGCATTTTCCCTTCGTGGGTATTCTTGTAATCAGAACTGTGTTTCCGAAATCTTGTCTTGTGTAGTCAGAGAGCATAATCTAGTGCTCCCCTGACAGTACTCACACATTCTTTTCAGATTATGCATAAGTTCAGTTCACCGTATTATCCTCGTGGAAATGGCTTAGCTGAAAGTACAAACAAGACTTTTTGGAATATGCTTTGTAAACTGATTCTGGAATCACCGAAAAGATGGGATCAGCTGTTACCTACAGTATTATGGGCATACCAGACTACATACAAGGTAGCAACAGGACTAACCCCTTTCAAACTAACTTATGGACTGTAAGCCATAGCACCAATGGAGATCATTGTGCCAAGTTTACGTGTACCCATCACCCAGAAACTGTTACCTGAAGAATCTTTGTCATTTCTGTTGGATACTCTTAGAGAAGTAGATGAGCATCGCTGGGAAAGTTTTCTAACTATTCAAGAAGTGCAATTAAGGCAGGCTCGTACTCATGACCGGTATCTCAAAACTCCAGTTTTTAAGATAGGACAGTTTGTATTATTTTATAATGCAAAATCAAATCGCCCGGCTGGAAAATTCAAGTTACGATGGTTTGGTCCCTACCGGATTACTGAACAAGTAGGTGCAGCTACTTTTCGGTTGACTACTTTGATCGGAATTCCTCTTCCGAAAGTCATCAATGGTTCAAAGTTGCGGTCGTATGATCAAGCATCTGACTCTCGCTGACGTGTTCAGTGTTTTTTCATGTTATTTATTTTCTTTTTTTTTGTTTTTGCGTGCTTAATAAAATAAGTCTGTAAATATCCTTGTTTTGCTACATAATTATGATCAACAGCCGCCCTACATTATCGATTCTGCTCATGCATGCATACCGAAGTTATGAGGTTATCATCTCAACGTGGCGTGATGATTAGTAATTTCGATTGCTTCCCGCTGCAAAGCAGCTACTAAACCTTTTTCGTTTCGCTGTTAATCGCTATTGTGTCTGTGTGATCTGTGTGTTGGTGTTATCTGTATATCCTGTGCGATTGCGTTCTTGTGCCTGCTATTCGTCTTCGCACCATGGAACGTTAGCAAACTTTGCTGCGTTTTGTGATGGACTCCCTGCTGATGTAGGTGAGTTCCTGCGCATCCGTGGGTTAGTCAATTTCACTGAATTGCCTTGGCATTCAGTGGATTGCCACCCTTTCTACGCACAAATCATCACCGCCATCGCTCCCACACCTGCTACGCAGCAGAGTTGGCCTATCACTTTCCTGCCCTCTCGTACTGTAATTACCCTCCAAACCTTTGCTCATGCATTTCGGCTCTCTCCCCAAGGTCGGGAGAATGGCCCTAATCTGCCGTTAGCCACAATGAACCAATTATTCCCTAGGCACTCTTCTAAGGAATATGCTATCCTTTGTCGCCCCAAGCCCGAACGATCAGCATTACAATTTTTAGTTGCCATCTTGAACCTACAAAAGCGCACATATGGAATATCTTGACCCTTTTACTCCGCTATAGATCTAGCTGCCAGAGAACCTGTAAACTTTGCCCCATACTTTTTCCGCCGCATTCACAGAGAATGCGTTTCAATCATCAAACAGGTCAATAAGGGAGATATGCCATGATCGAGATTACCGCATATCATTTCTTTTCTATTTCCGACTATCCAAGCACTACAACCACCACCCCGAGGACCCGTTCTGCACCATGAAGAATCTCCACAGATCTTAGAAGATGATGAAGAGGATGACGAAGAGATTTTCCACCTCCTCCGTCGCAAAAGAATTAGAATAAGTTCATCTGACAGTGAAGTACAGGGTTCAACCGCAAATGATAAAGCAGATAACAATGAAGAGGAAGGGAATGAAGATGAGACTTTCCACGACACCGCAACATCAATTCATCATGATTCATGAGCACAATCTTCTTCAGAGAAGACCCAAGAGCATGCGGATACCAAAATTCTGCAGATAATTCTACTAAAGAACAATCTCAGCAACAATCCGAACAGGAAAAGCAATAGGATGAATAACCTATAATTAAAGAAATTTTCGAAGAACTGCTTAGAGGAGTGGAGTCTACAGCTGCCGACCCTGATGACACTACACAACCAACCACCGAAAAGGTAATCGACACAACTACTATTCTTCTTACTCATCCACCCGAACCTCCAATTCAGCCCACCATCCCTGTTCCACCCATTGTCACTGAGGAACCTACCGCTTCATCATCCTCGTCACCAAAATATTCTCCACCAAATTCCCATCAGCTCCTCACAACCTCTTCATCTCAACCCCATCCTCATCTTTCTATTCCTTCCATTCCCATGATTTCTGAGCTTGCAACCATGGGTCAATTGCTGATTCAGCTATCACAGCAATTACCAGTACAGATGAAAGAAGTCACTGATAACATCGGGGATGAATTACAACATAAGGTTGATGCCTTGGAAGCAGACATCACTCCTCTACAGGAAGAGATAGATGCGGTCAAAACAGAAAATCATCAGCTACACTACCAGATTACTCAGCTCCAAGCCAGACTTATAGAACAGGACACTATAATCAATCAATGAGATATTGCACTAGTTGAGGTTAAAGAAAAAGATGACTTGTTAAGTGTTGCAGATGTCGAAATCACATAGCTGAAACAAATAGCCTAAGATAAAGAAGATGCACGAATAGCTCTGGGCAATCTGTTAGAAGAAACCAGACAACAGCTAATTGAAGTAGTACAGAAAGGACAAGAGATGGCAGATTTGCTTAAGAAGACTAATGAAGAATTCCAGAGAAACAAGTTTTATTTATTTGAAGTAAATAGTATTCTTAAACGCAAATTGACCGGAGAAGCGCAAGTACAGAAAGAGATCGCAAGTACCCGCCGAGAGCGCGACGCCTATTACAAGACAATCCAATTTCAGAATCAGGAGATAGAAAGAAGAGAATATCAACTCGATACACAAAAAGAAAGATTATCCAACATTGATAAACAAATTGTCGACATGAAGGTCACTATGGATGCAACTCTTTCGAATGAAGTTTTGATGTCCCAGGTCATTTCTTTAAGTTTAGTACGCACAGATGCTCAGCTAGTAGAACCAGACATTTTGAGGTAGATGATAGAATCATTAAAGAAGAAAATTTTCAAGACTTTTAGATTAGCAAGATCAGTGTATTTAGAAGGTATAATTGATAAACCATAGGATTTTTTGTATACCTGCGGGTTCGAGTCCACCGTGCGTGCCAGTGTTAGTCGGTCGCCGGATTGGCAATTGTAAAGACTAAATCTTTTCATATTCTGCAGGAACGAAAGGTTGTTACAAAGATGTTTGTAATCTTTATAAATCAATGAAAAAGAGACGCTTCGGTGACGATCGGTGGGATCACCAGACTGTCTATCTGGATGATTGATCTCTAACGTTGCTGTGGTGTGCGTTGAGTAATTCTGAGTATTCTGTTCTCATCGCTATCTTGTTTGTTTATCGATACCTATTCGATTTGTGATTTACATAGACGACCAGAAGATCGCCAGACTATCTGTCTGAGTGAATCGTTCTATGTACTTTCCATTGTGATTGTGTCTCTCTGTTTTGTTGATGTTCTATAAGTTGTTTGATGAAGCCAATGCTCCAGTAATGACAGTTCAGTACTGTGTGGTTGAGAATTCTGAATCATCCTGCGTCTTCTGTTCTGGTGGATTATCCCCACCTGCACGGTACAAATTTAGTTATTGTTATTGACTCTGTTGTGTACGGTAGTTTGTGTTGGATCAGTTCTTTAAGCTAGACAAAAGTACTCTTGTATTACGGTACTGAATATTACCTGCACTGTACGCTGAGAGAGCATTAACTGGAGTGTGTTTGGTAAGCTTTGGAAGAGTCCGATTACAGATAGTAAGATTGTGAAGCGTAAACAGATTCTTGATAGAGTTCTTGAACATTAGTATATTGCTGTGTATGAAGTGGTTATTTTGGGGAAAATCAAGCATAGGGCCTCTGTTTAACAGACCCCTTCCACTCCCAAGAACCCGAATAGATGTTTAAAGGCGCTTCTGACGTCAAGTGACGTTTAAGAGCATCGATATAATTGTCGGTATGAGCGTCGGTATATACGTCGGTAATATCAACACTCTTAACAATGGTTATACCGATGCCTCTGCTGGGTGTACCGTCGCGTATATCGGCGCTCGGTGGGTGTACGGATGCTTATTCCAATGACATTACTGGGAGTAGGGTCGCTTATACCGACAACCATATCTCCAAAAAAATTTTGGGCAGAGTGTGTTGTCTTTTGCTACAAGAACATTACCATGATGTTGCTTAGCAAAAGACAATACACTTTGCCCAAAAAAAAAGCGATTACATGGGATGTGTACTCTAATGTCAACCGAAATATGATTTCATAAAACAGAATATTATTGGACACAAAAGAGATAATCAGAATGAACCATGAACCATGAACCATGTACAAAAAGAGTTATATATTTCATAAATGAAGCATGTACAAGAGTGTGGCAAACCATTGTCATATATGTCGCTTTTACAAAATGTGGCAAAGCATTGCATTGCCATATAAAAATCAAATACAAAATTTTGGTGTGCCACTGCCATACACATGCAAAGGACGTTCCATATCAAGAGTCCTACAACAAAGAACATTAATGAAATGAGATAAATTCACATGAAATTTACAACCAACAAGTAAAACCCAAGTTTATAAATTCATCACCTCATGGAAAATGCTCCTATGAAACGATCGCACTACATCCCTCCAAGTCCTCCAAGTGAATCCATGATGATATCCATAAGCCTCCTCCATTCCTGTTGGAGGACAACCCCTTTCCAGCTTCTGCAACAAATATACAAAACATTAGAGGAAAATACATGAGAAACTTAACACAAACAAATTAATTAAACCAAATGGTACTTACAAACTCGTGACGCATCGTGTCATATCTGCCGTTGCCCAAATGTGATGGTCCAACTGTATCTAAATGGGTGGCTGTGGCATAACGTGGCTGGGGATATTGGTCACGAGTCTGTTGGTGCTCATCGCGAATCATATCCCACTCTTCAGCATCTAACCATATAGGATTTGGTAAGCCTACTCTAAAAGCATCATGAGCCTCGAATCGTCAATGGGACATAGCTTCACGTGCGATGTGCAGAATCCACTCTCAATAGGCAAGAGGCTGCCCATCAGCTCGTCTAAACTTCTGATAAATCATCTATGCAATATAATTCTTCCGATCTTTATCTTTTTCAATCCAGTTCAACATGATAGAGTGTCCAAATTGTATGGAGCAAAGCTGTTGTATACGCGCACACATGGCTTTTCCGGCGGCATCCATGACCGGAGCTCCATCTTGAATACTATACACCTTGGATTCATCATGGTCATGAGCACCCCAAGGTGTACATGGTGTTCCACGTGGTATACCACGTGGCATACCTACATCTGAGGTACTCATCCTAGGAGTAGAAGTAGGTGACACAACGTCCATCGCAATACCTCCACAATAGCTGCCTCCTCCAGACCTACCTGTAGATCCACTATTAGAACCTCCTACTCCAGAGCATGACCTCAACCTAGGAGACTGGCGAGCACCGCTATCACGCTGAGGTGTCGAACGCACATGTCTACTACTAGAGCCAGTAGGGGATGGTTGAAAAGCTAGTCATGGTGGAGTCATAAAGCTAAGATACATACCTCCGGCGAGAGTAGCATCACCCAGAGGAGTGACACCAGCACGAGTGACACCAACAGGAGTGACACCAGCGGGAGTGAGGCCGACAGGAGTGAGACCGATAGGAGTGAGGCCGCCAGGAGTGAGGCTGGGGGGAGTGCTACCATGAGTGATCCACAGTTGTGAGGCAACGGCCATATATGCAGAAGGTACGTGAGAGATGAACTCTAAGATCTACTCCTTTGTCATGGAATGTGGAGTGACTGGAGGACTGTCTCGCATCGTGCTCTGTAACAAAAGAACTCAAATAATGAGTATATGATAATCAAGGTAATATAGAGAAATGGTACTAAAAAAAACTAGAAAAAAAAGCTAGAAAAAAAAACAAAAATTAGTACGTACAAGTGTTTGATTCAAAACTCCTCTATTCTAGCATCCTCTTGGAGATCCGATGCACCGAGAACATCTATCTCTCTATTGACGACTTCTAAATCACTTGCTATGCTGGTTTCTTCCTGATCATCATCTACTACTTCATCCTGTATTTTGTCTTCTTCAATGACCTCTTCTTCTCGAGCAATGATCTCTTTCTCCTCACCTATCCAATGAATCTCTGAGTCCACTAGAGATGGACTTTCTTCTATATCTATTTTCTCACAAATTTTTCTACTACGTGGGGTGACTTGTAAAACAAATAGCCACTCTCGTTCTTTTGAATATGGTATAAAAACAACTTGTTCATAGTCTGCGGGAAGTACAAATATATCTCTTTCATACGTCCATAATTTTGTGGAGTCGACTTGAAACAAACCGCTTTTATCCCGCCTCACTGTTGGATTTCTTCCTGAGGTGACTACTTTGAACCATTCACATTAAAAAAAGTAATCAAACTTCCTAAAAGATAGTTTCAAGATATCTTGAATCACTCCACAATAATCTACCTGGCCTTCTTGCGCATTATCATCTCTTGCACTCGCTCTACTTTTTCACAAAAAGTTCACCATCACCCCACTATCAAAAGTAGACCGGTTTTTATCGATTTGTGCGATCCGAAAGTGTCTTCCATGAGACCATAGTGCACCTTTTTAGTATACTCCCAATCACATCTCTTTGCGAGTTCTTCTTCTTCTTCTTTAGAGATATCTTCACCCGTTGCTTTTGCTTGTGAAACCGCTCTATCTAGCCATTTGCTCGTTGGAAAAGATGGAAGAGGTCGAAGAATTTCTGGAAGAGAAAAAAATCGAATGGAACGGTTCCTTTGAAACTGATCTCTTTCCTTTGTGTTGGTCTCCTTGGCAAGCTCATACTTTTCTAAACACTTCTGCATAGGCTCAAAATTAACTATGAAAAAATTCATTGCGACTCTTGTACAAGCCATACCTTTGCCATGCTACCCTGTAGATGTGCTCTCCATTGAACAAACCCTTTTAATGTCTTCATAAAGCGCTCTAAGAAGAACATCCATCAACTATGGATAGTTCTTGCTATTGCAACTTCATCACCTCGCTCTTCTAAGTCCTCCCTTTGTGCTTTGGTTTCTTTCTTTCTGATCAAAGTCTTCCAAACAATCTCTCCCACATTCTTAAAAAAATATGCATCAGGTCTACCAAATGATTGATCAATAATTCACTCCAATAAGGAAGTTCATGCAAAATGGACAACCGTTTTATGCCAGCGATTGGAGTCTCTGAATCCCATAGTTGTTTCCAATCGCTAGCTTTCATTTGGCGTTCCACTTGACCAGCAATTTGTCCTTCACGTAAAACATGTCCATCAGGCAAATATCTATGGTATCCTTCATAGAAAATTTTACACAGTGCTTTGGAATAGTGTGCTTCGAGTGATGGTCCACATAAAGGACAAGCATGGTAACCCGAAATCGATAAACCTCAACATTCACCATAACCATGCCAATCATGCATCGTCCACATAAGTAGGCCTTTCACTCACACGTCTCTTCTTCTTATAGGGGAATTCAATGGATGGAGCCACCATAAATAGTTAGCTCATAAGCCAAGAAGAGATCCCCATCATTAGTTCAATATTCCATTTGTATGAGTGTAATGAATTTTGGCATTAATTATAACAAAGAAAAGAAAAAGGGTGTGTATGTCACCCATGGGCAACCACACCACTTGGGGGAAATCTTAAAATATCCAGCCACAATGGGGAGGCCACCCCTATGTGACCACCTCTTCGAGGGAAGCTTAGGGTGGCCAACTCATGGTGCATGCTTGTTACCCAACCACGATTGCTTCTTCACAAAGAGTGATGGATCTACAATACTCTAATTATATCCACATTTTACTAAATAACCTACAAGCGTTTGGTTCAAAGTCTTTGATGACTAATTAAGCCCATAGAGGGCGTTCTCCTACATATACATATTTACTTCAAACCTTGTTCTTGACCTCTCTAGGATCACCGCTAATTACTTGTTTTATTAGTTAATTAGAGCATCAAATTTCCAAGAGAGCTTATAGATTGAAATATGTATCTTTAGTGGATTGAATGTAGCTACGACTTGGATTACATGATGCGTTCTTTACTAAAAATATCCACTCAATGCCTTTGATGGGCAAAGAAACATGGAGATGAGAAATTGAAGGTGTTTGATTCTCACTTGGAAAAGGGCCCCCTATGATTTAAAGAGACGACAGGGGAAAATTTTCAAAAGGAGAGAGGAACCAAAGCTAGAGAATAGAATTGATATTTAGAGGAATAATTCTAAGAATGATGAGGAAATGAAAGATGCCTAGAAACATGAGGGGGGATCAATATGGCTAGATAGAGCAAAGGGAGAAGAAACAAGATGAGAATCAATAAGAGGAGCAATAGTGGGAGGAGCGCTATCAAGAGGAATAGTAGCAACAAAAACAATATCCACAAAAATGATATCATCAAGAAGAGCAACAACAACAACAACAAAAACAATAATAGCGAAATAAAGAATTAGAGCAAGAACAACAAGAGAGCAAACAACAAAAACAAAAAAACAATGGTAAGATCACCAAAAAGAGGAAGAACAACAATTAAAACAAGATTAGGAGCAACAAAAAGAAGATAAAACATAGAAAGTACAAGACAAGATAAAGGAGAGTAGTAATAACAACATAAAGAATAGATTTAGCAACAACAACATGAAATAGGAACAACCACAAGAAAAAAAGCAAAATAGAAACAACACAAAAAAACTAGTAGGAGAAGAATGAGACGTGTTAAGGGCATCATCAAAGGAAGTAGAATAAGTAGCTTCAACTTAAAGAGGGTGTCAACAAGAGCAACAAAAATAGCAAAAAAAATGACAAAGATCACTACATGCAATAGAAGAGTTAATGTCAGTTTAGAGAAATATCTTGATGGACGATGAAGAAAAGGGAAAAAGCGCATGTGTTCTATTTAATTTTGGTTCTAATATCCCATAGAGGGAGGATTTTGGAACTGTATTATTTGGTGGAATATTATTTGGAACTGTATTATTTTGGTTCTTATATCCCATAGATGATGGATTGCTCTAGAAAAATCCCTTTTATAAAGATCTCCATGGTAATAAGTGAAGGTGATGTCCATGCTTTCCCTTGACATCATAATTTCTAGGCATGATAATCATAGCAACTTCGGCATACTAATAACAGACCATGATAGAAGTTCTACAAAGACATGCACACTTTAAGAAGTTGTGCACATGAATAATATACTCGTAGGTACCAACTGCTAGAATTTAATTAAGATAAACATTAAAAAAAAAGAATAGAAAACAAAATTAAGAATTAAATACACAATAAAAAGCCATTACTACTTTCCACGTGTCTTTTGTGGCTTGTATAACAGCCATCAACTTGTTTGCATTTTGTCGTTGGCTCCCTTCTGCTAAAGTACCTATAATTCGTTCAAATGAGAAAAGTTTCCTTGTTATTTATCTTTTTCTTAATATGCAGATTATGGTGATTCTCATACTAATGAATATGTTGATATGATGACGAAGTTTTTTCTGAAGTACAATGTTCTAAAGAGATTGTGCTTCACTTGACAATATTTTGGGGGGTCTTTCATACATTCATTGGAACCATCTCACATGAGAGAATGAAAAATATAAACTTATGTGAGGTAATCATTACTTGATCATCTTCAAAGTTCAGCAAAAACTTATAAGTGATCATCGATGGTTATAAAAACACTACATGTTCTCATCACTCCATTTATAGCTTAAAAAGGCTCCCTTCTCTTCCATTCTTTACATCAACTTTATAGATGTGATCATAGAATGTCTCTTCCTATGTAGAATTTCTCATGTAAAACCATTGAGTGAATGGAGGTGACATGGTTGCCATTCTAACATCTTGCCAAAGTGACGAACCTCTCTACATTAATAGAACATAGCTTACATAATATAACGATGTATTCCAAGGTATGTTAGATTTTTTGCAAGTTTTATCCTTTTTATTTATTGAAAGGTATCTTGGATATTTTGCAAGTATTATCTTTTTATGCGTTAAGGTGTGTTGCGCTAGAAATTCTTTCACTAACTTTCCTTCTCCTATTTGGAATCCAAGAATCCCAACCTTCCAAGACTTTAAATAGCTTTGCATGTATTGGACAAGACAATTGTGTGAATGGAGGACATGTTTCTATGATGAGACACAAGTGGTGCAAGATATACATCCATGTTTTTTACCTTATACTTACCTGGTATAATAAGAGCTAATAATAAATGACCTTTCCTTGTGGCCAGCCATGGTGGGATGTTATAATTGACCAAACATATAGGCCATGTGCTCCATGAAGAGCTCCGTAAACCAAATGGATTTACCCCATCCATATCTAGGCCTAGAGGTATGGACCGAGGCTCACTAGCAAACTCTGGACACTTACTATCTATATGCTTCCAAGCATCATAGTCACTAGGCACTCGCTTTACACCATCTGTAGACCTCCTCTTTACATGCCATGACATTAACTCAACTATAGATTTGCATCTAAACATGTTCTTAATTCATGGAATAATAGGAAAGTGATGAAGAACCTTTTCGAGGATCGCTTCGCCTACAAGGTCTTCTCTAAATCTATTTTCTCCACACTTTGGACATACGTGGAGATGCTCATACTCATTCCAAAAGAGGATGCAATCATTCGGACAAGCATGAATCTTAGCATAATCCATTCCAATGGATTGTAAAAGCTTTTTTGCATCTCCACGTGTTGGAGGCATGTCATTGCCCTCTGGAAAAAGTTGATCTTTAAGAAGCCTGCAATAATCAATTACAACGATATTAGTAAAGAAAGTTATTTTGATACAACAATGAAAGTTTATTTCAAATCCAGTTACCTGAACAATTTAGTGATAGTACTATCTGACCATCCATAAATGGATTGCAGATTGAGCATCGCAAGTGACACACATAGTACAGATATCTTTGCTCCATTGTAAAGTGGTAAACGAGCTAGTCTTCACATGTTTTCATATTCTTCATCCACTTCTGATCCTCGAAATTCTGTTGTGTCCATGAAACTGTCAACATCTTCTCTACCATCATGATCTTCATCCATTTCATAAAATGCTTCGAGCATTTCTTCCATATGTTCATTCCATGTAATGCTATTAGTACTTGCTTCTACGTCTAACTCCTTTTTTGTTCTCTTTTGTCCACGAGAGGTTACGAGTGCAATGTCCTTTGGGTCCATCTACTCACCGGGGGGACCATGCGAATGGTAGCGTAGGTTTTCTAGTCAACATACTCTCTAACATGTGCAGTACAAATCCATCGTTCCTGATAAACTTGATACTTGCACTGACTGCAAGGACATCCCATTCTCTCCTCCGAATCCAAACTAGCCATTTGATACAATATGGACACTTTAGAACATTTGATTTTTTTATTAAACCTAAAAATCATACTCCTAAAAACTTAAACCTGAAATACTAAAACCAAAATGCTTAAACACCTAAAAAAACCTAAAACCCTAATACTAAAGTCCTATATATGTATATATGTGTTATATGTATTATATATATGTCTATTGCTTATATAATTAAAATCCTATTTTTATATATTTATTTACATATATTTAATTAATATATTTAAAACACTACTTCTTTTGATATTTATTTATCTATATAATTATCTTATTTTATATATTTATTTATTTATATATTCATATTTTTTCTTAATTAATCTTATTTATATATATTAAAGTATATATATTTTATTATATATATTTTATTATATATATTTCATTATATATATTTCATTATATATATTTAACTTATTTAGTCAAAACACTATTTCTTTTTATGTTTATTTATCTATATAGTTATCATATTTTATATATATTTTTATTTATATATTCAGATTTTTTTCTTTATTTTTCTCTATATTTCCTCTTTCTATAAATTTAATTGAGTTATATGTATGCCTAAACCCTAAAACCCTAATCTTAAATATCTAGACCTAAAATATGTATATTTCTGTATGCATGTGTATACACATGTATATATGTATTATACACATATGTGTATGTGTGTATATATGTTATGTAGGTGTTAAAACCCTAAAACCCTAAAACCCTAATCAGAAAGACTTAGACCTAAAACATGTATATATGTGTATGGATGTGTATATATATGTGTACGTGTATATATATGTGTATATAGATATGTGTATAAGTATATGTGTGTATGTGTATGTTTATATATATTTACTCTGATTAAAATCCTTAAAAATAAACCTATTTTTATATATTTTTTTATATATAATTAATTAATTTATTTAAAACACTAGTTTTTTTAATATTTATTTATCTATATAATTCTTCTATTTTATATATATATATTTATTTATTTATATATTCAGATTTTTTTCTTAAATAATTCTATTTTTATATATTTAATTATATATATTTAATTAATTTATTTAAAATACTAGTTCTTTTTATATTTATTGATTTTATATATTCAGAGTTTTTCTTATTTTTCTATATTTTCTCTTAATATAAATGCAATTGAATTATATGTATGCCTAAACCCTAAAACCCTAATCTTAAAGATCTAGACCTAAAATATGTACATTTCTCTATGCATGTGTATATACATGTATATATGTATTATATGTGCATGTGTATGTATGTATATATGTTATGCATGTGTAAAAACCCTAAAACCCTAATCCGAAAGACCTAGACCTAAAACATGTATGTATGTGTATGCATGTGTATATATATGTGTGTATATATATATATATATATATATATATATATATATATGTGTGTGTGTGTGTGTGTGTGTGTGTATAAGTATATGTGTATGTATGTGTAAATAGCATAAAACCCCTAATTGTGTTTTTATATATTTGATATAAAAAAAACTTTAAAATTGAAATATTATATATTTAATTAAAATACTAGCTTATGTGTGTGTATATGTGTGCATGTGTGTGCGTGAATGTATGCATGTGTGTATATGTGTATGTGTGTCTATGTATGCATGTGTGAGTATATGTGTATGTGTGTGTATGTATGCATGTGTGTGTATGCGTTCATGTGTGTGTGTGTGCATGCATGCGTTTATGTATGTGTGTGTGTGCGTATGTGTGTGTGCATGCATGTGTGTATGTGTGTGTGTATGTATGCAAGCGTGTGTGTATATCTGTGTATGTATGCATGTGTGTACATATGTATGTGTATGTATGCATGTGTGTACATGTGTGTACATGTGTGTGTATGTGTGCATGTGTGTATATGTGTATGTGTGTGTATGTATGCATGCATTTGTGTATATGCGTGTATGTATGTGTGTGTATGCATGTGTGTATATATGTGTGTGTATGAATGTGTGTATCTATGTGTGTGTATGTGTGTGTATGCATATGTGTATATGTGTGTGTGTATGTATGTGTATGCATGTGTGTATATGTGTGTATGCATGCATGTGTGTATATGTGTGTATGTATGCATGCATGTGTGTATATGCGTGTATGTATGTGTGTGTGTATGTATGTGTGTATATGTGTGTGTGTATGTATGTGTATATGCATGTGCGTGTATGTGTATGTATGCATATGTGTATATATGTGTGTGTCTGTATGTGTGTATGCATGTGTGTATGTATGCATGTGTGTATATTTGTATGTGTGTGTATGCATGCATGTGTGTATGTATGCATCTATGTACATGTATGTGTGTATGTATGCCTGTGTAGATGTGTAGATGTGTGTGTGTTTATGTGTGTGTATGTATATTGTATCTTCCTATCTCTATCTTCCTCTGTTTCATCTCTCTTTATCTCTCACTCTCTCTCTCTCTTTATCTATCTATCTCTCTATCTCTCTTTCTCTCTTTCTCTCTTTCTCTCTCACCTCTCTCTCCTTCTCTCTCTCTCTCCCTGTCTCTCTCTCTATCTCTCTCTGTCTCTCTCTGTCTCTCTCTCTCTCTCTCTCTCTCTGTCTCTCTCTCTCTCTCTCTCTCTCTCTCTCTCTCTCTCTCTCTCTCTCTCTCTCTCTCTCTCTCTCCCTCCCCCTTGTCCCACGGGGCATGCCAAAGTTTGTTGGGGAATTTCTTCACTTAAAAGGGCTTGGGTGCTTATAGGAGAAGAAAGAGTAGATAATAAGTAGAAAGACACATTTCACCAAAAGTTGTGTCTGCCCTGATGAAGATGGAATATTATAAGTTCAAGTACAAGCCCATTGAAAATCATTATTTATAGAACTTTAGGACAAAAAATTGCACAAGTACAACCAAGGACTTCCATGTACTTATGAAGTCCACCTCTATGTCACTTGTTCACCTTAGCCAAATAGCTTGCTCTTGTGCACCCTTGCACTCCATCTTGTCAGATAGAAATGTTTGCAGAAGACCGAAAGTGGAGTTCTTCATAAGGAAGAAGGACGATAGGCAATTGGATTCTAGGTAGAAACTTTTATAGTCTAAGAAGCTATGGGTTTATTTGTTGAAATATAAGGATGAAGCGTTTGTTGCATTTAAGAAGTTCCATACATTTCCAAGGTATTGTTGAGAGCACAAATATGTGTCTCATGAAAATGGAAATAATGAGATCAAGAATGAGCTATTACCTCTTAGTTTTAGGCTTTATCTATGTTCTTGTTTCTTTGGAATGTGCATTAGCGCCTTTTGGAAATAATATAGTAGATCAAATGATGAGGTTTTGGAGTGCATTTTGACACTACATCATTAAAAAAAAAAACGTTACTTGTTGCATCATTACAAATTATCCGTATTATGGTACGTAGTTTTTCGTAGATGATTCAGTTCCCTCATATTTTCCATAACAAGCAGAAATCATTAATCTCAAAGATGTTTATAAAAGGACTTTTCCACTTTATCTTGTATACTTACATTGAAATATCTCTTACACTATAACAGATCGATCGTATACCGAGGTTTTTATCGAAGGAAATGAACGTGCGTGTTTTTGCCCCGACATTCGGGTAGGAGTCGGTATGCATGTCAGAATTAAAGCGCAAGTATAGGTGCCCATATAACCATCAGTATGGGCATTGTTAGTCGGCCGCCGGATTGGCAATTGTATAGATTAAATCTTTTCATATTCCGCACGAACAAAAGGTTGTTACAAAGATGTTTGTAATCTTTATAAATCAATGAAAAAGAGACGCTTCAGTGATGATCAGTGGGATCACCAGACTGTCTGTCTCGGTGATTGATTTGTAACGTTGCTGTGGTGTGTGTTGAGTAATTTTGAGTATTCTGTTCTCGTCGTTGTCTTGTTTGTTTATCGATACCTGTTCGATTTATGATTTACATAGACGACCAAAAGATCGCCAGACTGTCTGTCTGAGCGAATCGTTTTGTGTAGTTTCCGTTGTGATTGTTCTGATAATGCTGCGTATTGTTGTGTCTCTCTATTTTGTTGATGTTCAGTAAGTTGTTTGATGAAGGGCATGCTCCAGTAATGACAGTTCAGTACTGTGTGGTTGAGAATTCTGAATCATCCTGTGTCTTCTGTTCTGGTGGATTATCCGCACCTACACGGTACAAATTCAGTTATTGTTATTGACTCTGTTGTGTACGGTAGTGTAGATCCCTCTCTCTCTTTGAGGTGATTAGTGAAGCCATTGCACAGATGGACTCTCTTGTAGATGGTTGATTTGCGGGCATTCTTGGCTGTGTCAGTTTCAGAAGCTTGAACATGCTGTCAAGTGGGGAACTTTTTGATACGTTTCTTACTCCGCATATTGGAAGGAGTCTAAAATATGAAGGAGTCTCATGCCATCAGCATTTGCAAGAACCTTTATGCCATTGTCATTGGTTGTTACAGCTAAAAGTGAGCCATCCTTGTTGAAGCGTAGCCGAGGACCTGCTAGAAGCCCCTCTGCTTCAATTGTAGTCAGAACCTTTACATTATCCATGTCCCACCATTTCCTCTCCCTCACACCACCCCCGCCCCCTCACACCACCCCCTCACACCACCCCCGCCCCCTCACACCACCCCCACCCCCTCACACCACCCCCGCACCCCCACCCTCTCACACCACCCCCACCCCCTCACACCATCCCCGCCCCCTCGCACCACTCCCTCAGACCACCCCCTCACACCATCCCCCCTCAAACCACCCCCGCCCCCTCACACCACCCCCTCAAACCACCCCCGCCCCCTCACACCACCCCCGCCCCCTCACACAACCCCCTCACACCACCCCCACCCCCTCACTAGTTCCCCCTCAGCCACCCCCGCCTAGCCCCCCTCAGCCACCCCCGCACCCTCCCCCTCAGCCACCCCCTCATCCTCTCCCACACCCCCCCGCGTCCTTCCCACCAGCCACCCCCTCACCCTCTCCCACACCCTCCCCCACCTCCCCTCACTTGCGCATACACACACCGCCACACACACACACATCCCCACACACATATCCGTACACACCCACTCACACACATACACATACACTCACACACAATCACGCACATGAACACACACACTCTCACACCCATACATATGCACACACTCACACACCGACACATGCACATATGCATCCCCACACACACACACACCGACACATGCACACATCCCCACACATACACATATGCCTCTCACACATGCGCACCCACACATGCGCTCAAGCACACATTCACACTCACATACATGCGCAAACACACACATGCACATGCACACTCACACATATACCCGCATAATTACACTCACACCCACATTCACTAGAAATCAAGTTAATTGGGGAAGTGTTCTTCATGTTCGGCTATTGCTCAGAAGATTGAATAAACATGCTGCTGCAAAATCTCATAAAGTGAACGATGGAGCTGATGAGGTTACTTGGACCGACATTGCTATAGATAGGGCTGGATAGGAATGTCTCATTCTAGAATGATCTAAAGAGCAGCTCGGAGGTGAAAAATCGCACTCTGAAGAGTCCTCAAAAAGGGGAAAAGGTATGGGAAAAGTGTGTAGGGTAAAAAGTAGAAGCGGAGAAAAGATTTTGCCATGTGCCACCAATCATCCAGGAAGACTACCCATTTTTTTTGGGACTCAATTCAAATCAAGGGAATAATTGACCTACCCTCCAATTTTGGGTAATCAACCGACACGTGATCAGAGGACGTGAAGATGCGACAAGGCTCTCTTGGCCTATTGAGGCCTATAAAAACAAGGGATTTTTGCTCATTTGGGTACACACAATTGGGGTACACTTTTGGAGTTACATTGACGCGGGTATAGGTGCAGAAGTTCTCTCTTGCACTTTGTGGTTTCAAGCCTATTGTAGGAGCTACTCTGTAGTGTGGATACAGAGGGTAGGCTTCTTAGTGGAGGGCTATGAGCACTATAGTGTAAGAGAGTGCCGTGGATTTTCTTTCTTTTCTGTGAGTCAGTGTTGGTGTTATGCTCTATTCTCTTGAGCAAATCTTACCATTTGTATTGTTCTGGGTTAGACTGCATGTAATTGGCCCCTTTGCTGCTGAGGAGACTCTGTGAGGTTCTTTATTTGTGGGATGGCATGTTAGCCCCCTAAGTTTGCAGTTTTGAGCATCACTGTGCCCAACCTTGTAATCATCTGATTCGAATCAAGTAGTGTACGGTCTTCCTTGGTTAGTTGTTGTCCATATTTTCTGAAGTATTTACCACACTGTGCAATCTTTGTTATCTGCCTGCTCACTGAAATGTTAAAGGGTATACTTCCCTAAAGAGAACCCCCCTTGAGTAGGTGACGTACTGGACGTGTTTCATCTTTATTTTCTACTTTTAGTGGATACCCCAGTACCTCCTCTACAGTTTGGCACGCCCGGTGGGACCTTTGCATTTTTGTGAGAGGTGTTTTGCACTATTACATTTGCGAATAGGTACATGACCCATACACGAGTAGATAAGGAGTCTCTTCGTGTTGGGATGAGCCTTAAGAAGTTAGCAATAACCACGGCTAGTGAGTCTACCTCCCCTTTGCCTTCCCTAAATCTCTCTATTGATTTGGGTGCGACACCATTGTCAAAAGAGGGGTATAGGAGAACTCTAGACTTCTCCTCAGATACGTCCAAAGAAACACCAGTACAAATGGAGGATCTCTCTCATTTACTCTCCAGATTAAACATCAAATTCCCTACCTTCAAGGGACATGCTTATGAGGATGCTGATGATCATGTGAGGAGATTCATCTCTTTATGCCGTGGACGTGGTCTGCAAAATAGAGAGGATGCAATGCTAGCACTTTTTCCATCTACATTGGAGGGTCTTGCAAATAAATGGTACACTCAATATGCAGATGGCCATTTTACTACTTGGGAGGCTCTGAAGGCGGCTTTCTCACTAACATTCAGACCAAGTGATTCTTCGGAAAGAGCTCTACATCAGCTAGAGAATTTGAAGCTAAGGCCAGGTGAATCCTTTCATGAACTTCACACTAGAACAAAAGCACTTGTTGCATGTCTACCACATGCTCCAGGTGATTTCTTGGTTAAAAACTGGATTGAGAAGGCTCTGCCGAGGTCATCTCAACAGAAGCTTCGTGAGTCTCTTAGATTGGATGCTACCCTCAATGATTTTGTTGCAGCGGGATCACGCATTGAAGAAGCAAGGCAACATTTTGAAGGGGATATACAACCAAAGTATGCTGCAGATCTGGATCCTATTGAGCCACTAAGGAGGGAATTGGAAGCATTGAAGATGCAACAAAATCAACAAGAAGAGAAGGTGTTGCCACCACTGCGTCGCACTGATGATGAAGTAGCCCAACTTCGCCGAGAGTTAGAAGATTTGAAGACCACTCAGGATATAAGGAGAGAAATTTGGTGTACAATCTGTAACAACAGTGGACATTCCAATGCTAATTGCCCTATTAAGGTAAGCTCTCAATTTTGTGGAAAGATGGTCATGAAGCCAGAGATTGCTACTA
This sequence comes from Ceratopteris richardii, assembly GCA_020310875.1. NCBI lineage: Eukaryota > Viridiplantae > Streptophyta > Polypodiopsida > Polypodiales > Pteridaceae > Ceratopteris > Ceratopteris richardii. Next base: position 55,574,579 of record CM035437.1, on the reverse strand, counting down.
CCTCAAGGGTACACAGTAGAGAGGTAACCCTCAAAATTTGGATTCATATTATGCTAGTACTTCAAATACATCTAATAGGGAGGAGAATAGGCCTGCAAAGCCTAGATATAATAGACCTTTGATGTGCTATCGTTGTGGTGAGTACGGCCACATGCAAAACAGGTGTTCTCTTCTAGAAGATGCACGGCCCTGTCAACATTGTCCAAAGGCCAAGGATCATTATACCAAAGATTGTCCAAGAGGTCGTCCTGCTCCAATCCACATGATAGCAGTCTCTCCATATGAAGAGGGAAAAACCGCTCAATCTTATGCCGTTTCATCCTCTGCAATGCCCATGATGACTAGAGCCAAGCAAGCAGCAGTAGCCCATAAGGAGGAACAACAAGGACTCAAAGATAGAGATGCAGAAAAGAGGGTGGGATGGAAGGACCAAGGAGACATGGAAGAGGCTTATGAGAGGGTAACTACTTTGCTAAAAGATCAACCAACAAGTACTCCTGAAGACACGCAAGAAGTGAACATTGAGGAAATCTTGAAAGGTATTCACCATAAGATTAGTCTGTACCAACTCATAAAGATGGATTCTAAAGTAAGAAGTGATCTGTTGAAAATTATACATTCTGCATGCTTGTGCCCACCTCCTAGCATAGATGGTTTTATGGTGGACTTTCCTCCTGCACCCCTGGCTGATTATCAGAGCTCAAGATTATCCGTTTTCATCAAGGATGAAGCTCTCACATGTGTTATTATAGATGGAGGTTCCGGCATCAATTTGATGCCTGATTTCACTATGAGGAAACTAAAGCTGAACCCCACAAAGGCAGCACCCTTTACAGTCACATTAGCAGATCAACGTCGGGTTGCACCACTGGGCATTCTCGAAAAGGTACTTATGATAGTGCAGGGTTGTCATTTTGTTTTAGACTTTGTTGTTATTGCCCTGCCTCAAGAGACCTCATACCCTCTACTCTTGGGAAGGCCTTGGTTAAGGCAAGCAAAGGCTCTATAGGATTGGGGAAAGAACAAGTTATGGATTTCCACATGTACTAACAATCAATTACGGATACATTTGGAAGAAGGATCAGACATCAACAAGGCTACTGGGTATACAATGGAAACTCAAGTAATGCCTTCTGAAGATGATCCCCTATTAAATTGGATGATGCGAAGTGCAGAATGCTGCACAGTGGAGATATGTGAAGTAAATAAGGATTTTGCAGAAACAACACAAGGAGGTCGGGAAGAGGAAAAAACTGATGTTTTTCACTTAAACAATATAGAAAAGAGTAAGCAAGGAAGTCAAGCTTATCTTTTGCAAACACCTCTCAAAGAACAGAAACCTCTAATTGAGTCAGATAATCAGAATTCAACACTCAGCGCCACTAAAATGGTATGTAAGGAGAAGGTAGGTAAACATGAGGAATCGGATGATTTTATGCTTGCAGGACCAGAAAGTGACAAAGTTGTGCCTGCATCTGAGGAAGCTAATTGTGACCTTCAAGAACTCCCATTCTCAAATATACCTTTAGGATGGATCAAGGAACAGATTGTGGATCATAAATTGAACTCTGCACCTGCATACAATGGAGATGAATTTTCAAGTGAGTCCAATTCTGAAAAGTTTGTTCAAGAAGTAAATCTTGGAGATGAAGAGAATCCTCAGATAGTTCACTTGGCTGCTTGGTTATGGCACTATCCCTCTTTACTGCAGAAGGTAACTTCCCTACTTTTTGCCTATAAAAGTGTCTTTGCATGGTCCTATAAAGACCTAACAGGGATACCAGAGGAGCTTGGATTACACCGAATACCCTTAGTGGAAGGAGCTTCACCTGCAAGAAGTAGGCCTTACCGACTTAATCCAAAGTATGTAGAGGCAGTAAAGCTAGAAATAACAAAACTGGAAGAGGCAGGTATTATTGTTCCTGTAGAACACTCACGATGGCTTTCTTCCATGGTCATTGTACCAAAGAAAAAGGGCAAAATAAGAGTATGCGTTGATTTTTGTGCCTTGAATAAGGTAACTATTCAAGATGGCTTTCCTCAACCATTCACAGAGCAGGTGCTTGAAGAAGTAGCTGGATACTCTCTATATAGTTTTCTTGATGGGTTCAGTGGCTACAATCAGATAGCCATTCATCCTGAAGATAGAGACAAGACGGCTTTTGTTACTCCATGGGGCACATATGTTTATACCCGTATGGCTTTTGGCTTGAAAAATGCACCAGCATCCTTTAATAGAGCAATGTATGTGATACTAGGGAAATGGTTAACCACATTTCTGCGCATTTTTATGGATGATTTTTCAGTATTTTCAGGAACAGATAGGAGAGCAATAGTTCAAGATTTCAATAATCATTTGGAAAATCTAAAGGAAATCTTTGAGCAGTGTCTCAAAACAGGGTTGAAGTTAAATCCTGCTAAATGTCATTTTTTGGTCACTAAAGGCACTCTCCTTGGCCACATAGTATCAGTCGAAAGGATAACTGTTGATCTGGCAAAGATTACTGCTATCCTCTCCATGCCGATTCCCCGAACTCCAAAAGAGGTACAAAGTTTTTTAGGCCATGCAGGATATCATAGACGATTTATCAGAATGTATTCAGAAATAGCTAAGCCTTTGTCCAGGCTTACAAGTAAGAATGTCCCTTTCTCATGGACTCCTGAAGCTGAGAAAGCATTTGGCGAACTAAAATTGAGGCTATGTACTGCTCCACTTTTAACTGTTCCTAATTGGTCATTAGAGTTCCATGTGCATACAGATGCCAGTCTTCATGTAGTTGGAGCAGTCTTGGCTCAACCATCATCACATAAAGTAGACCAACCTATCGTCTATGCTAGCAGATTGCTTACCAAAGCAGAAAGGAACTACAACACTACTGAAAGGGAAGGTTTGGCTATCGTATTCGCTCTTCAAAAATTTCGGCATTACCTTTTAGGTGTGCATTTTATTGTCATAACTGATCATCAGCCTTTGAAGTACTTGATTAACAAGCCTAGAGTAGCTGGAAGGGTTTGGCGATGGTTATTGTTATTTCAAGAATTTCATTTCGATATTCATATTAAGCCAGGGAAAGAGCACTATATGGCGGATCAGGTATCAAGAACTGCTCTGAGTGAAAAAGCAACAGGTATTGATGATGAATTGGTGGATAGTACTCTTTTTCTGGTTACAATGCAGACTGATTGGTATAATGGAATTCTTGAGTTCCTCTCCATTGGAGAATTTCCCAAACATCTAACACCACTAGAAAAGAGGAAATTACTCTTTAAGTCCAAATCTTACTCACTTATAGATGGAAATTTATATAAATATTATCATGACGGTATCTTGAGAAAGTGTGTTTTTCCAGAAGAAGTAAACTTTTTGCTTGAAGCAGCACACAACGAAGGGCATATGAAGGGAGCGGATTTGGCTCACAAAATTATCCACGAAGGATTATGGTGGCCTCAGATATATAAAGATGCAATCAAATTTGCCAAGGAGTGCGATATCTGTCAGAGATGTGCTCCTAAACCAACCAAGATGAGTTTCTAGCCATTAGTCATCTCCACAGGATGGCTACCTTTTGAATGATGGGGTCTTGATTTTATTGGTCCGATCAGTCCAACTAGTCAACCTCGGAGAAAGAGATATATTCTGATGGCCACATGTTATGCAACTAAGTGGGTAGAGGCTAAAGCCACTACAGATTGCATGGCTTTGACAGTGGCTAAGTTTTTGTTTAAACGTATTTTTTCCAGATTCGGTTGCCCACTTGAAGTTACTAGTGACAGGGTCACTCACTTTGTGAATCAGTTGCTCCAATTCATCTTTGACAGGTATAAAATATTTCACACGAAGTCATGTGCTTACTATCCCAGGGCAAATGGCCAAGTAGAAAGCTCTAACAAGATTTTGATTGGGCTCTTACGCAAATTATCCTTTGATCATCAAAGTTCTTGGCCACAGGCATTAATCGATGCAATATGGGCTTTCCGAACTACTAGAAGGGGAACCACTGGCGAAAGTCCATTCCGCTTAGTCTATGGTAAAGAGGCATTTGCACCTTTCGAATTTATTATCAGGAAGGAAATTGGAGCCAGAACCATTGGAATTGAACCTCCTATTAGAAGACTTGTGGCATTGGAGGAATATAGGGAAGCAGCAATGAGGAAACTACAAGTAAAGCAAGAAGAGCGCAAGAGATTGCATGACAGGTATATAAGATCCAACGAAGTTCAGGTAGGGTCCATGGTTTTAGTGCATCACGTCCCAGCAATTTCGACAAAATTGGCACCCAAATGGATAGGACCTTATAAGGTAATCGAGGTATTGCCACATGGCGCTGTGCATTTGGAAGATCTGCAAGGTAAAAAGATTCCCCTGGTTAACATCTCCAGGGTGAAGAAGTATCTGAAATAGGTCAAAATGGAAACACTCCACCCCTTGTACATACCGTGTTTCTTTCCTGTAATTGTAGTATAACTGAATTTCGTTGGAATAAGCGAATAAAGGAATTGCACCGAGACGGTGCAAAATCTTGATGTGGGGGTCTGTAGATCCCTCTCTCTCTCTAAGGTGATTAGTGAAGCCATTGCACAGATGGACTCTCTTGCAGATGGTTGATTTGCGGGCATCCTTGGTTGTGTCCGTTTCAGAAGCTTGAACATGCTGTCAAGTGGGGAACTTTTTGATACGTTTCTTACTCCGCATATTGGAAGGAGTCTAAAATATGAAGGAGTCTCATGCCATCAGCATTTGCAAGAACCTTTATGCCATTGTCATTGGTTGTTACAGCTAAAAGTGAGCCATCCTTGTTGAGGCGTAGCCGAGGACCTGCTGGAAGCCCCTCTGCTTCAATTGTAGTCAGAACCTTTACATTATCCATGTCCCACCATTTCCTCTCCCTCACACCACCCCCGGCCCCTCACACCACCCCCGCCCCCTCACACCACCCCCTCACACAACCCCCGCCCCCTCACACCACCCCCACCCCCTCGCACCACCCCCACACCCCCACCCCCTCACACCACCCCCACCCCCTCACACCATCCCCGCCCCCTCGCACCACTCCCTCAAACCACCCCCTCACACCACCCCCCCTCAAACCACCCCCGCCCCCTCACACCACCCCCTCAAACCACCCCCGCCCCCTCACACCACCCCCGCCCCCTCACACCACCCCCTCACACCACCCCCACCCCCTCACACCACCCCCACCCCCTCACACCACCCCCGCCCCCTCACACCACCCCCACCCCCTCGCACCACCCCCGCACCCACCCCCTCACACCACCCTTGCACCCCCCCCCTCTCTCTCTCTCTCTCTCTCTCTCTCTCTCTCTCTCTCTCTCTCTCTCTCTCTCTCTCTCTCTCTCTCTCTCTCTCTCTCTCTCTCTCTCTCTCTCTCTCTCTCTCTTTCTCTCTCCCCGCTGCCCCGCGTGAACCCCTCTCTCTCTCTCTCTCTCTCTCTCTCTCTCTCTCTCTCTCTCTCTCTCTCTCTCTCTCTCTCTCTCTCTCTCTCTCTCTCTCTCTCTCTCCCGCCTAATTCCCCGCAGCGCCCCGCGCAGCCCCCCCCCCCCGCGCAACCCCGCTTTTCCCCCGCCACCCTCTCCCTCTGCCCAACCCCGCTGCCCCCCCGCTCTCCCCCCCCCCCCCCACCCACTCCCTCTACCCAACCCCGCTGCCCACCCCACTCTCTCCTCTCCCGCCCCGCGTATTCTCCCTCCCTCTCTCCCCCTCTCGCTCTCTCTCTCTCTCTCTCTCTCTCTCTCTCTCTCTCTCTCTCTCTCTCTCTCTCTCTCTATCTCTCTCTCTCTCTCTCTCTCTCTCTCTCTCTCTCTCTCTCTCTCTCTCTCTCTCTCTCTCTCTCTCTCTCCCTCCCCCGCCTAATTCCCCGCACCCCCCATGCAGCCCCCCCGCGCAGCCCTCCCGCGCAGCCCCCCCCCCCCCCCCCGCACAGTTCCCCTCCCCCTCCCCCGCCTAATTCCCCGCAGCCCCCCCCCCCCCCCCCCCCCCCCCCCCCCGCGCAACCCTGCTCTCCCCCGTCACCCACCCCCTGCGCAGCCCCCCCGCGCAACCCCGCCTAATTCTCTCTCTCTCTCTCTCTCTCTCTCTCTCTCTCTCTCTCTCTCTCTCTCTCTCTCTCTCTCTCTCTCTCTCTCTCTCTCTCTCTCTCTCTCCCACCTAATTCCCCGCAGCCCCCCGCGCAAACCCCCCCCCCCCCGCGCAACCCCGCTTTTCCCCCGCCACCCTCTCCCTCTGCCCAACCCCGCTGCCCCCTGCTCTGCCCCCGCCACCCACTCCCTCTGCCCAACCCCGCTGCCCACCCCACTCTCTCCTCTCCCGCCCCGCGTACCCTCCCTCCCTCTCTCTCCCTCTCTCTCTCTCTCTCACCCTCACCCCCTCACCTCACCCCCGTAGCCTAACCCCGCCCCCTCCCCCTCACACCACTCCCGCCCCCTCCCCCTCACACCACCCCGCCCCCCTCACCTCACCCCCGCAGCCTAACACCACCCCCACTCCCACTAGTTCCCCCTCAGCCACCCCCGCCTAGCCCCCCTCAGCCACCCCCGCACCCTCCCTCTTAGCCAGCCCCTCATCCTCTCCCACACCCCCCCGCCTCCTTCCCACCAGCCACCCCCTCACCCTCTCCCACACCCTCCCCCGCCTCCCCTCTCTTGCGCATACACACACCGCCACACACACACACATCCCCACACACATATCCGTACACACCCACTCACACACATACACACACACTCACACACAATCACGCACATGAACACACACACTCTCACACCCATACATATGCACACACTCACACACCGACACATGCACACATGCATCCCCACACACACACACACCAACACATGCACACATCCCCACACATACACATATGCCTCTCACACATGCGCACCCACACATGCGCTCAAGCACACATTCACACTCACATACATGCGCAAAGACACACATGCACATGCACACTCACACACATACCCGCATAATTACACTCACACCCACATTCACTACAAGTCAAGTTAATTGGGGAAGTGGTCTTCATGTTCGGCTATTGCTCAGAAGATTGAATAAACATGCTGCTGCAAAATCTCATAAAGTGAACGATGGAGCTGATGAGGTTACTTGGACCGACATTGCTATAGATAGGGCTCGATAGGAAGGTCTCGTTCTAGAGTGATCGGAAGAGCAGCTGGATGTGAAAAATCGCACTCTGAACAGTCCTCAAAAAGGGGAAAAGGTATGGGAAAAGTGTGCAGGGTAAAAAGTAGAAGCGGAGAAAAGATTTTGCCATGTGCCACCAATCATCCAGGAAGACTACCCTTTTTTTTTGCGACTCAATTCAAATCAAGGGAATAATTGACCTACCCTCCAATTTTGGGTAATCAACCGGCCCGTGGTCAGAGGACGTGAAGATTCGGCAAGGCTCTCTTGGCCTATTGAGGCCTATAAAAACAAGGGATTTTTGCTCATTTGGGTACACACAATTGGGGTACACTTTTGGAGTTACATTGACGCGGGTATACGTGCAGAAGTTCTCTCTTGCACTTTGTGGTTTCAAGCCTATTGTAGGAGCTACTCTGTAGTGTGGATACAGAGGGTAGGCTTCTAAGTGGAGGGCTATGAGCACTATAGTGTAAGAGAGTGTCGTGGATTTTCTTTCTTTTCTGTGAGTCAGTGTTGGTGTTATGCTCTATTCTCTTGAGCAAATCCTACCATTTGTATTGTTCTGGGTTAGACTGCATGTAATTGGCCCCTTTAGCTGCTGAGAAGACTCTCTGCATTGAGGTTCTTTATTTCTGGGATGGCATGTTAGCCCCCTAAGTTTGCACTTTTGAGCATCACTCTGCCCAACCTTGTAATCATCTGATTCGAATCAAGCAGTGTACGGTCTTCCTTGGTCAGTTGTTGTCCATATTTTCTGAAGTATTTACCACACCGTGCAATCATTGTTATCTGCCTGCTCACAGAAATGTTAAAGGGTATACTTCCCTAAAGAGAACCCCCCTTGAGTAGGCGACGTACTGGACGTGTTTCATCTTTATTTTCTACTTTTAGTGGATACCCGAGTACCTCCTCTACAGGTAGTTTGTGTTGGATCAGTTCTTTAAGCTAGACAAAAGTAATCTTGTATTACGGTACTGAATATTGCCTGCGCTGTACGTTGAGAGAGCATTAACTAGAGTGTGTTCAGTAAGCTTTGGAAGAGTCCGATTACAGATAGTAAGATTGTGAAGCGTAGATAGATACTTGATAGAGTTCTTGAACATTAGTATATTGCTGTGTATAAAGTGGTTATTTTGGGGAAAATCAAGCAAAGGGCCTCTGTTTAACAGACCCCTTCCACTCCCAAGAACCCGAATAGATGTTTAAACGCGCTTCTGACGGCAAGCGACGTTTAACACTGGCGCCGTCTGTGGGAAAGTGGCACCAAATTGTTGCCGTTTGTCTGTGGGAATGTGGCATCAAGAGTGTTGCCAGCTAATTGTGCGAATGTGGCATCCAGAGTGTTCGTTGATTGATTGTGAAAGTGGTCATAGATTGTGAATCGACTATAAGGAAGAATAGTACGCAAAGTATTGCAAACGTAGTATATGCCGATTACTCTTTCCGGTGAATCATACCCGAAGCATAGAAGAAACCAACAGTCTTGGGTGATACCTAATTTGCTTAGGACGCCTCCAAGAGGAAGAAGCACAGATAAGTTTAACCCAGTTATCAAGAAAGTGAAGAACGCTAGTAGCGATTCCGGTAGAATTCCGGTGGAATGTACTGCAATTTCGGCAGATTCCAGTGCGATTGTGGCACAGTCTATGGATTAGTCACTTCAGAATCTACCAGGACACAGTATGCAGTTGACCTAACACCATCTGGTCAAGATTCGAATTTGTCTAAGGATAGAAGCGTGTTGGGCAACGAAATCAGTGAAGGTGAAACATTACCTTGTTCTGGTGAAAATACGATAAATTTCGGTGATACTTCGGTACCCGTTGTCGAGAGTTCATAATTTTTCGGTGACGGTTTACCATTTCCTAGTGAATCTTCATTCTAGTCACCACTATTCGGAGTAAGTTTCCCTACATTTGATATCAAGGAGGAAGGTAACTTATTCGAAACTCAAATCCGAAAGATACTGAATGATATTATTAAGCCCGAAAGTGCACAGGCTGACGATACAGATTCTGACGGTTCAGATATTCAGCCTCGGGACTCAGAAGATAGTAACAATACAACCACCAGTACGATGAGTGGGCAAAAACAACAACAACAACAACAACAACAACAACAACAACAGCAACAACAACATCCATTTCCACCACGACCGGCTCCAACAGGAGTGACATACAGCAAATTTGGTGGGTTTCTAGGTGATGATCCTGATGGCCACGTAGGTACTTTTGAAATTAGTTATGCAGTATTAAATCATCCCCGTGATCCAGCATGCAAAGCTATTGTATTCCAGTCTACATTGGTTAATGAAGAAGCCAGATGGCTTATAGAATATGATTTTAATCATTTTGTGACTTATGAAGCACTAAGGGATGCATTTTTGCAGAGATTCGGGTTAAAGAAAAATCTGGGCAGAAATTTTTGATTATTTATAGAACAACAAACAGAAACTGCACCAGACTGTGCAGGAATATGCCACCCTGTTCCGAACGCATTTGAGGCAACTACCACCGGCCCATGCAAACCTGCCGGATGATGTCATCACTCAATGGTTTATTAATGGGTTAACTCCGAAGCTCAAACAGATTATGATCATCCGTTGTGTGGGAGCTATGACATTAGATGCGATTATTGCAATGGCTTTGCAGCTCGAGAATAAGGTAGGAGGATTTACAGAAGTCCTGCAATGGTTAAAAGCGAGTAAGAATGTTGCCGAAGATCCGGCCAGACAGATGTACTGCACCACGTGCAAGAATTTAGGGCATACTTGTGCCAGTTGTGCCCTTAATCAGTTGTTTTGCGCTATCTGCAATATGACCGGACATTCCATCGAAAATTATGAATACAACACCAAAGTGCAGGGAACAACAATAGTAAATGCAATCATACAAGAACAAGGGTAGCCTGCCAATCACGATGTACCTCCTCAAATGAGAAACAACCAGCAGCAAGGCTACAGAAATGATCGAGGATAGAGAAATAATAACTACAATGCAAACTGCACACAGGTCCACCACAAGAAGGTAATGCTTTGGCACCTCCTCGTTGTCATTTTTGTGGTGAATTAGGACACATTCGAAGATTTTGTAAAGATGCAGCCGAATATGATCAAAGGAAGAAGGAGCGCCAAAACCCAATGAAAAGTATGGTTCATATCACACCCATAGAAACACAAGCTGCAGTAGTTCAGACCAGAACTCGAACAAGAAGAAAGTTAGAATGTCTACTCATAGATGATGGAGCGGCGAGTTCAAGTGCTGATTTCACTAGATTTTGTGTGTTTTACAAAGAACTTACAGGGAGCTAATAGCCCCATATGACACATTATGTAAGAGGGTTAAATGCATGTTGTTCAAAGCTAATCTCGCTCATAGATTTTAGGGAGAAGGCCTTGCAATCTACACTTCATATATGCAATTGATCCCGTCGCACTTTTTAAAGGTTGCCATTCTTGAAGAGTTGTGGTTTGGCAAACTTGCTTCGTATGACCACCATGCAATGTGCATCCTTGTTCGTGATGCATTTGTGCATGTTAGACCTGAGTTGAGTAAAGATGCAAAGTCCATAAAAAGGAATCATCATAAAATGGGCTACTGTATTTCGTTACCACAAGTTAAAGACGTAGTACGCAATCCAAATCTTTGCGATGAGGCAAAACTATCGAAAAACAATGGTACCTCAAAGGATGACCATAAGATGGTCAAATTCCAATAACTACGACCGCCTATTAGGACAAAAAATAACCCTCAAGATGCTTCACCTGAAAATGATTATGAGATAGTGATACTCGAGCTAGATGATAGTGGATAGTGAAATAATCTCCTTAAAATATGCAGCCACCAAATCATACTGAAAACAGGGCTAGAACTGATATACAACAGCCCCTTAATGATTATGTACTTTATCCATTCAGATGCAAATCCAATTGTAAACCATTGGATGCGAAGATCCACATGTGTTAGGAGGCCAGCGAGCAAGTATGACCCCTCTTTATATTATGCTATCTCATGAGAGTGACTCTCTACATTTAGAGCGGCAAAATCATGTGAGACCAAAAAGAAGTGGGAGTTTGCTATGCTAGAAGAGATAAAAGCCTTCTCAGAGCAAGTGTTGAACTATGCACATTACGCATCGATACTCTCGAAAACTAACCAATACATTCCTCCGTCTCTCCCTCTCTCTCTCTCTAGAAGGATAGAATTAAATTGGAGTCTTTGTTCTAGAAGGTATACTTTGACTTTGAGTAAACACAAATGTAAAATATAAATGAATAGATGTTTCCCTATGTATGTGACTAAATACGCTCGTCCAAATCTACACTTTTCGTCCCTACTAGCGACCTTGAACCTTGGTTTGACAAGCGACCTTGAACCTTCGTTTCTTTGACAAGCGACCTTGAACCTTCGTTTCTTTAGAGTTCTTGTAGCTTACAATGTTCTCTATATTTGTTCTTGTTGCATGAACAATTACTTGCATCATCTGCTTCAATCGTGGAGATAGAAGAATAATGCTATTTGTGATGATGTTGATGTGTTGAATCCTGAGAGTATTGTGCCTAGTGAAGCTCTTATGTTTGATTCTCTTTTTCCACCATGTTGTTGTTGGATTCTGATGCATCTTTGCATATGACACCACATCGAAAATGGTTCTCTACTTATGCAACAAAGTCTCACGGTACCAAGACACTAGGTGATTCTTACCATTGTGATGTTATTGGGATTGGAAAGATGGTTCACATTTTACTATGCATAATGTATACCATGTGCTTTAATCATAAGAAAGTTTGTTTTGAATTTCTCAAGTGGAGTAGCTTTATTACAAAGTGTTTTTTTTTTGTGCTGAATCCCTTTGGATATCAAAGGAGATGGTTATTGAAAAAGGAAACAAAGTTGGATCAAGTTATCGTTTCTTGTAGCACAGAAAGAAAACTTCTAGCTATCACTAAACAACCTATGGCTTGTATATGACATCGCCTTTTGGGCAACATATATCATAGTGGAATGGAAAATATTTCTCGTTGTTTCTAATTACCTTTGTTATCTTTCTCTAAATTTTCATTTTATGAGAATTATAACTATGAAAAGAAAACCAGGAATGTGCATAGGACATACATTGAATCTTCAATTTAGCCTTTGGATCTCCTTCATGTGGATGTGTGCAGTCCTATGCCCAGAAGGTCATTACATGGTTCTCTTTATTTTGTCACTTTCATCAATGATGCTTCTACAAAAGTCCAGGTATATCCTATCAAGTTGAAGGATGAGGTATTCCCTACTTTTGAAAAATGGTTTGCTTTTATAGAGATTGAAAAAGATCTAAGGTCAAGGCTTCACATTTAGATAAGGGAGGTGTGTACCTCACAAGACTTTATCCTTTCCTATCACTGTACAAGAATTTGTAGAGAGTTTTGCAGCTCCTTATACCCTAGTATGGAGTGGTGTAGCTAAAAGGATCAACAAAAGTATTCAGGAGAGAGTAGTTTGTATGTTGCATCATGCAAACTCTGCACAAGGCTTTTGGCCAAAAGTACCATTGGTTGTAGTCCATGCCATCAATCGTTCACCTAGTTTTGCCAAAATATGAAATTGGCACAAGACCTATGGATAGGATAGCCACCATATTATGATAATATTTTAGTTTTGAGGTGTGAATCATATGTTCATATAGCCAAGAATCTTAGATAAAAGCTAGATTACAAGTAAAAATTTGCATTTTTCTTGGACATTGTTGAGATAGTCAACTTGGATATCATTTATGAGATCCTCAAACAGAGTTAGTGATCAAACATAGTGATGTCATTTCATAGGTTTAAGATGCATAAACAACCCATTAAGGACATTGAAGCTACAAGAGTAGTGTTTGAGGATACTAATCCTCTAGTGATGATGCATATAAATTGTATACATAGGAGTGTTAAGGAGAATGTATATGTGTCCCATAAGTATCTTGCATCCAACTAAAAAATATGTTCTAGGTTTGGATTTTGAGATGCTAACAAAAGTAGGTCCACCATTTTTCTACAAAGAGGCTCTGCAGACAAGGTATAATGTCAAGTGGGATCATGCCATGAAGAGTGTATTAAATTCTATTGATAAGTATGTTACTTGGGACATGGTACCTTTGCCAAAGGGCAAGGAAGATTTACCATGTAAATGGATTTATAAGTTGAAATTCACATCGGATAGCTCTTCCCAAAAGTATAAATCACGACTCGTTGCAAAGTGTTTTAAGCAACAACATGGTGTTGATCTTGAGGAAATCCTCTCTCTTGTAGTCAAGATGACTACACTATACATGTTTCTTGGACTTGTGCTCATAGAGGACACTATAGCTCGTCCAAATGGATGTGAACATTTCTTTTTTTGCATGGAGATTGTACAGATAGATCTATATGGAAGAAGTAAGAGTTTATGTAGTTCTCAACAAGGAGGCTCTCGGTTTATAATCTCAGAAAGTGCTTATATGGACTTAAACACTCCCATAGAACATCCTACCAAGAGTTTAATGCTCCCATGAAGGCTTAAGGCTATTCGTGAAGAAATGAGGATCATTGTCTAGATGCTCATATGGAAACTTGATAAGCTTTATTCTTTATGTCGAAAATGTATTGATTTTTAGAATGTCCTTTGATGACTTATTACTCTTGGAGTTAGACGTCTGCGGAAGCACGCGAACAACACAAGGAAGAAGAAGAAGCTTGGAGCACAACACACAATACTGAATGTATTACTAGAGAATGTACAAAGATAAGTAGCCCATTTGGGCACTAGGCGTATAAACAAGTCGGGAGAAAAAAAACCTCCTAAAGAGGGAAAAAAGTGCCCCGGCGGTCCTAGTGTGTTCACACACATTACTACCTAAATATATCAATAAATCCCTATTGGGAGTGATGCGGTGAGCAAGGAGCTGGCACTTATGTATAAGGAAGTGCCAAGCTATGTGGAAATCACTCCACAAAAGCAAGTAAGCCCAAAGCTTTGCGGAAAGCTTCAAATTTCTCCCTAGGCAGAGCCTTCGTGAAAAGGTTTGCAATGTTCTCCTACGTGGGCACATATGCCAAGCTGATCTCCCCAGTAGAGAACCTCTCCCTGACATAGTGATAATGCACCTCAATGTGCTTAGTGGGAGCATGGAACATAGGGTTCCTCGCAACTGCCGATGCGCTCTAATTGTTAGTGAAGATGGTGGTGGCAGAAGTCTGACCAACACCCAAGTTAGCCATAAGGCATCTGAGCCACACACACTCAACAGTAGCTGTGAAAGCTGTTTTATACTGTGCCTCACAACTGGAAGTGGCCACAGTAGGCTGCTCTTGCTCAACCAAGATATACATGAGCTACCAAGAATGAAGCAAAAGCCACTAGTGGACACACGAGTGTCATAGCAACCAGCCATATCAGAAGCAGAAAAAGCATGCAGATCTGGCGGTAGTGACCCCCCCTTGGGATAAAACAACCCAAGTAGCCGAGTACCACTCAAGTAGTGAAAGATACGCTTAACCGCCTGCCAATGCTTGACTCCTGGGCAATGCATAAACCTGCTTATCTATGAGACAAAAAATTGAATATCTTGCCGAGTAATGCATAAGTAAATCAAGCATCCAACAACTTGTTGATAGAGAACAACATCAAATGCATCTGGAGCATCATGAAGACTCAATCGTAAACATGTCTCCATAGGAGTGGCAATAGGCTATAGTCTTCAAGGCCAAAACGCTGCAATAATGTGTCAATATATTTCGTTTGACACAAAGACATTCCACCATCAACGTGCATAAATTAAATGCCCAAATAATCATGCAAATGCCCCAAATCAAACATCTCAAATGAGGCATGCAAATCAGCCTTAAAATCAGCAGTATGGTTCTCAATAGGACTAGTGAGCAGCATGTCGTCAACATAGACAACAATGATCAGAAGTACATCATTAGCACACTTAACATATAAGGTGCTTTCAGTTGGAGTGTTCTCAAAACCATGCGCAATTAGATAGGCATGTATCTTCTCATACCAAGCATGTGGTACTTGCTTTAAACCATATAATGCCTTCTTTAACCTGCATACCTAGTTTTCATGCCCTTTCTGCACAAAGCCACGGGGCAGAAAAACATACACTTCTTCATGCAAGTCACCATGCATAAATGCTCTTTTAATGTCCAAGTGATGTACATTCCAACCATGATGAGCTGCAAAGTGCACAGATGCTCCGAACAGTAGTCATACGACATGTAGGTGCAAAGGTCTAATCAAAATGAATGCCTGTTTCCTGTGCATAACCCTTTGCAACAAGCCTAGCCTTATACCTGTCAACTGTACCATCCGGTTTACGCTTCAACTTGTATACCCACTTAGTGCCAATGGCCTTCTTGCGAGGAGGCAAGTCACATAAAGACCAAGTACCATTCTTCATTGTAGCATCATATTCAGATTGCATAGCAGCCATCCAATTTTCTGAATTTTGTGCTTCCTCAAAGGAAACAGGCTCACTCTCATCACAGAGACTAGATGCAGCCATAGCATAGCAATCTGATGCAAAAGAGGCACTATGAGAGCCTGAACAAGTACGATATGACAAAGGTGCATCTAATTTTCTATCACGCAAAGTTTGCACCAGCCATTTTGGCATAATTTTTGCCTGCTCAATATCAGCTCTCTCATCAACTAGTGCATCATGTAAATCTGCATTAGAAATGGAATGATCTGCATCATCACATGAAACCTGCAAAGGTTGAGAAGTTGCCTCATTTGGACCAGCACTAGATTGTCCACCTGCAAAAAGAGGCACCAAAGTATCATACATGTCTTTGGAGCTAATAGATGTCTCCTTAGTACATGAAAGCAATGGCTAAATAACATCGTCCACATGAACAACATCACAGCTAACCTGAATGCGTTATGTCTGTGGATGATACAGCCGATAGCCTTCACTTTCAGAACTGTACCCAACAAAAATACATTTTATTGCTTTATCATCCAATTTTCTGTGATATTGTTCAGGCACTAATGCATATGCCAAACAACCAAAAATACGAAGATGAGCAATAGATGGCTTGCGATCATGCCAAGCCTCATATGGAGTGATAGACTGCAACGCTTTAGTGGGACACCTGTTCAGTACATATGCTGCACACTTGAGACCCTCAAGCTAGAAACTATGTGGTAAAGCTTGACTCTTGACTCTACAGCTCGCCATCTCCATGAGTGATCTGTTCTTTTGTTCAGCAACTCCATTCTCTTGAGGTGTATATGGCACTGTACACTGGTGTTTTATCCCACATTCAGCCAGAAATGCATTAAAATCAAAAGATATATATTTCCCCCCTCGATCAGAATGGAGGGTGCCCATTTTACATGCTGAGAGATTTTTAGCCAAAACCAAAAGCTATTTCAAGCACATGAACACTTCAGACTTTGCCTTTAATGGATATACCCATGCATGCCTGGAAAAATCATCGTTGAAAGTCACGAAGTAAAGATAATTCCCAAAAGAAGGTGTCTGCATAGGACCACATACATCACTATGTACAAGTTGCAATTTCTGAGTGGCCCGAACTGAACCATCTTTTGGAAAGGATGAACGCTCCATGTTTCCCAAAATACAGCCTTCACAAACATGTTTTCTAGGTGCCTCAAGTTTGGGCAAAGAGGATACCATTTCGAATTTTTGGACGAGAGCAAACTAGCAACTTTCAGATAACCAAAGCGTGCATGCCCGAGCTTTGCATTTGACATAGCCTGAGAATCATTTACTACACATGCCAAATTATTTATAGATCTTTCATAGTCTATGAGCTTATAGAGTCCACGCATAAAATGCCAGAAGCAATAATCACATCACCATTTGATAGATCATGAACTATACACCTATCATCAACAAATTTTACAACCAACACAATCTTGGCTAATGCAGAAACTGATAAGAGGTTCTTCTTCATCCGTGGCACAAATAAAGCATCTGACAAAGTGAAAGAACTACCATCAGCAGTAGTCAAAATGATCTTACCAACTCCCATAACAGGATAAAAGAAGTTGTTGGCACATGTAACAGTATTCCGTGTAGGGGCAGGCTCGAGTGAAGAGAAGAAACTACACTGCGAGGTAATATGTTTGGTTGCCCCACTGTCAAAGTACCAAACATCCGAGTCTACTGCAGACATGCACTACTCATGAGAAGATGGATCAAAACTGCAAATAGTAGTAAATGCCCATTCTTCTTCCTGCACAAGATTAGCAGACCTCTTTCTTGTTTGCCTCTTTTGTAGCTAGTTTTGGACAGTTCTTTAAGATATGGTCATTCCCTTTACAATATTTACAAAATAATTTCTGCTTTTCTGATTTTTTCTCATCTTTGTCTTGGTTCTTCAAATGTGTAGCATTTGCAGATTTCTGCTTACTAGTAGAAGAGCTCCATTTTCTTGTGCCCTTCTGACTAGCCACTAAAGCTTGATCCACAACACGCATAATGGACTCGTTCTGACTGGACTGATCTTCCTGCAAGAGAACAGAGACTAACTCCTCAAATGACAAGGCATTTGGATTGCCTTTCATCATCAGCTGAAGAATAGAAGCAAAACTCTGATATGAATCAAGAAGACCATTTAGAATGGTCTGCACAAGTGAGCTATCTGGTATAACCTCATCACCAAAAATCAACTGTTCCTTCAAGTCTTTGATCTTTGTTAGGAAACTATCCATAGAATCACCTTCATTCATGTGCTCACTCTCCAACTGTTTTTGGAGGTAAGTAACATGAGCCTCATTCTTAGCTTGGTACAATGTAGTAAGTGTATCCCAAGCATCCTTAGTTGTTCTGCAAGAGCGAATATGAGGAATAATGGCATGTTTGAGAGACAAAGCTATCAATGCATGTGCCTGGGCATCTCTGCCATCCCAACAAATCTGCTCTACAGTAGGTGCAGCAAAAACCACAGCACGAATAGGAATATGCAAAATATCACCATCTTTGACACCTTCTACATCAGCTTCAGTACCTGCAGTTGTAACAGTTGCACGTGTGATAAAACAATTTTCGACACCCTGCACAATGTTCCATAGTCCTTTTGCAACCAACACATGTCGCATCACATAAGCGCATAACGGGTAGTTGGTACCATGCAACTTATCCTCAACAGCCAACATACGGAATACATCACTCCTTTCAGCGATGGTCGGTGACTAAAATACCTTGATGTAGAAATTGATTGTATCTCAAAAAGTTGAATAAAAGTGCTCAAACAAATTCCGCTAGACCTATAGCAGACTTCGAGATGCTTATATTGGCGAACAAAAACTGGTATATACCTTTGGCAATAAAAGACAAAATAGCCTGCACAAGCGTTGCAATAGTGCGTTCGGAGGCAGAAACGAGCTCAGATCGGGATTTCGGCACCACAAAGAAAAGTTGTTTTGATCTCGGAAACACGTTGAGTATGCTCACCAAAATTCTTGAGACTGCAAACGGAGGAGTGTCGATGGCGCCCTAGATGAAGGAGTGTCGACGGCGCCCTAGATGAAGCGATGACCTGCTCCGATACCAATTGTTGGAGTTAGACATCTGCGGAAGCACGCGAACAACACAAGGAAGAAGAAGAAGCTTGGAGCACAACACGCAATACTGAATGTGTTACTAGAGAATGTACAAAGATAAGTAGCCCATTAGGGCAATAGGCGTATATACAAGCTGGGGGAAAAAACCTCCTAAAGAGGGAAAAAAGTGCCCCGGTGGCCCTAGTGTGTTCACACACATCACTACCTAAATATATCAACAGTTACTGCTAAAACAACTTTGTCATACATTTCATATTATGTGGGCTGGAAAGGCATTGACTATACATTTACTTACATATGTGAAATTAAGGAAGTATGAATGCCACAAATTTGATAAGGAATAGATTCATGACCGAAATTCCTTATTAGTCTACTGTTGCTAGTCTCATGTATGTTGGTAGTATCATGTAAGCTATGGTAGCTAGGAGACCAAACATTGTACCTCTAGTGGGCGAAAACCAACCAACGAATCAATCTATTTCCCGCGCTCTCTCTCTCTCTCTCATACAATTCAGAATGTAACTCTCTTGACACATATATGTCTGAGAAATTGATGGGCTTCTTTAGGTGCAAACTATGTGGCCTTCTTTTTCCAAAGAAAATGCCTTTTTAAACTTTGAAAACTAAGATTATTTATCTCTGAAGATCACTTTTATGATTCAAGAAGAAAGGATAGAAGAAATCCAAAAACCATTAATTTTCGTGTCTCTCTCTCTATGTTTCTAATACACCTTATTATGTTAAGAGTTTAGAGATTATGCTTACAAAGTCTCTCGAGAGACTCTAATCAAAAGTTTCATCCGTTGTCCACCAAAAACTACACTCCTAATAATAGTTATAGAGTTCATCAAGAGACATGTATCAAGTTTAAAGAATTATCTATCATTCCTTTTGTAAAAACTAAGTGTGTGTCTATGATCGCGGTTATGACCTAAAAGGAGCTAGAAGAACACAACGTTGAATCCAATCATAATAATAGAGAAAGACTATGTCAAAGATAAAATAGAGGATGATGGAGAAAGACTATATCAAAGACTATATCAAAGACTATGTCAAAGTCTATAATAGAGAAAGACTATCTCAAAGATAAAATAGAAGAATTATCTATTATTCCTTTTGTAAAAACAAAGTGTGTGTCTATGATCGCGGTTATGACCTAAGAGGAGCTAGAAGAACACAATGTTGAATCCACACATAAGAATAGAGAAAGGCCATTCGAGATTGTGGTGCATGTTCTTTCGTCTCTAAGAGTGAATAAATGAACATAATGTGTAAGAAGTTGGGTGTTAAATATCACGAAGAATATAAATTGTTCCATTTCAAGGTATAAAGAAGCCTTTGCATGGTCTAAAGCAAGCTTCAAGAAATCTTAATAAAGGTTCATGTGAACCAATCATTCTATGTCGACCATAACGACGACAATGTAAATAATCGAAAAGTCTTTTTGTTTCGAAACGGAAGTTCAGCCATAGCCTACTCATATCCCCATAGGCAGATTCAGAAGTTTTATCAATAAATAAAAGGGCCATAGCCTACTCATATCCCCATAGGCAGATTCAAAAGTTTTATCAATAAATAAAAGGGTTTGTAGCAGAAATGTAATATCCCCAAGGAAGCCAAGGGTTCTTGGACTCGAATCATGTACTTATCACTATTGAGATAGAAAGCATTTAGACTCTCAAAATGCATATGAAAGAGAAAAGGAAAAGTTCAACATGCGTTTATTGTGAAGAAAAAAAGGGAAATATAATGCGTTCATTACATTGAAAAGATCCAAGATTAAATAGATATGTCTCCATCTTCGAGTTGCAGTTCTTATTGTAGTAAACATATTGTGCAAGAATTGTTCCAAGACAATATCAGATCAAAATGGATGTAACGGGGCCACTATGATTATGTGAAGGAGGAGGCTATTATGAAGTGACCTTAGGATGAAACAGATTGGGTACAAGGAAGCATCAGGAAATTTCCAACAATTCGGAAGAAGGACTACTAATATTCGGGGAAGAAGGATTACTAATATGAGCTTCACCCTTTTGGATGAGCAGAATGATAGTCATATTCCCCAGCCCTAGCATATGTCTATGGAGGTAATCTAGGAGTATAAAATAGCCTAAGAAATCTTACCTATCCGAAACCAAAAATTAATCAATGTCCCATGTGTTGCACTTTCCCTTCCCTAGAACTTCTCCTTTTGAGACCTCATTCTATAGTCCCAAAACCCTCATGCTTTCTTCTTTGTAACTCTCTCTGAAACATAGGTTTCCTACCAAATTGGACCAAGAAGCTAATCAATTAGATAGGTTCTCTATAGCTCTTCCTGCTTTGCCAAAATATCCTCCCTTTAAAGGGAGATGACTGGGGGGTTAACTCCAAAAAGCTCTAGAGAAGCACCAGAGGTTTTGATTTCCAAAGTTGCACCCACATTACTCACCACCAATGACTAAGAGAACCTGCCATGAAGAGTGAAGTGGCTGATGAACAAGGAAGTCCCCTAGTGAAAATACGTGCCTACCTCAAAAGATTTTTGAAAACAACGTAGCTCGTACCTTGAATTGAAATTTCATTTATCTCGTACCTTGAATTGAAATTTGGATAGACTCAGCTAACAGAGTCGCAAGCACTTAAAATTTTAAAATATTCTAGCCCTTGCTACTTGATGGACCACCCTCCTCATTATTACAAGGAAAATCCTACATACCTTTAGATGCTTTCATATGGTCCCCCTCAAAATATTTATCACTACTATTTGAGGCACTCTTTCTCCAATCACAACTTCCTATGGCAAAGAAGTGGCTTTAGGTTGTATTTATATGCCCTAGGGCCTTGCGTCATTGCAAGTGCATTAACAAATGTGTAATATTTTCTAGTTTAATAAAACATGCTAGCGATCACTCAAGGATTTTTATCTTACGTTTCGTTCCCATAACTGCAAATTCGTCATTTTAAACCAAAAAAAACTACAAATTTGTCTCTTTGTTTAACTTGACGGTTTTAAAAACCTAATTAAGTGGTCCTAAGATTTGATTAACCTATGAATCACTTTTAGATCAACAATTATTTAGCATAATCTTACCCCTAACCAAAAAAGTAGAACTTCACCCTTTTGGATGAGCAATACCATATTCATGACGATCACTCAAATATTCTTCTCAAACGTCATATTAAATATATACATATTGATTCTATTCGTGATCAAACATGCTCAAGGTCATGGAACTTTTTGAAGACACACTATTAAATATTTGTCCATATATGCTACATCTCCGAATCTGGGAATCATATATCTAGACCAGATGCAGCACTATATGAAATAAAACAAACCAACAAATGTACTTATCATTTTAGGGCACATATTTCCTCTTCATATAACTGCAACTGCGTTGTTTGACTTTGAGTGGAATTCAAACTCTTTTGCTTTGAGTATGAGCATCCACATGACCCCGCTCTTCATGCACATCTCCTCCTCCTATAATAAAGATCTTCGTATTGTAAGAATCCACTTTTTTCATCAAATTCACAGTTCCATAGAAGAGTATTGCTCTTATCAACGTGTGCTTCGTTGCCCATCACTTCTTTGTAGTATAAGAATATCAATATCAAGAAGCTTCAGACTAGAGATATCTCAACGTTGAAGTGAATCCATTTTCAGGTATCCACGGCAAACACGGAAGCCTAAAGAATGTTTTTCTGAATTGACCAATTCACTCATTGGGTTTTGTTTATTTCTTTACTTCATGAACTTCAACATAGACAAAATCCTCTTCAATAGTATCTGTACCAAAATCTGTCCTCCAACACAGCATGTCAGCCCAAATGTGTTTGGTCTTCTCCACATCAAGCTTACGTGCTTTCAGAAACCTCAGAAGCATGTGGTAGTCATAATGTCTTCCTGGCAGTAGGTTCTCCGAAATCAGTACCTGTGTAAACTCTTCAACTGCAATTTCCTCTTTTTCATCTCTGATTTCGTTAATTGCAAGCACGTGACCACTTCTTCTCTGTCTGCGTTCAATGAATTCCTACACTTTGGCATCTGTACCCAATAGAAGAGAATCTAAAAGTCTTCTAATATATGGAGCGGCAAGGGGATCCAAGCTCACTCCTCCTCTGAGACCTAAGGTACTGTCGATCCCATAACCAGCATCCCTGATACCGACTTCTCTGACAAGAAGACTCCGAAGCTTATTCGAAGAAGGCTCCTGTACAGGCCTCCATCTAGGCGAGACATGCTCGTGTCTTGATGTCTTCAAAGAGGCTAATGTCGTTCTCTGCATCATTCATTAACGACGTTCCTATTTGATTTCGTGCATTCGTCCACATCTTCCAGAATATGAAAGAGAGATTGTCCTGCAGAAGTCGTTCCACGTTCTTCACGTCATTGTTGCGGGTGTGCCAGGACAACAAAGATGTTTGAGAAATTCGATGTGAATCAGGAGGTACTGAAGCTGGTTTTGAAGAATCTGATCCTCTAGATGAGACTTGCGATCTTGGAGAAGCTTCAGCCATCTTTGTCTCTCTGAATAGGAAACGAAAAGTCGCGTAAGATCTATCCTCTCTCTCCTTCACACAAAGAAAGAGAGACCTTTTGCTTTCCTCTCCTTCTGGATTCTGCTGTATGCGACTCATACGAAATGTAGGACGCTCACTTCTCCTTGACCAAGTGAAGCTCCCTTCCACAACACTTTCACAATCCAATCGTCATGAATCGGAGTGCCAGGAGCTGCTTTCCGCACGAAGAAAGCTACTGAGACTGTACATGCAGAAAACATCTATTTTTTTTAGCAGATGGGCCATCCCTATTTTTAGGCCACATAAAGGTATCCACTGCTTTATCGTCTACGGAAGAATGGCACAAAAGATTGTTCTCTCCGCGTTCAATATTGCTCCGACTTTAACTCATATCTGCACAAAAAACGAGGACAACCTTAAAAGGAAAATAAACCGAGGGACCATGCGAATCTTCTTTGTATCGTTCCTGTTTTATTAGTTTTATCAGATGTCCCCCAAGAGACTTTGGCATTTATTACGTTACATATGCGCTACATACTTATAAGCATGGTATTATTACGCTTTTGGAGTTTTGATGCTTATTAGTTTATTTACTTTTAACTTCAATAGATTGGTTTCACATTATGAAACCTATGCATGTTATGTTCACATGCGCGCACATTCTAAACATGTTTGCAAGGATTTGATTTCAAGTAAGATGAAGTATTCTCGCTCTGCTAACGCTGATAAATTAAGAATCTAATGTAATTTCAAGATTCTCATAGTCATGTTTGTGGTTTTATGTAGACACCCTTGGATGTAAATTACCTAATTGTTGTGACCTTTATTCATTTGTTTTACAAGCGAGCATGGTTCCATCCTTGTGATTGGTATATTACAATACACATCATCACCTAAATATATCAACACCTAGATCTCTAAAAATTTATTGTAGCTAAAATTTCTTGGTCCATTTTCTCTATTAGCATGTGTAGTTCTATTTATATTTTTTCGTTGCCTTCTTATGCTAGATCATGAAGAATATCCATTATTTCCACAAATCTGATGTAGAAATGTTGTATAACATGTTGTCTGAGCATTGATGGTGTCAGGGCTACTAAATATATATTGTGTATCTTTTGAACTTCCAACTCTATAGTAATTACATCACCACCTTTGCTGCTCTATTCAGATTTGGTTGCATGACATTTTTTGCTTGCAACAGCCCCTATATAGATGTTCATTTGATTGAGTTCATTCATGCTGATCTAGGTTAGATATTTTCATTGGTCTCTTACATCCAAAACAACCATGTTCTATGTATAAGTTGTTTGTTTGGCTCTTGCAATGCCTAAAATGGGAAATAACTTATGAGACTGAGTTCTATACACTTTTTAGTATTTTCAAATTTACTAAAAAAAGTTCTATTATTATATTTATTTTTCACCTCATGTCAAAATTTATGATGCTTCTTATACGACCCATCATCACCCTAATGGTCAAGTGCTATGATTGCGAGTAAGTCCTCTAGCTTTTAAATTATTATTTATGGCTCTTAGGGGGATCCACCTTCTAGACATGGTTCATATGCTTCAAACGTTTGTCTAATATTCAGAGTTCAACATGTAGAACACATACATGTACTATTGTCAAAAGAGTGTTAATGATATGATTACAAATCTAATCATCCTCATGTCATTTTGAAGGTATGATCTAATACCAACCTAGAATTGCTTGAAACAATGTATAGGTTTCTTCCCATTGTAAGCACAACTCTGCATAATCTATGATGCTTTCATATTGTTTTAACCTACCATGCATATAATAGAGACTTGATTGTCTCGTATATGGAGCTAGCTTGCAAGCAAACATGGATAGAATCCAGTCTTGACAACCAAGACAATCTTGGCTAATGGTGAAATTAATAACACATTTTCTTGATCCTTGGCACATATAATGCATCTAACAATGTGAAAGGATTTCGATCAACAATAGTGAGAATGACCTTTCCATATCCCTTTGTAGGATCAGAGGAGTTGTTAGCATGCATGACATTATTCCTTGTAGGGAGAGGCTTAGGTGAACTGAAGAAACTTCACTACAAGGTAATATGTTTGGTTGCCCCACTGTCAAAGTACCAAACATCTAAGTCTATTGTAGACATGCATTGCTCATTAAAAGATGGTTCATAGCTACAAAAAATACCGAGTGCCCACTCTTCATTGTGAATAAGATTACTAGACTCTTTTTTAGGTGTAGGGGCCTCTACAACAACCATTCCAACCTCTTTCCTTTTTGCTTCTTTTGCAGACATTTTATGACATGATCATTTTCCTTATAGTATTTACCAAACTATTTTTGCTTTTTTGTTTTCTTCTCATCTTTGTCTTCCTTCTTTGAATATAAAACATTAGCAAATTCTTACTTACTAGTAGACGAGCTTCATTTACCTTCTCACTAGCTAAGAATGCTTGATCTGCAACACACATAATTGACTTGTTTTGCCTTGATTGATCTTCATGCAACAAAAGAGAAACGCTTCTCAAATGTTGTTAAAGCATTTGGATTTCCTTTCATCATCAATCAAAGAGTAAAAGTATAACTTTGATATGAATCTAAAAGACAATTAAGATTAGTCTACACATGTGAACTATCTGAGAAGACTTCATCAACAAAAATGAACTGCTCCTTCAAATCATTGATCTTTGTCAAAAAAGTGTCCATATAATTTCCTTCGTTCATATGCTTGCTCTCCAACTATTTTTGGAGGTAAGCAACATGAGCCTCATTTCTTGCTTGGTGTAAATTTGTAAGTGTATCCCAACATCCTTTGTTGTCTTACACGAGTGGATGTGAGAGGTAATGGAATGTTTGATAGACAAAGCTATCCATGCATGTGCCTGTGCATCTCTACCATCCCAATAAATTTGATCTATAATAGGTGCAATAGGAATCGTAGCATGACCAGGAGATTGAAGATCATCATCTTCAAAACCATTTGCATAACCAATAACTATATTTGCACATGTAGTAGGATGTTTTTCAACACCCTAGACAATATTCCATAACCCTTTTGCTACTAATACATGATGCATCATATATGCCCACAATGGTTAGTTAGTACCATCCAACTTATCCTCAACAACCAACATATGGAATAGATTGTTACTTTCAGTCATGGCTGATGATAAATGCCATGATGTAGAAAATTGACTCGATCTCAATTAACATTGGAGTCTTCTTATAGAAGTGCTCAAATATGCACATTATCTAGTGCACATTATCTCTTTAGGATAAAATTTCCTTTTAAATTGTGGTATTTACTTGTTTTGTGGATAAGTTGTCCTATGGAAAAAAGGCTCATTCATCTTGAAATTTAATTGTTATGATTGAAGGAAAAAGGGTAGACGAAAGGAGAAACTTTGTTAATTTTGTTCTTCTCTCTTTGTCATGTAAAACACCATAATATGTGAAGCGTTTAAAGAAGGTGCTCACAAAATATCTTGACAGACATGCTTGAACGCATGACAAGTTGAAATAAGTAGAATTTAATGAAGGTCTTAAGTCCATCATATTCATTTGCGTAACTATACTTGCAAGATCTGTTTTAAACGTTTTCTGGTTCCTTCTAATATTTTCTTCCTTCTTGAATGGCTTGGCTTGAAGAAGTTTCTTTTCTTTCACACAAATTGATCAACGTGTAACATAATAGATCTTCAAGTGAAAACCCGTTTGGAATAAGTAAAAGCAAAAGAACAACTTCGTGGAAAAGCTTCATAAGTCCGATGTTGACTGATAACAAGTCAAAGATCAGCATAAACTTCCGGAAAGAACTCAGACATCGGCAAATGTCCTGTATTTATAGTGCCGTCGACGCACTGTCCTTGTGCATTGCTTCACGTTTCATTCTATCACAGAACATTCTGTGATCCGAGCGTTTCTGCTAAGATTATTCTCGTCAAGAACACCATCGCCAGTTACGAACGGAGCTTGTGTGAGCCGTGTGAGCCGTGTGATACTGCTGAAGAAATGATGGAATCGCACCTGCCTGCAGATGTTTTAGATCTATGTTCGGATTTGTGGCATTTTCAGTCCGTGGTGAAGTCATTCTCATTTCGCCAGTGTAGGCCAGAAGAGAACAGAAGGCTGCGGAAGTCTAGTGGTCATTCCTCATCTACTGACAACCAGATCGCTCGGGGAATTTTTAGAATTTTTGATGAAAATGGGGACGGCGTCGTGAGTAAACAAGAGATTTGCAGGCTTATGGAGAAGCTCGTCCTTACAGCAATGTAAAGCGGAGTCTGTGCCCAATCGCTGGTAACAGGATCGACGTCTGCCGTAAGAGAAAACGTTGATGAGGAGCAATTCAGTGTCTTCTATAATAACCTCAGGGGCAACGCGAAACTTCAGGGTCAGCCCTCCAATCTGTTAGTAGACCGGTCAAACTGCAGCATTCAGAAGGATAATGGGGATGACGACCTGTTAGATGCATTCCACGTTTTTGATAAGGACCGTGACGGCTTCATCTGTGCAAACGAATTGCAAAACGTCCTGGGATCGCTTGGCTATTCGCAAGAAGCTTGCAGCTTGGGAGCCTGCTCGGAGATGATTGCTCACGTTGACAGGAATGGAGGATGATTGCTCACGTTGACAGGAATGGAGATGGGCATGTGGATTTCTTCGAGTTCACGGCTCTACTGCAGTTGGAATCCTATCCTCCCACATTTTAGCTCGCTCACACAACATCGTGTCAGATAGAAATGTTCGCAGAAGACCGAATGTGGAGTTCTCGATAAGGAAGAAGGACGATAGATTTAGCACAGCTCGTTTGTGAACGACAACTGGATGGGAAGGTCACAAACCCATTTCCCATCATATGATGCTATCTCGATAGAGATATGGTGCTCGTTCAAGGCATCTGCTTAAATTTGTATGGTACCATGGAGGTCAGCAAGGTTAGGGAGAAGATCATACACGCCATGTTGAAATTTCCAAAGCTTTTTTGGCATGCATCCATTAGAATGAGGATGAATCCATATCCATTGATTGTCCATTCTTGACTCCACTTCATGCACAAAACTCTGGTAGCTCTCGACAGAGTTGTGTCATGTCTTTTTCTTGGGTGTGCTCTTCTTTTTGTAGTTTTAAGGCTTTGATTTCTCAAAGTAATTGTGCTTTTTCATTCTCCTCTACCTTTTGGAGCTTAATCGTCCTTACTTTCTCAACTTCCCTCCTCAATCGGGCTACTAGATGCTCAAGTTTCATGGTGTAGGGAAAGCTAGAAGACCCGACTCCATATTGCTTCCGAATTCGCTCTAGCCTTGTTGTTGTGGTAATGAGTTCCTCAGTGTCTGTTCTATGAAGGATCAACTCCTTATCTTGCATTGGGTAGAAACTAGGAGTTGCTTACAAAACCACTTTTTGACAGTAAAATCATGAGGAGGATATGGCAATTTAGACATAAGTGCTTTTGCTATGGTGAAAAATTAAGCAATTGTATCCCCAACACTTAGTCTTAAGCTCTCCAATTCCTCAATAATGTTTTTCCTGGTATTCCCTGTTGGAATTGTGCTTTAAAAGCATCCTTCATTAGGTCCCAGGTAGCAAATTGTTGTTGGCAGATTGAATAAACCATTTATCTGCCAACCCTTCCAATGTTGCCGGGAAGAGTATCAAAAAATCATCTTCCCTTCCAATGAACCCCCCTATTTTACATAAGGCTAAAAACCTCTTGACATGCTTGTCAGGGTCTTCATGTGCCAAACCTCCAAATGAGGGGAACTTTATGTTTAATCAGGAGAGTAATATTTCTAAGCGTACTTGGGATGACATGTTCCCTCCTGATGGGGTGGAAAAAGGGGGGTACTTGACCTATGGACAACTTTCCTTCTTGTGGTTTTAAAAGATATTATGTTGCCTAAGTTTTGTGACGGGGTTGCAATCATGTGGTACAAACATCTTAATGAGCTTAAGATGAATTCCAAGAGAAAGAAAATTTACCTCTCCAATTTTTAGTGTTGGCACCTTTTTTACTTCCTTCTTCACTTGAGAATTTTGATTGTCCTTTTTTCCCCTATGCTCAAGCTGCCTTGTCCCATGGCGCATGCCAAAGTTTGTTGGAGGAATTCTTCACTTAAATGGGCTTTAGTGCTTATAGGAGAAGAAAGAGTAGAGAATAAGTAGAAAGACACATTGCACCAAAAGTTGTGTCTGCCTTGATGAAGATAGAATATTATAATTTCAAGTACAAGCCATTTAAACTCATTATTTATAGAACTTTCGGACAAAAAATTGCACAAGTACAACCAAGTATTTCCATGTACTTATGAATTCCACCTCTATGTCACTTGTTCACCTTAGCCAAATAGCTTGCTCTTGTGCACCCTTGCACTCGATCTTGTCAGATAGAAATGTTCGTAGAAGAGCGAAAGTGTAGTTCTCGATAAGGAAGAAGGACTCTCGGCAACTAGATTCTAGGTAGAAATTTTTTTAGTCTAAGAAGCTATGGGTTTATTTGTTGAAGGATAAGGATGAATCGTTTGCTGCATCTAAGAAGTTCCATGCATTTCTAATGCACTCGAACAAGAAGAAAGTTAGAATGTCGACTCATAGATGATGGGGGAGTTCAACTGGTGATTTCTCTAGAACTTGTGAGTTTTACAAAGAACTAAGAGGGAGCTAATAGCCCCATACGACACATTTATGTAAGCGGGTTAAATGCATCTTGTTGAAAGCCCCAATACATTCCTCCGTCTCTCCCTCTCTCTCTCTTCTCTCTCTCTAGAAGGATAGAATTAAATTGGAGTCTTTGTCCTATAAGATATACTTTGACTTTGAGTAAACACAAATGTAAAAGATAAATGAATAGATGTTTCCCTATGTATGTGACTAAGTACGCTCTTCCAAATCTATACTTTTCCTCCCTACTACGCTTACTTCAATTGTTATCCTTTGACAAGCGACCTTGAATCTTCGTTTCTTTAGAGTTCTTGTAGCTTACAATGTTCTCTATATTTGCTCTTGTTGCATGAACAATTACTTGCATCATCTGCTTCAATCATGGAGATAGAAGAACAATGTTATTTGTGATGATGTTGATGTGTTGAATCTCGACAGTATTGTGCCTAGTGAATCTCTTATGTTTGATTCTCTTTTCCACATGTCGTTGTTGGATTTTGATGCATTTTTGCATATGACACCACATCGAGAATGGTTCTCTACTTATGCAACAAAGTCTCATGGTATCAAGAGACTAGGAGCTTCTTACCATTGTGATGTTATTGGAATTGGAAAGATGGTTCACATTTTACTATGCATAATGCATACCATGTGCTTTAACCATAACAAAGTTTGTTTTGAATTTCTCAACTGGATGGGCTTCGTTACAAAGTGGTTTTTTTTTTTTTGTGCTCAATCCCTTTGCATATCAAAGGATTCATTACATGGTTCTCTTTATTTTGTCACTTTCATCAATGATGCTAATTAAATGATGCTAATTAAGTCTAGGTATATCCTATCAAGTTGAAGGATGAGGTATTCCCTACTTTTGAAAAATGGCTTTCTTTTATAGAGATTGAAAAAGATCTTAGGTCAAGGCTTTACACTTAGATAAGGGAGGTGTGTACCTCACAAGACTTTATCCTTTCCTATCACTGTAGAGTAATTTGTAGAGAGTTTTGTAGCTCCTTATACCTTAGTATGGAATGGTGTAGCTAAAAGGATCAATAAAGGTATTCAGGAGAGAGTATTTTCTATGTTGAATCATGCAAACCCTCCACCAGGCTTTTGGCCAAAAGTAGCATTGGCTTTAGTCCATGTCATTAACCATTCACCTGGTTTTGCGAAAGTCTGAAATGGGCACAACAGTTATGGATAGGATAGCGACCATATTATGATAATCTTTTAGTTTTGAGGTGTTAATCATATGTTCATATAGCCAAGAATCTTAGATAAAAGCTAGATTACAAGAAAAATATTGCATTTTTCTTGGACATTGTTGAGATAATCAATTTGGATATCATTTATGGGATCCTCAAATAGAGTTAGTGATCAAACATAGTGATGTCATTTTCATCAGTATACAAATGTTCTTTTTTTAATTCGGGCAAGGTTGACTAGGCATAGGCGAGACTTCCTCGTTAAAGAAAAAACATCATGCTCTTCTCACATCTAGATACGATGCTCTTAGTGAAATTGTATTACCAAATTAACCATGCACATTCTAAGAATATGGGACAAACTCACTCTTCTAAATATCCAAGTGACCTCCTCTGTGGTCACCCCAAAAACAGCATGATAAACCTTTTGCCTATGTTCATGAACTATTCTCAACAAAGCTTTACCACCTATATCATCCGTGCTAATGACATTTCTCAATGCCAATTAGCTAGTTTCCTATACTCTAAAACAAAGCTCAAAGTTCTAAACCTCATACAAAGTAGCACCTACAACTTCCTTCCTTAGTTAAATATCAATGGTAAGCTCTCTGAGCTCATTCGTTTAAAAAGATCAATCAGGCAAGACTTCCCTCTGGCTCCATTACTCTTCGGTATTGCCTTGAATGGACTCAGTCACCTATTAAAGCATCACATGGTCGTTGGAAATCTTAAGGGTCTTTCCCTACTTCTAAATCACGGCCAAATGATTGCGAGACTCTTTGCCGATGACATGAATGCCTTTGTGCATAACGATATAAACAACATTGAGGTGTTTTGGTGGTGCCTCAACACCTTTTGTGTGGTGTCAGGTTCAAAAATCAACCATGCTAAAATTGCTTTTAGAGCAATCGGCAGACGTACACCCCAATTGTTGTTAGATCAGGGGTGTCAAGTTATCCCTAGAGGTCAAGTCTTCTGTCTCCTTGGCATTCCGATGGGATTCGACACCTCAATGCATCAACGATA
The DNA here is from genome assembly GCA_020310875.1 of Ceratopteris richardii. Classification (NCBI taxonomy): domain Eukaryota; kingdom Viridiplantae; phylum Streptophyta; class Polypodiopsida; order Polypodiales; family Pteridaceae; genus Ceratopteris; species Ceratopteris richardii. The sequence goes on along the minus strand of CM035437.1, from coordinate 55,542,474 downwards.
GAACTGGGTGCTATGCAAGTTGGATAGCAAACTAAATCATTGGAAAGGTATGCAAGTCAACTTGGCAGCGCGGGCTATGGTTGTTAAGACATATATGCTTTCTAAAACTATTTACTTTATCTCGTGTTCGATACTGCAGGAAAAAGACTTGGCCAAAGTGGAAAGAACCTGTAGAAACTTTCTTTGGACTAGGGACCCCATCAAGAGGGGGACTCCCAAAATCAAATGGGAAACTTGCATTAGCCCAAAAGGCTGAGGGGGCTTGGGCATTTCGGATGTCGCTGGGTTGGCTCACAAGCTAGCGACAAAGTGGCTTATCAACGATTGGAGCAATAGTGAGTCCTCTTGGGATAAATTGATCTTCAGAAACATGGAAGAACTTACATTAGTTGGCCATCCTGGTTGGAAGGACATAGGGATTCTCACGCTTTTGTTCTCCCCTCACCCGGTGTCCCCTAAAGGCTCTAGCCTCGTGTGTTCTTTATGGAAGAGTTGGTACAAGGCCAAACAATTCATCAGAATCAATGAGGAGCGGAAGTGGGCAGCTGGGATAAGACAAAATGACTCTATCTGGCTCCCGATCGACGGCATTACGGGGGTGGAGTCTTGGAACCTCCAAATTGCAAAGTGGCTATGGAACAAGGGGTTCAAACAATGGAAACAACTCTGGAAACAAGAGACTAGCTAGTGGATTAGGTTCGAAGACTTGAACCTGAGACTTAGAGTTACCCGAGAGGAATGGACTCTTCTTCAAGGCAGGTGTTTAGCATGGGACCGCTCAACTACCCGCCTTGTCTGCCGTCAGGATCTTCCTTGCCTGGAGGGCCTCAAATGGAGCAATGGGAAGAAACTTTCCAGAATCCCCAACTTCAAAGAGAACTTAGATGTTCATCACACTCTTAACAAGAGATGGTGCCTTTCTTGGACCAAAATTCGATGGGAACTAAAGTTCATGTCTATTTGGCACCCCCTGATTGAGATCAAAAAGTCCGTTCTCATGTGGCAGATATTGCATAAAGACATTTGGTCTAATGCAAGGGCTAACAAAATATGTGGTGTGCCTCCTTGGTGCAAGCGTTGCCATTGATGCATCAAAGATTTAGCTCACCTCTTCTTCGATTGCCCCAGGTCTCGTGTCATCTCGTGTCACGTGACCCGGGTATTGAGACTCACAAATCAAATCAATTGGCAATAGGTGTTGTTGGGTGAGGCGGTCGGCTGCTCATCGAGGCTGTGGAATGCCATCAGGGGTGA
>CM035437.1:55436220-55538720 GCA_020310875.1 Ceratopteris richardii | reverse complement strand
TCACCTTTGGCTAATTAAAACCTTCAGTAGCCACCCTTTGGCTGGCTCACCCTTGGGTAAACACCCTTTGAGTCGGTCAAACTAGGGATGATCACCCTAGAGTTGTTCCTAGGGGAACTAGCAAATTTGCAGGGGCGCAATGTTGTCTCAATGATTTGGTTTAGTTTCTAAAGAAAGGGACGTTTTTGAGGCTGGAAGGGGAATTCAATGGATGGAGCCACCATAAATAGTTAGCTCGTAAGCCAAGAAAAGCTCCCCGTCCTTATTTCAATATTCCATTTGTATGAGTGTAATGAATTTTCGCATTAATTATAACAAAGAAAAGGAAAAGGGTGTGTATGTCACCCATGGGCAACCACACCACTCGGGGGAAATCTTAAAATATCCAGCCACAATGTGGAGGCCACCCCTATGCGACCACCTCTTCGAGGGAAGCTTAGGGTGGCCAACCCATGGGGCATGCTCCTTAGCCAACCACGATTGCTTCTTCACAAAGAGTGATGGATCTACAGTACTCTAATTATATCCACATTTTACTGAATAACCTACAAGCGTTTGGTTCAAAGCCTTTGATGATTGATTAAGCCCATAGAGGGCGTTCTTAATCCTACATATACATATTTACTTCAAACCTTGTTCTTGACCTCTCTAGGATCACCGCTAATTACTTGTAATGGTAAATCTTTCTTGCCCTTTGGCAAACGTACGATGTCCCAAATAACATTCTCATGAATAGAATTTAATTCACTCTTCATGGCATGATCCCACTTGACATTATACCTTGTCTGCATAGACTCTTTTTAGCAAAATGGTTGAAATACATTTGTTAGCATCACAAAATCCAAACCTAGAACATGTTTTTTAGTTGGATGCAAGATACTTAGGGGATACATGGACATTCTCCTTGACACACCTATGTATAGCATCTATATGTATCCTCAAACACTACTCTTGTAGCTTCAATGTCCTTAATGGGTTGTTTATGCATCGTAAACCTATGAAAATGACATCATTTCGTTTGATCACTAACTTTGTTTGAGGATCTCATAAATGATATCCAAATTGATTATCTCAACAATGTCCAAGAAAAATGCACATAATATGGTGGGTATCCTATCCATGACTGTTGTGCCAATTTTAGACTTTGGCAAAACTAGGTGAATGGTTAATGACATGGACTACAATCAACGCTACTTTTGGCGAAAAGCCTTGTGGAGGGTTTGCATGATGCAACATAGACACTACTCTCTCCTGAATACTTCTATTGATCCTTTTAGCTACATCATTCCATACTAGGGTATAAGGAGCTGCAAAACTCTCTACAAATTCCTCTATAGTGATAGGAAAGGATAAAGTCTTGTGAGGTAAACACCTCCCTTATCTAAATGTAAAGCCTTGACCTTAGATCTTTTTCAATCTCTATAAAAGCAAGCCATTTTTACAAAGTAGGGAATACCTCATCCCTGAACTTGATAGGATATACCTAGACTTTTGTAGAAGCATCATTGATGAAAGTGACAAAATAAAGAGAACCACGTAATGACCTTCTGGCCATAGGACCACACACATCTAGATGAAGGAGATCCAAAGGTTGAATTGAAGAGTCAATGTATGTCCTATGCACATTCGTGGTTTTCTTTTCATATTTATAACTCTCAGAAAATGAAAATTTAGAGAAAGATAACAAAGGTAATTAGAAACAACGAGAAATATTTTCCATTCCACTATGATACATGTTGCCTAAATGGCCATGTAATATACAAGCCATAGGTCGTTTAGTGATAGCTAGAAGTTTTCTTTGTGTGCTACAAGAAAACGATAAACGGATCCAACTTTGTTTCTTTTTTCAATAGCCATATCCTTTGATATGCAAAGGGATTGAGCACAAAAAACCACTTTGTAACGAAGCTCATCGAGTTGAGAAATTTAAACAAACTTTGTTATGATTAAAGCACATGGTATACATTATGCATAGTAAAATGTGAACCATCTTTCCAATCCCAATAACATCACAATGGTAAGAATCTCCTAGTCTCTTGGTACCGTGAGACTTTGTTGCATAAGAAGAGAACCATTCTCGATGTGGTGTCATATGCAAAGATGCATGAGAATCCATCAACGACATGTAGAAAAGAGAATCAAACATAAGAGCTTCACTAGGCACAATACTCTCAAGATTCAACACATCAACATCATCACAAATAGCATTATTCTTCTATCTCCATGATTAAATCAGATGATGGAAGTAATTCTTCATGCAACAAAAACAAATATAGAGAACATTGTAAGCTACAAGAACTCTAAAGAAACGAAGGTTCAAGGTAGCTTGTCAAAGGATAACAATTGAAGTAAGCCTAGTAGGGAGGAAAAGTGTAGATTTGGAAGAGCGTACTTAGTCACACAGGGAAACATCTATTCATTTATCTTTTACATGTGTGTTTACTCAAAGTCAAAGTATACCTTCTAGAACAAAGACTCCAATATAATTCTATCCTTCTATAGAGAGAGAGAGAGAGAGGGAGAGACGGAGGAATGTATTGGTTAGTTTTCAAGCGTGTCGATGTGTTGCTCCATACACTGTGTAATGTGCATAGTTCAACACTTGCTCTGAGAAGGCTTTTATCTCTTCTTGCATAGAAAACTCCCACTTCTTTTTGGTCTCACATGATTTTTCCGCTCTAAATGTAGAGAGTCACTAGCCTCCTAAGACATTTAGATCTTCGCATCCAATGGTTTACAATTGAATTTGCATCTGAATGGATTAAGTACATAATCATTAAGGGGCTGTTGTATATCAGTTGTAGCCCTGTTTTCAGCATGATTTGGTGGCTGCATATTTTAAGGAGATTATTTCACTATCGGCTATCATCTAGCTCGAATACCACTATCTCATAGTCATTTTCAGGTGGAGCATCTTCCGGGTCATTTTTTGGCCTAATAGGCGGTCCTAGTTATTGGAATTTGACCTTCTTATGGTCATCCTTTGAGGTACCATTGTTTTTCGATAGTTTGGCCTCATCGCAAAGATTTGGATTGCGTACTACCTCTTTAAGTTGTGGTAACGAAATATAGTAGCCCATTTTATGATGATTCATTTTTATGGACTTTGCATCTAGTTTACTCAACTCAGGTCTAACATTGCATAGGTGGTCATACGAAGCAAGTTTGCCAGACCACAACTCTTCAAGAATGGCAACCTTTAAAATGTGCGAGGGGATCAATTGCATATATGAAGTGTAGATTGCAAGGCTTTCTCCTTAAAATCTATGAGGGAGATCAGCTTTGAACAACATGCATTTAACGCTCTTACAGAATGTGTCGTATGGGGCTATTAGCTCCCTCTTAGTTCTTTGTAAAACTCACAAAATCTAGTGAAATCAGCACTTGAACTCGTGTGCATTCTAACTTTCTTCTTGTTCTAACTTTCTTCTTGTTCGTGTGCATTAGAAATGCATTGAACTTCTTAAATGCAGAAAAAGCTTCATCCTTATATTTCAACAAATAAACCCATAGCTTCTTAGACTATAAAAATTTCTACGTCGAATCAAGTTGCCTATCGTCCTTCTTTCTTATCAAGAACTCTACTTTCGGTCTTCTGTGAACATTTCTATCTGACAAGATCGAGTGCAAGGGTGCACAAGAACAAGCTATTTGGCTAAGGTGCACAAGAGCAAGCTATTTGGCTAAGCTATTCGACTTCATAAGTACATGGAAGTACTTGGTTGTACTTGTGCAATTTTTGATCCTAAAGTTCTATAAATAATGAGTTTAAATGGCTTGTACTTGAAATTATAATATTCTATCTTCATCAAGGCAGACACAACTTTTGGTGCAATGTGTCTTTCTACTCATTCTCTACTCGTTCTTCTCCTATAAGCACTCAAGCCTTTTTAAGTGAAGAATTCCCCCAAAAAACTTTGGCATGCCCCGTGGGACAAGGCAGCTTGAGCATAGGGGAAAAAAGGCCAATCAAGATTCTCAAGTGAAGAAGAAGGAAGTAAAAAAGTTGCCAACGCTACAAATTGAAGAGCTAAATTTTCTTTCTCTTGGAATTCATCTTAAGCTCATTAAGATGATTTGTTCCACATGATTGCAACCCGGTCACAAAACTTAGGCAACATAATATCTTTTAAAACCACAAGAAGGAAAGTTGTCCATAAGTCAAGTACCCCCCTTCTTCCACCCCATGATTAGGGAACATGTCATACCAAGTAGACTTAGAAATATTAATCTCCTAATTAAACATAAGGCTCCCCTCATTTGGAGGTTTAGCACATGAAGACCCTGACGAGCATATCAAGAGCTTTTTAGCCTTATGTAAAACAAGGGGGTTAATAGGAAGGGAAGATAATTTTTTGATACTCTTCTCGGCAACATTGAAAGGCACTACAAGGAATACAGGCGTATAGCAACGGTTAAGGAGACATAATTTCATCGCTATAAAATTGCAACATGTGTCGTAATTAGCGTCCCGTGCCAACCGTCGATTAAACGATGGAGAAAACGATGGTTTTCGTGACTTGTGGCATGACGGGACTACGATGCTCCCATACAACATCGTTAATACAATGCTATTTAACAGCGTCTCATAAGTGACGCTTTGCTGTGTCGCATAGGCGACGATCGTTACCGTCGCATAAGCGACGCTAAAAAGTAGTGGCTTATGCGACGACGAACAGCATCGCTTACACGACGCTCTGTTGACGAACAAAAATTAAAACATTGGAGGCTCTTCGATCGGCATTTTCACGCATCCAATCGAAGAGCTCTCCAACGTTCGCAATTGCGCTACGCTTACAAGCTGAAGCAAGTATATGCAGAATTGTTGTTTTGCCTAAGCTCTCTCTTATTGTCTTTGTTTCTCTCTTTTCACATCTTTCTCTCTTTGAATTCTCTCTCTCTCTCTCCGTTGTTTCTCTCTTTATTGTAGGTTATTCAAGAAGCTAACCAAGCAAAAAGTATGGCAACAATTGTATGTACAAGTTCTATTCTTTGTATATCATTTGAATTGTGTTATTTTCATTACATAGCATACTCACACTTATTGATATGCACTTATACACTTATACATGATGAATATGCACTTTCACACATATACACATATACACATGGATATGCACAAACATTCCTACAACCACATAAAAAGACTTACATGCATGCATTATTGCATATATATATATATATATATATATATATATATATATATATATATATATATATATATATATATATATATATATATATATATATATATATATATATATATATATATATACACACATTAACATACATGCAAATACATGTATATGCACATTCACATGCATGCACATGGATGCAAATGGAAATGCATCCACATACACATGTATGTTTCATACATATACACATGCATATACATACACATGCATATACATATACACATATACATATACATATACATATACATATACATATACATATACATATACACACACATACACAAGAACATGCACATACTTATACACACATATACACTTATACATGCACATACACATACATACATATACACACACTTACACATGCACATACATACATATACACACACATACATATACACTTAGGTACACACATATGAATGAATTATATAATTAAAGTTGCACACACACATGCACATACCTACATATACACATATACATGCACATACACACACATACACATAGAGTTATACATATACATGCATATACATATAGACACACATACACGTGCATATGCACATACTCATACACACATATACACTTATACATGCACATGCACATACATACATATACACACACATACACATGCACATATATACATATACACACACATACATATACACTTAAGTACACACATATGAATGAATTATATAATTAAAGTATTAAAACACATATACACATGCACACACACATGCACATAGCTACATATATACATATACATCCACATACACATATATACACATAGAGTTATACATATACATGCATATACATATACACATACACACACATGCATATGCACATACTCATAAACACATATACACTTATACATGCACATGCACATACATACATATACACACATACACATGAACATACATACATATACACACACATACATACATATACACACACATACATATACACTTAGGTACACATATATAAATGAATTGTATAATTAAAGTATTAAAACACATATACACATGCACACACACATGCACATACCTACATATACACATACTCATGCACATGCACATACTCATACACACATATACACTTACACATGCACATGCACATACATACATATACACACACATACACATGCACATACATACATATACACTACATACATATACACTTAGATACACACATATGAATGAATTATGTAATTAAAGTATTAAAACACATGCTTAATACAAACAATAATAACAATCAATAGAACAAAACTCTTCATTACTTAATACCATACACACAAATCCAAACATAACTGAAATGAAAAATATATAGATAATATATATATATATATATATATGTAAATACATATAATCCAATGTCATAATCAACTAAAATCCTAATCATCCTCATCATCATGATCATCATCATCAGCAATATCATGATCATCTTGATCTTCCTCATCCTCAGTGTCATGATCACCATGTGATGATCGAGATCGTCCCTCCTGTGTCTGTCTCTCCAGCTCATCCATATTTGTCTCTCCATAATACTCTTGTATTACATATAACAAACATAAATAAATAAAATAATTAAACCATTCATAAAAACAGAATAATTGTATAAAATTTAAAAATACTCACAAAGGCATCAAGATGACCTTGCATATATTCGCCCAAACGCCGATATCCAAAATGTGTAGCATACTCGATCTCATGTTTCATAGGATATGAGCCATAATCCTTCTGCTGCAATGAAACAAATTAAAAACATTAGTTGGTTGCATTTTAACTAAAATAAAAAATATACTCACAATAACACATATACTTACAAACGTAGCTACAAAACCATTATGGCCCATTTGGCCTAGGTGCGATGTGTGGCCCGACTCCACTCTCTTCTTTGCAACAACCTGTTTATTCAAGAAAAACATACATAAATTAAATGTAAAAAATTACTAAAATATATAAAAATTATAAATATAAATTAATTTGTGTACCTTCTGCTGAGGAAATGACTCCTGAAGACGTAGCTATCTATGAAAAAACTGTCACGTCTCAGGTGGTATGTTAGCTCACCTCTTATTTTTTTCAACCATACAATATCTCCTATTAGTTTAATCTCAAACAGAAAAAAAAATCAGAATACATACACATATATACACACACATACACATACACATACCCACATACACATATACATGCAAACATATACGCATACATATATGTATACATATACACATATACATACCTATAACATAAACACACATATACATACCCACATATATATGTACACACACATGCATGCATATACACTCATTCATACAAAATACATGCATTTATCCCACAATAATGTGTAGTTGTGTATATGTGAATATGTGTGTATGTGTAAATGTGTATATGTGAATATGTGTGTATGTGTAAATATGTATACGTGAAATTTTTGTGTATGTAGATAATCAGATTATTAATATCAAATACCATTATTTGTAGATTCTGATCAATCAGATGGAACTCCACCACCGTCTCCTCATCTTGCAACGATGCTTTATACTGTAAGTATATCAAATATTTAATTTTAAATATATTTGATGGATACAAAACTTATATTATTTTCTGTTTCTTATGATGTGCAGATTATGGTGAATCAGAGGGTACTCCACCACCTCCTACCCATGCAACAACTTCACATGTGTCCTTCGATAGGAATTATGATGAATTTTACTATGAAGAGCATATTATATGCTGGTGTAACTCTTGTTATGGCACATATCGAAGACCACGATTGGAATGTATTGAACATGAGGCAGAGTATGGTACTTTTGAGCGTGCACCATCACCTAGTCAACGTGATAATGCTTGGGTATGTATTTTCTATATATATTAATGTGATTATTTTATTTAAAAACCATATATAAAATCAAATTATTGTTGATATACAGGAATACTTGCTCGATGATGATGATGATGATGATTTTTCTCATAATGTTAATATACCTCGTACATGTCATGGACTTGCTGTTCATCAATTACAAGCAGAGGTTTCTAGGAATCCTCTACCTCTTGGTTTAGAGAATGAAACGGATGGAGATTATCCATTGCCAGCTCGTGATCGTTCTTTAGTACAAACATATGATAGAAGAAGATATGGAGGATATAATAGAGGACCACTTCCTTTAGATGGAGAGGTTTTCAACTTTTGGGGTAATCACTATATGATTGCTCCATCCACTATTACTAATGCTGGTCATGGTCTCTTTATTGTAGAGGATTTGTATGTGCCTCCCAACTATGAAGTCACTCTTATGTCATTTTGTGGTCCTATATATGGATGGGAAGATTGGCATGGACTTTCACGTTATGTTCAAAGCATGAGTACTTATGGAATATGCTTGAACGCAGCATCCCTTACTAGTAGAAGGATTTTACATGCAGAAAATGAAAGATTATATATTGATGGAAGACCTTACATACATGGAAATATAGCAGGTTTAATAAATAGTAGTTGAGGGTTACATAATAGTTCAAGGACTAATTGCACATTTAAGGAGCATGAAAATAGTCATGAATCACCATACATGAGTAGAGATGTATCATAGATACATAGTTGTCAATGCTATTACTACATTACATGCTGGTGATGAACTATTAGTGAATTATGGATGGCGTAGACCTCCAAGAGCGCCTTTTACCTAGAGAGAAAAATAAATTTCTATCCATATTTAATAACTTATATACTTAATTTTATATTTAAAGTTTACTTTTTATTCATTTATGGAATACTAATGAGTTTTATTTATATGTGTAGATTCCAACGTATGATATTGATGATATTCGTCCACAGCATTCACAATTACCAGTAAGAACTCATTTATCAGAAGCTTCCATGAGGAGGCTACGCAAAACTAATCCTCTGCAATATGCAAAGTTGAAAGATCTATATTCAAAAGACGATAAAGTACAAGATTTGTGTGACAATGATGAAGATGATGGCATGGCAGAGTTTATTGAGGATTGGTATCAAAATGATTGTTTGGATTGGCAAGATACGATTGTTTGTTTTGGAGGATATGAAGTATGTACCTTCATTGAATGATTTGTCGATTCACACATATGTTCAGTTTGAAAGTGTGAGAAGCGGATTTATAATTGTTATTCAAAGAATTTGGCACTGTTTATAGGCCATACAATGGTGACCTGGATGAATCGCATGCACAGAGGTTACTCAAGATAGAGCAATCTGATTATAATGGACTAGTGCCAGCACGATTCCTAGGGTATGCAGTAAACCTCTTGCATGTCAATGATGCGCATCTGAACTTTAGGATACAAAGTGGAAATCATGGTGGCTTGAGAGGATCACTTATATACAGCTTGTTCAAAAAACTTGAGTGTCATAAACCTGAAGTTCTTTGAACAAGCTGTATAAAAGTGATCCTCTCAAGCCACCATGATTTCCACTTTGTATCCGAAAGTTCAGATGCTCATCATTGACATGCAAGAGGTTTACTGCATACCCCAGAAATCCTGTTGGTACTAGTCCCTTATAATCAGGTTGCTCTATCTTGAGTAACCTCTATGCATGCGATTCATGTTTGGTACTTTGATAGTGGGCAACCAAACATATTACCTTGTCGTGAAGTTTCTTCAGTTCACCTAAGCCTATCCCTACAAGGAATAATGTCATGCATGCTTCAAGGTTTCAAGGAATTCTAGGTTGGTATTAGATCATACCTTCAAAATGAAATGAGGATCATAATATTTGGAATCATATCATTAATGCTCTTTTGACATAGTACATGTATGCGTTCTACATGTTGAACTCTGAATATTAAGCAAACCTTTGAAGCATATGAACTATGTCTAGAAAGTGGATCCCCCTTAGAGCCATAAATAATAATTTAAAAGCCAGAGGACTTACTCGCAATCATAGCACTTGACCATTAGGGTGATGATGGGTCGTATAAGAAGGATCATAAATTTTGATATGAGGTGAAAAATAAATATATTAATAGAACTTTTTTTAGTAAATTTGAAAATAGTAAAAACTGTACAAAACTCTGTCCCATAAGTTATTTCCCATTTTAGGCATTGCAAGAGCCAAACAAACAACTTGTACATAGAATATGGTTGTTGTGGATGTAGGGGACCAATGAAAATATCTAACCTAGATCAACATCAATGAACTCATTCAAATGACCATCTATATAGGGGCTGTTGCAAGCACAAAATATCATGCAACCAAATTTGAATAGAGTAGCAAAGGAGGTGATGCAATTACTATAGAGTTGGAAGGTCAAAAGATACACAATATATCTTTAGTAGCCCTCACACCATCAATGCTCAGACAACATGTCTTACAACATTTCTACATCAAATTTGTGGAAGTAATGGATATTCTTCATGATCTAGCATAAGAAGTCAAGAAAAAAATATAAATAGAACTACAAATCCAAATAGAGAAAATGGACCAAGAAATTTCAGCTACAATAAATTTTTAGAGATCTAGTTGTTGATATATTTACGTGATGATGTGTATGTACAGATTGGGACCACTGGGGCACTTTTTTCCCTCTTTAGTTGGCTTTTCCGCCCAGCTTCTATATACATCAATTGCCCTAATGGGTTACTTATCTTTGTATATTCTAGTGGTAAAACATTTAGTATTGTGGGTTGTGCCCCAAGCTTCTTCTTCTTCATTTAGGTATTTACCTGCTTCCGCAGACATCAATCTCCAACAATTGATATCAGAGCAGGTCATCGCTTCATCTAGGGCGTTGATGACACCCCTCCCATCATAGTCGATGACACCTCTCCGATCATCAAGCCCCCCTTTTTCCACCCCATTAGTAGGGAACATGCCATCCCAAGTAGATTTAGAAATATTACTCTCCTACTTAAACATAAAGTTGCCCTCATTTGGAGGTTTAGCACATGAAGACCCTGACGAGCATGTCAAGAGGTTTTTAACCTTATGTAAAATAGGGGGGTTCATAGGAAGGGAAGATGATTTTTTGATACTCTTCCCGGCAACATTGGAAGGGTTGGAAAATAAATGGTTTATTCAATCTGCCAACAACAATTTGCTACCTGGGACCTAATGAAGGATGATTTTAAAGCAGAATTCCAACAGGGAATACTAGGAAACACATTATTGAAGAATTGGAGAGCTTAAGACTAAGTGTTGGGGATACAATTGCTTAATTTTTCACCATAGAAAAAGCACTTATGTCTAAATTGCCATATCCTCCTCAGGATTTTGTTGTCAAAAAGTGGCTTCGTAAGCAACTGCTAGTTTCTACCCAATGCAAGATAAGTAGTTGATCCTTCATACAACAAACATTGAGGAACTCATTACCACAACAACAAGGCTAGAGCAAATTCGGAAGCAATATGGAGTCGGGTCTTCTACCCTTCCCTACACCATGATACTTGAGCATCTAGTAGCCCGATTGAGGAAGGAAGTTCAAAAAGTAAGGAGGATTAAGCTCCAAAAGGAAGAAGAGAGGGAAATAGCACAATTACGATGAGAAATCGAAGCCTTAAAACTACAAAAAGAAGAGCACACCCAAGCAAAAGACATGACACAACTCTGTGGAGAGCTACGAGAGTTTTGTGCAGGAAGTGGAGTCAAGAATGGACAATCAATGGATATGGATTCATCCTCATTCTAATTGATGCCTGCCAAAAAAGCTTTGGAAATTTCAACATGGCGTGTATGATCTTCTCCCTAACCTTGCTGACCTCCATGGTAACATACAAATTTAAGCAGATGCCTTGGACGAGCTACTTGAATATATGCAATTTTCTCTATCGAGATAGCACCATATGATGGGAAATGGGTTTTTGACCTTCCCATCCAGTTGTCGTTCTCAAACGAGCTGTGCTAACTCTACTGTCCTTCTTCCTTATCGAGAACTCCACTTTCGGTCTTCTGCGAACATTTCTATCTGACACGATCTTGTGTGAGCGAGCTAAAATGTGGGAGGATAGGATTCCAACTGCAGTAGAGCCGTGAACTCGAAGAAATCCACATGCCCATCTCCATTCCTGTCAACGCGAGCAATCATCTCCGAGCAGGCTCCCAAGCTGCAAGCTTCTTGCGAATAACCAAGCGATCCCAGGACGTTTTGCAATTCGATTGCACAGATGAAGCCGTCACGGTCCTTATCAAAAACGTGGAATGCATCTAATAGGTCGTCATCCCGATCATCCTCCTGAATGCTGCAGTTTGACCAGTCTACTAACAGACTGGTGGGCTTACCCTGAAGTTTCACGTTGCCGCTGAGGTTATTATAGAAGATACTGAATTGCTCCTCATCAACGTTTTCTCCTACGGCAGACGTCGATCCTGTTACCAGCGATTGGGCACAGACTCCGCTTTCCATTGCTGTAAGGCCGACCTTCTCCATAAGCCTGTAAATCTCGTGTTTACTCACGACGCCGTCCCCATTTTCATCAAAAATTCGAAAAATTCCCCGAGCGATCTGGTTGTCAGTAGATGAGGAATGATCACTAGACTTCCGCAACCTTCTGTTCTCTTCTGGCCTACACTGGCGAAATGAGAATGACTTCACCACGGACTGAAAATGCCACAACTCCGAACATAGATCTAAAACGTCTGCAGGCAGGTGCGATTCCATCATTCCTTCAGCAGTATCACACGGCTCACACAAGCTCACACGGCACACACAAGCTCCGTTCGTAACTGGCGATGGTGTTCTTGACGAGAATAATCTTAGCAGAAACGCTCGGATCACAGAATGTTCTGTGATAGAATGAAACGTGAAGCAATGCACAAGGACAGTGTGTCGACGCGACTATAAATACAGGAAATTTGCCGCTGTCTGAGTTCTTTCGGAGGAATTACTCGATATCTGAATGGAAACTACCGGAAGTCTATGCTGATCTTTGACTTGTTATCAGTCAACATCGGACTTATGAAGCTTTTCCACGAAGTTCTTCTTTTGCTTTTACTTATTCCAAACGGCTTTTAACTTGAAGATCTATTATGTTACACGTTAATCGATTTATGTGAAAGAAAAGAAACTTCTCAAGCCAAGCCATTCAAGAAGGAAGAAAATATTAAAAGGAACCAGAAAACGTTTAAAACAGATCTTGCAAGTATAGTTACGCTAATGAATATGATGGACTTAAGAGCCATGAAATTCTAGTTACGTCGACTTTTCATGCGTTCAAGAATTACTGTAAAGATATTTTGTGAGCATCTTCTTTAAACGCTTCACATATTATGGTGTTTTACATGACAGAGAGAGACAGAGAAAAAAAATTAACGAGGTTTTCCTTTGGTCTACCCTTTTTCCTTGAATCATAAAAAATAAATTTCAAGATGAATGAGCCTTTTTTCCATAGGAAAACTTATCCACAAAACAAGTAAATACCACAATTTACAAGGAAATTTTACCCTAAAGAGATAATGTGCACTAGATAATGTGCATATTTGAGCACTTCTATAAGAAGGCTCCAATGTTAGTTGAGATAGACTCAATCTTCTACATTATGGCATTTATCATCAGCCATGACGGAAAGTAACAATGTATTCCATATGTTGGATGTTGAGGATAAGTTGGATGGTACTAATTAACCATTGTGGGCATATATGTTGCATCATGTATTGGTAGCAAAAGGGTTATGGAATATTGTCTAGGGTGTTGAAAAACGTCCTACTACATGTGCAAATATAGTTATTGAAGGTTATGCAGATGGTGTTGAAGATGATGATCTTCAATCTCATAGTCATGCTACGATTCCTATTGCACATATTATAGATCAACTTTATTGGGATGGTAGAGATGCACAGGCACATGCATGGATAGCTTTGTCTATCAAACGTTCCATTACCTCTCACATCCACTCGTGTAAGACAACAAAGGATAATGGGATACACTTACAAGTTATACCAAGCAAGAAATGAGGCTCATGTTGTTTACCTCCAAAAATAGTTGGAGAGTGAGCATATGAAGGAAGGAAACTCTATGGACACTTTTTTGACAAAGATCAATGATTTGAAGGAGCAGTTTATTTTTGTTGATGAAGTCTTCTGAGATAGTTCACATGTGTAGACTCTTCTTAATTGTCTTCTAAATTCATGTCAAAGTTTTTCTTCTACTCTTTGATTGATGATGAAAGGAAATCCAAACGCCTTAACAACATTTGAGAAGTGTTTCTCTTTTGTTTCACGAAGATCAATCAAGGCAAAACAAGTCAATTATGTGTGTTGCAGATCAAGCATTCTTAGCTAGTGAGAAGGTAGATGGAGCTTGTCTACTAGTAAGTAAGATTTTTGCTAATGTGGGATATTCAAAGAAGGAAAACAAAGACGACAAGAAAAAAAAAAGCAGAAATAGTTTGGCAAATACTATAAGGAAAATGATCATGTCATAAAATGACTGCAAAAGAAGCAAAAAGGAAAGAGGTTGGAATGGTTGTTGTAGAGGCCTCTACACCTAAAGAAGAGTTTGGTAATCTTATTCACAATGAAGAATGGGCACTCGGTATTCTTTGTAGCTATGAACCATCTTTTAATGAGTAATGCATGTCTACAATAGACTCAGATGTTTGGTACTTTGATAGTGGGGCAACCAAACATATTACCTTGTCGTAAATTTACTTCAGTTCACCTAAGCCTATCCCTACAAGGAATAATGTCATGCATGCTAACAACTCCTCTGATCTTACAATGGGATATGGAAAGATCATTCTGACTATTGTTGATGGAAATTCTTTCACATTGTTCGATGCATTATATGTGCCAAGGATCAAGAATATGTTATTAATTTCACCATTAGCAAAGATTTTCTTGGTTGTCAAGATTGGATTCTATACCTATGTTTGCTTGCAAGCTAGTTCCATATACGAGACAATCAAGTATCTATTATATGCATGGTAGGTGAAAACAATATGAGAGCATCATAGATTATGCGGAGTTGTGCTTATAATGGGAAGAAACCTATACAATGTTTCAAGGAATTCTAGGTTGGTATTAGATCATACCTTCAAAATGAAATGAGGATGATTAGATTTGGAATCCTATCATTAACGCTCTTTTGAGAATAGTACATGTATGTGTTCTACATGTTGAACTCTGAATATTAGACAAACGTTTGAATGAAGCATATGAAATATGTCTGGAAGGTGGACCCCCCTTAGAGCCATAAATAATAATTTAAAAGCTAGAGGACTTACTCGCAATCATAGCACTTGACCATTAGGGTGATGATGGGTCGTATAAGAAGCATCATAAAT
This sequence comes from Ceratopteris richardii, assembly GCA_020310875.1. NCBI lineage: Eukaryota > Viridiplantae > Streptophyta > Polypodiopsida > Polypodiales > Pteridaceae > Ceratopteris > Ceratopteris richardii. Next base: position 55,523,278 of record CM035437.1, on the reverse strand, counting down.
TTTGATATGAGGTGAAAAATAAATATAATAATAGAACTTTTTTTAGTAAATTTGAAAATAGTAAAAACTGTATAAAACTCAGTCTCATAAGTTATTTCCCATTTTGGGCATTGCAAGAGCCAAACAAACAACTTGTACATAGAATATGCTTGTTGTGGATGTAGGGGACCAATGAAAATATCTAACCTAGATCAGCATGAATGAACTCAATCAAATGACCATCTATATAGGGGCTGTTGCAAGCACAAAATATCATGCAACCAAATTTGAATAGGGTAGCAAAGGAGGTGATGCAATTACTATAGAGTTGGAAGTTCAAAAGATACACAATATATCTTTAGTAGCCCTCACACCATCAATGCTCAGACAACATGTCATACAACATTTTTACATCAGATTTGTGGAAGTTATGGATATTCTTCACGATCTAGCATAAGAAGGCAAGGAAAAAATATAAATAGAGCTACAAATCCAAATAGAGAAAATGGACCAAGAAATTTCAGCTACAATAAATTTTTAGAGATCTAGGTGTTGATATATTTAGGTGATGATGTGTATGTACAGATTGGGACCGCTGGGGCACTTTTTTCGCTCTTTAGTTGGCTTTTTCCCCCAGCTTCTATATACATCTATTGCCCTAATGGGTTACTTATCTTTGTATATTCTAGTGGTAAAACATTTAGTATTGTGTGTTGTGCCCCAAGCTTCTTCTTCTTCATTCAGGTATTTGTGTGCTTCCGTAGACATCAATCTCCAACAATTGATATCAGAGTAGGTCATCGCTTCATCTAAGGCGTTGATGACACCCCTCCGATCATAGTTGATGACACCCCTCCAGTCATCAAGCCCAAAGGAACAAATAGCAACATATGATGGGAAATGGGTTTGTGACCTTCCCATCTACACTTGTGATCAGGTACTTGCAAAACTTTTTGAGTGGTTCCAAGCAGTTGCATACGATGCAGGGCATCTGGTTGATGATAATGTGCCACTAATTCAAAAAGTAAAGAATAAGCATGGGAAAACTTCCTATTTCTATTTTATTTTCTAATATCACTCTCATAGAAAAAGAAGACCAAGTAGTTTGCACCCAAGGAAGCGCATCAATGTGTGAGGCAGAAGATAGATGGTGGACTTGCTCAGAAACGAAAACAAAGATGACAATTATAACTTGTTATATATGTTTCAAGAGAGTTATATGGTACATTGTATGAGAGCGAGATTGTGTGTGTGAGAGAGAGAGAGCAATGTATCGGTTAGTTTTCGAGAGTATCGATGTGTTGAACTGGTTAGTGTTGCTCTCCTTATACGGCGTAATGTGCATAGTTCAACACTTGCTCTGAGAAGGCTCCTCCAATGTTAATCTCACTATAAAATTTTTACCTAGAATCCAGTTGTCGTTCACAAACGAGCTGTGCTAAATCGTCCTTGTTCCTTATCGAGAACTCCACTTTCGGTCTTCTGCGAACATTTCTATCTGACACGATCTTGTGTGAGCAAGCTAAAATGTGGGAGGATAGGATTCCAACCGCAGTAGAGCCGTGAACTCGAAGAAATCCACATGCCCATCTCCATTCCTGTCAACGCGAGCAATCATCTCCGAGCAGGCTTCCAAGCTGCAAGCTTCTTGCGAATAACCAAGCGATCCCAGGACGTTTTGCAATTCGCTTGCACAGATGAAGCCGTCACGGTCCTTATCAAAAACGTGGAATGCATCTAATAGGTCGTCATCCCCATCATCCTCCTGAGTGCTGCAGTTTGACCGGTCTGCTAGCAGATTGGAGGGCTGACCCTGAAGTTTCACGTTGCCGCTGAGGTTATTATAGAAGACACTGAATTGCTCCTCATCAACGTTTTCTCTTACGTCAGACGTCGATCCTGTCACCAGCGAGTGGGCACAGACTCCGCTTTCCATTGCTGTAAGGCCGAGCTTCTCCATAAGCCTGCAAATCTCGTGTTTACTCACGACGCCGTCCCCATTTTCATCAAAAACTCTAAAAATTCCCCGAGCGATCTGGTTATCAGTAGATGAGGAATGATCACTAGACTTCCGCAACCTTCTGTTCTCTTCTGGCCTACACTGGCGAAATGAGAATGACTTCACCACGGACTGAAAATGCCACAAATCCGAACATAGATCTTAAACATCTGCAGGCAGGTGCGATTGCATCATTCCTTCAGCAGTATCACACTGATGCTGTCTCCCGCGGCTTACACAAGCTCCGTTCGTAACTGGCGATGGTGTTTTTTTTTTTTTTTTTTTTTTTTTTTTTGAAAGAACAAGGAAAATTTGTATTAATGGTGGCCGTATACAGTGAGCCTTGGGCAGGAGACACCTGACCCAGAGGACAAATTACAAGGAGAAATACATGTCCAACCTTTTACAAGAGTACTGTTCAGCTAACAGTTTTTTCCATCTAGAGGGAGAATTTTCAGACAAAATCTTGTAGACATCATAGTTATTACAAGAAGCATCTCTGATTCTCCTAATACAAGATAGAGAAGCATTTTTCAGAATAACAGGCAAAGTGATGAGGTAGTTCCTTTTTCTGCTACCAAGGGTAGCCTCATTCCTACTGAGCCATATGTTCCAAAGAATATAACCCCTCCAAATATTCCACAGCAGAATATCCAAGTGTTTACAGCAACCAAGAATCACCTCCATTTTACTAAGTTTGGGGAGACCATTCACTAGCAGATACTTCTTCACAGCAGACCAGAATTTTTTGGCACGATGGCATTCAAAGAAGAGGTGTGAAACATCCTCCACAAGGCCACAAAATATACAGGACCCACCACTATTAAAAATTTCCCTGACTTTATGACCAGTCCAAAGGCCATAGTGCAGCATCCTCCACTAGAGAAATGAATGCTTGCTGCAATCTGGAAGAGCCCACAGAGCTTTAAATATGTAAGTCCACTGGTGTGTAGACCAATTCACCTGCCACCTAGAGTTGAGCTTTTTCAGGATTTGAGGAGCAGACCCTTTGTCATGTTTGTCATGTTTGAACTGTTTGAAAATGACATTAGCAATATCAACCTGGTCAGCCTTTTTCCTATGCCACCTGTCAATCTTTTCCAGCAGCATGTTTCTGTGTTTTTGAATTACCTGAAAGCAAGACAGAGACAGATTAGTGCTAGAAAAGACTTCTTGTGCAGTCCTTACCCTTACTCCACATATGTAATTGTTCCAAGTAGCGATGGTGTTTTTGACGAGAATAATCTTAGCAGAAACGCTCGGATCACAGAATGTTCTGTGATAGAATGAAACGTCAAGCAATGCACAAGGACAGTGCGTCGACGGCACTATAAATACAGGAAATTTGCCGCTGTCTGAGTTCTTTCGGAGGAATTACCTCGACGTGGAAACTTCCGGAAGTCTATGCTGATCTTTGACTTGTATCAGTCAACATCGGACATATGAAGCTTTTCCACGAAGTCCTTCTTTTGCTCCGCAAATGGTGTATTCCAAACGGCTTTTCACTTGAAGATCTATTATGTTGCACGTTGATCAATTTATGTGAAAGAAAAGAAACTTCTTCAAGCCAAGCCATTCAAGAAGGAAGAAAATATTAGAAGAAACCAGAAAACGTTTAAAACAGATCTTGCAAGTATAGCTACGCTAATGAATATGATGGACTTAAGAGCTTCATTAAATTCTAGTTATTTCAACTTGTCATGCGTTCAAGAATTTGACAATATGGTGTTTCTGTCCCTGAACTTGAGGTAGCGTCCATCTTTTTCTATTATGGCAGAGAACTTATCATCATGAAAAGGCGTTGTTGAGAGCACAAATATGTGTCTCATGAAAATGGAAATAATGAGATCAAGAATGAGCTATTACCTCCTAGTTTTGGGCTTTTATTATGTGGTTGTTTCTTTGGAATGTGCATTAGTGCCTTTTGTAACTAATATAGTAGATCAAAGCAGAAAATGGGAAATAACTTATGAGTCTCAGTTTTAGACACTTTTTAGCATTTTTTAATTTACTAAAAAAATTTGTATTATTATATTTATTTTTCACCCCATATCAAAATTTATGATGATTCTTATAGGACCGATCGTCAACCTAATGGTCAAATGCTCCTATCCATCATCGTATGCAACATCTTGCTTATTTACATTAATTTAATGACTTTTCTCCGTACAGATAGATTAGAATGCACTCTTTGAAGCCAACTATTGTTCTCTATAAGCCTTTAAACATTTCATGAATTGGATTGGTCCTATGTTCTCCTCCTCCATGTCTTGTTTTTGAAAAAATTATGACTATTACTTCATAGTTAGGCCTCCTCATACCTTCTATCTCCATAATCACAAGTGAATTATAGTTACTCAAAATATAATTATATTCACTATTCAGTTATATTCAGTGGTGAATTATATGTACTCGAACTCAGCTCCAAAATTATGCATAAATATAAATAATAATCACTATATTTATACATGTCTAATAACTTACACTATAATCACTATCTTCATTAACTTTCGGATGATTCACGCTATTGAACCCAAAGATTTACAAACTTATGCATGTTTCAATGCTACATTTGGATGAGTTTCAATGAATGTTGTTACTTCACAAATGTCTTTACATAAATTGGTTTCCTTATTTCCGTGTGACCTGAAAAGTTCAAAGTAGATAAAATTCCTTTACTCCTCCCATGAGAACTTTTGCTCGATTATTCTGTGTCGAGCCAAAGCATTTGGAATCCGTAGTGAGTGTCGCTGCACCATGATGTATTTCTATGATTGCGAGTTATTCCTCAAGCTTTTGAATTATTCTTGATGGCTCTATGGGGGATCCACCTTCTAGACAGATTTCATATGCTTCAAACGTTTGTCTAATATTCAAAGTTCAACATGTAGAACACATACATGTACTATTTTCAAAAGACTGTTAATGATAGGATTCCAAATCTAATCATCCTCATTTCATTTTGAAGGTATACTCTAGTACCAACCTAGAATACCTTGAAACATTGTATAGGTTTCTTCCTATTATAGGCACAATTCTGCATAATCTATGTTCCTCTCATATTGTTTTCACCTACCATGCATATAATAGAGACTTGACTGTCTTGTATATGGAACTAGCTTGCAACCAAACATGCATTTAAATATTTTTCAATCTTGTGCCATGAGACATTCCATTTCAAACTTCCTAGTCCCTCCAACTTCAACTAAACCATGTTCTTAATTAATGATGCTCTATGGTACTCCGGATGGTTGTTTGATGTAAGTATCATGATAAATTCTCATGGTTTTCATTGTTAGATACAAATTAATCACGCCACCATACTTGATTCTTTTAATTTTATTCCCATATGTTATTTCCGTCTTCCAATTACACACCATTGAAAGTTGTGTTCATCATTTTCAAGTCAATTATTTCTAACCATTGTCCCTTCCCAAGTTAGCACTCATCAAACTTGAAAACAAACACTAAATTATCATTGAAATCCTCAACCACAACACCATACTATTGAACCATTGATATTTGTAATCTCTCAACATCAAGGCAAACATTTTTGTGTTTATCATTAAAAATATGGATTTGATGTAGGAAGCTATATAGAATCATGAAAATTTCTATATCCACCAAGAAAGCTTGCAACATCAAAATTGGAGTTGATCAAATCCATATGATTCTGAATGTGTTGGAAGTAGGGGAGACGTGAATCCCTTTGATCTATGTGCAAAAGATGTTTGTAGAACTTATGCTTAAGAGCCTTCCACATATGACTAGTTTATTGATTCTCAGTTATCAAGGAAAATGCCTTAAGGAGTGATATTCAATTTGATCATTTGAGATATTCTTCTCTCTATAGAATCATGCATCCCCATCTTTGATCCTTCCCAATACCGATTGTATGTATTGTCTCACTATTACTATAGTAGTCTTCAAAAATGCAATAAAATATAATGCGAACATTTACATTGTTGTTCATAATCTTCACTTCTTGGGTCCTCTAGATCTAGAAAGAAATTTCATGCATTCATGTTTTTTCTTTCTTAGCTTACAAGCAACAAGAAAATGAGTAAAATTATGTCTATGTGGATGCATATTGCATGCCATCATCCTTAGCTAGAAAACATTTTCATATACCTTTGCAATATAGTCTATATGATCCTCTTTTCTTTCTATGCTTCAAGCTTAAGGCTTTTATTCTCTTCAGTAATAGCTCAAACCCTTCATTGAAGAAGATACATCTATCTTTTAATATTCTATTGTTAAAATTCAAATTCATAACTCTTTCTTCATGCTTTCAAATGGCAATGATCTAAACACATGCAACATCAAAGCGTGGCATTGAATACATCATCATTATACCTCAAGAATTATGTACATATTGAAATGATGATGAATGACGTGTAAGAGGTTCAAGAGGATAAATGAGCTTCATTCTTGTAATCCTAGCTTAGATAAATGAGCTTCATTCTCTATCTAGATCAATATGTAGATTGAATCTGTTAGTCATTTCTTTGCATGATGAATATTCTCACAAGAAATAAATTTTCAAGATGATCATCGTATTTGAGCAAATCACAAAGTAAGGAAGACAAACAAGAAATAGAGAAAATAGGGGTGAGATAAAATCTCAAACAAAGAGAGAGGCCAAAAAGTATATCTTGCTAGAGACTATAAGTACTTGGTAGTACTCTAGGGAGAGGCTTCATCAATAGACTATAGTTGGAATCCTATCCTCCCACCTTTGAGAGTCTGTCTTGTTAATGCAGGATCATGTGACCAAAATCTTCGTATGGCATTCAACTAGAAGATAGAAAATGGAGATCTCGACAAACAAATGTAGAGAACAATGACAGGAGAGTCAAGAAGTATGGTTTATGAGTGACAAAAAATATACCTTTTTATTGGATTCTCATTACAAAATGTATAGAGTGATTAACATTGGAGCCTTCTTACAAAAGTGCTCAAAGATGCACATTATCTCTTTATGAGAAAATCGCCTTTTAAATTGTGGTATTTACTTGTTTTATGGATAAGTTGTCCAATGGAAACAAGGCTCATTCATCTCGGAATTTGAATTTTATGATTCAAGGATAAAGGGTAGACCAAAGGAAAAAAAATGTTACCTTTTTTCTTTGTCTCTCTTTGTGATGTAAAACACCATACTATGTGAAACGTTTAAAAAATATGCTCACAGGATATCTTGAGATTTCTTCTTTTCTATCATGATGAAGCACGAAAAGATGTTAGGTTATATTTTTAACAAGAAGTGGAGAGGATCATGGAGAAAGGCCACTAGAGATCCAAACGAAGAACAACTTAAAGATTATAGCACATGTTCTTTCATCCTTTAGATTCATTAACAAAAATTCTATGTAAACAGAATGTGTGTTATATGTCATACACACACACACGTACACAGATGCAAAAACATGCACATGCACACATAGGCACACACACACATACACACACACACACATATATATATATATATATATATATATATATATATATATATATATATATATATATATATATATATATATATATATATACATACATACATACAGAGAGAGAGAGGCATACATACATACATATGTGTATGTATGTATATATATGCAACGAGGAGCATTGTTAGCCATGGCGTTGAGGGAGGGACAGAGAGAGAGAGAGAATAAGAATAGAGAATAGAGTTTTTGGTTTTGAATTGGGTGAGCAAAAAGAGAGGTGTTTAGTAGGGCAGTTGTAGACAGAGAGAGAGAATAAGAATAGAGAATAGAGTTTTTGGTTTTGAATTGGGTGAGCAAAAAGCGAGGTGTTTAGTAGGGCAGTTGTAGGAAGCAGTTAGGGGTGACATTGTGGCGCACCTAAAGAAGCGAGTTGTAGGTGTTACTTTGTATGAGTTGGAGAACTTTGAGATTTGTTGTAGAGTACAAAAAACTAGGTAATTGGCATTAGGAAATGTCATTAGCACCGATGATAGAGGCGGTAAATCTTTGTTGAGAGTAGTGCATGAACATATGCAAGAGGTTTATCATGTAGTTTTTGCAGTGACCATACACGAGGTCACCAAGATGTTTAGGAGAGAATTTGTCCCATATTGTTAGAATGTGGATGGCTAGTTTGGTAATAGAATTTCACTAAGAGAATTGTATCTACATGTGAGAGGACCATGATGTTTTTTTGCAAGGAAGTTTGGCCTATGTCTAGTCACCCTATCCTGAACTAATAAAAGATACCCCCTTGTTGACCCTCTTTAAGTTGAAGCTACGTATTCTAGTTCCTTTCATGATGCCCTTAACACGTCTCGTTCTTCTCCTACTAGTTTTTTACTTTTTGTTGTTGCTATTTCGCTTTTTTCTTTTTGTGGTTGTTGCTATTTCATGTTGTTGTTGCTAATTCTATTCTTTATGTTGTTATTACTAGTCTCCTTCATCTTGTCTTGTGCTTGCTATTTTTATCTTCTTTTTGTTGCTCCTAATCTTGTTTTTATTGTTGTTCTTCCTCTTTTTGGTGATCTTACCAGTGTTTTTTTTGTTTTTGTTGTTTGCTCTCTTGTTGTTCTTGCTCTAATCATTTATTTCGCTATTGTTGTTTTTGATGTTGTTGTAATTGTTGTTCCTCTTCTTGATGATATTGTTTTTGTTGCTACTATTCCTCTTGATAGCGCTCCTCCCACTATTGCTCCTCTTATTGATTCTCCTCTTGTTTCTTCTCCCCTTGCTCTCATGTTTCTAGCCATATTGATCCCCCCTCATGCTTCTAGGCATCTTTCATTTCCTCATCATTCTTCGAATTATTCCTCTAAATATCAATTCTATTTTCTAGCTTTGGTTCCCCTCTCCTTTTGAAAATTTTCCCCTGTCGTCTCTTTAAATCATAGGGGGCCCTTTTCCAAGTGAGAATCAAACACCTTCAATTTCTCATCTCCATGTTTCTTTGCCCATCAAAGGCACTGAGTGGATATTTTTAGTAAAGAACGCATCATGTAATCCAAGTGGTAGCTACATTCAATCCCTCTAATTAAGTAATAAAACAACATGGTGTTGATTTTGAGGAAATCCTATCTCTTGTAGTCAAGATGACTACACTATACATGCTTCTTGGATTTGTGCTCATATAGGACACTATAGCTCGTCCAAATAGATGTGAACATTTCTTTTTTGCATGCAAATTGTAGAGATAGATCTATATGGAAGAACTAAGGGACTATGTAGTTCTCAGCAAGGAGGCTCTAGCTTTATAAGCTAAGAAAGAGCTTAGATGGACTTCAAAACTCCCATAGAATATCCTACCAAGAGTTTACTTCTACCATGAAGACGTAAGGCTATTCGTGATGAAATGAGGATCATTGTCTTGATGCTCATATGGAAACTTGATATGATTTATTCTTTATGTTGAAAATGTATTGATTTTTAGAATGTCATTTGATGACCTGTTGGTGCTAAAACAACTTAGTGATACATTTCATATTAAGGATTTGGGGGATGAAAAACATATTCTTGACATGAACATCACTTGCAATAGGAGTAGAAGATGCATATGCATGTGTCAATGTGAGCACATATCCAAAGTAATTCATATGCTCAATATGTGGGTTGGAAAGTCATTGACTACGCCTTTACCTACATATGTGAAACTAAGGAAGTATGAATGCCATAAATTTCATAAGGAAAGAATTCATGACCCAAATTCCTTATTAGTCTACTGTTGGTAGTCTCATGTAAGCTATGGTAGCTAGGAGACCAAACATTGTACCTCTGGTGGGCGAAAACCAACCAATACATTAATCTATTGCGCTCTCGCTCTCTCTCACTCTCATACAATTTAGAATGTAACTCACTTGACACATATATGTCTGAGAAATTGATGGGCTTCTTTAGGTGCAAACTATGTGGCCTTCTTTTTCCAAAGAAAATGCCTTTTTAAACTTTGAAAACTAAGATTATTTATCTCTAAAGCTCATTTTTATGGTTCAAGAAGAAAGGATAGAAGAAAGGCCAAACACCATTAGTTTTCGTCTCTATATCTCTCTCTGTATGTATCTAATACACCTTACTATGTTAACGTTCTTGGACTCGAATCATGTACTTATCACTATTGAGATAGAAAGCATTTAGGCTCTCAAAATGCATATGAAAGAGGAAAAGTTCAACATGCGTTTATTGTGAAGAAAAAAAGGGAAACATCATGCGTTCATTACACTAAAAAGATCCAAGATTAAATAGATATGTCTCCATCTTGGAAGAATTGTTGCAAGAAAATATTAGATCAGAATGGATTGGGTGATAGGTAGTAAATATAGATGTAACGGGGCCACTATGATTATGTGAAGGAGGAAACTATTATGAAGTGACCTTAGGATGAAACTTCATGTTATAGCTCAAATTAATGACAGATTGGGTACAAGGAAGCATCAGGAAATTTCCAACAATTAGGAAGAAGGATTACTAATATTCGGGGATAGACACCTCTACAGAACAGATAGCTTCTTTTTAGCTCTTTATGTTTTGCCAAAATATCCTTCCTTGAAGGGAAACGATTGGCACTTAACACCGAAAATCTCTAGAGGCAACAAAGGTTTTTTTCCTCCAACGGCAAAACCACATTACTCACCATCAAAGAGTGAGAGAGCCTGCCATGAAGAGTGAAGCAGCTGATGAACAACGAAGTCCCTTGGTGAGAACACGTCCCTACCTCAAAAGATTTTTGAAATCTCACTTAAAATTTTAAGATATTCTTGCATTTTCTACTTGATGGGCCACCTTTCTCATTATTCAAAAGAGCATCTTGCATACCTTTTGATGCTTTCATATTGTCCCACTCAAAACCTTTACCAATACTGTTTGAGTCACTCTTTCTCAAATCACAACCCCCTCATTTATTTATTTGATTGTATTTCTTTGCACTAGGGCCTTTCCTCATTGCAAGTGCATCACCAAATGTGTAATATTTTATAGTTTAATAAAACATATTAAGGATCACTCTATTTAACTTGACGTTTTAACATATCAACGAATCACTTTTAAGATCGATAATTATTTAGCGTAATGAACTTCACCCTTTTGGATGAGCAGAATGGAGGTAATCTAGGAGTATAAAGTAGCCTAAGAAACCTTACCTATCCGAAACCAAAAATTAATCAATGTCCCAAAACCATCATCCTTTCTTCGTTATAACTCTCTCTGAAACATAGGTTTCCTACCAAATTTATCTATCACCATTGCTACAACTTCGGGCTGTCCTAACCCTACTTTGTGGGATATCCCAAGGGAAGAACGCCCCTTCAGTATACAAATGTTCTTTTTTTAATTTGGGCAAGGTTGACTAGGCATAGGCGAGACTTCCTCGTTAAATAAAAAACATCATGCTCTTCTCACATCTAGATACGATGCTCTGAGTGAAATTGTATTACCAAATTAGCCATGCACATTCTAAGAATTTGGGACAAACTCACTCTTCTAAATATCCAAGTGACCTCCTCTATGGTCACCCCAAAAACGGCACGATAAACCTCTTGCCTATGGTCATGCACTATTCTCAACAAAGCTTTACCACCTATATCATCCGTGCTAATGAGATTTCCCAATGCCAATTACCTAGTTTCCTATACTATAGAAAAAAGCTCAAAGTTCTCAACCTCATACAAAGTAGCACCTACAACTTCCTTCCTAAGGTGCTCCACAATGCCAATCACCCACTCCCCCTCTCTCTATTTGCTCAACCAATTTAGCACCAGAAACTCTATTCTTTGTTCTCTCTCTCTCTCTCTCTCTCTCTCTCTCTCTCTCTCTCGCTCTCTCTCTCTCTCTCTCTCTCTCTCTCTCTCTCTCTCTCTCTCTCCCCCTCCCTCCCTCCCTCCCTCCCTCCCTCCCTCTCCCTCCCTCCCTCCCTCCCTCTCTCTCTCTCTCTCTCTCTCTCTCTCTCTCTCTCTCTCTCTCTCACACCCTCCCTCTCCCTCTCTCTCTCTCTCTCTCTCTCTCTCTCTCTCTCTCTCTCTCTCTCTCTCTCTCTCTCTCTCTCTCTCTCTCTCTCTCTCTCTCTCTCTCTCTCTCCTCCCTCCCTCCTTCCCTCCCTACCTCCTTCCCTCCCTCTCTCTCTCTCTCTCTCTCTCTCTCTCTCTCTCTCTCTCTCTCTCTCTCTCTCTCTCTCTCCCTCTCCCTCCCCCTCTCTCTCTCTCTCCCTCTCTCTCTCTCTCTCTCTCTCTCTCTCTCTCTCTCTCTCTCTCTCTCTCTCTCTCTCTCTCTCTCTCTCTCTCTCCCTCCCTCCCTCCCTTCCTCTCTCTCTATCCCCTTTCTCTCTCAAATGAATCCAGCTTGACCCCCTAATTTCTTAATATACTTGTTGAGAAAAATCTTGCAAAGACTCATGCATGATGCATAATCTACCGCAAAGAGAAATCTTGCAAAGACTCTCTCTTTCTGTCCCGTTTTTTTTTTCATTCGGGGGCGTCGCTACGCTCCCCTATTTCTTGTAGTGAGAGAATGAAAATATAAAGTTATGTGAGGTAATCATTTACTTGATAATCTTCAAAGTTCAGCAAACACTTATAAGTGGTCATCGATGGTCATAAGAACATTACAAGCTCTCACCATTCCATTTGTAGCTTAAAAAGGCTCCCTAGTCTTCGATTCTTTACATCACATTTATAGAAGTGATCATAGAATTTCTCTTCTCATATAGAATTTCTCATATAGAATCGCGCCCGTTCGTTTTCCTCGGTAGAAGCCTTGCTATACGCCTGATATGTTGTAGTGCAAATTTATAGAAGTGATCATAGAATTTCTCTTCTCATATAGAATTTCTCATATAGACCATTGAGCGATTCATATCTAAAATCTTGCCAAAGTGACGAACCTTTCTACATTAGAACATAGCGTACATAATATAACGATGTATTCGAAGGTATGTTAGATATTTTGCAAGTTTTATCCTTTCTATTTATTGGAAGGTATGTTGGATATTTTTCAAGTATTATCTTTTTGTGCGTAAAGGTGTGTTGCACTAGAACGTCTTTCACTAACTTTCCTTCTCTGATTTGGAATCCAAGAACGCCAACCTTCCAAGACTTTAAATAGATTTTCATGTATTGGACAAGACAATTGTGTGAATGGAGGAGATGTTTCTATGACAAGATTCCATTGGAGTTTGATAGAGTATAGCAATGGAGGAAATATTGGTTCATATCCTATGAAAACATGTGTCTATGCACTGTTAAGAGACCCAGTCCACGTTCTACGTTTTTAGAGAAAAAAGAGGTAGCATCGACTCCTATAAAAAATATAGTGTGTTTTTTAATACAAATAAGAAAAGCGGCTTTTTTCTCGTGTGTGAATATCATGTTTAAGGGCACATTATTGGATGTCACATATACTTTTTTGTTTAAGGGCACATTATTGGATGTCACATATACTTTTTTGTGAATGAGCTTGATCAAGCCCTCATTTACACAATTGGGAAATGTGCCAAAAGAAATAGCCTCTTTCCACACTAAACGCAATGGAGTTGCCATCACATGCTTGAAGGTCTTGAACAATTCGTTGGTAAGGCCATCCAACCCTGCACTCTTGCCATTAGGAAGGGAATCAATTAGCTCCAAAATCTAAGCATCCAAGATAAAAGCTTTGCAAAGAGCTTTCAAAATTTGTGGGATTTTTTTTGGTTCTACTCCACGAGAAGCTGGCCATGCACTCACGTCCGTGAGGAGAAAGAAGCGTGGAAACCCTAGGAGCTCGGTAAAATGGTTGACAATCAGTGTACTATTTTCTTCATCCTTTTTGCATTCAATCCCATTGGCATCCAATGAACAGAATCTCTTCCTTGGATTACTTCTTCATGAGAAGGTTGCACATCTCTTTAGTGGGCTTGTCCACCTTACCTATCCAGTGTGGGTGCCATCTAGTGTTCAATGAGTATTTTGCACCTTCATAAACAAAACCCCCAATGTCTTCTTTAGAATAAAGAGGACAACTGATGGAGGATGCAATTTCTCTAACAAAACCATACAAGAAAAAGGACAAATTTCGGAGCTCTATCCAAAGTAAACACCACAGCGGCTAACCTATTTGGAAAGAATTCAAGAAACCATTCAAAAAGGCACAAGGTTGTTCTCCATACCCCTAGGTGACAATTTGGAAAGCTTGCATAGCCATATCATCATCTTCAAAAATCCGCAACATGTTACTAGCTGGCAAGAAGTGAGACTTGTTGATAATCAAGCCACAACATAACCACTCCTTACGAAACCATTGTCACAAGGACTCAAGAGGCAATTTTGGACCAAAAACCTAATTAATAAGATAGGTTCTCTATAGCTCTTCCTACTTTGCCAAAATATCCTCCCTTTAAAGGGAGCTGACTAGGGTGTTAACTCCAAAAAGCTCTAGAGAGGCACTAAAGGTTTTGATTTCCAAAGTTGCACCCACATTACTCACCCCCAATAAGTAAGAGAACCTGCCATGAATAGTGAAGTGGTTGATGAACAAGGAAGTCCCTTAGTGAAAACACGTGCCTACCTCAAAAGAGTTTTGAAAACAACACAGCTCGTACCTTGAAATGAAATTTCATTTATCTCATATTTATTTTTTTCCTTAATTTTTTTGAAATTCGGTTAGACTCAGCTAACAGAGAGTCGCAAGCACTTAAACTTTTAAAATATTCTAGCCCTTACTACTTGATGGACCACCTTCCTTATTATTAAAAGGAGCATCCTACATACCTTTAGATGCTTTCATATGGTCCCACTCAAAAATTATCACTACTATTTGAGTCACTCTTTCTCGAATCAAAACTCCCTATGGCAAAGAAGTTGCTTTAGATTGTATTTATATGCCCTGGGTCTTGCCTCATTGCAAGTGCATTAACAAATGTGTAATATTTTCTAGTTTAATAAAACATGCTAGGGATCACTTAAGGAATTTTATCTTACGTTTGGTTCCCATAACTGCAAATTCATCATTTTAAACCCAATAAAAACTGCAAATTTGTCTCTTTGCTTAACTTGACGGTTTTAAAAACCTAATTAAGTGGTCCTAAGATTTAATTAACCTATGAATCACTTTTTAGATCAACAATTATTTATCATATTTTTACCCCTACCCAAGAAAGTAGAACTTCACCCTTTTGGATGAGCAATAAAATCACAGAACTTGCTTGCTAAGATGAACTTCCATCCAAACACATAGTCAAGCAGAATGATAGTCATATCTTCACATTCCGCATTTCCATGAATGTCCATCTATAGTCCCCAGCGCGAGCATATGTCTATGGAGGTAATCTAGGAGTATCAAATAGCCTAATAAACCTTGGTATCTATCTGTAGGATAATCCTTGAGTTCCAAATGGACAATGTGCTCCAACTCTACTGCAGAACCAAAAATTTCTCAATGTCTTGCGTTATGACTTCCCTAGAACTTCCCCTTTTGAAACCTCATTCAATAGTTCACCAACTTCATCAACCAAAATCTTCATTCTTCTTTGTAACTCTCTCTAAAACATAGGTTTCATACAAGAATCCGAAGGGCACTATGCCCCTTCACTATTTAATTTCTCTTTTACTACTTCAAGATAGGGTGACTAGGCATAGGCCAAACTTCCTTGCAAAAAAACATCATGGTCCTCTCACATCTAGATACAATTCTCTTAGTGAAATTCTATTACCAAACTAGCCATGCACATTCTAACAATATGGGACAAACTCTCTCCTAAAGATCTAGGTGACCTCCTGTATGGTCATTCCAAAAACTACATGATAAACCTCTTGCATATGTTCATGCACTACTCTCAAAAAAGATTTACCGCCTCTATCATCAGTGTTAATGACATTTGCTAATGCCAATTACCTATTTTTTTGTACTCTACAACAAATCTCAAAGTTCTCCACCTTATACGAAGTAACACCTACAATTCCCTTCTTTAGGTGCTCCACAATGTCAATCACCCCTAACTCCTTCCTACAACTGCCCTACTACACACCTCTCTGTTTGCTTACCCAATTCAAAACCAAAAACTCTCTTCTTATTCTCTCTCTCTCTCTCTCTCTCTCTCTCTCAACGCCATGCCTAACAATGCTCGACGTTGCATATATATACATACATACCCATATGTACGTATGCATGCCTCTCTCTTTCTCTCTCTCTCTCTCTCTCTCTCTCTATATATATATATATATATATATATATATATATATATATATATATATATATATATATATATATATATATATATATCTGTGTGTGTGTATGTGCGCGCCTATTTGTGCATGTGTATGTTTTTGCATCTGTGCAACTCTCTCCAAAACATAGGTTTCATACTGAATTCAGGCTGTCACTATTGTGACACCTTTGGGCCATCCTAGCCCTAGTCTATGGGATTCAAGAATCCCAAGGGCACAATGCCCTCTCCCTATTTAATTTCGCTTTTATTAGTTTAGGATAGGGTGACTAGACATAGGCCAAAGTTCCTTGCAAAAAAACATCATGGCCCTCTCACATCTAGATACAATTCTCTTAGTGAAATTCTATTACCAAACTAGCCATGCACATTCTAACAATATGGGAAAAACTCTCTCCTAAAGATCTTGGTGACCTCGTGTATGGTCACTCAAAAAACCTACATGATAAACCTCTTACATATGTTCATGCACTACTCTCAACAAAGATTAACCGCCTCTATCATCAGTGCTAATGACATTTCCTAATGCCAATAAGCTACTTTTTTGTACTCTACAACAAATGTCAAAGTTCTCCACCTCATACAAACTAACACCTACAACTCCCTTCTTTAGGTGCTCCACAATGTCAATCACCCCTAACTCCTTCCTACAACGGCCCTACTACACACCTCTCTGTTTGCTCACCCAATTGAAAACAAAAAACTCTATTCTTATTCTCTCTCTCTCTCTCTGCCATGGCTAACAATTCTCCTCGTTGCATATATATACATACATACAAATCTGTATGTATGTATTCCTCTCTCTCTGTATGCATGTATGTATGTATGTATGTACACACATATATACATATATATATATATATATATATATATATATATACATATATATATATATATATATATATATATATATATATATATATATATATATATATATATATATATATATATATATATATATATAAGTGTGTCTGTGTGTGCGTGTGCGCCTATGTGTGCATGTGCATGTTTTTGCATCTGTGTATGTGTGTGTGTATGACATATAACACCCATTCTTTTTACATAGTATATTTGTTAATGAATCTAAAGATGAAAGAACATGTGCTACAATCTTGAAGTTGGTCGTCGTTTGGATCTCTAATGGCCTTTCTCCATGATCCTCTCCACTTCTTGTTGAAAATATAACCTAACATCTTTTCGTGCCTCATCATGATAGAAAAGAAGAAATCTGAAGATATCCTCTGAGCATATTCTTTAAACGCTTCACATAGTATGGTGTTTTACATGACAAAGAGAGAGAGAAAAATAAAGTTAACAATTTTTTTCATTTTTTTATATAAAGGAAGTTCGGCAATAGCCTACTCTCCCGGACTTGAATTAAATTAAGAAACAAAGGTACAATAGAAGGGGACTAGAGCCCACGGGACCCCCCAAATCCCACAAAGCAGGGGAAGCTCGATTGAATCCTAGGTAATTTTTTTTTTTTTTTTTTTTTTTTTTTTTTTCATTTGGTCTACCCTTTATCCTTGAATCATAAAATTCAAATTCCGAAATGAATGAGCCTTGTTTCCATAGGACAGCTTATCCATAAAATAAGTAAATACCACAATTTAAAAGGAAATTTTGTCATAAAGAGATAATGTGCATCTTTGAGCACTTCTGTAAGAAGGCTCCAATGTTAATCACTCTATACATTTTGTAATGAGAATCCAATAAAAAGGTATATTTTTTGTCACTCATAAACCATATTTCTTGACTCTCGTGTCCTTGTTCTTTACATTTGTTTGTCGAGAGCTCCAATTTCTATCTTCTAGTTGAATGCCATACGAAGATTTTGGTCACATGATCCTGCATTAACAAGACAAACTCTCAAAGGTGGAAGGATAGGATTCCAACTATAGTCTATTGATGAATCCTCTCCCTAGAGTACTATCAAGTACTTATATTCTCTAGCAAGATATACTTTTTGGCCTCTCTCTGTGCTTGAGATTTTATCTCACCCCTATTTTCTCTATTTCTTGTTTGTGTTCCTTACTTTGTGATTTGCTCAAATATGAAGATCATCTTGAAAATTTATTTCTTGTGAGAATATTCATCATGCAAATAAATGACTAATCTACATATTGATCTAGATAGAGAATGAAGCTCATTTATCCAAGCTAGGATTACAAGAATGGAAGGCGATAGACTTATGGACAGTATTATATCCTCTTGAACCTCTTACACGTCATTCATCATCATTTCAATATGTGCATAATTCTTGAGGTATAATGATGATGGATTCCATGCCATGCTTTGATGCTCCATGTTTTTAGATCATTGCCATTTGAAAGCATGAAGAAAGAGTTATGAGTTTGAATTTTAACTGTAGAATATTAAAAGATAGATGTATCTTCTACAATGAAGGGTTTGAGCTATTACTGAAGAGAATAAAAGCCCTAAGCTTGAAGCATAGAAAGAAAAGAGGATCATATAGACTATATTGCAAAGGTATGTGAAAATGTTTTCTGGTTAAGGATGATGGCATGCAATATGCATCCACATAGAGATAATTTTACTCATTTTCTTGTTGCTTGTAAGCTAAGAAAGAAAAAACATGAATGCATGAAATTTCTTTCTAGATCTAGAGGAGCCAAGAAGTGAAGATTATGAACAACAATGTAAATGTTCGCATTGTAGTTTATTGCATTTTTGAAGTCTACTAGAGTAATAGTGAGACAATACATACAATCGGTATTTGGAAGGATCAAAGATGGGGATGCATGATTCTATAGAGACAAGAATATCTCAAATGGTCAAATAGAATATCACTCCTTAAGGCATTTTCCTAGATAATTGAGAACCAATAAACTAGTCATATGTGGAAGCATCTTAAGCATAAATTCTACAAACATCTTCTGCACATAGATCAAAGGGATTCATGTCTCCC
The DNA here is from genome assembly GCA_020310875.1 of Ceratopteris richardii. Lineage (NCBI taxonomy): Eukaryota > Viridiplantae > Streptophyta > Polypodiopsida > Polypodiales > Pteridaceae > Ceratopteris > Ceratopteris richardii. The sequence continues at coordinate 55,504,205 of CM035437.1, read as the reverse complement.
CTACTTCCAGCACATTAAAAATCATATGGATTTGATCAAGTCCAATTTTGATGTTGCAATCTTTCTTGGTGGATATAGAAAATTTTCATGATTCTATGTAGCTTCCTACATCAAATCCATATTATTAATTATAAACACAGAAATGTTTGCCTTGATGTTGAGAGATTACAAATATCAATGGTTCAATAGTATGGTGTTGTGGTTGAGGATTTCAATGATAATTTAGTGTTTGTTTTGAAGTTTGATGAGTGCTAACTTGGGAAGGGACAATGGTTAGAAATAATTGACTTGAAAATGATGAACACAACTTTGAATAGTGTGTAATTGGAAGACGGAAATAACATATGGGAATAAAATTAAAAGAATCAAGTATGGTGCGATGATTAATTTGTATCTAACAATGAAAACCATGAGAATTTATCATGATACTTACATCAAACAACCATCCCGAGTACCAGAGAGCATCATTAAGAACATGGTTTGAAGTGGAATGGTTCCTGGCACAAGATTAAAAAATATTTAAATGCGAGTTCCATATACAAGACAGTCAAGTCTCTATTATATGCATAGTAGGTGAGGGGATGACGACTTCATCTGTGCAAGCGAATTGCGAAACGTCCTGGGCTCGCTTGGTTATTCGCAAGAAGCGTTGACAGGAATGGAGATGGGCGTGTGGATTTCTTCGAGTTCACGGCTCTACTGCAGTTGGAATCCTATCCACCCACATTTTAGCTCGCTCACACAAGATCGTGTCAGATAGAAATGTTCGCAGAAGACCGAAAGTGGAGTTCTCGATAAGGAAGAAGGACGAGAGAGTTAGCACAGCTCGTTTGTGAACGACAACTGGATGGGAAGTTCACAAACCCATTTCCCATCATACGGGAAGTTCACAAACCCAAGTAGCTCGTCCAAGGCATCTGCATAAATTTGTATGGTACCATGGAGGTCAGCAAGATTAGGCATGCCTTGATGTTGAGAGATTCCAAAGCTTTTTTGGCATGCATCAATTAGAATGAGGATGAATCCATATCCATTGATTGTCCATTCTTGACTCCACTTCCTGCACAAAACTCTGGTAGCTCTCGACAGAGTTGTGTCATGTCTTTTGCTTGGGTGTGCTCTTCTTTTTGTACTTTTATGGCTTCGATTTCTCATCGTAATTGTGCTATTTCCTTCTCTTCTTCCTTTTGGAGCTTAATTCTCCTTACTTTCTCAAGTTCCTTCCTCAATCGGGCTACTAGATTCTCAAGTTTCATGGTGTAGGGAAGACTAGAAGACGCGAGTCCATATTGCTTCCGAATTTGCTCTAGCCTTGTTGTTGTGGTAATGAGTTCCTCAATTTTGGTGTATGAAGGATCAATTCCTTTACCTTGCATTGGGTAGAAACTAGCAGTTGCAGCCACTTTTTTACAACAAAATCATGAGGAGGATATGGCAATTTAGACATAAGTGCTTTTCCTATGGTGAAAAATTAAGCAATTCTATCCCCAACACTTAGTCTGAAGCTCTCCCATTGTTCAATAATGTTTTTCCTGGTATTCCCTGTTGGAATTGTGCTTTAAAAGCATCCTTCATTAGGTCCCAGGTAGCAAATTGTTGTTGGCAGATTGAATAAACCATTTATCTGCCAACCCTTCCAATGTTGCCAGGAAGAGTATCAAAAAATCATCTTCCCTTCCTATTAACCCCCTTGTTTTACATAAGGCTAAAAACCTCTTGACATGCTTGTCAGGGTCTTCATGTGCTAAACCTCCAAATGAGGGGAACTTTCTGTTTAATTAGGAGAGTAATATTTCTAAGTCTACTTGAGATGACATGTTCCCTACTGATGGGGTGGAAAAAGGGGGGTACTTGACCTATGGACAACTTTCCTTCTTGTGGTTTTAAAAGATATTATGTTGCCTAAGTTTTGTGACCGGGTTGCAATCATGTGGTACAAATCTTCTTAATGAGCTTAAGATGAATTCCAAGAGAAATAAAATTTACCTCTTCAATTTGTAGTGTTGGCACCTTTTTTACTTCCTTCTTCTTCACTTGAGAATTTTGATTGGCCTTTTTTCCCCTATGCTCAAGCTGCCTTGTCCCACGGGGCATGCCAAAGTTAGTTGGGGGAATTCTTCACTTAAAAGGGCTTGAGTGCTTATAGGAGAAGAAAGAGTAGAGAATTTGTAGAAAGACACATTGCATCAAAAGTTGTGTCTGCCTTGATGAAGATAGAATATTATAATTTCAAGTATAAGCCATTCAAACTCATTATTTATAGAACTTTAGGACAAAAAATTGCACAAGTACAACCAAATACTTCCATGTACTTATGAAGTCCACCTCTATGTCACTTGTTCACCTTAGCCAAATAGCTTGCTCTTGTGCACCTTTGCACTCGATCTTGTGAGATAGAAATGTTCGCAGAAGACCGAAACTGGAGTTCTCGATAAGGAAGAAGGACAATCGGCAACTGGATTCTAGGTAGAAATTTTTATAGTCTAAGAAGCTATGGGTTTATTTGTTGAAGTATAAGGATGAATCGTTTGCTCCATCTAAGAAGTTCCATGCATTTCTAATGCACTCGAACAAGAAGAAAGTTAGAATGTCCACTCATAGATGATGGGGGAGTTCAGATGCTGCTTTCTCTAGATTTTGTGAGTTTTACAAAGAACTAAAAGGGAGCTAATAGCCCCATACGACACATCATGTAGGCCGGTTAAATGCATGTTGTTGAAAGCTAATCTCCCTCATAGATTTTAGGAGAAGTCCTTGCAATCTACACTTCATATATGCAATTGATCCCCTCGCGCTTTTTAAAGGTTGCCATTGTTGGAGAGTTGTGGTCTGGCAATCTTGCTTCGTATGACCACCTATGCAATGTGCAGGTTAGACCTGAGTTGAGTAAACTAGATGCAAAGTCCATAAAAAGGAATCATCATAAAATGGGCTACTGTATCTCGTTACCACAACTTAAAGAGGTAGTACGCAATCCAAATGTTTGCGATGAGGCAAAACTATCGAAAAACAATGGTATCTCCTAGGACCGCCTATTAGGCCAGAAAATGACCCTGAAGATGCTCCACCTGAAAATGATTATGAGATAGTGGTATTCGAGCTAGATGATAGCCGATAGTGAAATAATCTCCTTAAAATATGCAGCCCCTTAATGATTATGTACGTAATCCATTCAGATGCATCTCATGAGGGTGACTCTCTGCATTTAGAGCGGCAAAATCATGGGAAACCAAAAAGAAGTGGCAGTTTGCTTTGCAAGAAGAGATAAAAGCCTTCTCAGAGCAAGTGTTGAACTATGCACATTATGCAGTGTATGGAGCAACACATCGACATTCTCGAAAACTAACCAATACATTCCTCCGTCTCTGCCTCTCTCTCTCTCTTCTCTCTTTGTAGAAGGATAGAATTAAATTGGAGTCTTTTTTCTATGAGATATACTTTGACTTTGAGTAAACACAAATGTAAAAGATAAATGAATAGATGTTTCCCTATGTATGTGACTAAGTACTCTCTTCCAAATCTACACTTTTCCTCCCTACTAGGCTTACTTCAATTGTTATCCTTTGATAAGCGACCTTGAACCTTCGTTTCTTTAGAGTTCTTGTAGCTTACAATGTTCTCTATATTTGTTCTTGTTGCATGAACAGTTACTTGCATCATCTGCCCCAATCATGGAGATAGAAGATTAATGCTATTTGTGATGATGTTGATGTGTTGAATCTCGACAGTATTGTGCCTATTGAAGCTCTTGTGTTTGATTCTCTTTTCCACATGTCGTTGTTGGATTTTGATGCATCTTTGCATATGACACCACATCGAGAATGGTTCTCTACTTATGCAACAAAGTCTCACGGTACCAAGAGACTAGGAGATTCTTACCATTGTGATGTTATTGGGATTGGAAAGATGGTTCACATTTTACTATGCATAATGTATACCATGTGCTTTAATCATAACAAAGTTTGTTTTGAATTTCTCAACTCGATGAGCTTCATTACAAAAAAGGTTTTTGTTGTGCTCAACCCCTTTGCATATCAAAGGATATGGTTATTGAAAAAGGAAACAAAGTTGGATCAGTTTATCGTTTTCTTGTAGCACAGAAAGAAAACTTCTAGCTATCACTAAACGACCTATGGCTTGTATTGGATCTCCTTCATGTAGATGTGTGTGGTCCTATGCCCAGAAGGTCATTACGTGGTTCTCTTTATTTTGTTACTCTCATCAATGATGCTTCTACAAAAGTCTAGGTATATCCTATCAAGTTGAAGGATGAGGTATTCCCTAATTTTGAAGAATGCCTTTCTTTTATAGAGATTGAAGCATGAGGATCAATAGAAGTATTCAGGAGAGAGTATTTTGTATGTTGCATCATGCAAACCCTCCACAAGGCTTTTGGCCAAAAGTAGCATTGACTTTAGTCCATGTCATTAACCGTTCACCTAGTTTTGCCAAAGTCTAAAATTGGCACAACAGTTATGGATAGTATAGCCACCATATTATGATAATCTTTTAGTTTTGAGGTGTGAATCATATGTTCATATAGCCAAGAATCTTAGATAAAAGCTAGATTACAAGAAAATAATTGCATTTTTCTTGAACATTGTTGAGATAATCAATTTGGATATCATTTATGAGATCCTCAAATAGAGTTAGTGATCAAACGTAGTGATGTCATTTTCATAGGTTTAAATTGCATAAACAATCCATTAAGGACATTGAAGCTACAAGAGTACTGTTTGAGGATACTAGTCCTCTAGTTATCATGCATATAAATGCTATACATAGGTGTGTCAAGGAGAATGTCCATGTGCTCCATAAATATCTTCCATCCAACAAAAGAATATGTTCTAGGTTTGGATTTTGTAATGCTAAAAGATGTAGTTCAACCATTTTGCTACAAAGAGACTATGCAGACAAGGTATAATGTCAAGTGGGATCATGCCATGAAGAGTGTATTAAATTCTATTCATAAGAATGTTACTTGGGACATGGTACCTTTGCCAAAGGGAAAGGAAGATTTAGCATGTAAATGGGTGTATAAGTTGAAATTCACATCCGATAGTTCTTCTCAAAAGTATAAAGCATGACTGGTTGCAAAGTGTTTTAAGCAACAACATGGTGTTGATTTTGAGAAAATACTTTCTCTTGTAGTCAAGATGACTACACTATACATGTTTCTTGGATTTGTGCTCATAGAGGACACTATAGCTCGTCCAAATGGATGTGAACGTTTCTTTTTTGCATGGAGATTGTAGAGATAGATCTATATGGAAGAACTAAGAGGTTATGTAGTTCTCAGCAAGAGTTTAATGCTCCCATGAAGACTTACGGCTATTCGTGGAGAAATGAGGATCATTGTCTAGATGCTCATATGGAAACTTGATATAATTTCTGTTTTATGTCGAAAATGTATTGATTTTTAGAGTGTCCTTTGATGACTTGTTAGCACTAAAACATCTTAGTGCGACAGTTCATATTAAGGGCTTTGGGGATGAAAAACATATTCTTGGCATGAACATTACTTTCAATAGGAGTAAAAGATGCATATACATATCCAAAGTAATTTATATGTTCAATATGTGTGTTGGAAAGGCATTGACTACACCTTTACCTACATATGTAAAATCAAGGAAGTATGAATGCCACAAATTTGATAAGGAAGGAAATCATGACCCAAATTCCTTATTAGTCTACTGTTGGTAGTCTCATGTAAGCTATGGTAGCTAGGAGACCAAACATTGTACCTCTAGTGGGCGAAAACCAACCAATACATCAATCTGTTGCGCTCTTGCTCTCTCTCTCTCTCATACAATTTAGAATGTTACTCTCTTGACACATATATGTCTGAGAAATTGATGGGCTTCTTTAGGTGCAAACTATGTGGCCTTCTTTTTCCAAAGAAAATGCCTTTTTAAACTTTGAAAACTAAGATTATTTATCTCTAAAGCTCATTTTTATGGTTCAAGAAGAAAGGATAGAAGAAAGGCCAAACACCATTAATTTTCGTCTCTCTCTCTCTATGTTTGTAATACACCTTACTATGTTAAGAGTGTAGAGATTATGCTTACAAAGTCTGTCGAGAGTTTCCATTTTTTATCATCATGAACCATGAAAGGATGTCATCTAAGATTCAACAGGCAGTGGGTTTATTCAATTCCTAACGACTTACATATTTTTTTATTTCTTTTTTTTCGCGTTTTGCTGCTGAAGTAAAATTTATATTAGTCGGAGTGTACGAAAGAACAATCGTGGGCTAAATTTAGAACAATCTATGGATATTGATCGTAGGACCACTACAAAATACACTACAAAATACACTGGTAATAATAGTTATAGAGTTCATCAAGAAACATGTATCAAGTTTGAAGAATTATCTATTCTTCCTTTTGTAAAAGCAAAATAGAGGAGAAATACTATGTCAAAAATAAAATAGAGGATGATGGAGAAAGGCCATTCGAGATCCAAGAAAACAAGTTTCGGGAGATTGTGGTGCATGTTGTTTCGTCTCTAAGAGTGAATAACTGAACATAATGTGTAAAGAAGTTGGGTGTTAAATATCGCGAAGAATGTAAATGGTTCCATTTGAAGTTATAAAGAAGCCTTTGCATGGTCTACAGCAAGCTTCTAGAAATTTGAATAAAGGTTCATGTGAACTAACACATGAACCAAATAAAAGGGTTTGTAGCAGAAATGTCATATCCCCAAGGAAGCCAAGGGCATTTAGATAGAAAGCTTTATAGATCAAAATGGATTGGGTAATAGGTAGTAAATATAGATGTAACGGGGCCACTATGATTATGTGAAGGAGGAAACTATTATGAAGTGACCTTAGGATGAAACTTCATGTTATATCTCAAATTAATGACACCTCAATTTAGCATCAGGAAATTTCCAACAATTAGGAAGAAGGATTACTAATATTCGGGGTTCGACACCTCTACAGAACCATTGTTGCAAGAACTCAAGAGGCAATTTCATACCAAACACCTAATCAATAAGATAGCTTCTTTTTAGTTCTTCTTGTTTTGCCAAAATATCCTCCCTTTGAAGGGAGATGATTGGCACCTAACACCGAAAATCTCTAGAGAGGCAACAAAGGTTTTTTTCCTCCAACGGCAAAACCACATTAGTCACCATCAGAGAGTGAGAGAGCCTGCCATGAAGAGTGAAGCAGCTGATGAACAACGAAGTCCCTTGGTGAGAACACGTCCCTACCTCAAAAGCTTTTTGAAATTTCACTTAAAATTTTAAGATATTCTTGCATTTACTACTTGATGGGCCACCTTTCTCATTATTCAAAAGAGCATCTTGCATACCTTTTGATGCTTTCATATTGTCCCACTCAAAACCTTTATCACTACTATTTGAGTCACTGTCTCAAATCACAACCCCCTCATTTATTTATTTGATTGTATTTATTTGCAGTAGGGCCTTTCCTCATTGCAAGTGCATCACCAAATGTGTAATATTTTATAGTTTAATAAAACATATTAAGGATCACTCTGTTTAACTTTACGTTTTAACATATCAACGAATCACTTTTAAGATCGATAATTATTTAGCGTAATGAACTTCACCCTTTTGGATGAGCAGAATTAATCAATGTCCCAAAACCATCATCCTTTCTTCGTTATAACTCTCTCTGAAACATAGGTTTCCTACCAAATTTATCTATCACCATTGCTACAACTTCGGGCTGTCCTAACCCCAAGGGAAGTACGCCCCTTCAGTATACAAATGTTCTTTTTTTAATTGGGGCAAGGGTGACTAGGCATAGGCGAGACTTCCTCGTTAAATTAAAAACATCATGCTCTTCTCACATCTAGATACGATGCTCTTAGTGAAATTGTATTACCAAATTAGCCATGCACATTCTAAGAATATGGGACAAACTCACTCTTCTAAATATCCAAGTGACCTCCTCTATGGTCACCCCAAAAACAGCATGATAAACCTCTTGCCTATGTTCATGCACTATTCTCAACAAAGCTTTACCACCTATATCATCCGTGCTAATGACATTTCCCAATGCCAATCACCTAGTTTCCTATACTCTAAAACAAAGCTCAAAGTTCTCAACCTCATACAAAGTAGCACCTACAACTTTCTTCCTAAGGTGCTCCACAATGCCAATCACCCCTAGCTACTTCCTATAGCTGCCCTACTGCGCCTCTCTCTATTTGCTCAACCAATTTAGCACCAGAAACTCTATTCTTTGTTCTCTCTCTCTCTCTCTCTCTCTCTCTCTCTCTCTCTCTCTCTCTCTCTCTCTCTCTCTCTCTCTCTCTCTCTCTCTCTCTCTCTCTCTCCCTCCCTCCCTCTCCCTCCCTCAATATCCCTCCCTCCCCCCCTCTCCCTCTCCCTCCCTCTCCCTCTCCCTCTCTCTCTCTCTCTCTCTCTCTCTCTCTCTCTCTCTCTCTCTCTCTCTCTCTCTCTCTCTCTCTCTCTCTCTCTCTCTCTCTCTCTCTCTCTCTCTCTCTCTCTCTCTCTCTCTCTCTCTCTCTCTCTCTCCCTCCCTCCCTCCCTCCCTCTCCCTCCCTCTCCCTGCCTCTCACTCTCCCTCTCTCTCTCTCTCTCCCTCCCTCTCTCTCTCTCTCTCTCTCTCTCTCTCTCTCTCTCTCTCTCTCTCTCTCTCTCTCTCTCTCTCTCTCTCTCTCTCTCTCTCACTCTCCCTCCCTCCCTCCCTCCCTCCCTCCTGCCCTCTCTCTCTCTCTCTCTCTCTCTCTCTCTCTCTCTCTCTCTCTCTCTCTCTCTCTCTCTCTCTCTCTCTCTCTCTCTCTCTCTCTTTCTCTCTTCCTCCCCCCCCTCTCTCTCTCTCCCTCCCTTCCTCTCTCTCTCTCTATCCCCTTTCTCTCTCAAATGAATCCAGCTTGACCCCCTAATTTCTTAATTTACTTGTTGAGAAAAATCTTGCAAAGACTCATGCATGATGCATAATCTACCGCAAAGAAAAATCTTGCAAAGACTCTGTCTCTCTGTCCCGAATTTTTTTTCATTCGGGGGCGTCGCTATGCTCCCCTTTTTCTTGTAGTGAGATAATGAAAATAAAAAGTTATGTGAGGTAATCATTTACTTGATAATCTACCGCAAAGAAAAATCTTGCAAAGACTCTGTCTCTCTGTCCCGTTTTTTTTTCATTCGGGGGCGTCGCTATGCTCCCCTTTTTCTTGTAGTGAGATAATGAAAATAAAAAGTTATGTGAGGTAATCATTTACTTGATAATCTTCAAAGTTCAGCAAACACTTATAAGTGGTCATCGATGGTCATAAGAACATTACAAGCTCTCACCATTCCATTTGTAGCTTAAAAAGGCTCCCTTGTCTTCCATTCTTTACATCAAATTTATAGAAGTGATCATCGAATTTCTCTTCTCATATAGAATTTCTCATATAGACCAATGAGTGAATGGAAGTGACCGGCAGTGCGCTCCATTGGTTGCCAAAGTGACGAACCTTTCTACATTAGAATATAGCTTACATAATATAACGATGTATTCGAAGGTATGTTAGATATTTTGCAAGTTTTATCCTTTTTATTTATTGGAAGGTCTGTTGGATATTTCTCAAGTATTATCTTTTTGTGCGTTGGAAGGCATATTTTTGTGTGTTGCACTAGAACGTCTTTCACTAACTTTCCTTCTCTGATTTGGAATCCAAGAACGCCAACCTTCCAAGACTTTAAATAGATTTTCATGTATTGGACAAGACAATTGTGTGAATGGAGGAGATGTTTCTATGACAAGATTCCATTGGAGTTTGATAGAGTATAGCAATGGAGGAAATATTGGTTCATATCCTATGAAAACATGTGTCTATGCACTGTTAAGAGACCCACTCCACGTTCTACGTTTTTAGAGAAAAAAGATAGTGTGTTTCTTAATACAAATAAGAAAAGCGGCTTTTTTCTCCTGTGTGAATATCATGTTCAAGGGCACATTATTGGATGTCACATATACTTTTCTTTGAATGAGCTTGATCAAGCCCTCATTTACACAATTCGGAAATGTGCCAAAAGAAATAGCCTCTTTCCACACTAAACGTAATGGAGTTGCCACCACATGCGTGAAGGTCTTGAACAATTCGTTGGTAAGGCCATCCAACCCCGCACTCTTGCCATTAGAAAGGGAATCAATTAGCTCCAAAATCTAAGCATCCAAGATGGAAGCTTTGCAAGGAGCTTTCAAATTTTGCTGGATTTTTTTGGTTCTACTACACGAGAAGGTGGCCATGCACTCACGTCCGTGAGGAGAAAGAAGCGTGGAAACCCTAGGAGCTCGGTAAAATGGTTGACAATCAGTGTACTATTTTCCTCATCCTTTTTGCATTCAATCCCATTGGCATCCAATGAACAGAATCGCTTCCTTGGATTACTTCTTCATGAGAAGGTTGCACATCTCTTTAGTGGTCTTGTCCACCCTACCTATCCATTGTAGGTGCCATCTAGTGTTGAATGAGTATTTTGCACCTTCATAAAGGAAACCCCCAATGTCTTCTTTAGAATCAAGAGAACAACTGATGGAGGATGCAATTTCTCTAACAAAACCATACAAGAAAAAGGACAAATTTCGGAGCTCTATCCAAAGTGGACACCACAGCAGCTGACCTATTTGGAAGGAATTCAAGAAACCATTCAAAAAGGCACAAGGTTGTTCTCTATACCCCTAGGCGACAGTTTGGAAAGCTTGCATAGCCATATCTCCATCTTCAAAAATCCGCAACATGTGATTAGCTGGCAAGAAGTGAGACTTGCTGATAATCAAGCCACAACATAACCACTCCTTACGAAACCATTGTCGCAAGGACTCAAGAGGCAATTTTGGACCAAAAACCTAATCAATAAGATCGGTTCTCTATAGCTCTTCATGCTTTGCCAAAATATCCTCCGTTTAAAGGGAGATGACTAGGGGGTTAACTCCAAAAAGCTCTAGAGAGGCATGAGAGGTTTTGATTTCCAAAGTTGCACCCACATTACTCACCACCAATGAGTAAGAGAACCTGCCATGAAGAGTGAAGTGGTTGATGAACAAGGAAGTCCCTTAGTGAAAACACGTGCTTACCTGAAAAGAGTTTTGAGAACAACACAGCTCGTACCTTGAAATGAAATTTCATTTATCTCATATTTATTTTTTCCTTAATTTTTTGAAATTCGGTTAGAGTCAGCTAACATGAGTCGCAAGCCCTTAAAATTTTAAAATATTCTAGCCCTTACTACTTGATGGACCACCTTCCTTATTATTAAAAGGAGCATCCTACATACCTTTAGATGCTTTCATATGGTCCAACTCAAAATATTATCACTACTATTTGAGTCACTATTTCTCGAATCACAACTCCCCATGGCAAAGAAGTTGCTTTAGATTGTATTTATATGCCCTGGGTCTTGCCTCATTGCAAGTGCATTAACAAATGTGTAATATTTTCTAGTTTAATAAAACATGCTAGGGATCACTTAAGGATTTTTATCTTACGTTTGGTTCCCATAACCAAGTACTTCATCATTTTAAACCCAATAAAAACTGCAAATTTGTCTCTTTGTTTAATTTGACGGTTTTAAAAACCTAATTAAGTGGTCCTAAGATTTGATTAACCTATGAATCACTTTTTAGATCAACAATTATTTAGCATATTTTTACCCCTACCCAAGAATGTAGAACTTCACCCTTTTGGATGAGCAATAAAATCACAGAACTTGCTTGCTAAGATGAACTTCCATCCAAACACATAGTCAAGCAGAATGCTAGTCATATCTTCACAATCCGCATTTCCATGAATCTCCATCTATAGTCCCCAGTGCGAGCATATGTCTATGGAGGTAATCTAGGAGTATAAAATAGCCTTATAAACCTTACCTATCTATCTGTTGGATAATCCTTGAGTTCCAAATGGACAATGTGCTCCAACTCTACTGGAGAACCAAAAATTTCTCAATGTCTTGCGTTATGACTTCCCTAGAACTTCCCCTTTTGAAACCTCATTCAATAGTTCACCAACTTCATCAACCAAAATCTTCATTCTTCTTTGTAACTCTCTCTAAAACATAGGTTTCATACTGAATTCAGGCTGTCACTATTGTGACACCTTCAGGCCATCCTAGCCCTACTCTATGGGATACAAGAATCTGAAGGGCACTATGCCCCTTCACTATTTAATTTCTCTTTTACTACTTCACGATAGGGTGACTAGGCATAGGCCAAACTTCCTTGCAAAAAAACATCATGGTCCTCTCACATCTAGATACAATTCTCTTAGTGAAATTCTATTACCAAACTAGCCATGCACATTCTAACAATATGGGACAAACTCTCTCCTAAAGATCTAGGTGACCTCGTGTATGGTCATTCCAAAAACTACATGATAAACCTATTGCATATGTTCATGCACTACTCTCAAAAAAGATTTACCGCCTCTATCATCAGTGTTAATGACATGTCCTAATGCCAATTGCCTAGTTTTTTGTACTCTACAACAAATCTCAAAGTGGACACCAACGACAAAGCCCAAGAGATCCCTGATAATAAAGAAACCTCCCAGGAGGGCTACACTACAAGCAAAGAAGATTGCTTTACCACTAGTAACGAAGATAACATGGATAGTGAAAGTTCCATCATTGGATCGACTATTCTAGAAACAGTGTCGAAAATGGTGCGCAGGTCTTCCCAGCAAGAGGCATCTCGCAAAGGAAAACAACTTATGGAGTTACCCTGGAAAAGCCCCCACAAGAACCTATTGCTAATTTGGGATCTGATCCCAACGAAAAAGAAAGATGAATCCAAGAAAAGAAGGGACAAAGCTCCCTCCCGCAAAGAGGGCTCACTATGACAATGATCATCATCTCGCTAAACGCTAGAGGGCTAACCGACCCCTCAAGTGCGACCATCATTGGTCAATGGTTTTGCGACATTAGCCTAAACCCAGAATTGATATGCATTCAAGAGATTAAAATTGACGGAGAAGACCTCCAAAAAAGGCTTAGGTAGGTCTCCTCGACCCATGTTTGGATCTCAACGGTGCACCAACGGGGGTCCGGTGGAACGGCAATTGGTATTAATCAACGCTGGTTTGAAAAGCTTGAGAAGTCCATTGAAGATGAAAGGCATCGATGGATTGTTGTTTCTTTTGGTGCTCCTCTTTGTTTTACTCTGGTTTCTTTGTATGCCTCTAACGGGGAATTCGAGAGACAGAACACATGGGCCTCCTTGGACTCGCTCCCCAACAATGTGCTTATTTGTGGTGACTTCAACATGGTGGAGGACCCTATGGAGAGATGGATGGGCAAGGGCAAGGTCATCGATAGTCGGGAGAAAGAAATGTGGGACAAAACCAAACTTCACTTGGATTTGGTCGAATTCAAAGACTCAAATGGCTTTTCTTGGTCAAATCTCCAAGCAGGCGAGGACCTGAGGAAAGCTAGACTTCATAGATGCTACATCTCTCATAGTTTTACTTATTAGTGGGGCCTCCCATCCCTTGCACAATGCACTGACCTCACCATCTCTGATCACCACCCGATCATTATCACTTTCCAACCTTCCAGCAAGATCCGTAAGGCTCCTTGGTTCCATGCCAGTGCGCCCACCTTCTCTCTCCCCTCTGTCCATCAAGAAATTGCTGATGTGTGGAAGGAGGCATTGGCCTCTGGCTTGTCCCCAGCCAAGTGCTGGAGAAGTGCGGTGGATAAGTCTCGACACATCATGATTAGATCCAAGAAGATGCTCGAGACTGTGCGGCGGGCTCGTAGGGAAGCTCTTTACCACTGACTCTGGAGGCTCGAGGAGGAAGTGAACAAAGGAAAATCTCAAGCCCAGAAAGGTCTTCAAAAAATCAGAGCGCTGTTGAGATAGGAGGAAGAGATACAAAGGAAAAATTTGCAAATTTTCTTCAAGGAGTGGTGGGCTGGCAAAGCCGACAAACCCACCAAAGAGATGTGCCATATCCTTAAAAGGAAACATAACAGAGAATCGATCCCCTTACTGCTAGACCTAAATGGCAATGTATGCACTTAAGAAGAAGATAGTTTTGGGATCATTGAAGGGCACTTCACAAGACTCTTGTGGACCTCGAACCCCCTCTCCCACCATAGAAGGGACTCTATGGCAGCCATATCTAGGGTTTCCCCCGGCAGGATTCCACTCAACCTTCGCTCCCTGCTACATGCCCCTATCTCTGAAGCAGAAATTATTGAGGTCATTGATGCCCTCCCTCTCGGTAAAAGCGCGGGACCCGACGGGCTCACTAATGAGTTCTTTAAATCCTTCAAGTTGGTGGTTGCCACCCCTCTTCATCTGGTTTGGCAAGAGGCGCTCAAGTTTGGCGCACTTCCTTCCTCTCTCAACAATGGTATTATCAAGTTAATACACAAAAAAGGGGATAAGAACAGAATAGAGAACTGGCATCCTATTACGATGCTCCAAACAGGTTACAAGATCATCGCCAAAGTCATTGCCAACAAAATCTCTTGCTACTTGAGAGCGTGGCTAAGCGAGGATCAAAAAGGTTTCATCAAAGGTAGGTCAATTTTGGAAACCATTATAGATATCTCGGAAGGTCTTCAATTTGCAAGTGAGTCTAAACAAGATGTGGTCTTCCTCAAGATCGACTTTGATAAAGCCTACGACAGGCTTGAATGGGACTATATTCTGCAGTCGCTCCATGATCTTGGATGTAGTCAGAAATTCACCAAGATGATCGCGACCCTTCTCGGAAATGCATCGACCCAAATTAACATTAACGGCAAAATTTCGAAGGTGATCAAACTTAGAAGATCTATCAAACAAGGGTGCACCAGGTGGAAGCTGGCAATATCAAAGGCCTCCGCTTGCCTCACGTCCACAGTCAGATCACCATGAGACTTTTTGTTGATGATATGAACGCATTTGTTCACAATGATAGTACTAGCCTGGAGACGTTCTAGAGGTCTCTTGCTACTTTTTGTGAAGCCTCTAGATCCACAATCAACCACTCTAAGACCGCCTTTAGAGCTAGTGAGGGGTCTCTGCCCGGCCTTCTCATTGATCATGGCTGTCAAATCATTCCGCAGGGCCAAATTTTTCAGCTTCTTGGGATCCCCTTGGGGTTTGGCGTCTCTATGGAACAGCGGTGGAATTGGGTGATGGCCAAACTCGAAAACAAGCTTAACTATTGGAGAGGTATGCAAATCAATCTTTCTGGTCGTGCTATGGTTATCAACACATTCCTCCTTTCTTCTACCATTTATTTCCTTTCGTGCTAGAGACCGAAAGAGCAAGATCTGTCCAAACTGGATAGTATTTATAGAGACTTCCTTTGGACGGGCGATCACAATAGAAGGGGGGTGCCTAGAATCAAATGGTCCATCTGCACCAGCCATAGAGATAGTGGGGGACTTGGTATCCTAGACATTGGGTGCATGGCTAACAAACTCGCAGCCAAATGGATGATTAAGGCTTGGTGCAATGGGGAGGCCTCGTGGGCCAAGCTGATCTTCAGAAACAAGAACGCGTTGGCGCTCTTGGGTTTCCCTAATTGGAAGAATCTCGACATCTTGACCTTGCTGTTTTCCCCGATCCCCGTCTTCTCGAAAGGCTCTAATTTGGTGTGTTCCCTATGGAAGAGTTGGAATAAAGTCAAAAGCTACACAAGAATTAGTGAAGACTGGAAGTGGGCAACCGTATCAGACAAAACGACTCTATGTCGTTTCCGACCCATGGCATCCGGAGTGTGGATTCTTGGAACATTCAAAATGCCAAGAAGTTATGGAACAAAGGCTTCAAAAAATGGAAACATCTCTGGAAACAAGACACCAACCGCTGGATCAACTTCGAGGATATTGACCCTTGCGTCAACATTTCCTACGAAGAATGGAACACTTTGCAAAGCAGATGTCTCGCCTGGGATCGTCACAAAACTCGCCTTCTCATGGGACACGACACAACGAGCTCGCTTGGTCTCAAATGGCACAATGGGAATAGCCTATAAAAATCCCGAACATCAAAGAAACGATTGACTATCAGGTAAAGCTCAACAAGAAGTGGTGCCAGTCATGGACGTGGCTTCGGTGGGACATGAAGTTCATGGCTATCTGGCACCCCCTCATAGAAATCAAAAAGTCTGTCCTCTTATGGCAAATTCTTCATCATAGAATCTGGACCAACCGTAAGGCTAGAAAACTTTGTGGGATCCCTCCCTGGTGCAAACGCTGCTACCGGTCCATCGAAGATGTTTCACACATCTTCTTTACCTGCCCAAACTCCAATAGACTCTGGCAAACGGTTGGAAAGAAAATTAGACTTCAGAGACATCTCAGTTGGCAGTAGGCCCTGCTGGGAGAAGCGATCGGCTGCTCCGCGACTCTCTGGAATGCCATCAGAGGGAAGGTCCTTTAGAAAATCTGGCGAGAAAGATGTGCTCTCAACTTCGGTGACTCCCACAAGGAGTGGTCAATCGAGAAATCGTTGTTCCTCCTTGGCAAAAGGATTGTTAACTCTAAGAAATCCCCTCCCTTCAAGCACCATCAAGTTCTCCTTTTGATCAATAACAAGCTTAAACCCAAGTAGGCCCCTCATGAGGGTGATGAGAGGGTGATTAACCTTCTTTGTAATTCCATCTAAGCTCTCTAAAAGCTTCCCCTGCTTTGTGGGATTTGAGGGGTCCCGTGGGCACTAGTCCCCTTCTCTTGTACTTTTCTCTCATTATTTAATTCAGATCTGAGAGAGTAGGCTAATGCCGAACTTCCTTTATATAAAAAAAAAATCTCAAAGTTCTCCACCTCATACAAAGTAACACCTACAATTCCCTTCTTTAGGTGCTCCACAATGTCAATCACCCCTAACTCCTTCCTACAACTGCCCTACTACACACCTCTCTGTTTGCTTACCCAATTATAAAGCAAAAGCTCTCTCTCTCTCTCTCTCTCTCTCTCTCTCTCTCTCTCTCCTCCTCTCTCTCCCTCTCTCTATCTCTATCTCTCTCACAACGCCATGCCTAACAATGCTCGACGTTGCATATATATACATACATACACATGTATGTATGTATGCCTCTCTCTTTCTTTGTATATATATATATATATATATATATATATATATATATATGTATATATATATATATATATATATATATATATATATATATATATATATATATATATATATATATATATATATGTGTGTGTGTGTGTGTGTGTGTGCGCGTATGTGTGCATGTGTATGTTTTTGCATGTGTGCAACTCTCTCTAAAACATAGGTTTCATACTGAATTCAGGCTGTCACTATTGTGACACGTTTGGGCCATCCTAGCCCTAGTGTATGGGATACAAGAATCCCAAGGGCACAATGCCCTTTCCCTATTTAATTTCTCTTTTATTAGTTTAGGATAGGGTGACTAGACATAGGCCAAACTTCCTTGCAAAAAAACATCATGGCCCTCTCACATCTAGTTACAATTCTCTTAGTGAAATTCTATTACCAAACTAGCCGTGCACATTCTAATAATATGGAACAAACTCTCTCCTAAAGATCTTGGTGACCTCGTGTATGGTCACTACAAAAACCTACATGGTACCTCTTACATATGTTCATGCACTACTCTCAACAAAGATTATCCGCCTCTATCATCAGTGCTAATGACATTTCCTAATGCCAATTACCTAGTTTTTTGTACTCTACAAAAAATCTCTAAGTTCTCCACCTCATACAAAGTAACACTTACAACTCCCTTCTTTAGGTGCTCCACAATGTCAATCACCCCTAACTCCTTCCTACACCGGCCCTACTACACACCTCTCTGTTTGCTCACCCAATTCAAAACAAAAAAACTCTATTCTCTATTCTTATTCTCTCTCTCTCTCTCTCTCTCTCTCTCTCTCTCTCTCTCCCTCAACGCCATGGCTAACAATGCTCCTCGTTGCATATATATACATACATGCACATATGTATGTGTGTATGCCTCTCTCTGTCTCTCTGTATGCATGTATGTATGTATATATGTATGTATATATATATATATATATATATATATATATATATATATATATATATATATATATATATATATATATATATATATATATATATATATATATACATATATGTATGTGTGTGTGTGTGTGCGCGCCTATGTGTGCATGTGCATGTTTTTGCATTTGTGTATGTGTGTGTGTATGACATATAACACCCATTCTTTTTAGATAGTATATTTGTTAATGAATCTAAAGGATGAAAGAACATGTGCTACAATCTTTAAGTTGTTCTTCGTTTGGATCTCTAATGGCCTTTCTCCATGATCCTCTCCACTTCTTGTTGAAAATATAACATAACATCTTTTTGTGCTTCATCATGATAGAAAAGAAGAAATCTCAAGATATCCTCTGAGCATATTCTTTAAACGCTTCACATGGTATGGTGTTTTACATGACAAAGAGAGAGAGAGAGAGAAAACAAAGTTAACAATTTTTTTCCTTTGGTCTACCCTTTATCCTTGAATCATAAAATTCAAATTCCGAAATGAATATGCCTTGTTTCCATAGGAAAGCTTTTCCATAAAATAAGTAGATACCACAATTTAAGAGGAAATTTTCTCATAAAGAGATAATGTGCATCTTTGAGCACTTCTGTAAGAAGGCTCCAATGTTCATCACTCTATACATTTTGTAATGAGAATCCAATGAAAAGGTATATTTTTTTGTCACTTATAAACCATATTTCTTGACTCTCGTGTCATTGTTCTTTACATTTGAAATTTGTCGAGAGCTCCATTTTCTATCTTCTAGTTGAATGCCATACGAAGATTGGTCACATGATCCTGCATTAACAAGACAAACTCTCAAAGGTGGAAGGATAGGATTCCGACTATAGTCTATTGATGAAGCCTCTCCCTAGAGTACTATCAAGTACTTATATTCTCTAGCAAGATATACTTTTTGGCCTCTCTCTTTTCTTGAGATTTTATCTCTCCCCTATTTTCTCTATTTCTTGTTTGTCTTCCTTACTAATGTGATTTGCTCAAATATGAAGATCATCTTGAAATTTTATTTCTTGTGAGAATATTCATCATGCAAAGAAATGACTAATCTAAATATTGATCTAGATAGAGAATGAAGCTCATTTATCCAAGCTAGGATTACAGGAATGGAAGGCGATAGACTTATGGATAATATTATATCCTCTTGAACCTCTTACACGTCATTCATCATCATTTCAATATGTACATAATTCTTGAGGTATATGATGATGGATTCAATGCCATGCTTTGATGCTGCATGTTTTTAGATCATTGCCATTTGAAAGCATGAAGAAAGAGTTATGATTTTGAATTTTAACTATAGAATATTAAAAGATAGATGTATCTTCTACAATGAAGGGTTTGAGCTATTACTGAAGAGAAGAAAAGACTTAAGCTTGAAGCATAGAAATAAAAGAGGATCATATAGACTATATTGCAAAGTTATGTGAAAATGTTTTCTAGCTAAGGATGATGGCATGCAATATGCATCCACATATAGATAATTTTACTCATTTTCTTGTTGCTTGTAAGCTAAGAACGAAAAAACATGAATGCATGAAACTTCTTTCTAGATCTAGAGGAGCCAAGAAGTGAAGATTATGAACAACAATGTAAATGTTCGCATTGTAGTTTATTGTATTTTTGAAGACTACTAGAGTAATAGTGAGACAGTACATACAATCGGTATTTGGAAGGATCAAAGATGGGGATGCATGATTCTATAGAGACAAGAATATCTCAAATGGTCAAATAGAATATCACTCCTTAAGGCATTTTCCTAGATAATTGAGAACCAATAAACTAGTCATATGTGGAAGGCTCTTAAGCATAAATTATACAAACATCTTTTGCACATAGATCAAAGGGATTCATGTCTCCCCTTCTTCCAACACATTAAAAATCATATGGATTTGATGAAGTCCAATTTTCATGTTGCAAGCTTTCTTGGTGGATATAGAAATTTTTCATGATTCTATGTAGCTTCCTACATCAAATCCATATTTTTAATCATAAACACAAAAATGTTTGCCTTGATGTTGAGAGATTACAAATATCAATGGTTCAATAGTATGGTGTTGTGGTTGAGGATTTCAATGATAATTTAGTGTTTGTTTTCAAGTTTGATGAGTGCTAACTTGGGAAGGGACAATGGTTAGAAATAATTGACTTGAAAATGATGAACACAGCTTTGAATGGTGTGTAATTGGAAGACGGAAATAACATATGGCATGATTAATTTGTATCTAACAATGAAAACCATGAGAATTTATCATGATACTTACATGAAACAACCATCCCGAGTACCATAGAACATGGTTTAGTTGAAGTTGGAGGGACTACGAAGTTTGAAGTGGAATGGCATGTTTGGTTGCAAGCTAGTTCCATATACAAGACAGTCAAGTCTCTATTATATGCATGGTAGGTGAGGGGATGACGATCTATTAGATGCATTCCACGTTTTTTATAAGGACCGTGACGGCTTCATCTCTGCAAGCGAATTGCAAGAAGCTTGCAGCTCGGAGATGATTGCTCGCGCTGACAGGAATGGAGATGGGCATGTGGATTTCTTTCGAGTTCACGGCTCTACTGCAGTTGGAATCCTATTCTCCCACATTTTAGCTCGCTCACACAAGATCGCGTCAGATAGAAATGTTCGCAGAACACCGAAAGTGGAGTTCTCGATAAGGAAGAAGGACGATAGAGCAAGCACAGCTCGTTTGTGAACCCATTTCCCATAATATGGTGCTATCTCGATAGAGAAAACTGAATATATTCAAGTAGCTCGTCCAAGGCATCTGCATAAATTTGTATGGTACCATGGAGGTCAGCAAGATTAGGGAGAAGATCATACACGCCATGTTGAAATTTCCAAAGCTTTTTGGGCATGCATCAATTAGAATGAGGATGAATCCATATACATTGATTGTCCATTCTTGACTCCACTTTCTGCACAAAACTCTGGTAGCTCTCGACAGAGTTGTGTCATGTCTTTTGCTTGGGTGTGCTCTTCTTTTTGTACTTTTAAGGCTTCGATTTCTCATCGTAATTGTGCTATTTCCTTCTCTTCTTCCTTTTGGAGCTTAATTCTCCTTACTTTCTCAAGTTGCTTCCTCAATCGGGCTACTAGATGCTCAAGTTTCATGGTGTAGGGAAGGCTAGAAGACCCGACTCCATATTGCTTCCGAATTAGCTCTAGGCTTGTTGTTGTGGTAATAAGTTTCTCAATTTTTGTTGTATGAAGGAAATTCCCTTACCTTGCATTGGGTAGAAACTGGCAGTTGCTTACAAAGCCACTTTTTGACAACATAATCATGGGGAGGATACGGCAATTTAGACATAAGTGCTTTTGCTATGGTGAAAAATTAAGCAATTGTATGCCCAACACTTAGTCTGAAGCTTTCCAATTCTTCAATAATGTTTTTCCTGGTATTCCCTATTGGAATTGTGTATTAAAAGCATCCTTCATTAGGTCCCAGGTAGCAAATTGTTGTTGGCAGATTCAATAAACCATTTATCTGCCAACCCTTCCAAGGTTTTCAGGGAGAGTATCAAAAAATCATCTTCCCTTCCTATTAACCCCCTTGTTTTACATAAGGCTAAAAACCTCTTGACATGCTTGTGAGGGTCTTCATGTGCTAAACCTCCAAATGAGGGGAATTTTCTGTTTAATTAGGAGAGTAATATTTCAAAGTCTACTTCGGATGACATGTTCCCTACTGATCAGGTGGTAAAAGGGGGGTACGTGACCTATGGACAACTTTCCTTCTTGTGGTTTTAAAAGATATTATGTTGCCTAAGTTTTGTGACCGGGTTGCAATCATGTGGTACAAATCATCTTAATGAGCTTAAGATGAATTCCAAGAGAAATAAAATTTACCTCTTCAATTTGTAGTGTTGTCACCTTTTTTACTTCCTTCTTCTTCAGGTTGAGAATTTTGATTGGCCTTTTTTTCCCTATGCTCAAGCTGCCTTGTCCCACGGGGCATGCCAAAGTTTGTTGGGGGCATTCTTCACTTAAAAGGGCTTGAGTGCTTATCGGAGAAGAAAGAGTAGAGAATAAGTAGAAAGACACATTGCACCAAAAGTTGTGTCTGCCTTGATGAAGATAGAATATTATAATTTCAAGTACAAGCCATTTAAACTCATTATTTATAGAACTTTAGGACAAAAAATTGCACAAGTACAACCAAGTACTTCCATGTACTTATGAATTCCACCTCTATGTCACTTGTTCACCTTAGCCAAATAGCTTGCTCTTGTGCACCTTTGCACTCGATCTTGTTAGATAGAAATGTTCGCAGAAGACCGAAAGTGGAGTTCTCGATAAGGAAGAAGGACAATCGGCAACTGGATTCTAGGTAGAAATTCTTATAGTCTAAGAAGCTATGGGTTTATTTGTTGAAGTATAAGGATGAATCGTTTGCTCCATGTAAAAAGTTCCATGCATTTCTAATGCACTCGAACAAGAAGAAAGTTGGAATGTCTACTCATAGATGATGGGGGAGTTCAACTGCTGATTTCTCTAGAATTTGTGAGTTTTACAAAGAACTAAGAGGGAGCTAATAGCCCCATACGACACATTACGTAAGCGGGTTAAATGCATGTTGTTGAAAGCTAATCTCCCTCATAGATTTTAGGGAGAAAGCCTTGCAATCTACACTTCATATATGCAATTGATCCCCTCGCACTTTTTAAAGGTTGCCATTCTTGAAGAGTTGTGGTTTGGCAATCTTGCTTCGTATGACCACCTACGCAATGTGCAGGTTAGACCTGAGTTGAGTAAACTAGATGCAAAGTCCATAAAAAGGAATCATCATAAAATGGGCTACTGTATTTCGTTACCACAACTTAAAGAGGTAGTACGCAATCCAAATGTTTACGATGAGGCAAAACTATCGAAAAACAATGGTACCTCAAAGGATGACCATAAGAAGGTCAAATTCCAATAACTACGACCGTCTACTAGTCCAAAAAATGACCCTCAAGATGCTTCACCTGAGAATGATTATGAGATAGTGGTACTCGAGCTAGATGATAGCCGATAGTGAAATAATCTCCTTAAGAATGATTATGAGATAGTGAAAACAGGGCTAGAACTGATATACAACAGCCGCTTAATGATTATGTACGTAATCCATTCAGATGCAAATCCAATTGTAAACCATTGGATGCGAAGATCTACATGTGTTAGGAGGCCAGTGAGCAAGTATGAACCCTCTTTATATTATTCTATCTCATGAGGGTGACTCTCTGCATTTAGAGCGGCAAAATCATGTGAGACCAAAAAGAAGTGGGAGTTTGCTTTGCAAGAAGAGATAGAAGCCTTCTCAGAGCAAGTGTTGAACTATGCACATTATGCAGTGTATGGAGCAACACATCGACATTCTCGAAAACTAACCAATACATTCCTCCGTCTCTGTCTCTCTCTCTCTCTTCTCTTTCTCTAGAAGGATAGAATTAAATTGGAGTCTTTGTTCTATAAGATATACTTTGACTTTGAGTAAACACAAATGTAAAAGATAAATGAATAGATGTTTCCCTATGTATGTGACTAAGTACTCTCTTCCAAATCTACACTTTTCCTTCCTACTAGGCTTACTTCAACTGTTATCCTTTGACAAGCGACCTTGAACCTTCGTTTCTTTAGAGTTCTTGTAGCTTAAAATGTTCTCTATATTTGTTTTTTTTGCATGAACAATTACTTGCATCATCTGCCCAATCATGGAGATAGAAGATTAATGCTATTTGTGATGATCGTCATGTGTTGAATCTCGACAGTATTGTGCCTATTGAAGCTCTTGTGTTTGAATCTCTTTTCCACATGTCGTTGTTGGATTTTGATGCATCTTTGCATATGACACCACATCGAGAATGGTTCTCTACTTATGCAACAAAGTCTCACGGTACCAGGAGACTAGGAGATTCTTACCATTGTGATGTTATTGGGATTGGAAAGATGGTTCACATTTTACTATGCATAATGTATACCATGTGCTTTAATCATAACAAATTTTGTTTTGAATTTCTCAATTGGATGAGCTTCGTTACAAAAAGGTTTTTTTTTGTGCTCAATCCCTTTGCATATCAAAGGATATGGATATTGAAAAAGGAAACAAAGTTGGATCAGTTTATCGTTTTCTTTAGCACAGAAAGAAAACTTCTAGCTATCACTAAACGACCTATGGCTTGTATTGGATCTCCTTCATGTAGATGTGTGTGGTCCTATGCCCAGAAGGTCATTACGTGGTTCTCTTTATTTTGTCGCTTTCATCAATGATGCTTCTACAAAAGTCTAGGTATATCCTATCAAGTTGAAGGATGAAGTATTCCCTAATTTTCAAAAATGGATTTCTTTTATAGAGATTGAAGGATGAGGATCAACAGAAGTATTCAAGAGAGAGTATTTTCTATGTTGCATCATGCAAACCCTCCACAAGGCTTTTGGCCAAAAGTAGCGTTGACTTTAGTCCATGTCATTAACCGTTCACCTAGTTTTGCCAAAGTCTGAAATTGGCACAACAGTTATGGATAGGATAGCCACCATATTATGATAATCTTTTAGTTTTGAGGTGTGAATCATATGTTCATATAGCCAAGAATCTTAGATAAAAGCTAGATTACGAGAAAAAAATTGCATTTTTCTTGGACATTGTTGAGATAATCAATTTGCATATCATTTATGAGATCCTCAAATAGAGTTAGTGATCAAACGTAGTGATGTCATTTTCATAGGTTTAAATTGCATAAACAACCCATTAAGGACATTGAAGCTACAATAGTAGTGTTTGAGGGTACTAGTCCTCTAGTTATCATGCATATAAATGATATACATAGGTGTGTCAAGGAGAATGTCCATGTGTCCCATAAGTCTCTCTTGCATCCAACTACAAAATATGTTCTAAGTTTTAATTTTGTAATGCTAACAAATGTAGTTAGACCATTTCTCTACAAAGAGTCTATACAGACAAGGTATAATGTCAAGTGGGATCATGCCATGAAGAGTGTATTAAATTCGATTCATAAGAATGTTACTTGGAACATGGTGGTACCTTTGCCAAAGGGCAACGAAGATTTAACATGTAAATGGGTGTATAAGTTGAAATTCACATCAGATAGTTCTCCTCAAAAGTATAAAGCACGATTGGTTGCAAAGTGTTTTAAGCAACAACATGGTGTTGATTTTGAGGAAATCCTCTCTCTTGTAGTCAAGATGACTACACTATACATGTTTCTTGGATTTGTGCTCATAGAGTACACTATAGCTCGTCCCAATGGATGTGAACGTTCCTTTTTTGCATGGAGATTGTAGAGATAGATCTATATGGAAGAACTAAGAGGTTATGTAGTTCTCAGCAAGGAGGCTCTAGGTTTATAAGCTAAGAAAGAGCTTATATGGACTTAAACACACCCATAGAATATCCTACCAAGAGTTTAATGCTCCCATGAAGACTTACGACTATTCGTGAAGAAATGAGGATCATTGTCTAGATGCTCATATGGAAACTTGATATGATTTATTTTTTACGAAAATGTATTGATTTTTAGAATGTCCTTTGATGACTTGTTAGCACTAAAACAACTTATTGAGACATTTCATATTAAGGATTTGGGGGATGAGAAACATATTCTTGGCATGAACATTACTTTCAATAGGAGTAAAAGATGCATATACGTGTGTCAAAGTGAGTACATATCCAAAGTAATTCATATGTTCAATATGTGGGTTGGAAAGGCATTGACTACACCTTTACCTACATATGTGAAACTAAGGAAGTATGAATGCCATAAATTTGATAAGGAAGGAATTCATGACCCAAATTCCTTATTAGTCTACTGTTGGTAGTCTCATGTAAGCTATGGTAGCTAGGAGACCAAGCATTGTACCTCTAGTGGGCGAAAACCAACCAATACATCAATCTGTTGCGCTCTTGCTCTCTCTCTCATACAATTTAGAATGTTACTCTCTTGACACATATATGTCTGAGAAATCGATGGGCTTCTTTAGGTGCAAACTATGTCGCCTTCTTTTTCCAAAGAAAATGCATTTTTAAACTTTTAAAACTAAGATTATTTATCTCTAAAGCTCATTTTTATGGTTCAAGAAGAAAGAATAGAAGAAAGGCCAAACACCATTAATTTTTCTCTCTCTCTCTCTCTCTGTATGTTTCTAATACACCTTACTATGTTAAGAGTGTAGAGATTATGCTTACAAAGTCTCTCGAGAGTTTCTACTTTTTATCATCATGAACCATGAAAGGATGTCATCTAAGATTCAACAGGAAGAACAAACTAGCGGCCAGATGAATGATTAAGGCTTGGTGCAATGGGGAGGCCTCATGGGCCAAGTTGATCTTCAGAAACAAGAATGAGTTGGCTCGCATGGGTTTCCCAAATTGGAAGAATCTTGACATCTTGACCTTGCTGTTTTCCCTGATCCCCGTCCTCCCGAAAGGCTCTAATCTTAGGTGCTCCCTATGGAAGAGTTGGAATAAATTAAAAAGCTACACAAGAATAAGTAAAGACTGGAAGTGGGTTGCCGATATCAGACAAAACAACTCTATCTGGTTTCCGATCCATGGCATCCGGAGTGTGGATTCTTGGAACATTCAAAATGCCAAGAAGTTATGGAATGAAGGCTTCAAAAAATGGAAGCATCTCTGGAAACAAGACACCAACCGATGGATCAACTTTGAGGATATTGACCCTAGCGTCAACATTTCGTACAAAGAAAGGAACACTTTGCAAAGCAGATGTCTCGCCTGGGACTACCACAAAGTTCGCCTTCTCATGGGACACGACACGTCGAGTCTGCTTGGTCTCAAATGGCACAATGGGAATAGCCTATCAAAAATACCAAACATCAAAGAAACGATTGACTATAAGGTTAACCTCAACAAAAAGTGGTGCCTGCCATGGACGCGGCTTCAGTGGGACATGAGATCCATGGCTATCTGGCACCCCCTCATAGAAATAAAAAAGTATATCCTCTTATGGAAAATTCTTCATCATGGAATCTGGACCAACCTTAAGGCTAACAAATTTTGTGGGACTCCTCGCTCGTGCAAACGCTGCTACCGGTCTATCGAAGATGTTCCACACATCTTCTTTACCTGACCCAACTCCAACAGACTCTGGCAGAGAGTTGGAAAGAAACTTAGACTTCAGAAACATCTCAGTTGGAAGCAAGCCCTGCTGGGAGAAGCGATCGGTTGCTACGCGACTCTCTGGAACCCCATCAGAGGGGAGGTCCTATAGAAAATCTTGAGGGAAAGATGTGCTTTTAACTTCGGCGACTCCCCCAAAGAGTGGTCAATTGAGAAATCATTGTTCCTCCTTGGCAAAAGGGTCATTAACTGTAAGAAACCCCCCCCCCCCCTTTAGGCATCATCAAGTACTTCTTTTGATCAATAACAAGCTTAAACCCAAGTGGGCCCCACATAACCATAACGAAGATAATGTAAATAATCGAAAAGTCTTTTTTTTTCTAAAAGGAAGTTCAGCCATAGCCCACTCATATCCCCCATAGGCAGATTCAAAAGTTTGATCACTAAATAAAAGGGTTTGTGGCAAAAATGTCATATCCCCAAGGAAGCCAAGGGTCTGATCTAACGTTCTTGGACTCGAATCATGTACTTATCACTATTGAGATAGAAAGCATCAAGACTCTCAAAATGCATATGAAAGAGGAAAGGAAAAGTTCAACATGCGTTTATTGTGAAGAAAAAAAGGGAAATATCATGCGTTCATTACACTAAAAAGATCCAAGATTAAATAGATATGTCTCCATCTTGGAAGAATTTCGCAAGAACATATTAGATCAAAATGGATTGGGTAATAGGTAGTAAATATAGAGCAACGGGGCCACTATGATTATGTGAAGGAGGAAACTATGAATATGTGAAGGAGGAAACTTCATGTTATATAACAGATTGGGTACAAGGAAGCATCAGGAAATTTCCAACAATTCGGGAGAAGGATTACTAATATTCGGGGATAGACACCTCTACAGAACCATTGTTGCAAGGACTCAAGTGGCAATTTCATACCAAACACCTAATCAATAAGATAGCTTCTCTTTAGCTCTTCCTATTTTGCCAAAATATCCTCCCTTTGAAGGGAGACGATTGGCACTTAACACCGAAAATCTCTAGAGAGGCAACAAAGGTTTTTTTCCTCCAACGGCAAAACCACATTACTCACCATCAAAGAGCGAGAGAGCCTGCCATGAAGAGTGAAGCAGCTGATGAACAACGAAGTCCCTTGGTGAGAACACGTCCCTACCTCAAAAGATTTTTGAAATTTCACTTAAAATTTTAAGATATTCTTGCATTTACTACTTGTGGGCCAGCTTTCTCATTATTCAAAAGAGCATCTTGCATACCTTTTGATGCTTTCATATTGTCCCACTCAAAACCTTTATCACTACTATTTGATTCACTCTTTCTCAAATCACAACCCCCTCATTTATTTATTTGATTGTATTTATTTGCACTAGGGCCTTTCCTCATTGCAAGTGCATCACCAAATGTGTAATATGTTTAATAAAACATATTAAGGATCACTCTGTTTAACTTGACGTTTTAACATATCAACGAATCACTTTTAAGATCGATAATTATTTAGCGTAATGAACTTCACCCTTTTGGATGAGCAGAATTAATCAATGTCCCAAAACCATGATCCTTTCTTTGTTATAACTCTCTCTGAAACATAGGTTTCCTACCAAATTTATCTATCACCATTGCTACAACTTTGGGCTGTCCTAACCCTACTTTGTGGGATACAGGAATCCCATGGGTAGTACGCCCCTTCAGTATACAAATTGTAGTACTCCTTCTCTGTTCCTTCTCTCTCTTTGTGGCATGAGAGGAGTGGGCTCCAAGCACAGGGGTCAGAACCCACTGGTCCTAAGAAGATAGAAGAGAAAGAGATTGAGAGGAGAGCTCTCAAATGCCTTGGGCTGTAGCTTCAGGGAGTATTCCGTTCCATTTCCTGGACTTATTGGTGCTCCGGCAGTTGTTGCTTTCAGTGTCCCGGGTAGTTGTTGCTTTCATTTCAGTTGATTTATTTTATCTCTCGGCCTCTCACTTTCTCATCTATCTCCCTTTCTCTCTCTTTTCTCTCTTTCTCTCTCTCTCTCTCCTTCTCTCCCCCTCTCGCTATCTTTCTCTTTCTCTCTCGGTCCCTCTCTCTCTCTTTCTTCTATCACTCTCTCTCTATTTCCCTCTCTCTTTCGGCCTATCTCTCTCTTTCTCCCTCTCTTTCTCTCTCCCTCCCTCTCTCTCTCCCTCTCTCTCTTTCTTATCTCACTCTCTCTCTATTTCCCTCTCTCTTTCAACCTACCCCCCTCTCTCTTAGTTTCTCTCTCTCTCTCTCTCTCTCTCTCTCTCTCTCTCTCTCTCTCTCTCTCTCTCTCTCTCTCTCTCTCTCTCTCTCTCTCTCTCTCTCTCTCTCTCTCTCTCTCTCTCTCTCTCTCTCTCTCTCTCTCTCTCTCTCTCTCTCTCTCTCTTCCCCGTCCCTTTTTTCTTCTCTCTCTCTCTCTCTTTGCCCCGTGTATGAATCCCTCCCTCTCTCTCTCTCTCTTTTTCTCTCTCCTCTCTGCCACCCCACGTGAACCCCCCCTCTCCCTTTCTCTCTCTCTCTCTCTCTCTCTCTCTCTCTCTCTCTCTCTCTCTCTCTCTCTCTCTCTCTCTCTCTCTCTCTCTCTCTCTCTCTCTCTCTCTCTCTCTCTCTCTCTCTCTCTCTCTCTCTCTCTCTCTCTCTCTCTCTCTCTCTCTCTCTCTCTCTCTCTCTCTCTCTCTCTCTCTCTATCCACCATTGACCCCCCCCTGCTCCCCTCCGCCATTGACCCCCACCCCCCTCCGCCATTGACCCCCGCCCCCCTCCGCCATTGACCCCCGCCCCCTCCGCCATCGACCCCCGCCCCCGCCTCCGCCGACCCCCCCCCCCCCGCAAGCCCTCTCCTCCCGCAGCCCGCAAGCCCCGCCCCCGCCCCCGCCAGTTTTCCCCCCGCAGGCCCTCTCCTCCCGCCTCCCCACACGCTGGCCCCACCCTGCCACCCGCAAGCTCCCGCCTCCTCACCCGCCCAGTTCCCCCCCCGCAGGCCCTCTCCGCCCCGCCCTCTGCCACCCGCAGAACCCTCCCCCTCCTCCCCTCCGCCACCCGCAGCCCGCCACCGCAGAACCCCCCCCTCTTCCCCTCTGCCACCCGCAGCCCCCCACCTGCCAGTTCCCCCCCCCGCAGGCCCTCTCCTCCCGCCTCCTCCGCCATTGACCCCCACCCCCCTCCGCCATTGACCCCCGCCCCCTCCGCCATTGATCGCCGCCCCCGCCTCCGCCAGTCCCCACCCCATTACCCCCCTCCTACCCACACCCGCCCCTCACCCCCATGCACATACTCCCACACACACCCCTACACCTGCACATCCTCACATACACACACGCCCATACATAGGCACACTCCCCCAATCATACACACACTCCCACACACCCGCACATGCAACCCACACACACCGACACACCCTTGCACACACACACACTTGCACATACATACCCATCCCCACACACATACACCAGTGCATATACACACACCCACACACCGACACATTCTTACTCCCATACACACTCACACCCCCGCACATGCACACACCCCCACACCCTCACACATGCAACTACACACACACCCACATGCACACACACCTGCATATACATATCCATCTCCACACACACATGTGCACCCCCATGTATATGTACATGTGCACATTCACACACATACATGCACATATACTCACTCACACATACACACCCACTCCCACACATACACAAACACATACATGCACTCACACACACACACATGCACACCCACAAACATACATTCCCGCACACACCCACACACATACACATCCATACATGCACACACACACCGGCACACATGCAGAACCCCGCGCACGTGGGAAATCATCAGAAACAAAGCCATGGAAGCAATGGATGCATGGAAGCAATGGAAGCACCTGAGAAGGATTGGGGTTGACAATCTACATCTAGAGATAGATGGTGAATTTCTGGTGTCATTAGACTCTATTGTTCCCTATTTGTCATGGCAAGCACGCAAGATTGAATTTGACCTCAAATGGGAGCCTTGGAAAAGACATCTACATTCCATGATGATTTGCTTTTGCACTTCCAAAATGTACGGGGCCCTTCATTTGAATTGCCAGGATTAAACAGGTGAAAAGGTAAAAGTGTTGTCAAGAGTAAAAGTGGATGAACAAATGTTGCCGCCAACCATTCACGACGACTACCTATTTTTGTGGATCTAATTCAAATCAGGGGGAATAATTGACCTACCCCTCCAATCTTGGGTAATCAACCGGCGCGTGATCAGTGGACGTGAAGATTCAACAAGGCCCTCTTGGCCTATTGGGGCCTATAAAATCAAAGGATTTGTGCTCATTTGGTGTTAGATGTACACGGTACACACACTTTTGGTACATTTTTGAAGTTTCATTGACGCGGGCATACGTGCAGAAGTCGTCTCTTCCACTTGGTGGTTTCAAGCCTATTGTAGGAGCTACTCTGTGGTGTGGATACAGAGGGTAGGCTTCTCAGTTGAGGGCTATGAGCACTATAGTGTAAGAAAGTGCCTTGGATTTCCATTCCTTTCCGTGAGTCAGTATTGGTGATTGAGCTCTATTCTCTTGAGCAAATCTTACCATTTGTATTGTTCTGAGTTAGACTGCATGTAATTAGCCCCTTAAGCTGATGGGAAGATTCTGTGCATTGAGCTTATTTATTTCTAAGATGGCACGTTAACCTTCTAAGTCTGCACTTTTGAGCATCTGGCCAACTTTGTAATCATCTGAGTCAAATCAAGAAGTGATTGGTCTTCCTTGGTCATTTGTTGTCCATATTTTCTGTAGCATATACCATTCTGTACAATTCTTGTTGTCTGCCTGCTCACAGAACTGTTAAAGGGTATACTTCCCTAAAGAGAACCCCCCTTGAGTAGGTGACGTACTGGACGTGTTTAATCTTCATTCTCTACCTTATTAAAAGCGGATACCCCAGTACCTCCTCTACAGTTTGGCAGGCACGGTGGGACCTTTGCATTTCTGTGAGAGGTGTTTTTCCCTATTGCAATTGCGAATAGATACATGACCCATACACGAGCAGATAAGGAATCTCTTCGTGTTTGAAGGAGCCTTAACAAGTTAGCAATAACCACGGCTAGTGAGTCTACCTCCCCTCTGTCCTCCCTAAATTTATCTATTGATTTGGGTGCGACACCATTGTCAAAAGAAGGGTATAGGAGAACTCTAGAATTCTCCTCAGATACGTCAGAAGAGACACCAGTCCAAATGGAGGATCTTTCTCATTTGCTCTCCAGATTAAACATCAAGTTCCCTACCTTCAAGGGATATGCATATGAAGATGCGGATGATCATGTGAGGAGATTTATCTCTTTATGCCGTGGAAGAGGTCTGCAAAATAGAGAGGATGCAATGCTGGCACTTTTTCCATCCACATTGGAGGGTCTTGCAGATAAATGGTATAGTCAATATGCAGATGGCCATTTCACTACATGGGAGGCGTTGAAGGCGGCGTTCTCACAGACATTCCGACCAAGTGATTCCTCGGAAAGAGCTCTAGATCAGCTAGAGAATTTGAAGCTAAGACGAGGTGAATCTTTTCATGAACTTCACACTAGAACAAAAGCACTTGTTGCACGTCTGCCACATGCCCTGGGTGACTTTTTGGTTAAAAAGTGGATCGAAAAGGCTCTGCCTAGGTCATCTCAGCAGAAGCTTCGTGAATCTCTTAGATTGGATGCGACCCTTAATGATTTTGTTGCAGCGGCATCACGCATTGAAGAAGCAAGGCAACATTTTGAAGGGGATACACAACCTAAGTATGCTGCAGACCTGGATCCTATTGAGCAACTGAGGAGGGAATTGGAAGCATTAAAGATGCAACAAAATCAACAAGAAGAGAAGGTCTTGCCACCACTGCGTCGCACTGATGATGAAGTAGCCCAGCTTCGCCGGGAGTTAGAAGACTTGAAGACCACTCAAGATATAAGGAGACAAATTTGGTGTACAATCTGTAACAACAATGGACATTCCAATGCTAATTGCCCTATTAAGGTAAGCTGTCAATTTTGTGGAAAAGATGGTCATGAAGCCAGAGATTGCTACTACCTCAAGGGTACACAGCAGAGAGGTAACCCTCAAACTTTGGATTCATACTATGCTAGTACTTCGAATACACCTAACAGAGAGGAGAATAGGCCTGCAAAGCCTAGATATAATAGACCTTTGATGTGCTATCGTTGTGGTGAGTACGGCCACATGCAAAATAGGTGTTCCCTCCCAAAAGATGCACCTCCTTGTCAACATTGTCCAGAGGCCAAGGATCATTATACCAAAGATTGCCCAAGAGGTCGTCCTGCTTCAATTCACATGATTGCAGTCTCCCCACCAGTAGAAGGTATGACTACTCAATCCTATGTTGTTTCATCCTCTGCTATGCCCATGATGACCAGAGCTAGGCAAGCAGCAGCAAACCTTAGGGGGGAACAACAAGGAATTCAGGATAAAGAGGAAGAAAAGAAGTCTGGATGGAAGGACCAAGTGGAAATTGAAGGAGCTTATGAAGAAATGACTACTTCTCTAAGGGGCCAACCAACACGTCTACAAGAAAATACTCAGGAGGTAAACATTGAACAGATCTTGAAAGGTATTCATCACAAGATTAGTCTCTATGAACTTATAAGGATGGATTCACAAATAAGAAGTGATTTATTAAAGATTATACACTCTGCTCACTTGGTCCAATCACCTAGTATAGATGGTTTCATGGTTGATTTTCCTCCTGCACCCTTAGCAGACTACCAAAGTTCGAGATTATCAGTTTGTATAAAGGATGAAACTCTCACAGGTGTGATCATAGATGGAGGTTCTGGTATCAATTTAATGCCAGATTTTACAATGAAGAAGCTAAATTTGAACCCCACCAAAATGGCACCATTTATAGTTACACTAGCAGATCAACATCGGGTTGCGCCTCTTGGCATCATTGAAAAGGTACGGATGATAGTACAGGGTTGCCACTTTGTGTTGGATTTTTTTGTTATTGCACTTCCACAGGAGACTTCCTATCCTTTACTCCTGGGGAGACCTTGGCTGAGACAAGCAAAAGCTTTGCAAGATTGGGGAAAAAATAAACTATGGATTTCAACAAATACCAATAGCCAACTGCAACTACATTTGGAAGAAGGATTCGACTCAGGAAAAACTACTGGATATACTGTGGATACTCAAGTAATGCCCTCTCTACCCCAAGAAGATGATACATTGTTAAATTGGATGATGGGAAGTGCAGAGTGTTGCACAGTGGAGATCAACGAAATTGAGGAAGAAGTTGCAGATAAGGAAATTACAGAAAAGGGCAATGAAGACCACAAGGTGTTGGAGAATGAGCAACTGAAGGAAAATACAATCTTTGAAGAGGCTACCAATATAAAAGTATCAAAGAGGGAAAATTATGAACCTAAGAGCAGAGAAGATCTCCCTTTTGCAGATATACCTCAAGGTTGGATGAAAGAACATGTTGCAAAATATAAATTAACATCCACTCCTGCATATAGTGGAGATGATTTCTCAAGCAATACCAATTCTGAAACATTGGTTCAAGAAGTAAATTTAGGGGATGAAGAGAACCCACAAATAGTTCACTTGGCATCCTGGTTGTGGCATTATCCTACTTTGCTACAAAAGGTAACTTCTTTGCTTTTTACTTACAAAAGTGTCTTCGCATGGTCCTACAAAGATTTAACAGGAATACCAGAAGAGCTTGGGTTACATCGGATAACCTTAGTTGAGGGAGCCGCACCAGTAAGAAGCAGGCCATATCGACTCAATCCGAAGTATGCAGAGGCGGTAAAGGTAGAGATTACAAAACTAGAGGAAGCAGGTATAATTGTGCCAGTAGAACATTCCAGGTGGCTCTCCTCTATGGTTATTGTGCCCAAGAAAAATAGCGGAAAAATAAGAGTATGTGTTGATTTTCGTGCTTTGAATAAAGTGACTATTCAAGATGGATTTCCTCAGCCCTTCACAGAGCAAGTACTTGAAGAAGTAGCTGGTCACACTTTGTATAGTTTCTTGGATGGTTTTAGTGGCTACAATCAGATAGTGATCCATCCTGATGATAGGGAGAAAACAGCCTTTCTCACTCCCTGGGGCACTTATGTCTATACTCGAATGGCTTTTGGTTTGAAGAATGCACCGGCTTCATTTAATAGAACAATGTATCTGATATTGGGCAAATGGTTAACAACCTTTCTATGCATTTTCATGGATGACTTTTCAGTATTTTCAGGTACAGATAGAACGGCAGCAGTTCAAGATTTTCATGACCATTTGGAAAATCTAAAAGAAATTTTTGAGCAATGTCTCAAAACAGGTTTGAAATTGAATCGTGATAAATGTCACTTTTTGGTTACTAAGGGCACTCTTCTTGGTCACATAGTATCTGTAGAAGGCATAACTGTTGACCCTGCAAAGGTTACAGCTATTCTTTCCATGCCAATTCCACAAAGCCCAAAGGAAGTGCAAAGTTTCTTGGGCCATGCAGGGTATCACAGAAGATTCATTAGGATGTATTCAGAGATTGCTAAGCCCTTGTCAAGGCTTACCAGCAAAAAGATCCCTTTCTCTTGGAGTGTTGAAGCTGACAAAGCATTTTGTGAACTAAAGATGAGGCTATGTAAAGCTCCACTTTTAAGTGTTCCTAATTGGTCATTGGAATTTCATGTGCATACAGATGCTAGTCTTCATGCTGTTAGTGCAGTTCTAGCTCAACCATCATCTCACAAAGTGGATAGACCTATCTCTTATGCAAGCAGACTACTCAACCAAGCTGAAAGAAATTACAGTACAATGGAAAGAGAAGGTTTGGCTATCGTATTTGCTCTTCAGAAGTTCCGACATTATCTCCTTGGTGTACATTTCATTGTTATTTCCGACCATCAGCCCTTGAAGTATTTGATAAACAAGCCTAGAGTAGCTGGAAGGATCTGGAGATGGTTACTTCTATTTCAAGAATTTAATTTTGATATTCATATTAAGCCAGGAAAAGAGCACTACATGGCAGATCAAGTGTCCAGGACCGCAATGAGCGAAAAGGCAACAGGTATTAATGATGAATTGGTGGATAGCAATCTTTTTCTAGTAGCAATCTGGACTGGTTGGTATGATGAAATTCTCCATGTTCTGACTACTGGAAAGATCCCAGAACACTTGACACCTGTAGAAAAGAGAAGATTGCTCCTCAAAACCAAAGCATATTCTCTTATAAATGGAAATTTATATAAATACTGTGAGGATGACATATTGAGAAGGTGTGTCTATCCAGAGGAGGTAAATCTTCTGCTAGAGGCTGCACACAATGAAGGACATCTAAAGGGGGAAGAATTGGCTCATAGAATCATCCACAAAGGTTTATGGTGGCCTCATATTTTCAAGGATGCAATCAAGTTTGCTAAAGAATGCAACGTCTGCCAGAGGTGTGCTCCCGCGCCAACCAGATTAAATTTCCAACCATTGGTCATATCTACAGGATGGCTTCCATTTGAACGATGGGGTCTTGATTTCATAGGGCCAATTAGCCCAACTGGGCAACCAGGAGGTAAAAAGTATATTTTGATGGCCACATCTTATGCCACTAAATGGATAGAGGCTAAAGCTACTGTGGACTGCACGGCTTTAACAGTAGCTAAATTTATGTATAAACGTATTTTCTCAAGATTTGGTTGCCCACTGGAAATTACTAGTGATAGGGGCACACATTTTGTAAATCAATTGCTCCAGTTTATATTTGACAGGCACAAAATCTTCCATAAAAAATCTTGTGCCTACTACCCCTAGGGCAAATGGCCAAGCAGAGAGTTCCAATAAGATTTTGATTGGACTCCTTCGCAAATTATCTTTCGATCATCAAAGCTCCTGGCCGCTAGCATTGATTGGTGCAATCTGGGCTTTCAGAACCACGAAAAGGGGAACCACAGGCGAGACTCCCTTCTGTTTAGTATATGGAAAAGAGGCATTGGCACCATTCGAGTTCATTGTCTGAAAGGAAATAGAAATCAAAACCATTGGAATTGAACCCCCCATTCAGAGATTGGTGGCATTAGAAGAATACAGAGAAGGAGCAATGCAAAAACTTCAGGTAACACAAGAAGAGCGCAAAAGACTGCATGACAGGTATCTGAGGTACAATGAAGTACAGGAAGGGTCCATGGTTTTAGTGCATCAAGTCCCGGCAATTTCAACTAAATTGGCCCCCAAATGGACAGGACCATATAAGGTTATCAAGGTATTGCCACATGGCGCAGTACATTTGGAAGATCTACAAGGTAAAAGAATTCCCCTGGTCAATATCTCCAGGGTGAAGAAATATCTGAATTAGGTCGAAATGGAAGCACATCACCCCTTGTACATACCGTGTTTATTTTCAGTAATTGCAGTATAACTCGATCTCATTGAAAGGAATAAAATAAGGGAGAAA
Organism: Ceratopteris richardii; assembly: GCA_020310875.1. Classification (NCBI taxonomy): domain Eukaryota; kingdom Viridiplantae; phylum Streptophyta; class Polypodiopsida; order Polypodiales; family Pteridaceae; genus Ceratopteris; species Ceratopteris richardii. Next base: position 55,466,662 of record CM035437.1, on the reverse strand, counting down.
TTGCACCAGGGACGGTGCAAAAGCTTGATGTGGGGGTCTGTAGTACTCCTTCTCTGTTCCTTCTCTCTCTTTGTGGCATGAGAGCAATGGGCTCCAAGCACAGGGGTCAAAACCCACTCGTCCTAAGAAGATAGAAGAGAAAGAGATTGAGAGGAGAGCTCTCAGATGCCTTGGGCTGTAGCTTCAGGGAGTATTCCGTTCCATTTCTTGGACTTATTGGTGCTCCGGCAGTTGTTTCTTTCAGTGTCCCGGGTAGTTCTTGCTTTCATTTCAGTTGATTTGTTTTATCTCTCGGCCTCTCACTTTCTCATCTATCTCCCTTTCTCTCTCTTTTCTCTCTTTCTCTCTCTCTCTCTCCTTCTCTCCCCCTCTCGCTATCTTTCTCTTTCTCTCTCGGTCCCTCTCTCTCTCTTTCTTCTATCACTCTCTCTCTATTTCCCTCTCTCTTTCGGCCTATCTCTCTCTTTCTCCCTCTCTTTCTCTCTCCCTCCCTCTCTCTCTCCCTCTCTCTCTTTCTTCTCTCACTCTCTCTCTATTTCCCTCTCTCTTTCAACCTACCCCCCTCTCTCTTCTTTTCTCTCTCTCTCTCTCTCTCTCTCTCTCTCTCTCTCTCTCTCTCTCTCTCTCTCTCTCTCTCTCTCTCTCTCTCTCTCTCTCTCTCTCTCTCTCTCTCTTCCCCGTCCCTTTTTTTTTCTCTCTCTCTCTCTCTCTTTGCCCTGTGTGTGAATCCCTCCCTCTCTCTCTCTCTCTTTTTCTCTCTCCTCTCCGCCACCCCACGTGAACCCCCCCTCTCCCTTTCTCTCTCTCTCTCTCTCTCTCTCTCTCTCTCTCTCTCTCTCTCTCTCTCTCTCTCTCTCTCTCTCTCTCTCTCTCTCTCTCTCTCTCTCTCTCTCTCTCTCTCTCTCTCTCTCTCTCTCTCTCTCTCTCTCTCTCTCTCTCTCTCTCTCTCTCTCTCTCTCTCTCTCTCTCTCTCTCTCTCTCTCTCTCTCTCTCTATCCGCCATTGACCCCCCCGCTCCCCTCCGCCATTGACCCCCACCCCCCTCCGCCATTGACCCCCGCCCCCCTCCGCCATTGACCCCCGCCCCCTCCGTGCATTGACCCCCGCGCCCCGCCTCCGCCAGTCCCCCCGCAAGCCCTCTCCTCCCGCAGCCCGCAAGCCCCGCCCCCGCCCCCGCCAGTTTCCCCCCCGCAGGCCCTCTCCTCCCGCCTCCTCACACGCTGGCCCCACCCCGCCACCCGCAAGCTCCCGCCTCCCGCCTCCTCACCCGCCCAGTTCCCCCCCCCCCACAGGCCCTCTCCGCGCCGCCCTCTGCCACCCGCAGAACCCTCCCCCTCCTCCCCTCCGCCACCCGCAGCCCGCCACCGCAGAACCCCCCCCTCTTCCCCTCCGCCACCCGCCAGTTCCCCCCCCGCAGGCCCTCTCCTCCCGCCTCTCCGCTATTGATTCCCCACCCCCCTCCGCCATTGACCCCCGCCCCCTCCGCCATTCACCCCCGCCCCCGCCTCCGCCAGTCCCCACCCCATTACCCCCCTCCTACCCACACCCGCCCCTCACCCCCACGCACATACTCCCACACACACCCCTACACCTGCACATCCTCACATACACACACGCCCATACATAGGCACACTCCCCCAATCATACACACACTCCCACACACCCGCACATGCAACCCACACACACCGACACACCCTTGCACACACACACACTTGCACATACATACCCATCCCCACACACATACACCAGTGCATATACACACACCCACACACCGACACATTCTTACTCCCATACACACTCACACCCCCGCACATGCACACACCCCCACACCCTCACACATGCAACTACACACACACCCACATGCACACACACCTGCATATACATATCCATCCCCACACACACATGTGCACCCCCATGCATATGTACATGCGCACATTCACACACATACATGCACATATACTCACTCACACATACACACCCACTCCCACACATACACAAACACATACATGCACTCACACACACACATGCACACCCACACACATACATTCCCGCACACACCCACACACATACACATCCATACATGCACACACACACCGGCACACATGCAGAACCCCGCGCACGTGGGAAATCATCAGAAACAAAGCCATGGAAGCAATGGATGCATGGAAGCAATGGAAGCACCTGAGAAGGATTGGGGTTGACAATCTACATCCTCAAATGGGAGCCTTGGAAAAGACATCTACATTCCATGATGATTTGCTTTTGCACTTCCAAAATGTACGGGGCCCTTCATTTGAATTAAACAGGATTAAACAGGATTAAACAGGTAAAAGTGTTGTCAAGAGTAAAAGTGGATGAACAAATGTTGCCGCCAACCATTCACGACGACTACCTATTTTTGTGGATCTTATTCAAATCAAGGGGAATAATTGACCTACCCCTCCAATCTTGGGTAATCAACCGGCGCATGATCAGTGGACGTGAAGATTCGGCAAGGCCCTCTTGGCCTATTGGGGCCTATAAAATAAAAGGATTTGTGCTCATTTGGTGTTAGATGTACACGGTACACACACTTTTGGTACATTTTTGGAGTTTCATTGACGCGGGCATACGTGCAGAAGTCGTCTCTTCCACTTGGTGGTTTCAAGCCTATTGTAGGAGCTACTCTGTGGTGTGGATACAGAGGGTAGGCTTCTCAGTTGAGGGCTATGAGCACTATAGTGTAAGAAAGTGCCTTGGATTTCCTTTCCTTTCCGTGAGTCAGTATTGGTGATTGAGCTCTATTCTCTTGAGCAAATCTTACCATTTGTATTGTTCTGAGTTAGACTGCATGTAATTAGCCCCTTAAGCTGATGGGAAGATTCTGTGCATTGAGCTTATTTATTTCTAAGATGGCATGTTAACCTTCTAAGTCTGCACTTTTGAGCATCTGACCAACTTTGTAATCATCTGAGTCAAATCAAGAAGTGATTGGTCTTCCTTGGTCATTTGTTGTCCATATTTTCTGTAGCATTTACCATTCTGTACTATTCTTCTTGTCTGCCTGCTCACAGAACTGTTAAAGGGTATACTTCCCTAAAGAGAACCCCCCTTGAGTAGGTGACGTACTGGACGTGTTTAATCTTCATTCTCTACCTTGTTAAAAGCGGATACCCCAGTACCTCCTCTACACAAATGTTCTTTTTTTAATTCGGGCAAGGTCGACTAGGCATAGGCGAGACTTCCTCGTTAAAGAAAAAACATCATGCTCTTCTGACATCTAGATACTATGCTCTTAGTGAAATTGTATTACCAAATTAGCCATGCACATTCTAGGAATATGGGACAAACTCACTCTTCTAAATGTCCAAGTGACCTCCTCTATGGTCACCCCAAACCAACATGATAAACCTCTTGCCTATGTTCATGCACTATTCTCAACAAAGCTTTACCACCTATATCATCCGTGCTAATAACATTTCCCAAATGCCAATTACCTAGTTTCCTATACTCTAAAACAAACCTCAAAGTTCTCAACCTCATACAAATTAGCACCTACAACTTCATTCCTTAGGTGCTCCACAATGCCAATAACTCCTAGCTACTTCCTATAGCTGCCCTACTCCACCTCTCTCTATTTGCTCAACAAGTTTAGCACCAAAAACTCTATTTTTTGTTCTTACTCTCTCTCTCTCTCTCTTTCTCTCCATCCCTCCCTCCCTCCCTTGCTCTCTCTCTCTCTCTCTCTCTCTCTCTCTCTCTCTCTCTCTCTCTCTCCCTCTCTCTCTTTCTCCCCTCCTCCCTGAATATCATGGCTACCACTGCTCCTCATCAGCACTAACCATCCTCACTGTGATCTCCCTTACTCTCGTACTACACACCATTAGCAACCTCTCTCTCTCTCTCTCTCTCTCTCTCTCTCTCTCTCTCTCTCTCTCTCTCTCTCTCTCTCTCTCTCTCTCTCTCTCTCTCTCTCTCTCCCCCTCCCTCTCCCTCTCCCTCTCTCCCTCTCCCTCTCCCTCCCTCTTCCTCCCTCTCTCTCTCTCCCTCTCCCTCTCCCTCTCCCTCCCTCTCCCTCCCTCTCCCTCCCTCTCTCTCTCTCTCTCTCTCTCTCTCTCTCTCTCTCTCTCTCTCTCTCTCTCTCTCTCTCTCTCTCTCTCTCTCTCTCTCTCTCTCTCTCTCTCTCTCTCTCTCTCTCTCTCTCTCTCTCTCTCTCCCCCTCCCTCCCTCTCTCTCTCCCCCTCTCTCTCTCCCCCTCCCTCCCTCCCTCCCTCCCTCTCTCTCTCTCTCTCTCTCTCTCTCTCTCTCTCTCTCTCTCTCTCTCTCTCTCTCTCTCTCTCTCTCTCTCTCTCTCTCTCTCTCTCTCTCTCTCTCTCTCTCTCTCTCTCTCTCTCTCTCTCTCTCTCTCCCTCCCTCTCTCTCCCCCTCTCTCTCTCCCTCTCTCTCTCTCTCTCTCTCTCTCTCTCTCTCTCTCTCTCTCTCTCTCTCTCTCTCTCTCTCTCTCTCTCTCTCTCTCTCTCTCTCTCTCTCTCCTCCCTCCCTCCCTCCCTCCCTCCCTCCCTCCCTCCTCCCTCCCTCCCTCCCTCCCTCCTCTCTCTCTCTCTCTCTCTCTCTCTCTCTCTCTCTCTCTCTCTCTCTCTCTCTCTCTCTCTCTCTCCCTCTCTCTCTCTCCCTCTCTCTCTCTCTCAAATGAATCCAGCTTCACCCCCTAATTTCTTAATTTACTTGTTGAAAGAAATCTTGCAAAGACTCTTGCTTGATGCATAATCTACCGCAATGCCTCCTCCTTTCTACCTTCAACATATCTTCAGAATACCTTGAGAGCTTCTATAGGTAGTTCTAGTGAAAAATATTTCCTAAGATTTCGTTCTGATGCCAAGGGAAGTGTTTGTATCCATGCATTTATTGAACATCTTTGGGCTTCACCTCATCGTTGAGCTCCTCCTTCATGGAAACTTGTCTATCATCACATTGAATTGAATATAGAAACTTCTAAATGGATACTTTTGTGCTCTCGCTTGAAAACTGGGAGACCATCCATTCATCCTTTGCAAATTCTGCAAAGAGAGTGGCACTCGAGTTTATTCATACTTTGTGCTGATTCCGCTTTCAAGAACATTCTATCAAAAGGGGGTGAAATGGAAAGATTAATACATCAATAACACCAAAAAAAGTGCTTTTCCCAAGACAATAGTTAGAATTGAGCTTTTCCCAAGATTTCACGAGAGGTTTAGAATGTGCATGGATCAAATAGTCACTAACATTTGGATAGAAAATACAACTCTTCTTTTACAACGATTCCATGGAGCAAATAGTCACTAAAAAAAAGAATGGATAGAAAATAGTGACCCTTCTTTTACAAAGATTTCATAGAGCATTCATTGAGTTGGAGTATTGGTGAGAAAGTATGTGATTTCCTCCCTCAACATCCAGAGGGTGGGTAGAGAACTCCATTATCATACTTCAAGAATCTTGTGGAGCTCTTCTTTAAAGCCTTCCCCTTGCTTGCACCTTCCCAGGGATTTTGAAAATCCCTCTATGGGTTCGGTTCAGAAGCCTTTATTTTGTTGTTGTGAGTGTCTATCGAAGCGGTTTTCAACTTGTCAAGCCTTCAAGTGGGCAAGTTTACGTAGCAAATTTTTGAGCTAGGCTTGATCACTTGTACATTCTCTCTCTCTCTCTCTCTCTCTCTCTCTCTCTCTCTCTCTGTGTCTCCCTCCCTCCCTCCCTCTCCCTCTTCCTTCCTCCCTCCCTCCCTCCCTCTCCCTCTCCCTCCCTCCCTCCCTCCCTCCCTCTCCCTCTCCCTCCCTCCCTCTCCCCTTCCCCCTCTCCCTCCCTCCCTCCCCCTCCTTCCCTCCCTCCCTCCCTCTCCCTCTCCCTCCCTCCCTCCCTCCCTTCCTCCCTCCCTCTCTCTCTCTCTCTCTCTCTTCTCTCTCTCTCTCTCTCTCTCTCTCTCTCTCTCTCTCTCTCTCTCTCTCTCTCTCTCTCTCAAATGAATCCAGCTTCACCCCCTAATTTCTTAGTTTACTTGTTGAAAAATATCTTGCAAAGACTCATGCATGATGCATAATCTACCGCAATGCCTCCTCCTTTCTACCTTCAACATATCTTCAGATTACCTTGAGAGCTTCGATAGGTAGTTCTAGTGAAAAATATTTCCTAAGCTTTCGTTCTGATGCCAAGGGACGTGTATTTTGTATCCATGCATTTATTGAACATCTTTGGGCTTCACATCATCGTTGAGCTCCTCCTTCATGGAAACTTGTCTATCATCACATTGAATTGAATATAGAAACTTCTAAATGGATACTTTTGTGCTCTCGCTTGGAAACTGGGAGACCATCCATTTATACTCGAGTTTATTCATACTCGAGTTTATTCAAGAACATTCGATCAAAAGGGGGTGAAATGGAAAGTTTAATACATCAATAACACCAAAAAAAGTGCTTTTCCCAAGACAATAGTTAGAATTGAGCTTTTCCCAAGATTTCACGAGAGGTTTCAAATGTGCATGGATCAAATAGTAACTAACATATGGATAGAAAATACAACTCTTCTTTTACAACGATTCCATGGAGCAAATAGTCACTAACAAAAAGAATGGATAGAAAATAGTGACCCTTCTTTTACAAAGATTTCATAGTGCATTCATTGAGTTGGAGTATTGCTGAGAAAGTATGTGATTTCCTCCCTCAACATCCAGAGGGTGGGTAGAGAACTCCATTATCATACTTCACGAATCTTGTGGAGCTCTTCTTTAAATCTTTCCCCTTGCTTGCACCTTCCCAGGGACATTTTTTGCAACACGATATATAAAAGTTAGGGCGCTTTTATCACTATCTGGTGCCTATAATCTAAATGCTCTTTAGTTGGTGGTCTTAGATGTGTTTCGTTTGATATTGATGCCAATAGGGTTGTCTTTATGGGCTGCTTGGGGCAACCAACCACAAGGTGAGTCACCGAGATCACCAATTCGGTTTGGTCACGTTTGGCTAGGCAACAATTAGGGTGGGTCATTCTTGGGTGACCTCCCTTTGGGTGGGTCACCCTTGGGAAAACTCCCTTTGGGTGGGTCACCATTTATGGTAAGCCATATTTTGACACACATTAGGGTGATTCACCTTTGGCTAATTCAAACCTTCACTAGCCACCCTTTGGCTGGCTCACGCTTGGGTAAACACCCTTTGATTCGGTCAAACTAGGGATGATCACCTTAGAGTTATTCCTAGGGGAACTAGCAAATTTGCAGGGGCGCAATGTTGTCTCAATGATTCGGTTTAGTTTCTAAAGAAAGGGACGTTTTTGAGGCTAGAAGGGGAATTCAATGGATCTCAACTGGATGAGCTTCGTTACAAAGTGGTTTTTTTGTGCTCAATCCCTTTGCATATCAAAGGATATGGTTATTGAAAAAGGAAACAAAAATAGACACTACAACATATCAAGGGCATACCGATGTTGCCCATACTGACGGTCACGCCTCGCCATCGGTATGACCGTTGAAAATGCTTGAAAAACCACGTATGCAATACTGACGGTCATTTAATCGTCGGTATACAGGCGTCGATATGAGCGCCGATATAGGCGTCGGTACTTTACTGTAAATTACCGACGCTTATACCGATGCTTATACCGGTGCTCATACCGATGCTTATATGGAGGCAATGTTTTAACCGGGCCCGAGAGCAAAAAATCGACATTTGCTTGCATTTTGAACCAAAGTTTGCTACTGTCGAGTTTGCGCGCGCGAACTACATTCTGCACCTATTGTGTACACACATCTCTCTCTTTCTCACACTCTCTCTCTCTCTCTTTCTCTCTCTCTCTCTATCTCTCTATCTATCTCTCTCTCTCTCTCTACATCTCTGTTTCTCTAGATCTAAAATTTTTGTAAGAATTGCACTTACTGTAGCACCCTTTCTCTTTCTTTGTGTTTTCTCTTCTCTAATTCTCTTCTCTTTCATTTTGCAGGAGCTTTTTGGCATCAAATCTTTGGAATTCGACGAAGGGAAACATTAAGTAGACCTTGAGGAGAACGATCCAAACAATTACATCGATGTAAGTGATTGTTTTGTTTTCGATTGATATAGAGTAAGATAGAGAGAGAGAGATATAGAGCAACATAAAGAGAGAGAGAGAGAGAAAGAAAGAGAGAGGTGAAAGAGAAAGATAGAGAGAGTGAAAGAGAGAGAGATGAAATAGAAAGAGAATGAGATAGAGAGACAGATGCATACATACATACACACACATATGCATACATATACTCACATACATATTACATGCACACATGCATATTACATACATAGTCACATACATATTACATTCACACATGCATATACATACACATACATATTACATACTCACATGCATACACACATACACATACATACATGCATATTACATACAAACATGCATATTACATACACACATGCATATTAGATACACACATGCATATACATACACACACATATTCATTCACATACTCACATACATACATACATGTATGCACACCTATACATACACACATGTACACACACACATGTATACATACACACATGCATATGCATACATACATACACAAATATTTGCATGTACACACACATACATACATACATAAACACATGCATATTACATACACACTCACATATGTATACACACACATGTGCATACACACATGCATATGCATACATACATACACACACATATGCATGTACACACACACATACATACATACACACATGCATATTACATGCACATACACATATATATACACACTCACATATGTATACACACTCACATATGTATACACACATGAATACATGCACATACACATACACATACATACACATCACATATACATACACACATACACACATATACATGTTTTAGGGTTAGGGTTTTAGGATTAGGGTTTATGAATTTCTCTTTTCTTTTGTTTTGCAAGAGATTTTTGGCATCAGTTCTTTGGAATTCGACGAAGGAAAACATTAAGTGGACTTTGAGGACAAGGTTCCAAAAAATTACATGGATGTAAGTGATTGTTTTGTTTTCAATTGATATAGAGTGAGAGAGAGAGATGAAAGAAAGAGAGAGATACATACACACATATTTGATTGTACACACACATACATACGTACACACATGCATACTACATACACACACACACATATAAATACACACTCACTTATGTATACATGCACATATGTGCATACACACATGCATATGCATACATACATACACACACATATGCATGGACACACACACATACATACATACACACATGCATATTACATACACATGCACATATATATACACATTCACATATGTATACACACACATGCATACATGAACATACACATACACACACACCACATACACATACACGCATACACACACATACATGTTTTAGGGTTAGGGTTCTCTCTCTCTCTCTCTCCCTACATGCATACACACACATATATGTTTTAGGGTTAGGGTTCTCTCTCTCTCTCTCCCTACACACACATCTCTCTCTCTCACACATCTTCGTAAATGATGTGTGTACTCTTTCACTGTCTCTCTTTCTCTATGTCTTGTATTTTTTAATTTCCTTTTTCTTTTGTTTTGCAGGAGCTTTTTGGCATTGATTCTTTGGAATTTGACAAGAGACGACATCGATTGGGCTTTGAAGAGAGCGATAAAAAGAATTACATCGATGTAAGCGATTGTTTTGTTCTCTTTTATAAATAGACAGAGAGAGAGAAAGAGAGAGAGAGAGAGAGAGAGAGAGAGAGAGAGAGAGATGAAAGAGAGAGAGAATGAGAGAGAGAGAGGGGGAGAGAGAGAGAGATGAAAGAGAGATAATAAGAGAGAGAGAGAGATGAAAGAGAGAGAATAAGAGAGAGAGAGAGAGAGATGAAAGAGAGAGAGAGATGAAAGAGAGAGAGAGATGAAAGAGAGAGAGAATAAGAGAGAGAGAGAGATGAAAGAGAGAGATAATAATAGAGAGAGAGAGAGAGATAAAGAGATAGATATAGATAGATAGAAAGAGAGAGGCATAGAGATACATACACACACATGCATACATATTTCATACACATATGCATATGCATATGCATATGCATACACACACACACACATATACATGTTTTAGGGTTAGGGTTTTAGGATTAGGGTTTTTGATGTTTACACATATACACACATAATACATACACACATGCACACATATACACATGCATACATACATACACATACACACACATCAAATATACATACACACATATGCATGTTTTAGGGTTAGGGTTTTAGGATTAGGGTTTTGTGCTTTTACATATATACACACATGCATACACACATATACACATATAAACACATAATACATATACACATACACACACACATACACATACACACACACAAGGACACACACACACATACATACATACATACGTACATACATACACACACACATAGATATATACACACATGCATACATACATACACACATGTGACATATACATACATGCATATTCATGTTTTAGGGTTAGGGTTTTAAGATTAGGGTTTTTGGCATTACTTATATACACACATGCAAATACATATACATGTTTTAGGTCTAGGTCTTCAGGATTAGGGTTTGAGGGTTTTTACATAGATACACATATGCATACACACACATACACAATCACACACACACACACACACACACATATATATATATATATATATATATATATATATATATATATATATATATATATATATTCACATACACATATATATACACAAAAATACACACATACACATGTTTTAGGTCTAGGTCATTAGGATTAGGGTTCTAGAGTTTTTAAAAATTCATACAAATATTTACACATATACAAATATACACACATAATACATATACACATACACATGTATATACATAGGCTTACACACATATACATGTGTTCTAATTGTTGTTTATAAATATCATGTCAATGTGTCTCATTTCTTTGTACATGGTTCATGATTGATTTCTCCCATGTCTTTTGTATTTGACAGTATGTTTGTCTTTAACAAATCATGTTTCTATTGCCTGCCATACATGTCACATGTTCTCGGGTTTTTCTTGGGTAGAGTGTATTGTCTTTTGCTACACAGGAGCATGGGAATGTTGTTGTAGCAAGAGACAACATACTCTGTCAAAAAAAATTTTGCAGATATGGTCGTCGGTATAGGTGACGGTATAAGCGTCGGTATCCCCAGGCAGATACCGATGCTTATACTGACTATTCTGCCTAGGGGCATACCCTCGCTTATACCGTCGCTTATACCGACGCTTATCCCGACGCTTATACTGACGCATATACCGAGCTTATAACAAGGCTTATACCGGCGCTTTGGTTCCAACGCCTACACCGACCCTTACACTGGCGTCGGGGCAAAATTGTGCCCGTTCATTTTCCTCAGTATAAGCCTCGGTATACCCCTGATATGTTGTAGTGAGATCAGTTTATCGTTTTCTTGTAGCACAGAAAGAAAACTTCTAGCTATCACTAAATGACCTATGGCTTCTATATTACATCGCCATTGGGGAAACATATATCATAGTGGAATCAAAAATATTTCTCGCTGTTTCTAATTATCTTTGTTATCTTTCTCTAAATTTTCATTTTATGAGAATTATAAATATGAAAAGAAAACCAGGAATGTGCATAGGACATACATTGACTATTCAACTCAGCCTTTGGATCTCCTTCATGTAGATGTGTGTGGTCCTATGCTGAGAAGGTCATTACATGGTTCTCTTTATTTTGTCACTTTCATCAATGATGCTACTACAAATTAAGTCTAGGTATATCCTATCAAGTTGAAGGATGAGGTATTCCCTACTTTTGAAAAATGACTTTCCTTTATAGAGATTGAAAAAGATCTTAGGTCAAGGCTTTACACTTAGATAAGGGAGGTGTGTACCTCACAAGACTTTATCCTTTCCTATCACTGTAGAGGAATTTGTAGAGAGTTTTGTAGCTCCTTATACCTTAGTATGGAATGGGATAGCTAAAAGGATCAATAGAGGTATTCAGGAGAGAGTATTTTCTATGTTAAATCATGCAAACCCTCCACAAGGCTTTTGGCCAAAAGAAGCATTGGCTTTAGTCCATGTCATTAACCTTTCACCTAGTTTTGCCAAACTTTGAAATTGGCACAACAGTTATGGATAGGATAACCACCATATTATGATAATCTCTTAGTTTTGAGGTGTGAATCATATGTTCATATAGCCAAGAATCTTAGTTAAAAGCTAGATTACCAGAAAAATATTGCATTCTTCTTGGACATTGTTGAGATAATCAATTTGGATATCATTCATGAGATCCTCAAACAGAGTTAGTGATTAAACGTAGTGATGTCATTCTCATAGGTTTAAGATGCATAAACAACCCATTAAGGACATTGAAGCTACAAGAGTAGTGTTTGAGGATACTAGTCCTCTAGTTATCATGCATATAAATGCTATACATAGGTGTGTCAAGGAGAATGTCTATGTGTCCCATAAGTATCTTGCATCCAACTAAAAAAAATGTTCTAGGTTTGGATTTTGTGATGCTAAAAAATGTAAATTGACCATTTTGCTACGAAGAGTCTATGCAGACAAGGTATAATGTCAAGTGGGATCATGCCATGAAGAGTGTATTGAATTCTATTCATAAGAATGTTACTTTGGCACATGGTATGTTTGCCAAAGGGCAAGGAAGATTTACCATGTAAATGGGTGTATAAGTTGAAACTCACATCGGATAGCTCGTCCAAATGGATGTGAACGTTTCTCTTTTGCATGGAGATTGTAGAGATAGATCTATATGGAAGAACTAAGAGGTTATGTAGCTCTCATCAAGGAGGCTCTAGGTTTATAAGCTACGAAAGAGCTTATATGGACTTTAACACTTCCATAGAATATCCTACCAAGAGTTTAATGCTCCCATGAAGACTTACGGCTATTTGTTAAGAAAAAAATGAGGATCATTGTCTAAATGCTCATATGGAAACTTGATATGATTTAATTTTTATGTCAAAATGTTTGATTTTTAGAATGTCCTTTGATGACTTGTTAGCACTAATGACAAACATATTCTTGGCATGAACATTACTTTCAATAGGAGTAAAAGATGCATATACGTGTGTCAAAGTGAGTACATATCCAAAGTAATTCATATGTTCAATATGTGGGTTGGAAAGCCATTGACTACACCTTTACCTACATATGTAAAACTAAGGAAGTATGAATGCGACAAATTTGATAAGAAAGAAATTCATGACCCAAATTCCTTATCAGTCTATTGTTGGTAGTCTCATGTAAGCTATGGTAGCTAGGAGACCAAACATTGCCAATACATCAATCTGTTGCGCTCTCTCTCTCTCTCTCATACAATTTAGAATGTTACTCTCTTGAAACATATATGTCTGAGAAATTGATGGGCTTCTTCAGGTGCAAACTGTGTGGCCTTCTTTTTCCAAAGAAAATGCCTTTTTAAACTTTGAAAACTAAGATTATTTATCTCTGAAGCTCATTTTTATGGTTCAAGAAGAAAGGATAGAAGAAAGGCCAAACACCATTAATTTTCGTCTCTCTCTCTCTGTCTGTTTGTAATACACCTTACTATGTCAAGAGTGTAGAGATTATGCTTACAAAGTCTCTCGAGAGTTTCTATTTTTTATCATCATGAACCATGAAAGGATGCCATCTAAGATTCAACGGGCAGTGGGTTTATTCAATTCCTAACGAGTTACATAGTTTTTATTTCTTCGTTTATCGCGTTTTGATGTTGAACTAAGTTTTGTATTAGTCGGAGTGTATGAAAGAACAATGTACAGTCCCTACTATTATGAAGTGAACTTAGGATGAAACTTCATGTTATAGCTCAAATTAATGACAGATTGGGTACAAGGAAGCATCAGGAAATTTCCAACAATTAGGAAGAAGGATTACTAATATTCGGGGATAGACACCTCTACAAAACCATTGTTGCAAGGACTCAAGAGGCAATTTCATACCAAACACGTAATCAATAAGATAGCTTCTTTTTAGCTCTTCTTGTTTTGCCAAAATATCCTCCCTTTGAAGGGAGACGATTGGCACCACATTACTCACCATCAAAGAGTGAGAGAGCTTGCCATGAAGAGTGAAGCAGCTGATGAACAACGAAGTCCCTTGGTGAGAAGACGTCCCTACCTCAAAAGATTTTTGAAATTTCACTTAAAATTTTAATATATTCTTGCATTTACTACTTGATGGGCCACCTTTCTCATTATTCAAAAGAGCATCTTGCATACCTTTTGATGCTTTCATATTGTCCCACTCAAAACCTTTATCACTACTATTTGAGTCACTCTTTCTCAAATCACAACCCCCTCATTTATTTATTTGATTGTATTTATTTGCACTAGGGCCTTTCCTCATTGCAAGTGCATCACCAAATGTGTAAATATATTTTATAGTTTAATAAAACATATTAAGGATCACTCTGTTTAACTTGACATTTTAACATATCAACGAATCACTTTTAAGATCGATAATTATTTAGCGTAATGAACTTCACCCTTTTGGATGAGCAGAATGGAGGTAATCTAGGAGTATAAAGTAGCCTAAGAAACCTTACCTATCCGAAACCAAAAATTAATCAATGTCCCAAAACCATCATGCTTTCTTCGTTATAACTCTCTCTGAAACATAGGTTTCCTACCAAATTTATCTATCACCATTGCCAGAACTTCGGGCTGTCCTACCCCTACTCTGTGGGATACAGGAATCCCAAGGGAAGTACGCCCCTTCAGTATACAAATGTTATTTTTTTAATTCGGGCAAGGTTTAGTAGGCATAGGCGAGACTTCCTCGTTAAAGAAAAAACATCAGGCTCTTCTCACATCTAGATACGATGCTCTTAGTGAAATTGTATTACCAAATTAGCCATGCACATTCTAAGAAGATGGGACAAACTCACTCTTCTAAATATCCAAGTGACCTCCTCTATGGTCACCCCAAAAACAGCATGATAAACCTTTTGCCTATGTTCATGAACTATTCTTAACAAAGCTTTACCACCTATATCATCCGTGCTAATGACATTTCCCAATGCCAATTAGCTAGTTTCCTATACTCTAAAACAAAGCTCAAAGCTCTAAACCTCATACAAAGTAGCACCTACAACTTCCTTCCTTAGGTAAATATCAACGATAAGCTCTCTGAGCCCATTCGTTTAAAAAGATCAATCAGGCAAGGCTGCCCTCTGGCTCCAGTACTCTTCGCTATTGCCTTGAATGGACTCAGTCACCTATTAAAGCATCACATGGTTGGTGGCCATCTTAAGGGTCTTTCCCTACCTCTAAATCACGGCAAAATGATTGCGAGACTCTTTGCCGATGACATGAATGCCTTTGTGCATAACGATATAAACAGCATTGAGGTGTTTTGGTGGTGCCTGAACACCTTTTGTGTGGTGTCAGGTTCAAAAATCAACCATGCTCAAACTGCCTTTAGAGCAATCAGGAGACCTACACCCCAATTGTTGTTAGATCAGGGGTGTCAAGTTATCCCTAGAGGTCATGTCTTCTGTCTCCTTGGCATTCCAATGGGATTCGACATCTCAATGGATCAACGATGGAATTGGGTGCTATGCAAGCTCGATAGCAAACTAAATCATTGGAAAGGTATGCAAGTCAACTTGGCAGGGCGGGCTATAGTTGTTAATACATTTATGCTTTCTACAACTATTTACTTTATCTTGTGTTCAATACTTGAGGAAAAAGACTTGGCCAAAGTGGAAAGAATCTATAGAAACTTTCTTTGGATTGGGGACCCCAACAGGAGGGGTATTCCCAAAATCAAATGGGAAACTTGCATTAGCCCAAAAGACTTAGGGGGCTTGGGAATTTTGGATATCGCTAGGTTGGCTCACAAGCTAGCGGCAAAGTGGCTTCTCAAGGATTGGAGCTATAGTGAGTGCTCATGGGCTAAATTGATCTTCAGAAACATGGAAGACCTTACCTTAGTTGGCCATCCTGGTTGGAAGGACATAGGGATTCTCACGCTTTTGTTCTCCCCTCACCCGGTGTCCCCTAAAGGCTCTAGCCTCGTGTGTTCTTTATGGAAGAGTTGGAACAAGGCCAAACAATTCATCAGAATCAATGAGGAGTGGAAGTGGGCGGCTGGGATAAGACAAAATGACTCTATCTGGTTCCCGATCGGCGCCATTAGGGGGATGGAGTCTTCGAACCTCCAAACTGCAAAGCGGGTATGGAACAAGGGGTTCAAACAGTGGAAACAACTTTGGAAACAAGAGACCAGCTACTAGATTAGGTTCGAAGATTCGGACTCAAGACTTAGAGTTAGCCGAGAGGAATGGACTCTTCTTCAAGGGAGGTGTTTAGCATGGGACCGTTCAACTACCCGCCTTCTCTACGGTCAGGATCTTCCTTGCCTGGAGGGCCTCAAATGGAGCAATGGGAATAAACTTTCTAGAATCCCCAACTTCAAAGAGAACGTAGATGTTCATCACACTCTTAACAAGAGATGGTGCCTTTCTTGGACCAAACTTCGATGGGAACTAAAGCTCATGTCTATTTGGCACCCCCTGATTGAGATCAAAAAGTCCGTTCTCATGTGGCAGATCTTGCACAAAGACATTTGGTCCAATGTGAGGGCTAACAAAATATGTGGTGTGCTGCCTTGGTGCAAGCGTTGCCATTGATGCATCGAAGATTTAGCTCACCTATTCTTCGATTGCCCCAAGTCCCATGTCAGTTGCTCATCGAGGCTGTGGAATGCCATCAGGGGTGAGACTCTTTGGAAGATATGGAGGGAGCGATGTGCTATCAATTTTGGCCAAACTCCTAAGGAATGGTCAATCGAGAAATCCTTGTTTCTTCTAGGTAACAGAGTCTCCCGAGATAAGAGATCTCCACCATTTAGACACCACTGTATCTATCTCCTCGAAACCAACAAGTTGAAACCCAAATGGGTCCCACATGAGGGTTATGATAGATTTATCCGCCTCATTTGTAATGCCCTTTAGCTTGACATACTCCTCCCCTGCATTGTGGGATTTGGAGACTCCCATGGGCACTAGTCCCATTTACTTGTAACTTTTCTTCTTTATTTTAATTAAAGTCCGAGAGAATAGGCTAAGGCCGAACTTCCCTTTTCTTTTTTTAACTTCCTTCCTTAGGTGCTCCACAATGCCAATCACCCCTAGCTACTTCCTACAGCTTCCCTACTACACCTCTCTCTATTTGATCATCCAATTTAGCACCAGAAACTCTATTCTTTGTTCTTACTCTCTCTCTCTCTCTCTCTCTCTCTCTCTCTCTCTCTCTCTCTCTCTCTCTCTCTCTCTCCCTCCCCTCTCTCTCTCTATCTCTCTCTCTCTCCCTACCTCCCTCCCTCCCTCCCTCTCCCTCCCTCCCTCCCCCTCTCTCTCTCTCTCTCTCTCTCTCTCTCTCTCTCTCTCTCTCTCTCCCCTCCTCTCTCTCTCTCTCTCTCTCTATCTATCTCTCTCTCTCTCTCTCTCTCCCTCCCTCCCTCCCTCCCTCCCTCTCCCTCCCTCCTCTCTCTCTCTCTCTCTCTCTCTCTCTCTCTCTCTCTCTCTCTCTCTCTCTCTCTCTCTCTCTCTCTCTCTCTCTCTCTCTCTCTCTCTCTCTCTCTCTCTCTCTCTCTCTCCCTCCCTCCCTCCCTCCCTCCCTCCCTCCCTCCCTCCCTCCCTCCCTCCCTCCCTCCCTCCCTCCCTCCCTCCCTCCCTCCCTCCCTCTCTCTCTCTCTCTCTCTCTCTCTCTCTCTCTCTCTCTCTCTCTCTCTCTCTCTCTCTCTCTCTCTCTCTCTCTCTCTCTCTCTCTCTCTCTCTCTCTCTCTCTCTCCCCCCCCCCTCCCCCCCTCACGCGTGAATGTTATGGCTACCACTACTCCTCATCACCACTAACCATCCTCAATGTCATCTCCCTTACTCTCTATACTGCACGTCATTAGCAACCTCTCTCTCTCTCTCTCTCTCTCCTCTCTCTCTCTCTGTCTCTCTCTCTCTCTGTCTCTCTCTCTCTCTGTCTCTCTCTCTCTCCCCTCTCTGAATGGCATGGCTACCACTGCTCCTCATCACCACTAACCATCCTCAATGTCATCTCCCTTGCTCTCTGTACTGCACACCATTAGCGACCTCCCCCCCTGTCTCTCCCTCTCTCTCTCTCCCATTTCTTTCTCAAATGAATCCAGCTTGACCCCCTACTTTCATAATTTACTTGTTGATAAAAATCTTGCAAAGACTCATGCATGATGCATAATCTACCGCAATGCCTTCTCCTTTATACCTTCAGCATATCTTCCGAATACCTTGACTTCTGTAGGCAGTTCTAGCTCATTACCATGCACATTAAAAAAGTCTCAATGAAATGTATTGATCAAATCTAAGCTCTCCCTCTTTTCTCTTTCTCACTCGTGGTCCTACATGTAACCCTACTTCTAGAACAATCTGGAATCCAAGAAGAACGGAAAATTCTGCAATTTCCTTAGAGAAAAATATTTCCTAAGCTCTCGTTCTGATCCCAAGGGAAGTGTATTTTGTATCCATTAATTTGTTCAACATCTTTGGGCTTCACATCATCGTTGAGCTCCTCCTTCATGGAAACTTGTCTATCATCAGATTGAATTGAATATAGAAACTTCTAAATGGATACTTTTTTGCTCTCGCTTGGAAACTGAGAGACCATCCAATCATCCTTTGCAAATTCTGCAAAAAGAGTGGCACTCGAGTTTATTCATACTTTGTGCTGATTCCCCTTTCAAGAACATTCGATCAAAAGGGGGTGAAATGGAGAGATTAATACATCAATAACACCCAAAAAGTGCTTTTCCCAAGACAATAGTTAGAATCGAGCTTTTCCCAAGATTCGACGAGAGGTTTCAAATGTGCATGGATCAAATAGTCACTAACATTTCGATAGAAAATACAACGATTCCATGGAGCAAATAGTCACTAACCAAAAAAAATGGATAGAAAATAGTGACTTTTCTTTCACAAAGATTTCATAGAGCATTCATTGAGTTTGAGTATTGCTGAGAAAGTATCTAATTTCCTCCCTCAACATCGAGAGGGTGGGTAGAGAACTCCATTATCATTCTTCAAGAATCTTGTGGAGCTCTTCTTTAAAGCCTTCCCCTTGCTTGCACCTTCTCAGGGATTTTGAAAATCCCTCTATGGGTTCGGTTCACCAGCCTTTATTTTGTTGTTGTGAGTGTCTATCGAAGCGGTTTTCAACTTCTCAGGCCTTCAAGTGGGCAAGTTTACGTAGCAAAGTTTTGAGCAGTCCCTACTTAATGGGATTCGGGGGGTCCCATGGGTGGTAGGCTGGATCACTTGTGCACTTGTTCTTTCTATTAAGTAAATCTTCGGAGTGTAGGCCAATCCCGAACTCCCCTTTTTTGCAACAAGGTCTTTATTAAGACTTGGACTTGACTTCCCTAGGGCGCTTCTATCACTATCATCATAAATTTTGATATGGGGTGAAAAATAAATATAATAATAGAAATTTTTTTAGTAAATTAAAAAATACTAAAAAGTGTATAAAACTGAGTCTCCTAAGTTATTTCCCATTTTATGCATTGCAAGAGCCAAGCAAAAAAATTGTAGAGAGGACATGGTTGCTGTGGATGTAGGGGACCAACGAAAATATCTAAACTAGATCAGCACGAATTAATGAACTCAATCAAATGACCATCTAAATACGGGCTATTGCAAGCAGAAAATGTCATGCAACCAAATCTGAATAGAGCAGCAAAGGAGATGATGCAATTATTATAGAGTTGGATGTTCAAAAATAAAGACAAGATATCTTTAGTATCCCTCACACCATCAATGCCCAGACAACATGGCATACAACATTTTTACATCAAGTTTCTGGAAGTAATGGATATTGTTATTGATCTAGCATAAGAAGGCAATTAACAAACAAAACTACAAATGCAAAAAGAGAAAATGGACCAAGAAATTTCAGCTACCATAAATTTTTAGAGATCTAGGTGTTGATATATTTAGGTAATGATCTGTGTGAACACTAGGACGTCAGGGCACTTTTGTCTCTCTTTAGGAGGTTTTCTCCTCGGCTTATATATATGCCTATTGCCCTAATGGGTTATTTACCTTTGCATATTATAGTGGTAAAACATTCATTATTGTGTGTTGTGCTCCAAGATTCTTCTTCTTCCTTGAGCTATTTTTGTGCTTTCGTAGACATCAACCTCCAACAATTGGTATCAAAGCAGATCGCTGCTTCATCTAGGGCATCGATGACACCCCTCCAATCACGGTCTCAGAATCGCATGAAATCTGGTGAGCATTATCAGTGTGATTAGGAGATCAAAATGGCTTCGCTTCGTGGTGCCAAAATCATGATCTAAGATCGTTTTCACCTCCGAATGCAGTATTGTAATGACTCTGTAGGCAATTTCATCTTTTTGTGCCAAAGATATATACGAGTTTTGGTTCGCCAATGTAGGCATCTCAAAGTCTGCTATATGTTTAGCAGAACTCGATAGGGTAGTTCTATTACTTTTTGAGATACAATTTAGTTTCTGCATCAAGGTATTTAGCCTCAAGGCGAACACTACTAGAATAGGTGACCTTGAAAGAAGTGCTAGTAATTTTTCTTCCTTGATCATAGAACTCCTTCCTCACATGCAGCCAATGGTGCAAAGGAGGGCTTCACTGATTTGGATGATAAGGTATGTCAAGATCTATGCCTTGGTTGCCACCTTAGTTGTAAGTCTTGGAGAAAGCAACTTGAAGCCACAAAGTGTCAAGAACCGGCCATGTGAGTAGAATCCACTACAAGCCACAAAGTGCAAAGAATTTTAATGCAAGTGGGCCCACTCACTACAAGCCACAAAGTGTTGTGAACCAGCCATGCTCGCTTTGCTTGCAGAACAATAAATAACTTTTTCTACGAATTGGTTTGATACTAGTGAAGTTCTGATTTGGCAATGCACCCACAGTGGATTCCCCTTTGTGAAAGATTCAACACAATACCCTCACACTAGAAAACTGAGCTCCGAAGGACATGCATAGTACTCCATTTTATCTATGAGGTACACTGAAACTACATAGTACAAAAAGAGTAGGGGCTGAGATTTCCTAGATTTTAAAAGTGCATTTGAACTTACGGTCCATGGCTGGCTGGATTGCTATATGTTTTATTAAAGAACATATAGGTGGCCATTTGGTCTTTCACATGACACAAACCGTAACAATCTCCCACCAAAGGTGAATATGGCCAAAGTAAATTATGGGAGAAATAATAAAGAATGATCATAAGAGATATCTCGGTGTAAGTATACAAGATAAAGTGGAAAAGTCCTTTTATAAACATCCTTTGAAATTAATGATTTCTGCTTATTATGGAAAATATGAGGGAACTGAATCATCTACGAAAAACTACGTATCATCTGGAGTCATAGAATACAGATAATTTGTAATGATGCAACAAGTAGCCTTTGTTTTTAAATGATTTGTACTCCAAAACCTCATCATTTGATCTACTATATTAGTTCCAAAAGGCACTAATGCACATTCCAAAGAAACAAGAAGATAATAAAAGCCCAAAACTAGGAGGTAATAGCTCATTCTTGATCTCATTATTTCCATTTTCATGAAACACATATTTGTGCTCTCAACAACGCCTTTTCATGATGATAAGTTCTCTGCCATAATAGAAAAAGATGGACACTACCTCAAGTTCAGGGACAGAAACACCATATTGTCAAATTCTTGAACGCGTGACAAGTTGAAATAACTAGAATTTAATGAAGCTCTTAAGTCCATCATATTCATTAGCGTAGCTATACTTGCAAGATCTGTTTTAAACGTTTTCTGGTTTCTTCTAATATTTTCTTCCTTCTTGAATGGCTTGGCTTGAAGAAGTTTCTTTTCTTTCACATAAATTGATCAACGTGTAACTTCTAATATTTTCTTCCTTCCTGAATGGCTTGGCTTGAAGAAGTTTCTTTTCTTTCACATAAATTGATCAACGTGTAACAGAATAGATCTTCAAGTGAAAAGCCGTTTGGAATACACCATTTGCGGAGCAAAAGAAGAACTTCGTGGAAAAGCTTCATAAGTCCGATGTTGACTGATACAAGTAAAAGATCAGCATAGACTTCCGGAAGTTTCCATTCAGATGTCGAGTAATTCCTCCGAAAGAACTCCGACAGCGGCAAATTTCCTGTATTTATAGTGCCGTCGACACACTGTCCTTGTGCATTGCTTCACGTTTCATTCTATCACAGAACATTCTGTGATCCGAGCGTTTCTGCTAAGATTATTCTCGTCAAGAACACCATCGCCAGTTACGAGCGAAGCTTGTGTGTGCCGTGTGATACTGCTGAAGGAATGATGGAATCGCACCTGCCTGCAAACGTTTTAGATCTATGTTCGGATTTGTGGCATTTTCAGTCCGTGGTGAAGTCATTCTCATTTCGCCAGTGTAGGCCAGAAGAGAATAGAAGGTTGCGGAAGTCTAGTGGTCATTCCTCATCTACTGACAACCAGATAGCTCGGGGAATTTATCGAATTTTTGATGAAAACGGGGACGGCGTCGTGAGTAAACACGAGATTTGCAGGCTTATGGAGAAGCTCGGCCTTACAGCAATGGAAATCGGAGTCTGTGCCCAATCGCTGGTAACAGGATCGACGTCTGCCGTAAGAGAAAACGTTGATTAGGAGCAGTTCAGTGTTTTCTATAATAACCTCAGCGGCAACGTGAAACTTCAGGGTCAGCCCACCAATGTGTTAGTAGACCGGTCAAACTGCAGCATTCAGGAGGATGATGGGGATGACGACCTATTAGATGCATTCCACGTTTCTGATAAGGACCGTGACGGCTTCATCTGTGCAAGCGAATTGCAAAACGTCCTGGGATCGCTTGGTTATTCGCAAGAAGCTTGCAGCTTGGGAGCCTGCTCGGAGTGATTGCTCGCGTTGACAGGAATGGAGATGGGCATGTGGATTTCTTCGAGTTCACGGCTCTACTGCAGTTGGAATCCTATCCTCCCACATTTTAGCTCGCTCACACAAGATCGTGTCAGATAGAAATGTTCGCAAAAGACCGAAAGTGGAGTTCTCGATAAGGAAGAAGGACGATAGAGTTAGCACAGCTCGTTTGTGAACGACAACTGGATGGGAAGGTCAAAAACCCATTTCCCATCATATGGTGCTATCTCGATAGAGAAAATTGCATATATTCAAGTGGCTCATCCAAGGCATCTGCTTAAATTTGCATGGTACCATGGAGGTCAGCAAGGTTAGGGAGAAGATCATACACGCCATGTAGAGAAGGCTGGAAGACCCGACTCCATATTGCTTCCGAATTTGCTCTAGCCTTGTTGTTGTGGTAATGAGTTCCTCAATGTTCGTTGTCTGAAGGATCAACTCCTTATCTTGCATTGGGTTGAAACTAGCAGTTGCTTACAAAGCCACTTTTTGACAACAAAATCCTGAGGAGGATATGGCAATTTAGACATAAGTGCTTTTGCTATGGTGAAAAATTAAGCAATTGTATCCCCAACACTTAGTCTTAAGCTCTCCAATTCTTCAATAATGTTTTTCCTGGTATTCCCTGTTGGAATTGTGCTTTAAAAGCATCCTTCATTAGGTCCCGTGTAGCAAATTGTTGTTGGCAAATTGAATAAACCATTTATCTGCCAACCCTTCCAATGTTGTCGGGAAGAGTATCAAAAAAACATCTTCCCTTCCTATGAACCCCCCTATTTTACATAAGGCTAAAAACCTCTTGACATGCTTGTCAGGGTCTTTATGTGCCAAACCTTCAAATGAGGGAAACTTTATGTTTAATCAGGAGAGTAATATTTCTAAGTCTACTTGGGATGACATGTTCCCTACTGATGGGGTGGAAAAAGGGGGATACCTGACCTATGGACAACTTTCCTTCTTGTGGTTTTAAAAGATATTATGTTGGCTAAGTTTTGTGACCGGGTTGCAATCATGTGGTACAAATCATCTTAATGAGGTTAAGATGAATTCCAAGAGAAAGAAAATTTACCCCTTCAATTTGTAGTGTTGGCACCTTTTTTACTTCCTTCTTCTTCACTCGAGAATTTTGATTGGCCTTTTTTCCCCTATGCTCAAGCTGCCTTGTCCCATCGGGCATGCCAAAGTTTGTTGGGGGAATTCTTCACTTAAATGGGCTTTAGTGCTTACAAGAGAAGAAAGAGTAGAGAATAAGTAGAAAGACACATTGCACCAAAAATTGTGTCTAAGGATGAATCGTTTGCTGCATCTAAGAAGGTCCATGCATTTTCAATGCACTCGAACAAGAAGAAAGTAAAAATGTCTAGTCATAGATGATGGGGGAGTTCCAGATTTCTCTAGAGTTTGTGAGTTTTACAAAGAACCAAGAGGAAGATAATAGCCTCATACGACACATTATGTAAGCAGGTTAAATGCATGTTGTTCAAAGCTAATCTCCCTCATAGATTTTAGGAGAAGGCGTTGCATTCTACACTTCATATATGCAATTGATCCCCTCGCACTTTTTAAAGGTTGCCATTCTTGAAGAGTTGTGGTCTGGCAATCTTGCTTCGTATGACCACCTATGCAATGTGCATCCTTGGTCGTGATGCATTTGTGCAGGTTAGACCTGAGTTGAATAAACTAGATGCAAAGTCCATAAAAGGAATCATCATGAAATGGGCTACTGTATTTCGTTACCACAACTTAAAGTGGTAGTACGCAATCCAAATGTTTGCGATGAGGCAAAACTATCGAAAAACAATGGTACGTCAAAGGATGACCATAAGAAGGTCAAATTCCAATAACTACGGCCGCCTATTAGGCCAAAAAATGACCCTCAAGATGCTCCACCTGAAAATGATTATGAGATGATAGATGATAGTCGATAGTGAAATAATTTCCTTAAAATATGCAGCCACCAATTCATGCTGAAAACAGGGCTAGAACTGATATGCAACAGCCCCTTAATGATTATGTACGTAATCCATTCAGATGCAAATCCAATTGTAAACCATTGGATACGAAGATCTACATGTGTTAGAAGGCTAGTGAGCAAGTATGACCGCTCTTTATATTATTCTATCTCATGAGGGTGACTCTCTACATTTAGAGCGGCAAAATCATGTGAGACCAAAAAGAAGTGGGAGTCTGCTATGCAAGAAGAGATAAAAGCCCTCTGTTCAGAGCAAGTGTTGAACTATGCACATTCTGCAGTATATGGAGCAACACATCGACATTCTCGAAAACTAACCAATACATTCCTCCGTCTCTCCCTCTCTCTCATTAGAAGGATAGAATTAAATTGGAGTCTTTGTTCTATAAGATATACTTTGACTTTGAGTCAACACAAATGTAAAAGATAAATGAAGAGTTACTTGTTGCATGAACAATTACTTGCATCATCTGCTTCAATCATGGAGATGATGTTGATGTGCTGAATCTCGACAGTATTGTGCCTAGTGAAGCTCTTATGTTTGATTCTCTTTTCCACATGTCGTTGTTGGATTCTAATGCATTTTTGCATATGACACCACATCGAGAAAGGTTCTCTACTTATGCAACAAAGTCTCACGGTACCAAGAGACTAAGATAATCTTACCATTGTGATGTTATTGGGATTGGAAAGATGGTTCACATTTTACTATGCATAATGTATACCATGTGCTTTAATCATAACAAAGTTTGTTTTGAATTTCTCAACTGGATGAGCTTCGTTACAAAGTGGTTTTTTCTGTGCTCAATTTAAATTCTATTCATAAGATTGTTACTTGGGACATGGTACCTTTGCCAAAGGGCAAGGAAGATTTACCATGCAAATGGGTGTATAAGTTGAAATCCACATCGGATAGTTTTTCTCAAAATTATAAAGCACGACTGGTTGCAAAGTGTTTTAAGCAACAACATGGTGTTGATTTTGATGAAATCCTCTCTCTTGCAGCCAAGATGAGTACACTATACATGTTGCTTGGATTTGTGCTCATAGAGGACACTATAGCTCGTCCAAATGGATGTGAACGTTTCTTTTTTGCATGGATATTGTAGAGATAGATCTATATGGAAGGACTAAGAGGTTATGTAGTTCTCAGCAAGGAGGCTCTAGGTTTATAAGCTAAGAAAGAGCTTATATGGACTTTAACACTCCCATAGAATGTCCTACCAAGAGTTTAATGCTTCCGTGAAGATTTACGGCTATTCGTGAAGAAATGAGGATCATTGTCTAGATGCTCATATGGAAACTTGATATGATTTACTTTTTATGTCGAAAATGTATTGGTTTTTAGAATGTCCTTTGATGACTTGTTAGCACTAAAACAAACAAATTAGTAAGAAATTTCATATTAAGGATTTGGGGGATGAAAAACGTATTCTTGGCATGAACATTACTTTCCATAGGAGTAAAAGATGCATATACGTGTGTCAAAGTGAGTACATATCCAAAGCAAATTATATGTTCAATATGTGGGTTGGAAAGGCATTGACTACACCTTTACCTACATATGTGAAACTAAGGAAGTATGAATGCCACAAATTTGATAAGAAAGGAATTCATGACCCAAATTCCTTATTAGTCTATTGTTGGTAGTCTCATGTAAACTATGGTAGCTAGGAGACCAAACATTGTACCTCTAGTGGGCGAAAACCAACCAATACATCAATCTGTTGGGCTCTCGCTGTCTCGCTCTCTCATACAATTTAGAATGTTACTCTCTTGACACATATATGTCTAAGAAATTGATGGGCTTCTTTAGGTGCAAACTATGTGGCCTTCTTTTTCCAAAGAAAATGCCTTTTAAAACTTCGAAAACTAAGATTATTTATCTCTAAACCTCATTTTTATGGTTCAAGAAGAAAGGATACAAGAAAGGCCAAACACCATTAATTTTCGTCTCTCTCTCTCTCTCTGTATGTTTGTAATACACCTTACTATGTTAAGAGTGTAGAGATTATGCTTACAAAGTCTCTCGAGAGTTTTTTTTTATCATCATGAACCATGAAAGGATGTCATCTAAGATTCAACAGGCAGTGGGTTTATTCAATTCCTAACGAGTTACATAGTTTTTTATTTCTTTTTTTTCGCGTTTTGATGCTGAAGTAAGTTTTATATTAGTCGGAGTGTATGAAAGAACAATGTACCGTCCCAAAGGTCCCGTTTATCCTCCACATTCGTGGGCTAAATTTAGAACAATCTATAGATATTGATCGTAGGACCTTAATCAAAAGGTTAATCCATTGTCCACTACAAAATACACTGCTAATAATAGTTATAGAG
Organism: Ceratopteris richardii; assembly: GCA_020310875.1. NCBI lineage: Eukaryota > Viridiplantae > Streptophyta > Polypodiopsida > Polypodiales > Pteridaceae > Ceratopteris > Ceratopteris richardii. Next base: position 55,439,392 of record CM035437.1, on the reverse strand, counting down.
TTCATCAAGAGACATGTATCAAGTTTGAAAAATTATCTATTCTTCCTTTTGTAAAAACAACGTGTGTGTCTATGATCGCGGTTATGACCTAAGAGGAGCTAGAAGAACACAATCTTGAATCCACACATAAGAATAGAGAAAGACTATGTCAAAGATAAAATAGAGGATGATGGAGAAAGGCCATTCGAGATCCAAGAAAACAAGTTTCGGGAGATTGTGGTGCTTGTAAATGGTTCCATTTCAAGGTATAAAGAAGCCTTTGCATGGTCTAAAGCAAGCTTCTAGAAATTTGAATAAAGGTTCATGTGAACCAATAATTCTATTTCAACCATAACGAAGACAATGTAAATAATCGAAAAGTCTTTTTGTTTCTAAAAGGAGGTTCAGCCATAGCCCACTCATATCCCCCATAGGCAGATTCAAAAGTTTGATCACTAAATAAAAGGGTTTGTAGCAGAAATGTCATATCCCCAAGGAAGCTAAGGGTCCTTGGACTCGAATCATGTACTTATCACTATTGAGATAGAAAGCATTTAGGCTCTCAAAATGCATATGAAAGAGGAAAGGAAAATTTCAGCATGCGTTTATTGTGAAGAAAAAAAAGGGAAATATCGTGCGTTCATAACACTAAAAAGATCCAAGATTAAATAGATATGTCTCCATCTTGGAAGAATTGTTGCAAGAAAATATTAGATCAAAATGGATTGGGTAATAGGTAGTAAATATAGATGTAACGGGGCCACTATGATTATGTGAAGGAGGAAACTATTATATATGAAGTGACCTTAGGATGAAACTTCATGTTATATAACAGATTGGGTACAAGGAAGCATCAGGAAATTTCCAACAATTAGGAAGAAGGATTACTAATACTCGGGGATAGACACCTCTACAGAACCATTGTTGCAAGGACTCAAGAGGCAATTTCATACCAAACACCTAAACAATAAGATAGCTTCTTTTTAGCTCTTCTTGTTTTGCCAAGCAAAAATATCCTCCCTTTGAAGAGAGTGAGAGCCTTTGAAGAGAGTGAGAGAGGCAACAAAGGTTTTTTTCCTCCAACGGCAAAACCACATTACTCACCATCAAAGAGTGAGAGAGCCTGCCATGACGAGTGAAGCAGCTGATGAACAACGAAGTCCCTTGGAGAGAACACGTCCCTACCTCAAAAGATTTTTGAACTTTCACTTGAAATTTTAAGATATTCTTGCATTTACTAGTTGATGGGCCACCTTTCTCATTATTCAAAAGAGCATCTTGCATACCTTTTGATGCTTTCATATTGTCCCACTCAAAACCTTTATCACTACTATTTGAGTCACTCTTTCACAAGTCACAACGCCCTCATTTATTTATTTGATTGTATTTATTTGCACTAGGGCCTTTCCTCATTGCAAGTGCATCACCAAATGTGTAAATATATTTTATAGTTTAATAAAACATATTAAGGATCACTCTGTTGAACTTGACGTTTTAACATATCAACGAATCACTTTTAAGATCGATAGATATTTAGCGTAATGAACTTCACCCTTTTGGATGAGCAGAATGGAGGTAATCTAGGAGTATAAAGTAGCATAAGAAACCTTACCTATCCGAAACCAAAAATTAATCAATGTCCCAAAACCATCATGCTTTCTTCGTTATAACTCTCTCTGAAACATAAGTTTCCTACCAAATTTATCTATCACCATTGCTACAACTTCGGGCTGTCCTAACCCTACTTCGCGGGATACCCCAAGGGAAGTACGCCCCTTCAGTTCTTTTGTTAATTCGGGCAAGGTTGACTAGGCATAGGCGAGACTTCCTCGTCAAAGAAAAAACATCATGCTCTTCTCACATCTAGATACGATGCTCTTAGTCAAATTGTATTACCAAATTAGTCATGCACATTCTAAGAATATGGGACAAACTCACTCTTCTAAATATCCAAGTGACCTCCTCTATGGTCACCCCAAAAACAGCATGATAAACCTCTTGCCTAGTTTCATGCACTATTCTCAACAAAGCTTTACCACCTATATCATCCGTGCTAATGACATTTCCCAATGCCAATTACCTAGTTTCCTATACTCTAAAACAAAGCTCAAAGATCTCAACCTCATACAAAGTAGCACCTACAACTTCCTTCCTAAGGTGCTCCACAATGGCAATCAACCCTAGCTACTTCCTATAGCTGCCCTACTGCACCTCTCTCTATTTGCTCAACCAATTTAGCACCAGAAACTCTATTCTTTGTTCTTATTCTCTCTCTCTCTCTCTCTCTCTCTCTCTCTCTCTCTCTCTCTCTCTCTCTCTCTCTCTCTCTCCCTCCCTCTCCCTCCCTCCCTCTCTCTCTCTCTCTCTCTCTCTCTCTCTCTCTCTCTCTCTCTCTCTCTCCCTCCCTCCCTCGCTGCCTCCCTCCCTCCCTCTCTCTCTCTCTCTCTCTCTCTCGCTCCCTCTCTCTCTCTCTCTCTCTCCCTTCCTCTCCCTCCCTCCCTCCCTCCCTCCCTCTCTCTCTCTTTCTATCCCCTTTCTCTCTCAAATGAATCCAGCTTGACCCCCTAATTTCTTAATTTACTTCTTGAGAAAAATCTTGCAAAGAATCATGCATAGCTTACATAATATAACGATGTATTCGAAGGTATGTTAGATATTTTGCAAGTTTTATCCTCTTTATTTATTGGAAGGTATATTGGATATTTCTCAAGTATTATCTTTTTGTGCGTAAAGGTGTGTTGCACTAGAACGTCTTTCACTAACTTTCCTTCTCTGATTTGGAATCCAAGAACGCCAACCTTCCAAGACCTTAAATAGATTTTCATGTATTGGACAAGACAATTGTGTGAATGGAGGAGATGTTTCTATGACAAGATTCCATTGGACATTGATAGAGTATAGCAATGGAGGAAATATTGGTTCATGTCCTATGAAAACATGTGTCTATGCATTGTTAAGAGACCCAGTCCACGTTCTACGATTTCAGAGAAAAAAGAGGTGGCATCGACTCCTATAAAAAATATAGTGTGTTTCTTAATACAAATAAGAAAAGCGACTTTTTTCTCGTGTGTGAATATCATTGGGAAATGTGCCAAAAGAAATAGCCTCTTTCCACACTAAACGTAATGGAGTTGCCACCACATGCTTGAAGGTCTTAAACAATTCGTTGGTAAGGCCATCCAACCCTGCACTC
>CM035437.1:55366220-55431220 GCA_020310875.1 Ceratopteris richardii | reverse complement strand
AAGAACATATAGGTGGCCATTTGGTCTTTCACATGACACAAACCGTAACAATCTCCCACCAAAGGTGAATATGGCCAAAGTAAATTATGGGAGAAAAAATAAAGAATGATCATAAGAGATATCTCGGTGTAAGTATACAAGATAAAGTGGAAAATTCCTTTTATAAACATCCTTTGAAAGTAATGATTTCTGCTTATTATGGAAAATATGAGGGAACTGAATCATCTACGAAAAACTACGTATCATCTGGAGTCATAGAATACAGATAATTTGTAATGATGCAACGAGTAGCCTTTTTTTTTAAATGATTTGTACTCCAAAACCTGATCATTTGATCTACTATATTAGTTCCAAAAGGCACTAATGCACATTCCAAAGAAAGAAGAACATAATAAAAGCCCAAAACTGGGAGGTAATAGCTCATTCTTGATCTTATTATTTCCATTTTCATGAGACACATATTTGTGCTCTCAACAACGCCTTTTCATGATGATAAGTTCTCTGCCATAATAGAAAAAGATGGACACTACCTCAAGTTCAGGGACAGAAACACCATATTCTCAAATTCTTGAACGCATGACAAGTTGAAATAACTAGAATTTAAGGAAGCTCTTGAGTCCATCATATTCATTAGCGTAGCTATACTTGCAAGATCTGTTTTAAACGTTTTCTGGTTTCTTCTAATATTTTCTTCCTTCTTGAATGGCTTGGCTTGAAGAAGTTTCTTTTCTTTCACATAAATTGATCAACGTGTAACTTCTTCTAATATTTTCTTCCTTCTTGAATGGCTTGGCTTGAAGAAGTTTCTTTTCTTTCACATAAATTGATCAACGTGTAACAGAATAGATCTTCAAGTGAAAAGCCGTTTGGAATACACCATTTGCGGAGCAAAAGAAGAACTTCGTGGAAAAGCTTCATAAGTCCGATGTTGACTGATACAAGTCAAAGATCAGCATAGACTTCCGGAAGTTTCCACTCAGATGTCGAGGTAATTCCTCCGAAAGAACTCAGACAGCGGCAAATTTCCTGTATTTATAGTGCCGTCGACGCACTGTCGTTGTGCATTGCTTCACGTTTCATTCTATCACAGAACATTCTGTGATCCGAGCGTTTCTGCTAAGATTATTCTCATCAAGAACACCATCGCCGAGAACAGGCAAGTTCGTTAGGGAGTTTAAAAGAGTTCTTAGCTTTGAACCAGGCCTGCCACATTCTACACACTAAGGGACTACCAAAGGGGGTGATGGGATGTGGGAAGTTATAATGTGCCAAAGAGTCTCCATGGTTGGGCTGGCTTGCTTACTGTGAAGAAAACAGGCTGACAATCAAGCAACACAAATGCCACAACGCTGGAATCACTACTTGGAACAATTACATATGTGGAGTAAGGGTAAGGACTGCACAAGAAGTCTTTTCTAGCACTAATCTGTCTCTGTCTTGCTTTCAGGTAATTCAAAAACACAGAAACATGCTGCTGGAAAAGATGGACAGGTGGCATAGGAAAAAGGTTGACCTAGTTGATATTGCTAATGTCATTTTCAAACAGTTCAAACATGACAAAGGGTCTGCTGCTCAAATCCTGAAAAAGCTCAACTCTAGGTGGTAGGTGAATTGGTCTACACACCAGTGGACTTACAGGTTTAAACCTCTGTGGGCTCTTCCAGATTGCAGCAAGCATTCATTTCTCCAGTGGAGGATGCTACACCATGGCCTTTGGACTGGTCATAAAGTCAGGAAAATTTTTAATAGTGGTGGGTCCTATATATTTTGTGGCCTTGTGGAGGATGTTTCACACCTCTTCTTTGAATGCCATCATGCCAAAAAATTCTGGTCTGCTGTGGAGAAGTATCTGCTAGTGAATGGTCTCCCCAAACTTAGTAAAATGGAGGTGATTCTTGGTTGCTGTAAACACTTGGATATTCTGCTGTGGAATATTTGGAGGGGCTATATTCTTTGGAACATATGGCTCAGTAGGAATGAGGCTACCCTTGGTAGCAGAAAAAGGAACTACCTCATCACTTTGCCTGTTATTATGAAAAATGCTTCTCTATCTTGTATTAGGAGAATCAGAGATGCTTCTTGTAATAACTATGATGTCTACAAGATTTTGTCTGAAAATTCTCCCTCTAGTTGGAAAAAACTGTTAGCTGAACAGTACTCTTGTAAAAGGTTGGACATGTATTTCTTCTTGTAATTTGTCCTCTGGGTCAGGTGTCTCCTGCCCAAGGCACACTATATACGGCCACCATTAATACAAATTTTCCTTGTTCTTTCAAAAAAAAAGAACACCATCGCCAGTTACGAACGGAGCTTGTGTAAGCCGTGGGAGACAGAATCAGTGTGATACTGCAGAAGGAATGATGGAATCGCACCTGTCTGCAGATGTTTAAGATCTATGTTCGGATTTGTGGCATTTTCAGTCCGTGGTGAAGTCATTCTCATTTCGCCAGTGTAGGCCAGAAGAGAACAGAAGGTTGCGGAAGTCTAGTGATCATTCCTCATCTACTGATAGCCAGATCGCTCGGGGAATTTTTAGAATTTTTGATGAAAATGGGGACGGCGTCGTGAGTAAACACGACATTTGCAGGCTTATGGGGAAGCTCGGCCTTACAGCAATGGAAAGCGGAGTCTGTGCCCATTCGCTGGTAACAGGATCGACGTCTGACGTAAGAGGAAACGTTGATGAGGAGCAATTCAGTGTCTTCTATAATAACCTCAGCGGCAACGTGAAACTTCAGGGTCAGCCCTCCAATCTGCTAGCAGACCGGTCAAACTGCAGCATTCAGGAGGATGATGGGGATGACGACCTATTAGATGCATTCCACGTTTTTTATAAGGACCGTGACGGCTTCATCTGTGCAAGCGAATTGCAAAACGTCCTCGGATCGCTTGGTTATTCGCAAGAATCTTGCAGCTTGGAAGCCTGCTCGGAGATGATTGCTCGCGTTGACAGGAATGGAGATGGGCATGTGGATTTCTTCGAGTTCACGGCTCTACTGCAGTTGGAATCCTATCCTCCAACGATAGACTTAGCACAGCTCGTTTGTGAACGACAACTGGATTCTAGGTAAAAATTTTATAGTGAGATTAACATTGGAGGAGCCTTCTCAGAGCAAGTGTTGAACTATGCACATTACGCCGTATAAGGAGAGCAACACTAACCAGTTCAACAGATCGATACTCTCGAAAACTAACCGATACATTGCTCTCTCTCTCTCTCACACACACACACACACACACAATCTCGCTGTCATACAATGTACCATATAACTCTCATGAAACATATATAACAAGTTATAATTGTCATCTTTGTTTTTGTTTCTGAGCAAGTCCACATCTATTTTCTGCCTCACACATTGATGCGCTTCCTTGGGCGCAAACTACTTGGTCTTCTTTTTCTATGAGACTGCTATTAGAAAATAAAATAGAAATAGGAAGTTTGCCCATGCTTATTCTTTACTTTTGGAATTAGTGGCACACTATCATCAACCAGATGCCCTCCATCCTATGCAATGCTTGGAACCACTTCAAAAGTTTTGCAAGTACCTGATCACAAGTGTAGATGGGAAGGTCACAAACCCATTTCCCATCATATGGTGCTATTTGTTCCTTTGGCTTGATGACTGAAGGGGTGTCATCGACTATGATCGGAGGGGTGTCATCAACGCCCTAGATGAAGCGATGACCTGCTCTGATATCAATTGTTGGAGATTGATGTCTGCGGAAGCACGCAAATACCTGAATGAAGAAGAAGAAGCTTGGAGCACAACACACAATACTAAATGTTTTACGATCAGAATATACAAAGATAAGTAACCCGTTAGGGCAATAGGTGTATATAGAAGCTGGGGGAAAAAGCCAAATAAAGAGGGAAAAAAGTGCCCCAGCAGTCCCAATCTGCACATACACATCATCACCTAAATATATCAACACTTAGATCTCTAAAAATTTATTGTCGCTGAAATTTCTTGGTCCATTTTCTCTACTTGGATTTGTAGTTCTATTTATATTGTTTACTTGCCTTCTTATGCTAGATCATGAAGAATATCCATTACTTCCACAAATCTGATGTAGAAATGTTGTATGACATGTTGTCTGAGCATTTATGGTGTGAGGGCTACTAAAGACATATTGTGTATCTTTTGAACTTCCAACTCTATAGTAATTGCATCACCTGCTTTGCTGCTCTATTCAAATTTCGTTGCATTATATTTTGTGCTTGCAACAACCCCTATATAGATGGTCATTTGATTGAGTTCATTCATGCTGATCTAGGTTAGAAATTTTTATTGGTCCCCTACATCCACAACAACCATATTCTATGTACAAGTTGTTTGTTTGGCTCTTGCAATGCCTAAAATGGGAAATAACTTATGAGACTGAGTTTTATACACTTTTTAGTATTTTCAAATTTACTAAAAAATGTTCTATTATTATATTTATTTTTCACCTCACATCAAAACTTATGATGCTTCTTATACGACCCATCATCACCCTAATGGTAAAGTGCTATGATTGCGAGTAAGTCCTCTAGCTTTTAAATTATTATTTATGGCTCTAAGGGGGATCCACCTTCTAGACATAGTTCATATGCTTCAAACTTTTGTCTAATATTCAGAGTTCAACATGTAGAACACATACATGTACTATTGTCAAAAGAGCGTTAATGATAGGATTCCAAATCTAATCGTCCTCATTTCATTTTGAAGGTATGATCTAAAACCAACCTAGAATTCCTTGAAACATTGTATAGCTTTCTTCCCATTATAAGCACAACTCTGCATAATCTATGATGCTCTCATATTGTTTTCACCTACCATGCATATAATAGAGACTTGATTGTCTCGTATATGGAACTAGCTTGCAAGCAAACATGGGTAGAATCCAATCTTGACAACCAAGACAATCTTTGCTAATGGTGAAATTAATAACATATTTTCTTGATCATTGGCACATATAATGCATCTAACAATGTGAAAGAATTTCCATCAACAATAGTCAGAATGATCTTTCCATATCCCATTGTAAGATCAGAGGAGTTGTTAGCATGCATGAGGTTATTCCTTGTAGGGATAGGCTTACGTGAACTGAAGAAACTTCACTACAAGGTAATATGTTTGGTTTCCCCACTATCAAAGTACCAAACATCTTAGTCTACTGTAGACATGCATTGCTCATTAAAAGATGGTTCATAGCTACAAACAATACTGAGTGCCCATTCTTCATTGTGAATAAGATTACAAAACTCTTTTTTAGGTGTAGAGGCCTCTACAACAACCATTCCAACCTCTTTCCTTTTTGCTTCTTTTGCAGTCATTTTATGACATGATCATTTTTCTTATAGTATTCTCCAAACTATTTCTGCTTTTTGTTTTCTTCTCATCTTTGCCTTCCTTCTTTGAATATGCAACATTAGCAAAATTCTTACTTACTAGTAGACGAGCTCCATTTATCTTCTCACTAGCTAAGAATGCTTGATCTCCAACACACATAATTGAGTTGTTTTGCCTTGATTGATCTTCGTGCAACAAAAGAGAAACACTTCTCAAATGTTGTTAAGGCATTTGGATTTCCTTTCATCATCAATCAAAGAGTAGAAGAAAAACTTTGACATGAATCTGGGAGACAATTAAGAACAGTCTACACATGTGAACTATATGAGAAGACTTCATCAACAAAAATCAACTGCTCCTACAAATCATTGATCTTTGTCAAAAAAGTGTCCATAGAATTTCCTTCGTTCATATGGTCACTCTCCAACTATTTTTGGAGGTAAACAACATGAGCCTCATTTCTTGCTTGGTATAAAGTTTTAAGTGTATCCCATTATCCTTTGTTGTCTTACAGGAGTGGATGTGAGAGGTAATGGAATGTTTGATAGACAAATCTATCCATGCATGTGCCTGTGCATCTCTACCATCCCAATAAAGTTGATCTATAATATGTGCAATAGGAATCGTAGCATGACCAGGAGATTGAAAATCATCATCTTCAACACCATCTGCATAACCTTCAATAACTATATTTGCACATGTAGTAGGACGTTTTTCAACACCCTAGACAATATTCCATAACCCTTTTGCTACCAATACATGATGCATCATATATGCCCACAATGGTTAATTAGTACCATCCAACTTATCCTCAACAACCAACATATCGAATACATTGTTACTTTCCGTCATGGCTGATGATAAATGCCATAATGTAGAAAATTGACTCTATCTCAACTAACATTGGAGCCTTCTTATAGAAGTGCTCAAATATGCACATTATTTAGTGCACATTTTCTCTTTAGGATAAAATTTCCTTTTAAATTGTGGTATTTACTTGTTTTGTGGATAAGTTGTCCTATGGAAAAAAGGCTCATTCATCTTGAAATTTATTTTTTATGATTCAAGGAAAAAGGGTAGACCAAAGGAAAAACTTCGTTAAATTTTTTTCTCTGTCTCTCTTTGTCATGTAAAACACCATAACATGTGAAGCGTTTAAAGAAGATGCTCACAAAATATCTTTACAGTAATTCTTGAACGCATGAAAAGTTGAAGTAACTAGAATTTAATGGCTCTTAAGTCCATCATATACATTAGCGTAACTATACTTGCAAGATCTGTTTTAAACATTTTCTGGTTCCTTCTAATATTTTCTTCCTTCTTGAATGGCTTGGCTTAAAGAAGTTTTTTTTGTTTCACATAAATCGATTAACGTGTAACATAATAGATCTTCAAGTGAAAAGCCGTTAGGAATAAGTAAAAGCAAAAGAAGAACTTCGTGGAAAAGCTTCATAAGTCCGATGTTGACTGATAACAAGTCAAAGATCAGCATAGACTTCCGGAAGTTTCCATTCAGATGTCGAGTAATTCCTCCGAAAGAACTCCGACAGCGGCTAATTTCCTGTATTTATAGTGCCGTCGACACACTGTCCTTGTGCATTGCTTCACGTTTCATTCTATCACAGAACATTCTGTGATAGAATGAAACGCCAGTTACGAGCGAAGCTTATTCCGAGCGTTTCGGCTAAGATTATTCTCGTCAAGAACACCATCGCCAGTTACGAGCGAAGCTTGTGTGTGCCGTGTGAGCTTGTGTGAGCCGTGTGATACTGCTGAAGGAATGATGGAATCGCACCTGCCTGCAAACGTTTTAGATCTATGTTCGGATTTGTGGCATTTTCAGTCCGTGGTGAAGTCATTCTCATTTCGCCAGTGTAGGCCAGAAGAGAATAGAAGGTTGCGGAAGTCTAGTGGTCATTCCTCATCTACTGACAACCAGATAGCTCGGGGAATTTTTCGAATTTTTTCTGAAAACGGGGACGGGGTCGTGAGTAAACACGAGATTTGCACGCTTATGGAGAAGCTCGGCCTTACAGCAATGGAAAGCGGAGTCTGTGCCCAATCGCTGGTAACAGGATCGACGTCTGCCGTAAGAGAAAACGTTGATTAGGAGCAGTTCAGTGTCTTCTATAATAACCTCAGCGGCAACGTGAAACTTCAGGGTCAGCCCACCAATCTGTTAGTAGACCGGTCAAACTGCAGCATTCAGGAGGATGATGGGGATGACGACCTATTAGATGCATTCCACGTTTCTGATAAGGACCGTGACGGCTTCATCTGTGCAAGCGAATTGCAAAACGTCCTGGGATCGCTTGGTTATTCGCAAGAAGCTTGCAGCTTGGGAGCCTGCTCGGAGATGATTGCTCGTGTTGACAGGAATGGAGATGGGCATGTGGATTTCTTCGAGTTCACGGCTCTACTGCAGTTGGAATCCTATCCTCCCACATTTTAGCTCGCTCACACAAGATCGTGTCAGATAGAAATGTTCGCAAAAGACCGAAAGTGGAGTTCTCGATAAGGAAGACGGACGATAGAGTTAGCACAGCTCGTTTGTGAACGACAACTGGATGGGAAGGTCAAAAACCCATTTCCCATCATATGGTGCTATCTCGATAGAGAAAATTGCATATATTCAAGTAGCTCGTCCAAGGCATCTGCTTAAATTTGCATGGTACCATGGAGGTCAGCAAGGTTAGGGAGAAGATCATACACGCCATGTAGAGAAGGCTGGAAGACCCGACTCCATATTGCTTCCGAATTTGCTCTAGCCTTGTTGTTGTGGTAATGAGTTCCTCAATGTTTGTTGTCTGAAGGATCAACTCCTTATCTTGCATTGGGTAGAAACTAGCAGTTGCTTACAAAGCCACTTTTTGACAACAAAATCCTGAGGTGGATATGGCAATTTAGACATAAGTGCTTTTGCTATGGTGAAAAATTAAGCAATTGTATCCCCAACACTTAGTCTTAAGCTCTCCAATTCTTCAATAATGTATTTCCTGGTATTCCCTGTTGGAATTGTGCTTTAAAAGCATCCTTCATTAGGTCCCGTGTAGCAAATTGTTGTTGGCAGATTGAATAAACCATTTATCTGCCAACCCTTCCAATGTTGCCGCGAAGAGTATCAAAAAAACATCTTCCCTTCCTATGAACCCCCCTATTTTACATAAGGCTAAAAACCTCTTGACATGCTTGTCAGGGTCTTCATGTGCCAAACCTTCAAATGAGGGAAACTTTATGTTTAATCAGGAGAGTAATATTTCTAAATCTACTTGGGATGACATGTTCCCTACTGATGGGGTGGAAAAAGAGGGATACTTGACCTATGGACAACTTTCCTTCTTGTGGTTTTAAAAGATATTATGTTGCCTAAGTTTTGTGACCGGGTTGCAATCATGTGGTACAAATCATCTTAATGAGCATAAGATGAATTCCAAGAGAAAGAAAATTTACCCCTTCAATTTGTAGTGTTGGCACCTTTTTTACTTCCTTCTTCTTCACTCGAGAATTTTGATTGTCCTTTTTTCCCCTATGCTCAAGCTGCCTTGTCCCATCGGGCATGCCAAAGTTTCTTGGGGGAATTCTTCACTTAAATGGGCTTTAGTGCTTACAGGAGAAGAAAGAGTAGAGCATAAGTAGAAAGACACATTGCACCAAAAGTTGTGTCTGCCTTGATGAAGATAGAATATTATAATTTCAAGTACAAGCCATTTAAACTCATTATTTATAGAACTTTAGGACAAAAAATTGCACAAGTACAACCAAGTACGTCCATGTACTTATGAAGTCCACCTCTATGTCACTTGTTCACCTTAGCCAAATAGCTTGCTCTCTTGTGCACCCTTGCACTCAATCTTGTCAGATAGAAATGTTCGCAGAAGACCGAAAGTGTAGTTCTTGATAAGGAAGAAGGACAATCGGCAACTAGATTCTAGGTAGAAATTTTTATAGTCTAAGAAGCTATGGGTTTATTTGTTGAAGTATAAGGATGAATCGTTTGCTGCATCTAAGAAGGTCCATGCATTTCTAATGCACTCGAACAAGAAGAAAGTTAGAATGTCTACTCATAGCTGATGGGGGAGTTCAACTGCTGATTTCTCTAGAATTTGTGAGTTTTACAAAGAACTAAGAGGAAGCTAATAGCCTCATACGACACATTATGTAAGCGGGTTAAATGCATGTTGTTCAAAGCTAATCTCCCTCATAGATTTTAGGAGAAGCCGTTGCATTCTACACTTCATATATGCAATTGATCCCCTCGCACTTTTTAAAGGTTGCCATTCTTGAAGAGTTGTGGTCTGGCAATTTTGCTTCGTATGACCACCTATGCAATGTGCATCCTTGGTCGTGATGCATTTGTGCAGGTTAGACCTGAGTTGAATAAACTAGATGCAAAGTCCATAAAAGGAATCATCATAAAATGGGCTACTGTATTTCGTTACCACAACTTAAAGTGGTAGTACGCAATCCAAATGTTTGCGATGAGGCAAAACTATCGAAAAACAATGGTACCTCAAAGGATGACCATAAGAACGTCAAATTCCAATAACTACGACCGCCTATTAGGCCAAAAAATGACCCTCAAGATGCTCCACCTGAAAATGATTATGAGATGATAGATGATAGTCGATAGTGAAATAATTTCCTTAAAATATGCAGCCACCAAATCATGCTGAAAACAGGGCTAGAACTGATATGCAACAGCCCCTTAATGATTTTGTACGTAATCCATTCAGATGCAAATCCAATTGTAAACCATTGGATGCGAAGATCTACATGTGTTAGAAGGCCAGTGAGCAAGTATGACCGCTCTTTATATTATTCTATCTCATGAGGGTGACTCTCTACATTTAGACCGGCAAAATCATGTGAGACCAAAAAGAAGTGGGAGTCTGCTATGCAAGAAGAGATAAAAGCCCTCTGATCAAAGCAAGTGTTGAACTATGCACATTATGCAGTGTATGGAGCAACACATCGACATTCTCGAAAACTAACCAATACATTCCTCCGTCTCTCCCTCCCTCTCTCTCTCTAGAAGGATACAATTAAATTGGAGTCTTTGTTCTATAAGATATACTTTGACTTTGAGTCAACACAAATGTAAAAGATAAATGAAGAATTACTTGTTGCATGAACAATTACTTGCATCATCTGCTTCAATCATGGAGATGATGTTGATATGCTGAATCTCGAAAGTATTGCGCCTAGTGAAGCTCTTATGTTTGATTCTGTTTTCCACATGTCGTTGTTGGATTCTGATGCATTTTTGCATATGACACCACATCAAGAAAGGTTCTCTACTTATGCAACAAAGAGGTTCTCTACTTATGCAACAAAGTCTCACGGTACCAAGACACTAGGAGAATCTTACCATTGTGATGTTATTGGGATTGGAAAGATGGTTCACATTTTACTATGCATAATGTATACCATGTGCTATAATCATAACAAAGTTTGTTTTGAATTTCTCAACTGGATGAGCTTCGTTACAAAGTGGTTTTTTCTGTGCTCAATCCCTTTGCATATCAAAGGATATGGTTACTGAAAAAGGAAACAAAGTTAGATCAGTTTATCGTTCTTGTAGCACAGAAAGAAAACTTCTAGCTATCACTAAACGACCTATGTCTTGTATATTACATCGCCATTTGGGAAACATATATCATAGTGGAATCAAAAATATTTCTCGCTGTTTCTAATTATCTTTGTTATCTTTCTCTAAATTTTCATTTTATGAGAATTATAAATATGAAAAGAAAACCAGGAATGTGCATAGACATACATTGACTCGTCAATTCAGCCTTTGGATCTCCTTCATGTAGATGTGTGGGGTCTTATGCCTAGAAGGTCATTACGTGGTTCTCTTTATTTTTTCACTTTCATCAATGATTCTTCTACAAAAGTCTAGGTATATCCTATCAAGTTTAAGGATGAGGTATTCCCTAATTTTGAAAAATGGCTTTCTTTTATAGAGATTGAAAAATATCTAAGGTCAAGGCTTTACATTTGGATAGGACAGGTGTCTACCTCAAAAGACTTTATCCTTTCCTATATTTTTAGAGGAATTTGTAGAGAGTTTTGCAGCTCCTTATACCTTAGTATGGAATGGTGTGGCTAAAAGGATCAACAGAGGTATTCAAGAGAGAGTACTTTCTATGTTGCATTATGCAAACCCTCCACAAGGCTTTTGGCCAAAAGTAGCGTTGACTTTAGTCCATGTCACCAACCCTTCACCTAGTTTTGCCAAAGTCTGAAATTGGCACAATAGTTATGGATAGCATAGCCACCATATTATGATAATGTTTTAGTTTTGAGATCTGAATCATATGTTCATATCGCCAAGAATCTTAGATAAAAGCTAGATTACAAGAAAAAAAAATTCATTTTTCTTCGACATTGTTGAGATAATCAATTTGGAGATCATTTATGGGATCCTCAAACAGAGTTAGTGATCAAACGTAGTGATTTCATTTTCATAGGTTTAAGATGGATAAACGACCCATTAAGGACATTGAAGCTACAAGAGTAGTGCTTGAGGATACTAGTCCTCTAGTTATCATGCATATAAATGCTATACATAGGTGCGTAAAGGAGAATGTCCATGTGTCCCATAAGTATCTTGCATCCAACTAAAAAATATGTTCTAGGTTTGGATTTTGTGATGCTAAAAAATGTTGGTAAACCATTTTGCTACAAAGAGACTATGCAGACAAGGTATAATGTCAAGTGGGATCATGCCATGAAGAGTGTATTAAATTCTATTCATAAGAATGTTACTTGGGACATGGTACCTTTGCCAAAGGGCAAGGAAGATTTACCATGCAAATGGGTGTATAAGTTGAAATCCACATCGGATAGTTTTTCTCAAAATTATAAAGCACGACTGGTTGCAAAGTGTTTTAAGCAACAACATGGTGTTGATTTTGATGAAATCCTCTCTCTTGCAACCAAGATGAGTACACTATATATGTTTCTTGGATTTGTGCTCATAGAGGACACTATAGCGCGTCCAAATGGATGTGAATGTTTCTTTTTTTGCATGGAGATTGTAGAGATAGATCTATATGGAAGGACTAAGAGGTTATGTAGTTCTCAGCAAGGAGGCTCTAGGTTTATAAGCTAGGAAAGAGCTTATATGGACTTAAACACTCCCATAGAATGTGCTACCAAGAGTTTAATGCTCTCGTGAAGATTTACGGCTATTCGTGAAGAAATGAGGATCATTGTCTAGATGCTCATATGGAAACTTGATATGATTTACTTTTTATGTCGAAAATGTATTGATTTTTAGAATGTCCTTTGATGACTTGTTAGCACTAAAACAAAATAGTAAGACATTTCATATTAAGGATTTGGGGGATGAAAAACGTATTCTTGGCATGAACATTACTTTCCATAGGAGTAAAAGATGCATATACGTGTGTCAAAGTGAGTACATATCCAAAGCAATTTATATGTTCAATATGTGGGTTGAAAAGGCATTGACTACACCTTTACCTTAATATGTGAAACTAAGGAAGTATTAATGCCACAAATTTGATAAGAAAGGAATTCATGACCCAAATTCCTTATTAGTCTATTGTTGGTAGCCTCATGTAAGCTATGGTAGCTAGGAGACCAAACATTGTACCTCTAGGGGGCGAAAACCAACCAATACATCAATCTGTTGGGCTCTCGCTCTCTCCCTCTCTCATACAATTTAGAATGTTACTCTCTTGACACATATATGTCTAAGAAATTGATGGGCTTCTTTAGGTGCAAACTATGTGGCCTTCTTTTTCCAAAGAAAATGCCTTTTAAAACTTCGAAAACTTCTCTAAAGCTCATTTTTATGGTTCAAGAAGAAAGGATACAAGAAAGGCCAAACACCATTAATTTTCGTCTCTCTCTCTCTCTGTATGTTTGTAATACACCTTACTATGTTAAGAGTGTAGAGATTATGCTTACAAAGTCTCTCGAGAGTTTCTATTTTTTATCATCATGAACCATGAAAGGATGTCATCTCAGATTCAACAGGCAGTGGGTTTATTCAATTCCTAACGAGATACATAGTTTTTTTTTTCTTTTTTTTCGCGTTTTGATGCTGAAGTAAGTTTTATATTAGTCGGAGTGTATGAAAGAACAATGTACCGTCCCAAAGGTCCCGTCTATCCTCCACATTCGTGGGCTAAATTTAGAACAATCTATAGATATTGATCGTAGGACCTTAATCAAAAGGTTAATCCGTTGTCCACTACAAAATACACTGCTAATAATAGTTATAGAGTTCATCAAGAGACATGTATCAAGTTTGAAGAATTATCTATTCTTCCTTTTGTAAAAGCAACGTGTGTGTCTATGATCGCGGTTATGACCTAAGAGGAGCTAGAAGAACACAATCTTGAATCCACACATAAGAATAGAGAAAGACTATGTCAAAGATAAAATAGAGGATGATGGAGAAATGCCATTCGAGCTCCAAGAAAACAAGTTTCGGGAGATTGTGGTGCTTGTAAATGGTTCCATTTCAAGGTATAAAGAAGCCTTTGCATGGTCTAAAGCAAGCTTCTAGAAATTTGAATAAAGGTTCATGTGAACCAATAATTCTATTTCAACCATAACGAAGACAATTTAAATAATCGAAAAGTCTTTTTGTTTCTAAAGAAGTTCAGCCATAGCCCACTCATATCCCCCATAGGCAGATTCAAAAGTTTTATCTAAATAAAAGGGTTTGTAGCAGAAATGTCATATCCCCAAGGAAGCCAAGGGTCCTTGGACTCGAATAATGTACTTATCACTATTGAGATAGAAAGCATTTAGGCTCTCAAAATGCATATGAAAGAGGAAAGGAAAATTTCAGCATGCGTTTATTGTGAAGAAAAAAAAAGGGAAATATCATGCGTTCATAACACTAAAAAGATCCAAGATTAAATAGACATGTCTCCATCTTGGAAGAATTGTTGCGAGAAAATATTAGATCAAAATGGATTGGGTAATAGGTAGTAAATATAGATGTAACGGGGCCACTATGATTATGTGAAGGAGGAAACTATTATATATGAAGTGACCTTAGGATGAAACTTCATGTTATATAACAGATTGGGTACAAGGAAGCATCAGGAAATTTCCAACAATTAGGAAGAAGGATTACTAATATTCGGGGATAGACACCTTTACAGAACCATTGTTGCAAGGACTCAAGAGGCAATTTCATACCAAACACCTAAACAATAAGATAGCTTCTTCTTAGCTCTTCTTGTTTTGCCAAGCCAAAATATCCTCCCTTTGAAGAGAGTGAGAGCCTTTGAAGAGAGTGAGAGAGGCAACCAAGGTTTTTTTCCTCCAACGGCAAAACCACATTACTCACCATCAAAGAGTGAGAGAGCCTGCCATGACGAGTGAAGCAGCTGATGAACAACGAAGTCCCTTGGTGAGAACACGTCCCTACCTCAAAAGATTTTTGAGCTTTCACTTAAAATTTTAAGATATTCTTGCATTTACTAGTTGATGGGCCACCTTTCTCATTATTCAAAAGAGCATCTTGCATACCTTTTGATGCTTTCATATTGTCCCACTCAAAACCTTTATCACTACTATTTGAGTCACTCTTTCTCAAATCACAACCCCCTCATTTATTTATTTGATTGTATTTTTTTGCACTAGGGCCTTTCCTCATTGCAAGTGCATCACCAAATGTGTAAATATATTTTATAGTTTAATAAAACATATTAAGGATCACTCTGTTTAACTTGACGTTTTAACATATCAACAAATCACTTTTAAGATCCATAGATATTTAGCGTTATGAACTTCACCCTTTTGGATGAGCAGAATGGAGGTAATCTAGGAGTATAAAGTAGCATAAGAAACCTTACCTATCCGAAACCAAAAATTAATCAATGTCCCAAAACCATCATGCTTTCTTCGTTATAACTCTCTCTGAAACATAGGTTTCCTACCAAATTTATCTATCACCATTGCTACAACTTCGGGCTGTCTCAACCCTACTTCGTGGGATACCCCAAGGGAAGTACACGCCCCTTCAGTTCTTTTTTTAATTCGGGCAAGGTTGACTAGGCATAGGCGAGACTTCCTCGTCAAAGAAAAAACATCATGCTCTTCTCACATCTAGATACGATGCTCTTAGTCAAATTGTATTACCAACTTAGTCATGCACATTCTAAGAATATGGGACAAACTCACTCTTCTAAATATCCAAGTGACCTCCTCTATGGTCACCCCAAAGACAGCATGATAAACCTCTTGCCTAGTTTCATGCACTATTCTCAACAAAGCTTTACCACCTATATCATCCGTGCTAATGACATTTCCCAATGCCAATTACCTAGTTTCCTATAGTCTAAAACAAAGCTCAAAGATCTCAACCTCATACAAAGTAGCACCTACAACTTCCTTCCTAAGGTGCTCCACAATGCCAATCAACCCTAGCTACTTCCTATAGCTGCCCTACTGCACCTCTCTCTATTTGCTCAACCAATTTAGCACCAGAAACTCTATTCTTTGTTCTTATTCTCTCTCTCTCTATCTCTCTCTCTCTCTCTCTCTCTGTCTCCTTCTCTCTCTCTCTCCCTCCCTCTTCCCTCCCTCCCTCCCTCCCTCCCTGCCTGCCTCTTCCCTCCCTCCCTACCTGCCTCCCTCCCCCTCTCTCTCTCTCTCTCTCTCTCTCTCTCTCTCTCTCTCTCTCTCTCTCTCTCTCTCCCTCCCTCCCTCCCTCCCTCTCTCTCTCTCTATCCCCTTTCTCTCTCAAATGAATCCAGCTTGACCCCCTAATTTCTTAATTTACTTCTTGAGAAAAATCTTGCAAAGACTCATGCATAGCTTACATAATATAACGATGTATTCGAAGGTATGTTAGATATTCCAAGAACGCCAACCTTCCAAGACCTTAAATAGATTTTCATGTATTGGACAAGGCAATTGTGTGAATGGAGGAGATGTTTCTATGACAAGATTCCATTGGACATTGATAGAGTATAGCAATGGAGGAAATATTGGTTCATATCCTATGAAAACATGTGTCTATGCATTGTTAAGAGACCCAGTCCACGTTCTACGTTTTTAGAGAAAAAAGAGGTGACATCGACTCCTATAAAAAATATAGTGTGTTTCTTAATACAAATAAGAAAAGCGACTTTTTTCTCGTGTGTGAATATCATGTTTAAGGGCACATTATTGGATGTCACATATACTTTTTTGTGAATGAGCTTGATCAAGCCCTCATTTACACAATTGGGAAATGGAGCCAAAAGAAATAGCCTCTTTCCACACTAAACGTAATGGAGTTGCCACCACATGCTTGAAGGTCTTGAACAATTCGTTGGTAAGGCCATCCAACCCCGCACTCTTGCCATTAAGAAACGAATCAATTAGCTCCAAAATCTAAGCATCCAAGATGGAAGCTTTGCAAAGAGCTTCCAAATTTTCCGGGATTTTTTTTGGTTCTACTGCACGAGAAGGTGCCCATGCACTCACGTCCGTGAGGAGAAAGAAGCGTGGAAACCCTAGGAGCTCGGTAAAATGGTTGACAATCAGTGTACTATTTTCTTCATCCTTTTTGCATTCAATCCCATTGGCATCCAATGAACAGAATCACTTCCTTGGATTACTTCTTCATGAGAAGGTTGCACATCTCTTAAGTGGGCTTGTCCACCCTACCTATCCATTGTGGGTGCCATCTAGTGTTGAATGAGTATTTTGCACCTTCATAAACAAAACCCCCAATGCCTTCTTTAGAATCAAGAGGACAACTAATGGAGGATGCAATTTCTCTAACAAAACCATACAAGAAAAAGGACAAATTTCGGAGCTCTATCCAAAGTGGACACCACAGCGGCTGACCTATTTGGAAGGAATTCAAGAAACCATTCAAAAAGGCACAAGGCTGTTCTCCATACCCCTAGGTGACAATTTGGAAAGCTTGCATAGCCATATCATCATCTTTAAAAATCCGCAACATGTGATTAGCTGGCAAGAAGTGAGACTTGGTGATAATCAAGCCACAACATAACCACTCCTTAGGAAACCATTGTCGCAAGGACTCAAGGGGAAATTTTGGACCAAAAACCTAATCAATAAGATAGGTTCTATATAGCACTTCCTGCTTTGCCAAAATATCCTCCCTTTAAAGGGAGATGACTAGGGGGTTAACTCCAAAAAGCTCTAGAGAGGCACAAGAGGTTTTGATTTCCAAAGATGCACCCACATTACTCACCACCAATGAGTAAGAGAACCTGCCATGAAGAGTGAAGTGGTTGATGAACAAGGAAGTCCCTTAGTGAAAACACGTGCCTACCTCAAAAGAGTTTTGAAAACAACACAGCTCGTACCTTGAAATGTAATTTCATTTATCTCATATTTTTTTTTTCCTTAATTTTTTGAACTTCGGTTTTTTGACTCAGCTAACAGAGAGTCGCAAGCACTTAAACTTTTAAAATATTCTAGCCCTTACTACTTGATGGACCACCTTCCTTATTATTAAAAGGAGCATCCTACATACCTTTAGATGCTTTCATATGGTCCCACTCAAAATATTATCACTACTATTTGAGTCACTCTCTCTCTCTCTCTCTCTCTCTCTCTCTCTCTCTCTCTCTCTCTCTCTCTCTCTCTCTCTCTCTCTCTCTCTCTCTCTCTCTCTCTCTCTCCCCTCCCCTCCCCTCCCCTCTCTCTCTCTATCTCTCTCTCTCCCTCCCTCCCTCCCTCCCTCCCTCCCTCTCCCTCCCTCCCTCCCTCCCTCTCTCTCTCTCTCTCTCTCTCTCTCTCTCTCTCTCTCTCTCTCTCTCTCTCTCTCTCTCTCTCTCCCCTCCCCTCTCTCTCTCTCTCTATCTCTCTCTCTCCCTCCCTCCCTCCCTCCCTCCCCCTCCCTCCCTCCCTCTCTCTCTCTCTCTCTCTCTCTCTCTCTCTCTCTCTCTCTCTCTCTCTCTCTCTCTCTCTCTCTCTCTCTCTCTCTCTCTCTCCCTCCCTCCCTCCCTCCCTCCCTCCCTCCCTCCCTCCCTCCCTCCCTCCCTCTCTCTCTCTCTCTCTCTCTCTCTCTCTCTCTCTCTCTCTCTCTCTCTCTCTCTCTCTCTCTCTCTCTCTCTCTCTCTCTCTCTCTCTCCCCCTCCCCCCCTCACGCGTGAATGTTATGGCTACCACTACTCCTCATCACCACTAACCATCCTCAATGTCATCTCCCTTACTCTCTTTACTGCACATCATTAGCAACCTCTCTCTCTCTCTCTCTCTCTCTCTCTCCTCTCTCTCTCTCTCTCTGTCTCTCTCTCTGAATGGCATGGCTACCACTGCTCCTCATCACCACTAACCATCCTCAATGTCATCTCCCTTGCTCTCTGTACTGCACACCATTAGCAACCTCCCCTCTCTTTCTCTCTCTCTCTCTCTCTCTCTCTCTCTCTCTCTCTCTCTCTCTCTCCCATTTCTTTCTCAAATGAATCCAGCTTGACCCCCTACTTTCTTAATTTACTTGTTGATAAAAATCTTGCAAAGACTCATGCATGATGCATAATTTACCGCAATGCCTTCTCCTTTCTACCTTCAACATATCTTCCGAATACCTTGACTTCTGTAGGTAGTTCTAGTTCATTACAATGCACATTAAAAAAGTCTCAATGAAATGTATTGATCAAATCTCAGCTCTATCTCTTTTCTCTTTCTCACTCGTGGTCCTACATGTAACCCTACTTCTAGAACAATCTGGAATCCAAGAAGAACGGAAAATTCTGCAATTTCCTTAGAGAAAAATATTTCCTAAGCTCTCGTTCTGATCCCAAGGGAAGTGTATTTTGTATCCATTAATTTGTTGAACATCTTTGGGCTTCACATCATCGTTGAGCTCCTCCTTCATGGAAACTTGTCTATCATCAGATTGAATTGAATATAGAAACTTCTAAATGGATACTTTTTTGCTCTCGCTTGGAAACTGGGAGACCATCCAATCATCCTTTGCGAATTCTGCAAACAGAGTGGCACTCGAGTTTATTCATACTTTGTGCTGATTCCCCTTTCAAGAACATTCGATCAAAAGGGGGTGAAATGGAAAGATCAATACATCAATAACACCCAAAAAGTGCTTTTCCCAAGACAATAGTTAGAATCGAGCTTTTCCCAAGATTCGACGAGAGGTTTGAAATGTGCATGGATCAAATAGTCACTAACATTTGGATAGAAAATACAACTCTTCTTTTACAACGATTCCATGGAGCAAATAGTCATTAACCAAAAAAAAATGGATAGAAAATAGTGACTTTTCTTTTACAAAGATTTCATAGAGCATTCATTGAGTTGGAGTATTGCTGAGAAAGTATGTAATTTCCTCCCTCAACATCGAGAGGGTGGGTAGAGAACTCCATTATCATTCTTCAAGAATCTTGTGGAGCTCTTCTTTAAAGCCTTCCGCTTGCTTGCACCTTCTCAGGGATTTTGAAAATCCCTCTATGGGTTCGGTTCACCAGCCTTTATTTTGTTGTTGTGAGTGTCTATCGAAGCGGTTTTCAACTTCTCAGGCCTTCAAGTGGGCAAGTTTACGTAGCAAAGTTTTGAGCAGTCCCTACTTAATGGGATTCGGGGGGGTCCCATGGGTGCTAGGCTGGATCACTTTTGCATTTGTTCTTTCTGTTAAGTAAATCTTCGGAGTGTAGGCCAATCCCGAACTCCCCTTTTTTGCAACAAGATCTTTATTAAGCCTTGGACTTGACTTCCTTAGGGCGCTTCTATCACTATCATCATAAATTCTGATATGGGGTGAAAAATAAATATAATAATAGAAATTTTTTTAGTAAATTAAAAAATACTAAAAAGTGTATAAAACTGAGTCTCCTAAGTTATTTCCCATTTTATGCGTTGCAAGAGCCAAGCAAAAAACTTGTAGAGAGGACATGGTTGCTGTGGATGTAGGGGACCAACGAAAATATCTAAACTAGATCAGCACGAATTAATGAACTCAATCAAATGACCATCTAAATACGGGCTATTGCAAGCAGAAAATGTCATGCAACCAAATCTGAATAGAGCAGCAAAGGAGATGATGCAATTATTATAGAGTTGGATGTTCAAAAAGAAAGACAAGATATCTTTAGTATCCCTCACACCATCAATGCCTAGACAACATGGCATACAACATTTTTACATCAAGTTTCTGGAAGTAATGGATATTGTTACTGATCTAGCATAAGAAGGCAATTAACAAACAAAAATACAAATGCAAATAGAGAAAATGGACCAAGAAATTTCAGCTACCATAAATTTTTAGACATCTAGGTGTTGATATATTTAGGTAATGATGTGTGTGAACACTAGGACGTCAGGGCACTTTTGTCTCTCTTTAGGAGGTTTTTTCCTCGGCTTATATATATGCCTATTGCCCTAATGGGTTAATTACCTTTGCATATTCTAGTGGTAAAACATTCATTATTGTGTGTTGTGCTCCAAGATTCTTCTTCTTCCTTGAGCTATTTGTGTGCTTTCGTAGACATCAACCTCCAACGATTGGTATCAAAGCAGATCGCTGCTTCATCTAGGGCATCGATGACACCCCTCCAATCACAGTCTCAGAATCCAATGAAATCTGGTGAGCATTGTCAGTGTGATTAGGAGATCAAAATGGCTTCGCTTCGTGGTGCCAAAATCACGATCTAAGATCGTTTTCACCTCCGAATGCAGTATTGTAATGACTCTGTAGGCAATTTCATCTTTTTGTGCCAAAGATATATACAAGTTTTGATTCGCCAATATAGGCATCTCAAAGTCTGCTATATGTTTAGCGGAACTCGATAGGGTAGTTCTATTACTTTTTGAGATACAATTTAGTTTCTGCATCAAGGTATTTAGCCTCAAGGCGAACACTACTAGAATAGGTGACCTTGAAAGAAGTGGTAGTAATTTTTCTTCCTTGATCATAGAACTCCTTCCTCACATGCAGCCAATGGTGCAAAGGAGGGCTTCACTAATTTGGATGATAAGGTATGTCGAGATCTATGCCTTGGTTGCCACCTTAGTTGTAAGTCTTGGAGAAAGCAACTTGAAGCCACAAAGTGTCAAGAACCAACCATGTGAGTAGAGTCCACTACAAGCCACAAAGTGCCAAGAATTTTAATGCAAGTGGGCCCACACACTACAAGCCACAAAGTGTTGTGAACCAGCCATGCTCGCTTTGCTTGCAGAACAATAAATAACTTTTGCTACGAATTGGTTTGATACTAGTGAAGTCGTGATTTGGCAATGCACCCACAATGGATTCCCCTTTGTGAAAGATTCAACACAATACCCTCACACTAGAAAACTGAGCTCCGGAGGACATGCATAGTACTCCATTTTATCTATGAGCTACACTGAAACTACATAGTACAAAAAGAGTAGGGGCTGAGTAGATTTCCTAGATTTTAAAAGTGCATTTGAACTTACGGTCCATGGGTGGCTAGATTGCTATATGTTTTATTAAAGAATATATAGATGGCCATTTGGTCTTTCACATGACACAAACCGTAACAATCTCCCACCAAAGGTGAATATGGCCAAAGTAAATTATGGGAGAAAAAATAAAGAATGATCATAAGAGATATCTCGGTGTAAGTATACAAGATAAAGTGGAAAAGTCCTTTTATACACATCCTTTGAAATTAATGATTTCTGCTTATTATGGAAAATATGAGGGAACTGAATCATCTACGAAAAACTACGTATCATCTGGAGTCATAGAATACAGATAATTTGTAATGATGCAACAAGTAGCCTTTTTTTTAAAATGATTTGTACTCCAAAACCTCATCATTTGATCTACTATATTAGTTCCAAAAGGCACTAATGCACATTCCAAAGAAACAAGAACATCATAAAAGCCCAAAACTAGGAGGTAATAGCTCATTCTTGATCTCATTATTTCAATTTTCATGAGACACATATTTGTGCTCTCAACAACGCCTTTTCATGATGATAAGTTCTCTGCCATAATAGAAAAAGATGGACACTACCTCAAGTTCAGGGACAGAAACACCATATTGTCAAATTCTTGAACGCATGACAAGTTGAAATAACTAGAATTTAATGAAGCTCTTAAGTCCATCATATTCATTAGCGTAGCTATACTTGCAAGATCTGTTTTAAACGTTTTCTGGTTTCTTCTAATATTTTCTTCCTTCTTGAATGGCTTGGCTTGAAGAAGTTTCTTTTCTTTCACATAAATTGATCAACGTGTAACTTCTTCTAATATTTTCTTCCTTCTTGAATGGCTTGGCTTGAAGAATTTTCTTTTCTTTCACATAAATTGATCAACGTGTAACAGAATAGATCTTCAAGTGAAAAGCCGTTTGGAATACACCATTTGCGGAGCAAAAGAAGAACTTCGTGGAAAAGCTTCATAAGTCCGATGTTGACTGATACAAGTCAAAGATCAGCATAGACTTCCGGAAGTTTTCACTCAGATGTCGAGGTAATTCCTCCGAAAGAACTCAGACAGCGGCAAATTTCCTGTATTTATAGTGCCGTCGACGCACTGTCGTTGTGCATTGCTTCACGTTTCATTCTATCACAGAACATTCTGTGATCCGAGCGTTTCTGCTAAGATTATTCTCGTCAAGAACACCATCGCCAGTTACGAACGGAGCTTGTGTAAGCCGTGGGAGACAGAATCTGTGTGATACTGCTGAAGGAATGATGGAATCGCACCTGTCTGCAGATGTTTTAGATCTATGTTCGGATTTGTGGCATTTTCAGTCCGTGGTGAAGTCATTCTCATTTCGCCAGTGTAGGCCAGAAGAGAACAGAAGGTTGCGGAAGTCTAGTGATCATTCCTCATCTACTGATAACTAGATCGCTCGGGGAATTTTTAGAATTTTTGATGAAAATGGGGACGGCGTCGTGAGTAAACACGACATTTGCAGGCTTATGGGGAAGCTCGGCCTTACAGCAATGGAAAGCGGAGTCTGTGCCCAATCGCTGGTAACAGGATCCACGTCTGACGTAAGGGAAAACGTTGATGAGGAGCAATTCAGTGTCCTCTACAATAACCTCAGCGGCAACGTGAAACTTCAGGGTCAGCCCTCCAATCTGCTAGCAGACCGGTCAAGCTGCGGCATTCAGGAGGATGATGGGGATGACGACCTATTAGATGCATTCCACGTTTTTTATAAGGACCGTGACGGCTTCATCTGTGCAAGCGAATTGCAAAACGTCCTCGGATCGCTTGGTTATTCGCAAGAAGCTTGCAGCTTGGAAGCCTGCTCGGAGATGATTGCTCGCGTTGACAGGAATGGAGATGGGCATGTGGATTCCTTCGAGTTCACGGCTCTACTGCAGTTGGAATCCTATCCTCCCAGGATAGACTTAGCACAGGTCGTTTGTGAACGACAACTGGATTCTAGGTAAAAATTTTATAGTGAGATTAACATTAGAGGAGCCTTCTCAGAGCAAGTGTTGAACTATGCACATTACGCCGTATAAGGAGAGCAACACTAACCAGTTCAACAAATCGATACTCTCTAAATCTAACCGATACATTGCTCTCTCTCTCTCTCTCACACACACACACAATCTCGCTCTCATACAATGTACCATATAACTCTCATGAAACATATATAACAAGTTATAATTGTCATCTTTGTTTTTGTTTCTGAGCAAGTCCACATCTATTTTCTGCCTCACACATTGATGCGCTTCCTTGGGCGCAAACTACTTGGTCTTCTTTTTCTATGAGACTGCTATTAGAAAATAAAATAGAAATACGAAGTTTGCCCATGCTTATTCTTTACTTTTGGAATTAGTGGCACACTATCATCAACCAGATGCCCTGCATCCTATGCAAGTGCTTGGAACCACTTCAAAAGTTTTGCAAGTACCTCATCACAAGTGTAGATGGGAAGGTCACAAACCCATTTCCCATCATATGGTGCTATTTGTTCCTTTGGATTGATGACTGGAGGGGTGTCATCGACTATGATCGGAGGGGTGTCATCAACGCCCTAGATGAAGTGATGACCTGCTCTGATATCAGTTGTTGGAGATTGATGTCTGCGGAAGCACGCAAATACCTGAATGAAGAAGAAGAAGCTTGGGGCACAACACACAATACTAAATGTTTTACCACTAGAATATACAAAGATAAGTAACCCATTAGGGCAATAGATGTATATAGAAGCTGGGGGAAAAAGCCAACTAAAGATGGAAAAAAGTGCCGCAGCAGTCCCAATCTGCACATACACATCATCACCTAAATATATCAACACCTAGATCTCTAAAAATTTATTGTCGCTGAAATTTCTTGGTCCATTTTCTCTATTTGGATTTGTAGTTCTATTTATATTTTTTACTTGCCTTCTTATGCTAGATCATGAAGAATATCCATTACTTCCACAAATCTGATGTAGAAATGTTGTATGACATGTTGTCTGAGCATTTATGGTGTGAGGGCTACTAAAGACATATTGTGTATCTTTTGAACTTCCAACTCTATAGTAATTGCATCACCTCCTTTGCTGCTCTATTCAAATTTGGTTGCATTATAATTTGTGCTTGCAACAACCCCTATATAGATGGTCATTTGATTGAGTTCATTCATGCTGATCTAGGTTAGATATTTTCATTGGTCCCCTACATCCACAACAACCATATTCTATGTACAAGTTGTTTGTTTGGCTCTTGCAATGCCTAAAATGGGAAATAACTTATGAGACTGAGTTTTATACACTTTTTAGTATTTTCAAATTTACTAAAAAAAGTTATATTATTATATTCATTTTTCACCTCACATCAAAACTTATGATGCTTCTTATACGACCCATCATCACCCTAATGGTAAAGTGCTATGATTGCGAGTAAGTCCTCTAGCTTTTAAATTATTATTTATGGCTCTAAGGGGGATCCACCTTCTAGACATAGTTCATATGCTTCAAACGTTTGTCTAATATTCAGAGTTCAACATGTAGAACACATACATGTACTATTGTCAAAAGAGCGTTAATGATAGGATTCCAAATCTAATCATCCTCATTTCATTTTGAAGGTATGATCTAAAACCAACCTAGAATTCCTTGAAACATTGTATAGGTTTCTCCCCATTATAAGCACAACTCTGCATAATCTATGATGCTCTCATATTGTTTTCACCTACCATGCATATAATAGAGACTTGATTGTCTCGTATATGGAACTAGCTTGCAAGCAAACATGGGTAGAATCCAATCTTGACAACCAAGACAATCTTTGCTAATGGTGAAATTAATAACATATTTTCTTGATCATTGGCACATATAATGCATCTAACAATGTGAAAGAATTTCCATCAACAATAGTCAGATCGATCTTTCCATATCCCATTGTAAGATCAGAGGAGTTGTTAGCATGCATGAGGTTATTCCTTGTAGGGATAGGCTTAGGTGAACTGAAGAAACTTCACCACAAGGTAATATGTTTGGTTGCCCCACTATCAAAGTACTGAACATCTGAGTCTGCTGTAGACATGCATTGCTCATTAAAAGATGGTTCATAGCTACAAACGATACTGAGTGCCCATTCTTCATTGTGAATAAGATTACCAAACTCTTTTTTAGGTGTAGAGGCCTCTACAACAACCATTCCAACCTCTTTCCTTTTTGCTTCTCTTGCAGTCATTTTATGACATGATCATTTTTCTTATAGTATTTGTCAAACTATTTCTGCTTTTTGTTTTCTTCTCATCTTTGCCTTCCTTCTTTGAATATGCAACATTAGCAAAATTCTTACTTACTAGTAGACGAGCTCCATTTATCTTCTCACTAGCGAAGAATGTTTGATCTGCAACACACATAATTGAGTTGTTTTGCCTTGATTGATCTTCGTGCAACAAAAGAGAAACACTTCTCAAATGTTGTTAAGGCATTTGGATTTCCTTTCATCATCAATCAAAGAGTAGAAGAAAAACTTTGACATGAATCTCGAAGACAATTAAGAAGAGTCTACACATGTGAACTATCTGAGAAGACTTCATCAACAAAAATCAACTGCTCCTGCAAATCATTGATCTTTGTCAAAAAAGTGTCCATAGAATTTCCTTCGTTCATATGGTCACTCTCCAACTATTTTTGGAGGTAAACAACATGAGCCTCATATCTTGCTTGGTATAAAGTTGTAAGTGTATCCCATTATCCTTTGTTGTCTTACACGAGTGGATGTGAGAGGTAATGGAATGTTTGATAGACAAAGCTATCCATGCATGTGCCTGTGCATCTCTACCATCCCAATAAAGTTGATCTATAATATGTGCAATAGGAATCGTAGCATGACCAGGAGATTGAAAAACATCATCTTCAACACCATCTGCATAACCTTCAATAACTATATTTGCACATGTAGTAGGACGTTTTTCAACACCCTAGACAATATTCCATAACCCTTTTGCTACCAATACATGATGCATCATATATGCCCGCAATGGTTAATTAGTACCATCCAACTTATCCTCAACAACCAACATATGGAATACACTGTTACTTTCCGTCATGGTTCATGATAAATGCCATAATGTAGAAAATTGACACTATCTCAACTAACATTGGAGCCTTCTTATAGAAGTGCTCAAATATGCACATTATCTAGTGCACATTTTCTCTTTAGGATAAAATTTCCTTTTAAATTGTGGTATTTACTTGTTTTGTGGAAAAGTTGTCGTAAGGAAAAAAGGCTCATTCATCTTGAAATTTATTTTTTATGATTCAAGGAAAAAGGGTAGACCAAATGAAAAACTTCGTTAAATTTTTTTCTCTGTCTCTCTTTGTCATGTAAAACACCATAATATGTGAAGCGTTTAAAGAAGATGCTCACAAAATATATTTACAGTAATTCTTGAACGCATGAAAAGTTGAAGTAACTAGAATTTAATGGCTCTTAAGTCCATCATATACATTAGCGTAACTATACTTGCAAGATGTGTTTCAAATATTTTCTGGTTCCTTCTAATATTTTCTTCCTTCTGGAATGGCTTGGCTTGAAGAAGTTTCTTTTGTTTCACATAAATCGATTAACGTGTAACATAATAGATCTTCAAGTGAAAAGCCGTTTGGAATAAGTAAAAGCAAAAGAAGAACTTCGGGAAAAGCTTCATAAGTCCGATGTTGACTGATAACAAGTCAAAGATCAGCATAGACTTCCGGAAGTTTCCATTCAGATGTCGAGTAATTCCTCCGAAAGAACTCCGACAGCGGCAAATTTCCTGTATTTATAGTGCCGTCGACACACTGTCCTTGTGCATTGCTTCACGTTTCATTCTATCACAGAACATTCTGTGATCCCAGCGTTTCTGCTAAGATTATTCTCGTCAAGAACACCATCGCCAGTTACGAGCGAAGCTTGTGTGTGCCGTGTGAGCTTGTGTGAGCGGTGTGATACTGCTGAAGGAATGATGGAATCGCACCTGCCTGCAAACGTTTTAGATCTAAGTTCGGATTTGTGGCATTTTCAGTCCGTGGTGAAGTCATTCTCATTTCGCAAGTGTAGGCCAGAAGAGAATAGAAGGATGCGGAAGTCTAGTGGTCATTCCTCATCTACTGACAACCAGATAGCTCGGGGAATTTTTCGAATTTTTTATGAAAACGGGGACGGCGTCGTGAGTAAACACGAGATTTGCAGGCTTATGGAGAAGCTCGGCCTTACAGCAATGGAAAGCGGAGTCTGTGCCCAATCGCTGGTAACAGGATCGACGTCTGCCGTAAGAGAAAACGTTGATTAGGAGCAGTTCAGTGTCTTTTATAATAACCTCAGCGGCAACGTGAAACTTCAGGGTCAGCCCACCAATCTGTTAGTAGACCCGTCAAACTGCACCATTCAGGAGGATGATGGGGATGACGACCTATTAGATGCATTCCACGTTTCTGATAAGGACCGTGACGGCTTCATCTGTGCAAGCGAATTGCAAAACGTCCTGGGATCGTTTGGTTATTCGCAAGAAGCTTGCAGCTTGGGAGCCTGCTCGGAGATGATTGCTCGCGTTGACAGGAATGGAGATGGGCATGTGGATTTCTTCGAGTTCACGGCTCTACTGCAGTTGGAATCCTATCCTCCCACATTTTAGCTCGCTCACACAAGATCGTGTCAGATAGAAATGTTCGCAAAAGACCGAAAGTGGAGTTCTCGATAAGGAAGAACGACGATAGAGTTAGCACAGCTCGTTTGTGAACGACAACTGGATGGGAAGGTCAAAAACCCAGTTCCCATCATATGGTATATGGTGCTATCTCGATAGAGAAAATTGCATATATTCAAGTAGCTCGTCCAAGGCATCTGCTTAAATTTGCATGGTACCGTGGAGGTCAGCAAGGTTAGGGAGAAGATCATACACGCCATGTAGAGAAGGCTGGAAGACCCGACTCCATATTCCTTCCGAATTTGCTCTAGCCTTGTTGTTGTGGTAATGAGTTCCTCAATGTTTGTTGTCTGAAGGATCAACTCCTTATCTTGCATTGGGTAGAAACTAGCAGTTGCTTACAAAGCCACTTTTTGACAACAAAATCCTGAGGAGGATATGGCAATTTAGACATAAGTGCTTTTGCTATGGTGAAAAATTAAGCATTTGTATCCCCAACACTTAGTCTTAAGCTCTCCAATTCTTCAATAATGTTTTTCCTTGTATTCCCTGTTGGAAATGTGCTTTAAAAGCATCCTTCATTAGGTCCCGTGTAGCAAATTGTTGTTGGCAGATTGAATAAACCATTTATCTGCCAACCCTTCCAATGTTGCCGCGAAGAGTATCAAAAAATCATCTTCCCTTCCTATGAACCCCCCTATTTTACATAAGGCTAAAAACCTCTTGACATGCTTGTCAGGGTCTTCATGTGCCAAACCTTCAAATGAGGGAAGCTTTATGTTTAATCAGGAGAGTAATATTTCTAAGTCTACTTGGGATGACATGTTCCCTACTGATGGGGTGGAAAAAGGGGGATACTTGACCTATGGACAACTTTCCTTCTTGTGGTTTTAAAAGATATTATGTTGCCTAAGTTTTGTGACCGGGTTGCAATCATGTGGTACAAATCATCTTAATGAGCTTAAGATGAATTCCAAGAGAAAGAAAATTTACCCCTTCAATTTGTAGTGTTGGAACCTTTTTTACTTCCTTCTTCTTCACTCGAGAATTTTGATTGGCCTTTTTTCCCCTATGCTCAAGCTGCCTTGTCCCATCGGGCATGCCAAAGTTTGTTGGGGGAATTCTTCACTTAAATGGGCTTTAGTGCTTACAGGAGAAGAAAGAGTAGAGAATAAGTAGAAAGACACATTGCACCAAAAGTTGTGTCTGCCTTGATGAAGATAGAATATTATAATTTCAAGTACAAGCCATTTAAACTCATTATTTATAGAACTTTAGGACAAAAAATTGCACAAGTACAACGAAGTACTTCCATGTACTTATGAAGTCCACCTCTATGTCACTTGCTAACCTTAGCCAAATAGCTTGCGCTTGTGCACCCTCGCACTCAATCTTGTCAGATAGAAATGTTCGCAGAAGACCGAAAGTGTAGTTCTTTATAAGGAAGAAGGACAATCGGCAACTAGATTCTAGGTAGAAATTTTTATAGTCTAAGAAGCTATGGGTTTATTTGTTGAAGTATAAGGATGAATCGTTTGCTGCATCTAAGAAGGTCCATGCATTTCTAATGCACTCGAACAAGAAGAAAGTTAGAATGTCTACTCATAGATGATGGGGGAGTTCAACTGCTGATTTCTCTAGAATTTGTGAGTTTTACAAAGAACTAAGAGGAAGCTAATAGCCTCATACGACACATTATGTAAGCGGGTTAAATGCATGTTGTTCAAAGCTAATCTCCCTCATAGATTTTAGGAGAAGGCGTTGCATTCTACACTTCATATATGCAATTGATCCCCTCGCACTTTTTAAAGGTTGCCATTCTTGAAGAGTTGTGGTCTGGCAATCTTGCTTCGTATGACCACCTATGCAATGTGCATCCTTGGTCGTGATGCATTTGTGCAGGTTAGACCTGAGTTGAATAAACTAGATGCAAAGTCCATAAAAGGAATCATCATAAAATGGGCTACTGTATTTCGTTACCACAACTTAAAGTGGTAGTACGCAATCCAAATGTTTGCGATGAGGCAAAACTATCGAAAAACAATGGTACCTCAAAGGATGACCATAAGAAGGTCAAATTCCAATAACTACGACCGCCTATTAGGCCAAAAAATGACCCTCAAGATGCTCCACCTGAAAATGATTATGAGATGATAGATGATAGTCGATAGTGAAATAATTTCCTTAAAATATGCAGCCACCAAATCATGCTGAAAACAGGGCTAGAACTGATATGCAACAGCCCCTTAATGATTATGTACGTAATCCATTCAGATGCAAATCCAATTGTAAACCATTGGATGCGAAGATCTACATGTGTTAGAAGGCCAGTGAGCAAGTATGACCGCTCTTTATATTATTCTATCTCATGAGGGTGACTCTCTACATTTAGAGCGGCAAAATCATGTGAGACCAAAAAGAAGTGGGATTCTGCTATGCAAGAAGAGATAAAAGCCCTTTGATCAGAGCAAGTGGTGAACTATGCACATTATGCAGGTATGGAGCAACACATCGACATTCTCGAAAACTAACCAATACATTCCTCCGTCTCTCCCTCTCTCTCTCTAGAAGGATAGAATTAAATTGGAGTCTTTGTTCTATAAGATATACTTTGACTTTGAGTCAACACAAATGTAAAAGATAAATGAACAATTACTTCTTGCATGAACAATTACTTGCATCATCTGCTTCAATCATGGAGATGATGTTGATATGCTGAATCTCGACAGTATTGTGCCTAGTGAAGCTCTTATGTTTGATTCTCTTTTCCACATGTCGTTGTTGGATTCTGATGCATTTTTGCATATGACACCACATCGAGAAAGGTTCTCTACTTATGCAACAAAGTCTCACGGTACCAAGAGACTAGGAGAATCTTACCATTGTTATGTCATTGGGATTGGAAAGATGGTTCACATTTTACTATGCATAATGTATACCATGTGCTCTAATCATAACAAAGTTTGTTTTGAATTATCTTTGTTATCTTTCTCTAAATTTTCATTTTATGAGAATTATAAATATGAAAAGAAAACGAAGAATGTGCATAGACATACATTGACTCGTCAATTCAGCCTTTGGATCTCCTTCATGTAGATGTGTGGGGTCTTATGCCTAGAAGGTCATTATGTGGTTCTCTTTATTTTTTCACTTTCATCAATGATGCTTCTACAAAAGTCTAGGTATATCCTATCAAGTTGAAGGATGAGGTATTCCCTAATTTTGAAAAATGGCTTTCTTTTATAGAGATTGAAAAATATCTAAGGTCAAGGCTTTACATTTAGATAAGAGAGGTGTGTACCTCAAAAGACTTTATCCTTTCCTATAACTTTAGAGGAATTTGTAGACAGTTTTGCAGCTCCTTATACCTTAGTATGGAATGGTGTGGCTAAAAGGATCAATAGAGGTATTCAAGAGAGAGTACTTTCTATGTTGCATTATGCAAACCCTCCACAAGGCTTTGGGCCAAAAGTAGCGTTGACTTTAGTCCATGTCATTAACCCTTCACCTAGTTTTGCCAAAGTCTGAAATTGGCACAATAGTTATGGATAGGATAGCCACAATATTATGATAATGTTTTAGTTTTGAGGTGTGAATCATATGTTCATATCGCCAAGAATCTTAGATACAAGCTAGATTACAAGAAAAAAATTTCTTTTTTCTTTGACATTGTTGAGATAATCAATTTGGAGATCATTTATGGGATCCTCAAACAGAGTTAGTGATCAAACGTAGTGATGTCATTTTCATAGGTTTAAGATGCATAAACGACCCATTAAGGACATTGAAGCTACAAGAGTAGTGTTTGAGGATACTAGTCCTCTAGTTATCATGCATATAAATGCTATACATAGGTGCGTAAAGGAGAATGTCCATGTGTCCCATAAGAATCTTGCATCCAACTAAAAAATATGTTCTAGGTTTGGATTTTGTGATGGCAAAAAATGTAGGTAAACCATTTTGCTACAAAGAGACTATGCAGACAAGGTATAATGTCAAGTGGGATCATGCCATGAAGAGTGTTTAAATTCTATTCATAAGAATGTTACTTGGGACATGGTACCTTTGCCAAAGGGCAAGGAAGATTTACCATGCAAATGGGTGTATAAGTTGACATCCACATCGGATAGTTTTTCTCAAAATTATAAAGCAGGACTGGTTGCAAAGTGTTTTAAGCGACAACATGGTGTTGATTTTGATGAAATCCTCTCTCTTGCAGCCAAGATGAGTACACTATACATGTTTCTTGGATTTGTGCTCATAGAGGACACTATAGCTCGTCCAAATGGATGTGAACATTTCTTTTTTTGCATGGAGATTGTAGAGATAGATCTATATGGAAGGACTAAGAGGTTATGTAGTTCTCAGCAAGGAGGCTCTAGGTTTATAAGCTAAGAAAGAGCTTATATGGACTTAAACACTCCCATAGAATGTCCTACCAAGAGTTTAATGCTCCCGTGAAGATTTACGGCTATTTGTGAAGAAATGAGGATCATTGTCTAGATGCTCATATGGAAACTTGATATGATTTACTTTTTATGTCGAAAATGTATTGATTTTTAGAATATCCTTTGATGACTTGTTAGCACTAAAACATATTAGTAAGAAATTTCATATTAAGGATTTGGGGGATGAAAAACGTATTCTTGGCATGAACATTACTTTCCATAGGAGTAAAAGATGCATATACGTGTGTCAAAGTGAGTACATATCCAAAGCAATTTATATGTTCAATATGTGGGTTGGAAAGGCATTGACTACACCTTTACCTACATATGTGAAACTAAGGAAGTATGAATGCCACAAATTTGATAAGAAAGGAATTCATGACCCAAATTCCTTATTAGTCTATTGTTGGTAGTCTCATGTAAGCTATGGTAGCTAGGAGACCAAACATTGTACCTCTAGTGGCGAAAACCAACCAATACATCAATCTGTTGGGCTCTTGCTCTCTCGCTCTCTCATACAATTTAGAATGTTACTCTCTTGACACATATATGTCTAAGAAATTGATGGGCTTCTTTAGGTGCAAACTATGTGGCCGCCTTTTTCCAAAGAAAATGCCTTTTAAAACTTCGAAAACTAAGATTATTTATCTCTAAAGCTCATTTTTATGGTTCAAGAAGAAAGGATACAAGAAAGGCCAAACACCATTAATTTTCGTCTCTCTCTCTCTGTATGTTTGTAATACACCTTACTATGTTAAGAGTGTAGAGATTATGCTTACAAAGTCTCTCGAGAGTTTCTATTTTTTATCATCATGAACCATGAAAGGATGTCATCTAAGATTCAACAGGCAGTGGGTTTATTCAATTCCTAACGAGTTACATAGTTTTTTATTTCTCTTTTTTTGCGTTTTGATGCTGAAGTAAGTTTTAAATTAGTCGGAGTGTATGAAAGAACAATGTACCGTCCCAAAGGTCCCGTCTATCCTCCACATTCGTGGGCTAAATTTAGAACAATCTATAGAAACTGATCGTAGGACCTTAATCAAAAGGTTAATCCGTTGTCCACTACAAAATACACTGCTAATAAAAGTTATAGAGTTCATCAATCGACATGTATCAAGTTTGAAGAATTATCTATTCTTCCTTTTGTAAAAACAACGTGTGTGTCTATGATCGCGGTTATGACCTAAGAGGAGCTAGAAGAACACAATCTTGAATTCACACATAAGAATAGAGAAAGACTATGTCAAAGATAAAAAAGAGGATGATGGAGAAAGGCCATTCGAGATCCAAGAAAACAAGTTTCGGGAGATTGTGGTGCTTGTAAATGGTTCCATTTCAATGTATAAAGAAGCCTTTGCATGGTCTAAAGCAAGCTTCTAGAAATTTGAATAAAGGTTCATGTGAACCAATAATTCTATTTCGACCATAACGAAGACAATGTAAATAGTCGAAAAGTCTTTTTGTTTCTAAAAGGAAGTTCAGCCATAGCCCACTCATATCCCCCATAGGCAGATCCAAAAGTTTGATCACTAAATAAAAGGGTTTGTAGCAGAAATGTCATATCCCCAAGGAAGCCAAGGGTCCTTGGACTCGAATCATGTACTTATCACTATTGAGATAGAAAGCATTTAGGCTCTCAAAATGCATATGAAAGAGGAAAGGAAAATTTCAGCATGCCTTTATTGTGAAGAAAAAAAAGGGAAATATCATGCGTGCATAACACTAAAAAGATCCAAGATTAAATAGATATGTCTCCATCTTGGAAGAATTGTTGCAAGAAAATATTAGATCAAAATGGATTGGGTAATAGGTAGTAAATATAGATGTAACGGGGCCACTATGATTATGTGAAGGAGGAAACTATTATATATGAAGTGACCTTAGGATGAAACTTCATGTTATATAACAGATTGGGTACAAGGAAATAAACTATAAAATATATTTACACATTTGGTGATGCACTTGCAATGAGGAAAGGCCCTAGTGCAAATAAATACAATCAAATAAATAAATGAGGGGGTTGTGATTTGAGAAAGAGTGACTCAAATAGTAGTGATAAAGGTTTTGAGTGGGACAATATGAAAGCATCAAAAGGTATGCAAGATGCTCTTTTGAATAATGAGAAAGGTGGCCCATCAACTAGTAAATGCAAGAATATCTTAAAATTTTAAGTGAAAGTTCAAAAATCTTTTGAGGTAGGGACGTGTTCTCACCAAGGGACATCGTTGTTCATCAGCTGCTTCACTCGTCATGGCAGGCTCTCTCACTGTTGGATGGTGAGTAATGTGGTTTTGCCGTTGGAGGAAAAAAACCTTTGTTGTCTCTCTCACTCTCTTCAAAGGCTCTCACTCTCTTAAAAGGGAGGATATTTTGGCTTGGCAAAACAAGAAGAGCTGAAAAGAAGCTATCTTATTGATTAGGTGTTTGGTATGAAATTGCCTCTTGAGTCCTTGCAACAATGGTTCTGTAGAGGTGTCTATCCCCGAATATTAGTAATCCTTCTTCCTAATTGTTGGAAATTTCCTGATGCTTCCTTGTACCCAATCTGTTATATAACATGAAGTTTCATCCTAAGGTCACTATATATAACAGTTTCCTCCTTCACATAATCATAGTGGCCCCGTTACATCTATATTTACTACCTATTACCCAATCCATTTTGATCTAATATTTTCTTGCAACAATTCTTCCAAGATGGAGACATATCTATTTAATCTTGGATCTTTTTAGTGTTATGAACGCATGATATTTCCCTTTTTTTTCTTCACAATAAACGCATGCTGAAATTTTCCTTTCCTCTTTCATATGCATTTTGAGAGCCTAAATGCTTTCTATCTCAATAGTGATAAGTACATGATTCGAGTCCAAGGACCCTTGGCTTCCTTGGGGATATGACATTTCTGCTACAAACCCTTTTATTTAGTGATCAAACTTTTGGATCTGCCTATGGGGGATATGAGTGGGCTATAGCTGAACTTCCTTTTAGAAACAAAAAGACTTTTTGATTATTTACATTGTCTTCGTTATGGTTGAAATAGAATTATTGGTTCACATGAACCTTTATTCAAATTTCTAGAAGCTTGCTTTAGACCATGCAAAGGCTTCTTTATACCTTGAAATGGAACCATTTACAAGCACCACAATCTCCCGAAACTTGTTTTCTTGGATCTCGAATGGCCTTTCTCCATCATCCTCTATTTTATCTTTGACATACTCTTTCTCTATTCTTATGTGTGGATTCAAGATTGTGTTCTTCTAGCTTCTCTTAGGTCATAACCGCGATCATAGACACACACGTTGTTTTTACAAAAGAAAGAATAGATAATCCTTCAAACTTGATACATGTCTCTTGATGAACTCTATAACTATTATTAGCAGTGTATTTTGTAGTGGACAACGGATTAACCTTTTGATTAAGGTCCTACGATCAATATCTATAGATTGTTCTAAATTTAGCCCACGAATGTGGAGGATAGACGGGACCTTTGGGACGGTACATTGTTCTTTCATACACTCCGACTAATTTAAAACTTACTTCAGCATCAAAACGCGAAAAAAAAGAAATAAAAAACTATGTAACTCGTTAGGAATTGAATAAACCCACTGCCTGTTGAATCTTAGATGACATCCTTTCATGGTTCATGATGATAAAAAATAGAAACTCTCGAGAGACTTTGTAAGCATAATCTCTAGTAAGGTGTATTACAAACATAGAGAGAGAGAGAGACGAAAATTAATGGTGTTTGGCCTTTCTTGTATCCTTTCTTCTTGAACCATAAAAATGAGGTTTAGAGATAAATAATCTTAGCTTTCAAAGTTTTAAAAGGCATTTTCTTTGGAAAAAGAAGGCCACATAGTTTGCACCTAAAGAAGCCCATCAATTTCTTAGACATATATGTGTCAAGAGAGTAACATTCTAAATTGTATGACAGAGCGAGAGAGCGAGAGCCCAACAGATTGATGTATTGGTTGGTTTTCGCCCACTAGAGGTACAATGTTTGGTCTCCTATCTACCATAGCTTACATGAGACTACCAACAATAGACTAATAAGGAATTTGGGTCATGAATTCCTTTCTTATCAAATTCCTTGACTTGTTTTAGTGCTAACAAGTCATCAAAGGATATTCTAAAAATCAATACATTTTCGACATAAAAAGTAAATCATATCAAGTTTCCATATGAGCATCTAGACAATGATCCTCATTTCTTCACGAATAGCCGTAAATCTTCACGGGAGCATTAAACTCTTGGTAGGACATTCTATGGGAGTGTTTAAGTCCATATAAGCTCTTTCTTAGCTTATAAACCTAGAGCCTCCTTGCTGAGAACTACATAACCTCTTAGTCCTTCCATATAGATCTATCTCTACAATCTCCATGCAAAAAAAGAAACGTTCACATCCATTTGGACGAGCTGTAGTGTCCTCTATGAGCACAAATCCAAGAAACATGTATAGTGTACTCATCTAGGCTGCAAGAGAGAGGATTTCCATCAAAATCAACACCATGTTGTTGCTTAAAACACTTTGCAACCAGTCGTGCTTTATAATTTTGAGAAAAACTATCCGATGTGGATTTCAACTTATACACCCATTTGCATGGTAAATCTTCCTTGCCCTTTGGCAAAGGTACCATGTCCCAAGTAACGTTCTTATGAATAGAATTTAATACACTCTTCATGGCATGATCCCACTTGACATTATACCTTGTCTGCATAGTCTCTTTGTAGCAAAATGGTTTACCTACATTTTTTACCATCACAAAATACAAACCTAGAACATATTTTTTAGTTGGATGCAAGATACTTATGGGACACATGGACATTCTCCTTTACGCACCTATGTATAGCATTTATATGCATGATAACTAGAGGACTAGTATCCTCAAACACTACTCTTGTAGCTTCAATGTCCTTAATGGGTCGTTTATGCATCTTAAACCTATGAAAATGACATCACTACGTTTGATCACTAACTCTGTTTGAGGATCCCATAAATGATCTCCAAATTGATTATCTCAACAATGTCAAATAAAAATGAAATTTTTTTCTTGTAATCTAGCTTTTATCTAAGATTCTTGGCGATATGAACATATGATTCACACCTCAAAACTAAAAAATTATCATAATATGGTGGCTATCCTATCCATAACTATTGTGCCAATTTCAGACTTTGGCAAAACTAGGTGAAGGGTTAATGACATGGACTAAAGTCAACGCTACTTTTGGCCCAAAGCCTTGTGGAGGGTTTGCATAATGCAACATAGAAAGTACTCTCTCTTGAATACCTCTATTGATCCTTTTAGCCACACCATTCCATACTAAGGTATAAGGAGCTGCAAAACTCTCTACAAATTCCTCTAAAGTTATAGGAAGGGATAAAGTCTTTTGAGGTACACACCTGTCTTATCTAAATGTAAAGCCTTGACCTTAGATATTTTTCAATCTCTAACAAGAAAGCCATTTTTCAAAATTAGGGAATAACTCATCCTTCAACTTGATAGGATATACCTAGACTTTTGTAGAAGCATCATTGATGAAAGTGAAAAAATAAAGAGAACCACGTAATGACCTTCTAGGCATAAGACCCCACACATCTACATGAAGGAGATCCAAAGGCTGAATTGACGAGTCAATGTATGTCTATGCACATTCATGGTTTTCTTTTCATATTTATAATTCTCATAAAATGAAAATTTAGAGAAAGATAACAAAGATAATTAGAAACAGCGAGAAATATTTTTGATTCCACTATGATATATGTTTCCCAAATGGCGATGTGATATACAAGACATAGGTCGTTTAGTGATAGCTAGAAGTTTTCTTTCTGTGCTACAGGAAAATGATAAACTGATCTAACTTTGTTTCCTTTTTCAATAACCATATCCTTTGATATGCAAAGGGATTGAGCACAGAAAAAACCACTTTGTAATGAAGCTCATCCAGTTGAGAAATTCAAAACAAACTTTGTTATGATTAAAGCACATGGTATACATTATGCATAGTAAAATGTGAACCATCTTTCCAATCCCAATAACATCACAATGGTAAGATTCTCCTAGTCGCTTGGTACCGTGAGACTTTGTTGCATAAGTAGAGAACCTTTCTTGATGTGGTGTCATATGGAAAAATGCATCAGAATCCAACAACGACATGTGGAAAAGAGAATCAAACATAAGAGCTTCACTAGGCACAATACTGTCGAGATTCAGCATATCAACATCATCTCCATGATTGAAGCAGATGATGCAAGTAATTGTTCATGCAACAAGTAATTGTTCATTTATCTTTTACATTTGTGTTGACTCAAAGTCAAAGTATATCTTATAGAACAAAGACTCCAATTAAATTGTATCCTTCTAGAGAGAGAGAGGGAGAGACGGAGGAATGTATTGGTTAGTTTTCGAGAATGTCGATGTGTTGCTCCATACATTGCATAATGTGCATAGTTCAACACTTGCTCTGATCAGAGGGCTTTTATCTCTTCTTGCATAGCAGAATCCCACTTCTTTTTGGTCTCACATGATTTTGCCGCTCTAAATGTAGAGAGTCACCCTCATGAGATAGAATAATATAAAGAGCGGTCATACTTGCTCACTGGCCTTCTAACACATGTAGATCTTCGCATCCAATGGTTTACAATTGGATTTGCATCTGAATGGATTACGTACATAATCATTAAGGGGCTGTTGCATATCAGTTCTAGCCCTGTTTTCAGCATGATTTGGTGGCTGCATATTTTAAGGAAATTATTTCACTATCGACTATCATCTATCATCTCATAATCATTTTCAGGTGGAGCATCTTGAGGGTCATTTTTTGGCCTAATAGGCGGTCGTAGTTATTGGAATTTGACCTTCTTATGGTCATCCTTTGAGGTACCATTGTTTTTCGATAGTTTTGCCTCATTGCAAACATTTGGATTGCGTACTACCACTTTAAGTTGTGGTAACGAAATACAGTAGCCCATTTTATGATGATTCCTTTTATGGACTTTGCATCTAGTTTATTCAACTCAGGTCTAACCTGCACAAATGCATCACGACCAAGGATGCACATTGCATAGTTGGTCATACGAAGCAAGATTGCCAGACCACAACTCTTCAAGAATGGCAACCTTTAAAAAGTGCGAGGGGATCAATTGCATATATGAAGTGTAGAATGCAACGCCTTCTCCTAAAATCTATGAGGGAGATTAGCTTTGAACAACATGCATTTAACCCGCTTACATAATGTGTCGTATGAGGCTATTAGCTTCCTCTTAGTTCTTTGTAAAACTCACAAATTCTAGAGAAATCAGCAGTTGAACTCACCCATCATCTATGAGTAGACATTCTAACTTTCTTCTTGTTCGAGTGCATTAGAAATGCATGGACCTTCTTAGATGCAGCAAACGATT
Source organism: Ceratopteris richardii (assembly GCA_020310875.1). NCBI lineage: Eukaryota > Viridiplantae > Streptophyta > Polypodiopsida > Polypodiales > Pteridaceae > Ceratopteris > Ceratopteris richardii. Next base: position 55,391,001 of record CM035437.1, on the reverse strand, counting down.
CATCCTTATACTTCAACAAATAAACCCATAGCTTCTTAGACTATAAAAATTTCTACCTAGAATCTAGTTGCCGATTGTCCTTCTTCCTTATCAAGAACTACACTTTCGGTCTTCTGCGAACATTTCTATCTGACAAGATTGAGTGCAAGGGTGCACAAGAGCAAGCTATTTGGCTAAGGTGAACAAGTGACTTAGAGGTGGACTTCATAAGTACATGGAAGTACTTGGTTGTACTTGTGCAATGTTTTGTCCTAAAGTTCTATAAATAAGGAGTTTAAATGGCTTGTACTTGAAATTATAATATTCTATCTTCATCAAGGCAGACACAACCTTTGGTGCAATGTGTCTTTCTACTTATTCTCTACTCTCTCTTCTCCTGTAAGCACTAAAGCCCATTTAAGTGAAGAATTCCCCCAACAAACTTTGGCATGCCCGATGGGACAAGGCAGCTTGAGCATAGGGGAAAAAAGGCCAATCAAAATTCTCGAGTGAAGAAGAAGGAAGTAAAAAAGGTGCCAACACTACAAATTAAAGGGGTAAATTTTCTTTCTCTTGGAATTCATCTTAAGCTCATTAAGATGATTTGTACCACATGATTGCAACCCGGTCACAAAACTTAGGCAACATAATATCTTTTAAAACCACAAGAAGGAAAGTTGTCCATAGGTCAAGTATCCCCCTTTTTCCACCCCATCAGTAGGGAACATGTCATCCCAAGTAGACTTAGAAATATTACTCTCCTGATTAAACATAAAGTTTCCCTCATTTGAAGGTTTGGCACATGAAGACCCTGACAAGCATGTCAAGAGGTTTTTAGCCTTATGTAAAATAGGGGGGTTCATAGGAAGGGAAGATGATTTTTTGATACTCTTCGCGGCAACATTGGAAGGGTTGGTTGATAAATGGTTTATTCAATCTGCCAACAACAATTTGCTACACGGGACCTAATGAAGGATGCTTTTAAAGCACAATTCCAACAGGGAATACCAGGAAAAACATTATTGATGAATTGGAGAGCTTAAGACTAAGTGTTGGGGATACAATTGCTTAATTTTTCACCATAGCAAAAGCACTTATGTCTAAATTGCCATATCCTCCTCAGGATTTTGTTGTCAAAAAGTGGCTTTGTAAGCAACTGCTAGTTTCTACCCAATGCAAGATAAGGAGTTGATCCTTCAGACAACAAACATTGAGGAACTCATTACCACAACAACAAGGCTAGAGCAAATTCGGAAGCAATATGGAGTCGGGTCTTCCAGCCTTCTCTACATGGCGTGTATGATCTCCTCCCTAACCTTGCTGACCTCCATGGTACCATGCAAATTTAAGCAGATGCCTTGGACGAGCTACTTGAATATATGCAATTTTCTCTATCGAGATAGCACCATATGATGGGAAATGGGTTTTTGACCTTCCCATCCAGTTGTCGTTCACAAACGAGCTGTGCTAACTCTATCGTCCTTATTCCTTATCGAGAACTCCACTTTCGGTCTTTTGCGAACATTTCTATCTGACACGATCTTGTGTGAGCGAGCTAAAATGTGGGAGGATAGGATTCCAACTGCAGTAGAGCCGTGAACTCGAAGAAATCCACATGCCCATCTCCATTCCTGTCAACGCGAGCAATCATCTCCGAGCAGGCTCCCAAGCTGCAAGCTTCTTGCGAATAACCAAGCGATCCCAGGACGTTTTGCAATTCGCTTGCACAGATGAAGGCGTCACGGTCCTTATCAGAAACGTGGAATGCATCTAATAGGTCGTCATCCCCATCATCCTCCTGAATGCTGCAGTTTGACCGGTCTACTAACAGATTGGTGGGCTGACCCTGAAGTTTCACGTTGCCGCTGAGGTTATTATAGAAGACACTGAACTGCTCCTAATCAACGTTTTCTCTTACGGCAGGCGTCGATCGTGTTACCAGCGATTGGGCACAGACTCCGCTTTCCATTGCTGTAAGGCCGAGCTTCTCCATAAGCCTGCAAATCTCGTGTTTACTCACGACGCCGTCCCCGTTTTCATAAAAAATTCGAAAAAATCCCCGAGCTATCTGGTTGTCAGTAGATGAGGAATGGCCACTAGACTTCCGCAACCTTCTATTCTCTTCTGGCCTACACTGGCGAAATGAGAATAACTTCACCACGGACTGAAAATGCCACAAATCCGAACATAGATCTAAAACGTTTGCAGGCAGGTGCGATTCCATCATTCCTTCAGCAGTATCACACCGCTCACACAAGCTCACACGGCACACACAAGCTTCGCTCGTAACTGGCGATGGTGTTCTTGACGAGAATAATCTTAGCAGAAACGCTCGGATCACAGAATGTTCTGTGATAGAATGAAACGTGAAGCAATGCACAAGGATAGTGTGTCGACGGCACTATAAATACAGGAAATTTGCCGCTGTCGGAGTTCTTTCGGAGGAATTACTCGACATCTGAATGGAAACTTCCGGAAGTCTATGCTGATCTTTGACTTGTTATCAGTCAACATCGGACTTATGAAGCTTTTCCACGAAGTTCTTCTTTTGCTTTTACTTATTCCAAACGGCTTTTCACTTGAAGATCTATTATGTTACACGTTAATCGATTTATGTGAAACAAAAGAAACTTCTTCAAGCCAAGCCATTCCAGAAGGAAGAAAATATTAGAAGGAACCAGAAAATGTTTGAAACAGATCTTGCAAGTATAGTTACGCTAATGTATATGATGGACTTAAGAGCCATTAAATTCTAGTTACTTCAACTTTTCATGCGTTCAAGAATTACTGTAAAGATATTTTGTGACCATCTTCTTTAAACGCTTCACATATTATGGTGTTTACATGACAAAGAGAGACAGAGAAAAAAATTTAACGAAGTTTTTCCTTTGGTCTACCCTTTTTCCTTGAATCATAAAAAATAAATTTCAAGATGAATGAGCCTTTTTTCCATAGGACAACTTATCCACAAAACAAGTAAATACCACAATTTAAAACGAAATTTTATCCTAAAGAGAAAATGTGCACTAGATAATGTGCATATTTGAGCACTTCTATAAGAAGGCTCCAATGTTAGTTGAGATAGAGTCAATTTTCTACATTATGGCATTTATCATCAGCCATGACGGAAAGTAACAATGTATTCCGTATGTTGGTTGTTGAGGATAAGTTGGATGGTACTAATTAACCATTGTGGGCATATATGATGCATCATGTATTGGTAGCAAAAGGGTTATGGAATATTGTCTAGGGTGTTGAAAAACCTCCTACTACATGTGCAAATATAGTTATTGAAGGTTATGCAGATGGTGTTGAAGATGATGATTTTCAATCTCCTGGTCATGCTACGATTCCTATTGCACATATTATAGATCAACTTTATTGGGATGGTAGAGATGCACAGGCACATGCATGGATAGCTTTGTCTATCAAACATTCCATTACCTCTCACATCCACTCGTGTAAGACAACAAAGGATAATGGGATACACTTACAACTTTATACCAAGCAAGAAATGAGGCTCATGTTGTTTACCTTAAAAAATAGTTGGAGAGTGACCATATGAAGGAAGGAAATTCTATGGACACTTTTTTGACAAAGACCAATGATTTGCAGGAGCAGTTGATTTTTGTTGATGAAGTCTTCTCAGATAGTTCACATGTGTAGACTGTTCTTAATTGTCTTCCAGATTCATGTCAAAGTTTTTCTTCTACTCTTTGATTGATGATGAAAGGAAATCCAAATGCCTTAACAACATTTGAGAAGTGTTTCTCTTGTTGCACGAAGATCAATCAAGGCAAAACAACTCAATTATGTGTGTTGCAGATCAAGCATTCTTCGCTAGTGAGAAGATAAATGGAGCTCGTCTACTAGTAAGTAAGAATTTTGCTAATGTTGCATATTCAAAGAAGGAAGGAAAAGATGAGAAGAAAACAAAAAGCAGAAATAGTTTGGCAAATACTATAAGAAAAATGATCATGTCATAAAATGACTGCAAAAGAAGCAAAAAGGAAAGAGGTTGGAATGGTTGTTGTAGAGGCCTCTACACCTAAAAAAGAGTTTGGTAATCTTATTCACAATGAAGAATGGGCACTCAGTATCGTTTGTAGCTATGAACCATCTTTTAATGAGCAATGCATGTCTACAATAGACTCAGATGTTTGGTACTTTGATAGTGGGGCAACCAAACATATTACCTTGTAGCGAAGTTTCTTCAGTTCACCTAAGCCTATCCCGAACAAGGAATAACCTCATGCATGCTAACAACTCCTCTGATCTTACAATGGGATATGGAAAGATCATTCTGACTATTGTTGATGGAAATTCTTTCACATTGTTAGATGCATTATATGTGCCAATGATCAAGAAAATATGTTATTAATTTCACCATTAGCAAAGATTGTCTTGGTTGTCAAGATTGGATTCTACCCATGTTTGCTTGCAAGCTACTTCCATATACGAGACAATCAAGTCTCTATTATATGCATGGTAGCTGAAAACAATATGAGAGCATCATAGATTATGTAGAGTTGTGCTTATAATGGGAAGAAACCTATACAATGTTTCAAGGAATTCTAGGTTGGTTTTAGATCATACCTTCAAAATGAAATGAGGATGATTAGATTTGGAATCCTATCATTAACGCTCTTTTGACAATAGTACATGTATGTGTTCTACATGTTGAACTCTGAATATTAGACAAACGTTTGAAGCATATGAACTATGTCTAGAAGGTGGATCCCCCTTAGAGCCATAAATAATAATTTAAAAGCTAGAGGACTTACTCGCAATCATAGCACTTTACCATTAGGGTGATCATGGGTCGTATAAGAAGCATCATAAGTTTTGATGTGAGGTGAAAAATAAATATAATAATAGAACATTTTTTAGTAAATTTGAAAATACTAAAAAGTGTATAAAACTCAGTCTCATAAGTTATTTCCCATTTTAGGCATTGCAAGAGCCAAACAAACAACTTGTACATAGAATATGGTTGTTGTGGATGTAGGGGACCAATGAAAATATCTAACCTAGATCAGCATGAATGAACTCAATCAAATGACCATCTATATAGGGGTTGTTGCAAGCACAAAATATAATGCAACCAATTTTGAATAGAGCAGCAAAGGAGGTGATGCAATTACTATAGAGTTGGAAGTTCAAAAGATACACAATATGTCTTTAGTAGCCCTCACACCATAAATGCTCAGACAACATGTCATACAACATTTCTACATCAGATTTGTGGAAGTAATGGATATTCTTCATGATCTAGCATAAGAAGGGAAGTAAAAAATATAAATAGAACTACAAATCCAAATAGAGAAAATGGACCAAGAAATTTCAGCGACAATAACTTTTTAGAGATCTAGGTGTTGATATATTTAGGTGATGATGTGTATGTGCAGATTGGGACTGCTGGGGCACTTTTTTCCCTCTTTAGTTGGCTTTTTCCCCCAGCTATTCTAGTGGTAAAACATTTGTGTTGTGCCCCAAGCTTCTTCTTCTTCATTCAGGTATTTGCGTGCTTCCGCAGACATCAATCTCCAACAACTAATATCAGAGCAGGTCATCGCTTCATCTAGGGCGTTGATGACACCCCTCCGATCATAGTTGATGACACCCCTCCAGTCATCAAGCCAAAGGAACAAATAGCACCATATGATGGGAAATGGGTTTGTGACCTTCCCATCTACACTTGTGATCAGGTACTTGCAAACTTTTGAAGTGGTTCCAAGCAATTGCATAGGATGCAGGGCATCTGGTTGATGATAGTGTGCCACTAATTCCAAAAGTAAAGAATAAGCATGGGCAAACTTCCTATTTCTATTTTATTTTCTAATAGCAGTCTCATAGAAAAAGAAGACCAAGTAGTTTGCGCCCAAGGAAGCGCATCAATGTGTGAGGCAGAAAATAGATGTGGACTTGCTCAGAAACAAAAACAAAGATGACAATTATAACTTGTTATATATGTTTCATGAGAGTTATATGGTACATTGTATGAGAGCGAGATTGTGTGTGTGTGTGAGAGAGAGAGAGAGCAATGTATCGGTTAGTTTTCGAGAGTATCGATCTGTTGAACTGGTTAGTGTTGCTCTCCTTATACGGCGTAATGTGCATAGTTCAACACTTGCTCTGAGAAGGCTCCTCTAATGTTAATCTCACTATAAAATTTTTACCTAGAATCCAGTTGTCGTTCACAAACGAGCTGTGCTAAGTCTATCGTGGGAGGATAGGATTCCAACTGCAGTAGAGCCGTGAACTCGAAGAAATCCACATGCCCATCTCCATTCCTGTCAACGCGAGCAATCATCTCCGAGCAGGCTTCCAAGCTGCAAGCTTCTTGCGAATAACCAAGCGATCCGAGGACGTTTTGCAATTCGCTTGCACAGATGAAGCCGTCACGGTCCTTATAAAAAACGTGGAATGCATCTAATAGGTCGTCATCCCCATCATCCTCCTGAATGCTGCAGTTTGACCGGTCTGCTAGCAGATTGGAGGGCTGACCCTGAAGTTTCACGTTGCCGCTGAGGTTATTATAGAAGACACTGAATTGCTCCTCATCAACGTTTTCTCTTACGTCAGACGTGGATCCTGTTACCAGCGATTGGGCACAGACTCCGCTTTCCATTGCTGTAAGGCCGAGCTTCCCCATAAGCCTGCAAATGTCGTGTTTACTCACGACGCCGTCCCCATTTTCATCAAAAATTCTAAAAATTCCCCGAGCGATCTAGTTATCAGTAGATGAGGAATGATCACTAGACTTTCGCAACCTTCTGTTCTCTTCTGGCCTACACTGGCGAAATGAGAATGACTTCACCACGGACTGAAAATGCCACAAATCCGAACATAGATCTAAAACATCTGCAGACAGGTGCGATTCCATCATTCCTTCAGCAGTATCACACTGATTCTGTCTCCCACGGCTTACACAAGCTCCGTTCGTAACTGGCGATGGTGTTCTTGACGAGAATAATCTAAGCAGAAACGCTCGGATCACAGAATGTTCTGTGATAGAACGAAACGTGAAGCAATGCACAAGGACAGTGCGTCGACGGCACTATAAATACAGGAAATTTGCCGCTGTCTGAGTTGTTTCGGAGGAATTACCTCGACATCTGAGTGGAAACTTCTGGAAGTCTATGCTGATCTTTGACTTGTATCAGTCAACATCGGACTTATGAAGCTTTTCCACGAAGTTCTTCTTTTGCTCCGCAAATGGTGTATTCCAAACGGCTTTTCACTTGAAGATCTATTCTGTTACATGTTGATCAATTTATGTGAAAGAAAAGAAACTTCTTCAAGCCAAGCCATTCAAGAACGAAGAAAATATTAGAAGAAGTTACACGTTGATCAATTTATGTGAAAGAAAAGAAACTTCTTCAAGCCAAGCCATTGAAGAAGGAAGAAAATATTAGAAGAAACCAGAAAACGTTTAAAACAGATCTTGCAAGTATAGCTACGCTAATGAATATGATGGACTTAAGAGCTTCATTAAATTCTAGGTATTTCAACTTGTCATGCGTTCAAGAATTTGACAATATGGTGTTTCTGTCCCTGAACTTGAGGTAGTGTCCATCTTTTTCTATTATGGCAGAGAACTTATCATCATGAAAAGGCGTTGTTGAGAGCACAAATATGTGTCTCATGAAAATGGAAATAATGAGATCAAGAATGAGCTATTACCTCCTAGTTTTGGGCTTTTATGATGTTCTTGTTTCTTTGGAATGTGCATTAGTGCCTTTTGGAACTAATATAGTAGATCAAATGCTGAGGTTTTGGAGTACAAATCATTTAAAAAAAAAGGCTACTTGTTGCATCATTACAAATTATCTGTACTCTATGACTCCAGATGATACGTAGTTTTTCGTAGATGATTCAGTTCCCTCATATTTTCCATAATAAGCAGAAATCATTAATTTCAAAGGATGTTTATAAAAGGACTTTTCCACTTTATCTTGTATACTTACACCGAGATATCTCTTATGATCATTCTTTATTTTTTCTCCCATAATTTACTTTGGCCATATTCACCTTTGGTGGGAGTTTGTTACGGTTTGTGTCATGTGAAAGACCAAATGGCCACCTATATATTCTTTAATAAAACATATAGCAATCTAGCCAGCCATGGACCGTAAGTTCAAATGCACTTTTAAAATCTAGGAAATCTCAGCCCCTACTCTTTTTGTACTATGTAGTTTCAGTGTAGCTCATAGATAAAATGGAGTACTATGCATGTCGTCCGGAGCTCAGTTTTCTAGTGTGAGGGTATTGTGTTGAATCTTTCACAAAGGGGAATCCACTGTGGGTGCATTGCCAACTCACGACTTCACTAGTATCAAACCAATTCGTAGCAAAAAGTTATTTATTGTTCTGCAAGAAAAGCGAGCATGGCTGGTTCACAACACTTTGTGGCTTGTAGTGAGTGGGCCCACTTGCATTAAAATTCTTGGCACTTTGTGGCTTGTAGTGGATTCTACTCACATGGCCGGTTCTTGACACTTTGTGGCTTCAAGTTGCTTTCTCCAAGACTTACAACTAAGGTGGCAACCAAGGCATAGGTCTCGACATACCTTATCATCCAAATCAGTGAAGCCCTCCGTTGCACCATTGGCTACATGTGAGGAAGGAGTTCTATGATCAAGGAAGAAAAATTACTAGCACTTCTTTCAAGGTCACCTATTCTAGTAGTGTTCGCCTTGAGGCTAAATACCTTGATGCAGAAACTAAATTGTATCTCAAAAAGTAATAGAACTACCCTATCGAGTTCTGCTAAACATATAGCAGACTTTGAGATGCTTATATTGGCGAATCAAAACTTGTATATATCTTTGGCACAAAAAGATGAAATTGCCTACAGAGTCATTACAATACTGCATTCGGAGGTGAAAACAATCTTAGATCGTGATTTTGGCACCACAAAGCGAAGCCATTTTGATCTCCTAATCACACTGACAATGCTCACCAAATTTCATGCGATTCTGAGACTGTAATTGGAGGGGTGTCATCGATGCCCTAGATGAAGCAGTGTTCTGCTTTGATACCAATTGTTGGAGGTTGATGTCTACGAAAGCACACAAATAGCTCAAGGAAGAAGAAGAATCTTGGAGCACAACACACAATAATGGATGTTTTACCACTAGAATATGCAAAGGTAAATAACCCATTAGGGCAATAGGCATATATATAAGCCGAGGAATTAACCTCCTAAAGAGAGACAAAAGTGCCCTGACGTCCTAGTGTTCACACACATCATTACCTAAATATATCAACACCTAGATCTCTCTCTCTCTCTCTCTCTCTCTCTCTCTCTCTCTCTCTCTCTCTCTCTCTCTCTCTCTCTCTCTTTCTCTCTCTCTCTCTCTCCCTCCCCTCCCCTCTCTCTCTCTCTCTATCTCTCTCTCTCCCTCCCTCCCTCCCTCCCTCCCTCTCCCTCCCTCCCTCCCTCCCTCTCTCTCTCCCTCTCTCTCTCTCTCTCTCTCTCTCTCTCTCTCTCTCTCTCTCTCTCTCTCTCTCTCTCTCTCTCTCTCTCTCTCTCCCTCCCTCCCTCCCTCCCTCCCTCCCCCCTCTCTCTCTCTCTCTGTCTCTCTCTCTCTCTCTCTCTCTTCCCCCCCTCCGCCCCTCACGCGTGAATGTTATGGCTACCACTACTCGTCATCACCACTAACCATCCTCAATGTCATCTCCCTTACTCTCTATACTGCACATCGTTAGCAACCTCTCTCTCTCCCTCTCTCTCTCTCTCTCTCTCTCTCTCTCTCTCTCTCTCTCTCTCTCTCCTCTCTCTCTCTCTCTCTCCCCTCCCTGAATGGCATGGCTACCACTGCTCCTCATCACCACTAACCATCCTCAATGTCATCTCCCTTGCTCTCTGTACTGCACACCATTAGCAACCTCCCCCTCTCTCTCTCTCTCTCTCTCCCATTTCTTTCTCAAATGAATCCAGCTTGACCCCCTACTTTCTTAATTTACTTGTTGATAAAAAATCTTGCAAAGACTCATGCATGATGCATAATTTACCGCAATGCCTTCTCCATTCTACCTTCAACATATCTTCCGAATACCTTGACTTCTGTAGGTAGTTCTAGTTCATTACCATGCACATTAAAAAAGTCTCAATGAAATGTATTGATCAAATCTCACCTCTCCCTCTTTTCTGTTTCTCACTCGTGGTCCTACATATAACCCTACTTCTAGAACAATCTGGAATCCAAGAAGAACGGAAAATTCTGCAATTTCCTTAGAGAAAAATATTTCCTAAGCTCTCGTTCTGATCCCAAGGGAAGTGTATTTTGTATCCATTAATTTGTTGAACATCTTTGGGCTTCACATCATCGTTGAGCTCCTCCTTCATGGAAACTTGTCTATCATCAGATTGAATTGAATATAGAAACTTCTAAATGGATACTTTTTTGCTCTCGCTTGGAAACTGGGAGACCATCCAATCATCCTCTGCGAATTCTGCAAAAAGAGTGGCACTCGAGTTTATTCATAGTTTGTGCTGATTCCCCTTTCAAGAACATTCTATCAAAAGGGGGTGAAATGGAAAGTTGAATACATCAATAACACCCAAAAAGTGCTTTTCCCAAGACAATAGTTAGAATCGAGCTTTTCCCAAGATTCGACGAGAGGTTTCAAATGTGGATGGATCAAATAGTCACTAACATTTGGATGGAAAATACAACTATTCTTTTACAACGATTCCATGGAGCAAATAGTCACTAACCAAATAAAAATGGATAGAAAATAGTGACTTTTCTTTTACAAAGATTTCATAGAGCATTCATTGAGTTGGAGTATTGCTGAGAAAGTATGTAATTTCCTCCCTCAACATCGAGAGGGTGGGTAGAGAACTCCATTATCATTCTTCAAGAATCTTGTGGAGCTCTTCTTTAAAGCCTTCCCCTTGCTTGCACCTTCTCAGGGATTTTGAAAATCCCTCTATGGGTTCGGTTCACCAGCCTTTATTTTGTTGTTGTGAGTGTCTATCGAAGCGGTTTTCAACTTCTCAGGCCTTCAAGTGGGCAAGTTTACGTAGCAAAGTTTTGAGCAGTCCCTACTTAATGGGATTCGGGGGGGTCCCATGGGTGCTAGGCTGGATCACTTGTGCATTTGTTCTTTCTATTAAGTAAATCTTCGGAGTGTAGGCCAATCCCGAACTCCCCTTTTTTGCAACAAGGTCTTTATTAAGACTTGGACTTGACTTCCTTAGGGCGCTTCTATCACTATCATCATAAATTCTGATATGGGGTGAAAAATAAATAAAATAATAGAAATTTTTTTAGTAAATTAAAAAATACTAAAAAGTGTATAAAACTGAGTCTCCTAAGTTATTTCCCATTTTATGCATTGCAAGAGCCAAGCAAAAAACTTGTAGAGAGGACATGGTTGCTGTGGATGTAGGGGACCAACGAAAATATCTAAACTAGATCAGCACGAATTAATGAACTCAGTCAAATGACCATCTAAATACGGGCTATTGCAAGCAGAAAATGTCATGCAACCAAATCTGAATAGAGCAGCAAAGGAGATGATGCAATTATTATAGAGTTGGATGTTCAAAAATAAAGACAAGATATCTTTAGTATCCCTCACACCATCAATGCCCAGACAACATGGCATACAACATTTTTACATCAAGTTTCTGGAAGTAATGGATATTGTTATTGATCTAGCATAAGAAGGCAATTAACAAACAAAAATACAAATGCAAATAGAGAAAATGGACCAAGAAATTTCAGCTACCATAAATTTTTAGAGATCTAGGTGTTGATATATTTAGGTAATGATGTGTGTGAACACTAGGACGTCAGGGCACTTTTGTCTCTCTTTAGGAGGTTTTTTCCTCGCCTTATATATATGCCTATTGCCCTAATGGGTTATTTACCTTTGCATATTCTAGTGGTAAAACATTCATTATTGTATGTTGTGCTCCAAGATTCTTCTTCTTCCTTGAGCTATTTGTGTGCTTTCGTAGATATCAACCTCCAACAATTGGTATCAAAGCAGATCGTTGCTTCATCTAGGGCATCGATGACACCCCTCCAATCACAGTCTCAGAATCGCATGAAATTTGGTGAGCATTGTCAGTGTGATTAGGAGATCAAAATGGCTTCGCTTCGTGGTGCCAAAATCACAATCTAAGATGGTTTTCACCTCCGAATGCAGTATTGTAATGACTCTCTAGGCAATTTCATCTTTTTGTGCCAAAGATATATACAAGTTTTCATTCGCCAATATAGGCATCTCAAAGTCTGCTATATGTTTAGCAGAACTCGATAGGGTAGTTCTATTACTTTTTGAGATACAATTTAGTTTCTGCATCAAGGTATTTAGCCTCAAGGCGAACACTACTAGAATAGGTGACCTTGAAAGAAGTGCTAGTAATTTTTCTTCCTTGATCATAGAACTCCTTCCTCACATGCAGCCAATGGTGCAAAGGAGGGCTTCACTGATTTGGATGATAAGGTATGTCGAGATCTATGCTTTGGTTGCCACCTTAGATGTAAGTCTTGGAGAAAGCAACTTGAAGCCACAAAGTGTCAAGAACCGGCCATGTGAGTAGAATCCACAACAAGCCACGAAGTGCCAAGAATTTTAATGCAAGTGGGCCCACTCACTACAAGCCACAAAGTGTTGTGAACCAGCCATGCTCGCTTTTCTTGCAGAACAATAAATAACTTTTGCTACGAATTGGTTTGATACTAGTGAAGTCGTGATTTGGCAATGCACCCACAGTGGATTCCCCTTTGTGAAAGATTCAACACAATACCCTCACACTAGAAAACTGAGCTCCGAAGGACATGCATAGTACTCCATTTTATCTATGAGCTACACTGAAACTACATAGTACAAAAAGAGTAGGGGCTGAGATTTCCTAGATTTTAAAAGTGCATTTGAACTTACGGTCCATGGCTGGCTAGATTGCTATATGTTTTATTAAAGAACATATAAGTGGCCATTTGGTCTTTCACATGACACAAACCGTAACAATCTCCCACCAAAGGTGAATATGGCGTTTCTTTTCTTCCACATAAATTGATCAACGTGTAACAGAATAGATCTTCAAGTGAAAAGCCGTTTGGAATACACCATTTGCGGAGCAAAAGAAGAACTTCGTGGAAAAGCTTCATAAGTCCGATGTTGACTGATACAAGTCAAAGATCAGCATAGACTTCCGGAAGTTTCCACTCAGATGTCGAGGTAATTCCTCCGAAAGAACTCAGACAGCGGCAAATTTCCTGTATTTATAGTGCCGTCGACGCACTGTCGTTGTGCATTGCTTCACGTTTCATTCTATCACAGAACATTCTGTGATCCGAGCGTTTCTGCTAAAATTATTCTCGTCAAGGACACCATCGCCAGTTACGAACGGAGCTTGTGTAAGCCGTGGGAGACAGAATCAGTGTGATACTGCTGAAGGAATGATGGAATCGCACCTGTCTGCAGATGTTTTAGATCTATGTTCGGATTTGTGGCATTTTCAGTCCGTGGTGAAGTCATTCTCATTTCGCCAGTGTAGGCCAGAAGAGAACAGAAGGTTGCGGAAGTCTAGTGATCATTCCTCATCTACTGATAACTAGATCGCTCGGGGAATTTTTAGAATTTTTGATGAAAATGGGGACGGCGTCGTGAGTAAACACGACATTTGCAGGCTTATGGGGAAGCTCGGCCTTACAGCAATAGAAAGCGGAGTCTGTGCCCAATCGCTGGTAACAGGATCCACGTCTGACGTAAGAGAAAACGTTGATGAGGAGCAATTCAGTGTCTTCTATAATAACCTCAGCGGCAACGTGAAACTTCAGGGTCAGCCCTCCAATCTGCTAGCAGACCGGTCAAACTGCAGCATTCAGGAGGATGATGGGGATGACGACCTATTAGATGCATTCCACGTTTTTTATAAGGACCGTGACGGCTTCATCTGTGCAAGCGAATTGCAAAACGTCCTCGGATCGCTTGGTTATTCGCAAGAAGCTTGCAGCTTGGAAGCCTGCTCGGAGATGATTGCTCGCGTTGACAGGAATGGAGATGGGCATGTGGATTTCTTCGAGTTCACGGCTCTACTGCAGTTGGAATCCTATCCTCCCACGATAGACTTAGCACAGCTCGTTTGTGAACGACAACTGGATTCTAGGTAAAAATTTTATAGTGAGATTAACATTAGAGGAGCCTTCTCAGAGCAAGTGTTGAACTATGCACATTACGCCGTATAAGGAGAGCAACACTAACCAGTTCAACAGATCGATACTATCGAAAACTAACCAATACATTGCTCTCTCTCTCTCTCACACACGCACAATCTCGCTCTCATACAATGTACCATATAACTCTCATGAAACATATATAACAAGTTATAATTGTCATCTTTGTTTTTGTTTCTGAGCAAGTCCACATCTATTTTCTGCCTCACACATTGATGCGCTTCCTTGGGCGCAAACTACTTGGTCTTCTTTTTCTATGAGACTGCTATTAGAAAATAAAATAGAAATAGGAAGTTTGCCCATGCTTATTCTTTACTTTTGGAATTAGTGGCACACTATCATCAACCAGATGCCCTGCATCCTATGCAATTGCTTGGAACCACTTCAAAAGTTTTGCAAGTAGCTGATCACAAGTGTAGATGGGAAGGTCACAAACCCATTTCCCATCATATGGTGCTATTTGTTCCTTTGGCTTGATGACTGGAGGGGTGTCATCGACTATGATTGAAGGGGTGTCATCAACGCCCTAGATGAAGCGATGACCTGCTCTGATATCAATTGTTGGAGATTGATGTCTGCGGAAGCACGCAAATACCTGAATGAAGAAGAAGAAGCTTGGGGCACAACACACAATACTAAATGTTTTACCACTAGAATATACAAAGATAAGTAACCCATTAGTGCAATAGATGTATATAGAAGCTGGGGGAAAAAGCCAACTAAAGAGGGAAAAAAGTGCCCTAGGAGTCCCAATCTGCACATACACATCATCACCTAAATATATCAACACCTAGATCTCTAAAAATTTATTGTCGCTGAAATTTCTTGGTCCATTTTCTCTATTTGGAATTGTAGTTCTATTTATATTTTTTACTTGCCTTCTTATGCTAGATCATGAAGAATATCCATTACTTCCACAAATCTGATGTAGAAATGTTGTATGACATGCTGTCTTAGCATTTATGGTGTGAGGGCTACTAAAGACATATTGTGTACCTTTTGAACTTCCAACTCTATAGTAATTGCATCACCTCCTTTGCTGCTCTTTTCAAATTTGGTTGCATTATATTTTGTGCTTGCAACAACCCCTATATAGATGGTCATTTGATTGAGTTCATTCATGCTGATCTAGGTTAGATATTTTCATTGGTCCCCTACATCCACAACAACCATATTCTATGTACAAGTTGTTTGTTTGGCTCTTGCAATGCCTAAAATGGGAAAGAACTTATGAGACTGAGTTTTATACACTTTTTAGTATTTTCAAATTTACTAAAAAAAGTTCTATTATTATATTTATTTTTCACCTCACATCAAAACTTATGATGCTTCTTATACGACCCATCATCACCCTAATGGTAAAGTGCTATGATTGCGAGTAAGTCCTTCTAGACATAGTTCATATGCTTCAAACGTTTGTCTAATATTCAGAGTTCAACATGTAGAACACATACATGTACTATTGTCAAAAGAGCGTTAATGATAGGATTCCAAATCTAATCATCCTCATTTCATTTTGAAGGTATGATCTAAAACCAACCTAGAATTCCTTGAAACATTGTATAGGTTTCTTCCCATTATAAGCACAACTCTGCATAATCTATGATGCTCTCATATTGTATTCACCTACCATGCATATAATAGAGACTTGATTGTCTCGTATATGGAACTAGCTTGCAAGCAAACATGGGTAGAATCCAATCTTGACAACCAAGACAATCTTTGCTAATGGTGAAATTAATAACATATTTTCTTGATCATTGGCACATATAATGCATCTAACAATGTGAAAGAATTTCCATCAACAATAGTCAGAATGATCTTTCCATATCCCATTGTAAGATCAAAGGAGTTGTTAGCATGCATGAGGTTATTCCTTGTAGGGATAGGCTTAGGTGAACTGAAGAAACTTCACTACAAGGTAATATGTTTGGTTGCCCCACTATCAAAGTACCAAACATCTGATTCTATTGTAGACATGCATTGCTCATTAAAAGATGGTTCATAGCTACAAACGATACTGAGTGCCCATTCTTCATTGTGAATAAGATTACCAAACTCTTTTTTAGGTGTAGAGGCCTCTACAACAACCATTCCAACCTCTTTCCTTTTTGCTTCTTTTGCAGTCAATTTATGACATGATCATTTTTCTTATAGTATTTGACAAACTATTTCTGCTTTTTGTTTTCTTCTCATCTTTGCCTTCCTTCTTTGAATATGCAACATTAGCAAAATTCTTACTTACTAGTAGACGAGCTCCATTTATCTTCTCACTAGCAAAGAATGCTTGATCTGCAACACACATAATTGAGTTGTTTTGCCTTGACTAATCTTCGTGCAACAAAAGAGAAACACTTCTCAAATGTTGTTAAGGCATTTGGATTTCCTTTCATCATCAATCAAAGAGTAGAAGAAAAATTGTGACATGAATCTAGAAGACAATTAAGAACAGTCTACACATGTGAACTATCTGAGAAGACTTCATCAACAAAAATCAACTGCTCCTGCAAATCATTGATCTTTGTCAAAAAAGTGTCCATAGAATTTCCTTCGTTCATATGGTCACTCTCGTACTATTTTTTGAGGTAAACAACATGAGCCTCATTTCTTGCTTGGTATAAAGTTGTAAGTGTATCCCATTATCCTTTGTTGTCTTACACGAGTGGATGTGAGAGGTAATGGAATGTTTGATAGACAAAGCTATCCATGCATGTGCCTGTGCATCTCTACCATCCCAATAAAGTTGATCTATAATATGTGCAATAGGAATCGTAGCATGACCAGGAGATTGAAAATCATCATCTTCAACACCATCTGCATAACCTTCAATAACTATATTTGCACATGTAGTAGGACGTTTTTCAACACCCTAGACAATATTCCATAACCCTTTTGCTACCAATACATGATGCATCATATATGCCCACAATGGTTAATTAGTACCATCCAACTTATCCTCAACAACCAACATATGGAATACATTGTTACTTTCCGTCATGGCTGATGATAAATGCCATAATGTAGAAAGTTGACTCTATCTCAACTAACATTGGAGCCTTCTTATAGAAGTGCTCAAATATGCACATTATCTAGTGCACATTTTCTCTTTCGGATAAAATTTCCTTTTAAATTGTGGTATTTACTTGTTTTGTGGATAAGTTGTCCTATGGAAAAAAGGCTCATTCATCTTGAAATTTATTTTTTATGACTCAAGGAAAAAGGGTAGACCAAAGGAAAAACTTCGTTAAATTTTTTTCTCTGTCTCTCTTTGTCATGTAAAACACCATAATATGTGAAGCGTTTAAAGAAGATGCTCACAAAATATCTTTACAGTAATTCTTGAACGGATGAAAAGTTGAAGTAACTAGAATTTAATGGCTCTTAAGTCCATCATATACATTAGCGTAACTATACTTGCAAGATCTGTTTCAAACATTTTCTGGTTCCTTCTAATATTTTCTTTCTTCTGGAATGGCTTGGCTTGAAGAAGTTTCTTTTGTTTAACATAAATCGATTAACGTGTAACATAATAGATCTTCAAGTGAAAAGCCGTTTGGAATAAGTAAAAGCAAAAGAAGAACTTCTTGGAAAAGCTTCATAAGTCCGATGTTGACTGAGAACAAGTCAAAGATCAGAATAGACTTCCGGAAGTTTCCATTCAGATGTCGAGTAATTCCTCCGAAAGAACTCCGACAGCGGCAAATTTCCTGTATTTATAGTGCCGTCGACACACTGTCCTTGTGCATTGCTTCACGTTTCATTCTATCACAGAACATTCTGTGATCCGAGCGTTTCTGCTAAGATTATTCTCGTCAAGAACACCATCGCCAGTTACGAGCGAAGCTTGTGTGTGCCGTGTGAGCTTGTGTGAGCCGTGTGATACTGCTGAAGAAATGATGGAATCGCACCTGCCTGCAAACGTTTTAGATCTATGTTCGGATTTGTGGCATTTTCAGTCCTTGGTGAAGTCATTCTCATTTCGCCAGTGTAGGCCAGAAGAGAATAGAAGGTTGCGAAAGTCTAGTGGTCATTCCTCATCTACTGACAACCAGATAGCTCGGGGAATTTTTCGAATTTTTTATGAAAACGGGGACGGCGTCGTGAGTAAACACGAGACTTGCAGGCTTATGGAGAAGCTCGGCCTTACAGCAATGGAAAGCGGAGTCTGTGCCCAATCGCTGGTAACAGGATCGACGTCTGCCGTAAGAGGAAACGTTGATTAGGAGCAGTTCAGTGTCTTCTATAATAACCTCAGCGGCAACGTGAAACTTCAGGGTCAGCCCACCAATCTGTTAGTAGACCGGTCAAACTGCATTCAGGAGGATGATGGGGATGACGACCTATTAGATGCATTCCACGTTTCTGATAAGGACCGTGACGGCTTCATCTGTGCAAGCGAATTGCACAACGTCCTGGGATCACTTGGTTATTCGCAAGAAGCTTGCAGCTTGGGAGCCTGCTCGGAGATGATTGCTCGCGTTGACAGGAATGGAGATGGGCATGTGGATTTCTTCGAGTTCACGGCTCTACTGCAGTTGGAATCCTATCCTCCCACATTTTAGCTCGCTCACACAAGATCGTGTCAGATAGAAATGTTCGCAAAAGACCGAAAGTGGAGTTCTCGATAAGGAAGAAGGACGATAGAGTTAGCACAGCTCGTTTGTGAACGACAACTGGATGGGAAGGTCAAAAACCCATTTCCCATTATATGGTGCTATCTCGATAGAGAAAATTGCATATATTCAAGTAGCTCGTCCAAGGCATCTGCTTAAATTTGTATGGTACCATGGAGGTCAGCAAGGTTAGGGAGAAGATCATACACGCCATGTAGAGAAGGCTGGAAGACCCGAGTCCATATTGCTTCCGAATTTGCTCTAGCCTTGTTGTTGTGGTAATGAGTTCCTTAATGTTTGTTGTCTGAAGGATCAACTCCTTATCTTGCATTGGGTAGAAACTAGCAGTTGCTTACAAAGCCACTTTTTGACAACAAAATCCTGAGGAGGATATGGCAATTTAGACATAAGTGGTTTTGCTATGGTGAAAAATTAAGCAATTGTATCCCCAACACTTAGTCTTAAGCTCTCCAATTCTTCAATAATGTTTTTCCTGGTATTCCCTATTGGAATTGTGCTTTAAAAGCATCCTTCATTAGGTCCCGTTTAGCAAATTGTTGTTGGCAGATTGAATAAACCATTTACCTGCCAACCCTTCCAATGTTGTTGGGAAGAGTATCAAAAAATCATCTTCCCTTCCTATGAACCCCCCTATTTTACATAAGGCTAAAAACCTCTTGACATGCTTTCAGGGTCTTCATGTGCCAAACCTTCAAATGAGGGAAACTTTATGTTTAATCAGGAGAGTAATATTTCTAAGTCTACTTGGGATGACATGTTCCCTACTGATGGGGTGGAAAAAGGGGGATACTTGACCTATGGACAACTTTCCTTCTTGTTGTTTTAAAGGATATTATGTTGCCTAAGTTTTGTGACCGGGTTGCAATCATGTGGTACAAATCATCTTAATGAGCTTAAGATGAATTCCAAGAGAAAGAAAATTTACCCCTTCAATTTATAGTGTTGGCACCTTTTTTACTTCCTTCTTCTTCACTCGAGAATTTTGATTGGCCTTTTTTCCCCTATGCTCAAGCTGCCTTGTCCCATTGGGCATGCCAAAGTTTGTTGGGGGAATTCTTCACTTAAATGGGCTTTAGTGCTTACAGGAGAAGAAAGAGTAGAGAATAAGTAGAAAGATTCATTGCACCAAAAGTTGTGTCTGCCTTGATGAAGATAGAATATTATAATTTAAAGTACAAGCCATTTAAACTCATTATTTATAGAACTTTAGGACAAAAAATTGCACAAGTACAACCAAGTACTTCCATGTACTTATGAAGTCCACCTCTATGTCACTTGTTCACCTTAGCCAAATAGCTTGCTCTTGTGCACCCTTGCACTCAATCTTGTGAGATAGAAATGTTCGCAGAAGACCGAAAGTGTAGTTCTTGATAAGGAAGAAGGACAATCGGCATCTAGATTCTAGGTAGAAATTTTTATAGTCTAAGAAGCTATGGGTTTATTTGTTGAAGTATAAGGATGAATCGTTTGCTGCTACTAAGAAGGTCCATGCATTTCTAATGCACTCGAACAAGAAGAAAGTTAGAATGTCTACTCATAGATGATGGGGGAGTTCAACTGCTGATTTCTCTAGAATTTGTGAGTTTTACAAAGAACTAAGAGGAAGCTAATAGCCTCATACGACACATTATGTAAGCGGGTTCAATGCATGTTGTTCAAAGCTAATCTCCCTCATAGATTTTAGGAGAAGGCGTTGCATTCTACACTTCATATATGCAATTGATCCCCTCGCACTTTTTAAAGGTTGCCATTCTTGAAGGAGCTTGTGGTCTGGCAATCTTGCTTCGTATGACCACCTATGCAATGTGCATCCTTGGTCGTGATGCATTTGTGCAGGTTAGTCCTGAGTTGAATAAACTAGATGCAAAGTCCATAAAAGGAATCATCATAAAATGGGCTACTGTATTTCGTTACCACAACTTAAAGTGGTAGTACGCAATCCAAATGTTTGCCATGAGGCAAAACTATCGAAAAACAATGGTACCTCAAAGGATGACCATAAGAAGGTCAAATTCCAATAACTAGGACCGCCTATTAGGCCAAAAAATGACCCTCAAGATGCTCCACCTGAAAATGATGATGAGATGATAGATGATAGTCGATAGTGAAATAATTTCCTTAAAATATGCAGCCACCAAATCATGCTGAAAACAGGGCTAGAACTGATATGCAACAGCCCCTTAATGATTATGTACGTAATCCATTCAGATGCAAATCCAATTGTAAACCATTGGATGCGAAGATCTACATGTGTTACAAGGCCAGTGAGCAAGTATGACCGCTCTTTATATTATTCTATCTCATGAGGGTGACTCTCTACATTTAGAGCGGCAAAATCATGTGATACCAAATAGAAATGGGATTCTGCTATGCAAGAAGAGATAAAAGCCCTTTGATCAGAGCAAGTGTTGAAGTATGCACATTATGCAGTGTATGGAGCAACACATCGACATTCTCGAAAACTAACCAATACATTCCTCCGTCTCTCCCTCTCTCTCTCTAGAAGGATAGAATGAAATTGGAGTCTTTGTTCTATAAGATATACTTTGACTTTGAGTCAACACAAATGTAAAAGATAAATGAACAATTACTTGTTGCATGAACAATTACTTGCATCATCTGCTTCAATCATGGAGATGATGTTGATATGCTGAATCTCGACAGTATTGTGCCTAGTGAAGCTCTTATCTTTGATTCTCTTTTCAACATGTCGTTGTTGGATTCTGATGCATTTTTGCATATGACACCACATCGAGAAAGGTTCTCTACTTATGCAACAAAGTCTCACGGTACCAAGAGACTACGAGAATCTTACCATTGTGATGTTATTGGGATTGGAAAGATGGTTCACATTTTACTATGCATAATGTATACCATGTGCTTTAATCATAACAAAGTTTGTTTTGAATTTCTCAACTAGATGAGCTTCATTACAAAGTGGTTTTTTCTGTGCTCAATCCCTTTGCCTATCAAAGGATATGGTTATTGAAAAAGGAAACAAAGTTAGATCAGTTTATCGTTTTCTTGTAGCACAGAAAGAAAACTTCTAGCTATCACTAAACGACCTATTTCTTGTATAATACATCGCCATTTGGGAAACATATATCATAGTGGAATCAAAAATATTTCTCGCTGTTTCTAATTATCTTTCTCTAAATTTTCATTTTATGAGAATTATAAATATGAAAAGAAAACCAGGAATGTGCATAGACATACATTGACTCGTCAATTCAGCCTTTGAATCTCCTTCATGTAGATGTGTGGGGTCTTATGCCTAGAAGGTCATTACGTGGTTCTCTTTATTTTTTCACTTTCATCAATGATGCTTCTACAAAAGTCTAGGTATATCCTATCAAGTTGAAGGATGAGGTATTCCCTAATTTTGAAAAATGGCTTTCTTTTATAGAGATTGAAAAATATCTAAGGTCACGGCTTTACATTTAGATAAGACAGGTGTGTACCTCAGAAGACTTTATCCTTTCCTATAACTTTAGAAGAATTTGTAGAGAGTTTGCAGCTCCTTATACCTTAGTATGGAATGGTATGGCTAAAAGGATCAATAGAGGTATTCAAGAGAGAGTACTTTCTATGTTGCATTATGCAAACCCTCCACAAGGCTTTGGGCCAAAAGTAGCTTTGATTTTAGTCCATGTCACCTAGTTTCGCCAAAGTCTGAAATTCGCACAATAGTTATGGATAGGATAGCCACCATATTATGATAATGTTTTAGTTTTGAGGTGTGAATCATATGTTCATATCGCCAAGAATCTTAGATAAAAGCTAGATTACAAGAAAAAAATTTCATTTTTCTTTGACATTGTTGAGATAATCAATTTGGAGATCATTTATGGGATCCTTAAACAGAGTTAGTGATCAAACGTAGTGATGTCATTTTCATAGGTTTAAGATGCATAAACAACCCATTAAGGACATTGAAGCTACAAGAGTAGTGTTTGAGGATACTAGTCCTCTAGTTATTATGCATATAAATGCTATACATAGGTGCGTAAAGGAGAATGTCCATGTGTCCCATAAGTATCTTGCATCCAACTAAAAAATATGTTCTAGGTTTGGATTTTGTGATGCTAAAAAATGTAGGTAAACCATTTTGCTACAAAGAGACTATGCAGACAAGGTATAATGTCAAGTGGGATCATGCCATGAAGAGTGTATTAAATTCTATTCATAAGAATGTTACTTGGGACATGGTACCTTTGCCAAAGGGCAACGAAGATTTACCATGCAAATGGGTGTAAAAGTTGAAATCCACATCGGATAGTTTTTCTCAAAATTATAAAGCACGATTGGTTGCAAAGTGTTTTAAGCAACAACATGGTGTTGATTTTGATGAAATCCTCTCTCTTGCAGCCAAGATGAGTACACTATACATGTTTCTTGGATTTGTGCTCATAGAGGACACTATAGCTCGTCCAAATGGATGTGAACGTTTCTTTTTTTGCATGGAGATTGTAGAGATAGATCTATATGGAAGGACTAAGAGGTTATGTAGTTCTCAGCAAGGAGGCTCTAGGTTTATAAGCTAAGAAAGAGCTTATATGGACTTAAACACTCCCATAGAATGTCCTACCAAGAGTTTAATGCTCCCGTGAAGATTTACGGCTATTCGTGAAGAAATGAGGATCATTGTCTAGATGCTCATATGGAAACTTGATATGATTAACTTTTTATGTCGAAAATGTATTGATTTTCAGAATATCCTTTGATGACTTGTTAGCAGTAAAACAAATTAGTAAGACATTTCATATTAAGGATTTGGGGGATGAAAAACGTATTCTTGGCATGAACATTACTTTCCATAGGAGTAAAAGATGCATATACGTGTGTCAAAGTGAGTACATATCCAAAGCAATTTATATGTTCAATATGTGGGTTGGAAAGGCATTGACTACACCTTTACCTACATATGTGAAAGTAAGGAAGTATGAATGCCACAAATTTGATAAGAAAGGAATTCAGGACCCAAATTCCTTATTAGTCTATTGTTGGTAGTCTCATGTAAGCTATGGTAGCCAGGAGACCAAACATTGTACCTCTAGTGGGCGAAAACCAACCAATACATCAATCTCTTGGGCTCTTGCTCTCTCGCTCTCTCATACAATTTAGAATGTTACTCTCTTGACACATATATGTCTAAGAAATTGATGGGCTTCTTTAGGTGCAAACTATGTGGCCTTCTTTTTCCAAAGAAAATGCCTTTGAAAACTTCGAAAACTAAGATTATTTATCTCTAAACCTCATTTTTATGGTTCAAGAAGAAAGGATACAAGAAAGGCCAAACACCATTAATTTTCGTCTCTCTCTCTCTCTGTATGTTTGTAATACACCTTACTATGTTAAGAGTGTAGAGATTATGCTTACAAAGTCTCTCGAGAGTTTCTATTTTTTATCATCATGAACCATGAAAGGATGTCATCTAAGATTCAACAGGCAGTGGGTTTATTCAATTCCTAACGAGTTACATAGTTTTTTATTTCTTTTTTTTCGCGTTTTGATGCTGAAGTAAGTTTTAAATTAGTCGGAGTGTATGAAAGAACAATGTACCGTCCCAAAGGTCCCGTCTATCCTCTACATTCGTGGGCTAAATTTAGAACAATCTATAGATATTGATCGTAGGACCTTAATCAAAAGGTTAATCCGTTGTCCACTACAAAATACACTGCTAATAATAGTTATAGAGTTCATCAAGAGACATGTATCAAGTTTGAAGAATTATCTATTCTTCCTTTTGTAAAAACAACGTGTGTGTCTATGATCGCGGTTATGACCTAAGAGGAGCTAGAAGAACACAATCTTGAATCCACACATAAGAATAGAGAAAGACTATGTCAAAGATAAAATAGCGGATGATGGAGAAAGGCCATTGGAGATCCAAGAAAACAAGTTTCGGGAGATTGTGGTGCTTGTAAATGGTTCCATTTCAAGGTATAAAGAAGCCTTTGCATGGTC
>CM035437.1:55321220-55361220 GCA_020310875.1 Ceratopteris richardii | reverse complement strand
AGAAAATGGAC
The DNA here is from genome assembly GCA_020310875.1 of Ceratopteris richardii. Lineage (NCBI taxonomy): Eukaryota > Viridiplantae > Streptophyta > Polypodiopsida > Polypodiales > Pteridaceae > Ceratopteris > Ceratopteris richardii. Next base: position 55,361,209 of record CM035437.1, on the reverse strand, counting down.
CAAGAAATTTCAGCTACCATAAATTTTTAGAGATCTAGGTGTTGATATATTTAGGTAATGATGTGTGTGAACACTAGGACGTCAGGGCACTTCTGTCTCTCTTTAGGAGGTTTTTTCCTCGCCTTATATATATGCCTATTGCCCTAATGGGTTATTTACCTTTGCATATTCTAGTGGTAAAACATTCATTATTGTGTGTTGTGCTCCAAGATTCTTCTTCTTCCTTGAGCTATTTGTGTGCTTTCGTAGACATCAACCTCCAACAATTGGTATCAAAGCAGGTCGCTGCTTCATCTAGGGCATCGATGACACCCCTCCAATCAGAGTCTCAGAATCACATGAAATTTGGTGAGCATTGTCAGTGTCATTAGGAGATCAAAATGGCTTCGCTTCGTGGTGCCAAAATCACGATCTAAGATCATTTTCACCTCCCAATGCAGTATTGTAATGACTCTGTAGGCAATTTCATCTTTTTGTGCCAAAGGTATATACAAGTTTTGATTCGCCAATATAGGCATCTCAAAGTCTGCTATATGTTTAGCAGAACTCGATAGGGTAGTTCTATTACTTTTTGAGATACAATTTAGTTTCTGCATCAAGGTATTTAGCCTCAAGGCGAACACTACTAGAATAGGTGACCTTGAAAGAAGTGCTAGTAATTTTTCTTCCTTGATCATAGAACTCCTTCCTCACATGCAGCCAATGGCGCAAAGGAGGGCTTCACTGATTTGGATGATAAGGTATGTCGAGATCTATGCCTTGGTTGCCACCTTAGTTGTAAGTCTTGGAGAAAGCAACTTGAAGCCACAAAGTGTCAAGAACGGGCCATGTGAGTAGAATCCACTACAAGCCACAAAGTGCCAAGAATTTTAATGCAAGTGGGCCCACTCACTACAAGCCACAAAGTGTTGTGAACCAGCCATGCTCGCTTTGCTTGCAGAACAATAAATAACTTTCGCTACGAATTGGTTTGATACTAGTGAAGTCGTGATTTGGCAATGCACCCACAGTGGATTCCCCTTTGTGAAAGATTCAACACAATACCCTCACACTAGAAAACTGAGCTCCGAAGGACATGCATAGTACTCCATTTTATCTATGAGCTACACTGAAACTACATAGTACAAAAAGAGTAGGGGCTGAGATTTCCGAGATTTTAAAAGTGCATTTGAACTTACGGTCCATGGCTGGCTAGATCACTAAATAAAAGTGTTTGTGGCAGAAATGTCATATCCCCAAGGAAGCCAAGGGTCTGATCTAACGTTCTTGGACTCGAATCATGTACTTATCACTATTGAGATAGAAAGCATTTAGGCTCTCAAAATGCATATGAAAGAGGAAAGGAAAAGTTCAACATGCGTTTATTGTGAAGAAAAAAAGGAAAATATCATGCGTTCATAACACTAAAAAGATCCAAGATTAAATAGATATGTCTCCATCTTGGAAGAATTGTTGCAAGAAAATATTAGATCAAAATGGATTGGGTAATAGGTAGTAAATATAGATGTAACGGGGCCACTATGATTATGTGAAGCAGGAAACTATTATATATGAAGTGACCTTAGGATGAAACTTCATGTTATATAACAGATTGGGTACAAGGAAGCATCAGGAAATTTCCAACAATTAGGAAGAAGGATTAGTAATACTCGGGGATAGACACCTCTACAGAACCATTGTTGCAAGGACTCAAGAGGCAATTTCATACCAAACACCTAAACAATAAGATAGCTTCTTTTTAGCTCTTCTTGTTTTGCCAAGCAAAAATATCCTCCCTTTGAAGAGAGTGAGAGCCTTTGAAGAGAGTGAGAGAGGCAACAAAGGTTTTTTTCCTCCAACGGCAAAACCACATTACTCACCATCAAAGAGTGAGAGAGCCTGCCATGACGAGTGAAGCAGCTGATGAACAACGAAGTCCCTTGGAGAGAACACGTCCCTACCTCAAAAGATTTTTTAACTTTCACTTGAAATTTTAAGATATTCTTGCATTTACTAGTTGATGGGCCACCTTTCTCATTATTCAAAAGAGCATCTTGCATACCTTTTGATGCTTTCATATTGTCCCACTCAAAACCTTTATCACTACTATTTGAGTCACTCTTTCACAAGTCACAACGCCCTCATTTATTTATTTGATTGTATTTATTTGCACTAGGGCCTTTCCTCATTGCAAGTGCATCACCAAATGTGTAAATATATTTTATAGTTTAATAAAACATATTAAGGATCACTCTGTTTAACTTGACGTTTTAACATATCAACGAATCACTTTTAAGATCGATAGATATTTAGCGTAATGAACTTCACCCTTTTGGATGAGCAGAATGGAGGTAATCTAGGAGTATAAAGTAGCATAAGAAACCTTACCTATCCGAAACCAAAAATTAATCAATGTCCCAAAACCATCATGCTTTCTTCGTTATAACTCTCTCTGAAACATAAGTTTCCTACCAAATTTATCTATCACCATTGCTACAACTTCGGGCTGTCCTAACCCTACTTCGCGGGATACCCCAAGGGAAGTACGCCCCTTCAGTTCTTTTGTTAATTCGGGCAAGGTTGACTAGGCATAGGCGAGACTTCCTCGTCAAAGAAAAAACATCATGCTCTTCTCACATCTAGATACGATGCTCTTAGTCAAATTGTATTACCAAATTAGTCATGCACATTCTAAGAATATGGGACAAACTCACTCTTCTAAATATCCAAGTGACCTCCTCTATGGTCACCCCAAAAACAGCATGATAAACCTCTTGCCTAGTTTCATGCACTATTCTCAACAAAGCTTTACCACCTATATCATCCGTGCTAATGACATTTCCCAATGCCAATTACCTAGTTTCCTATACTCTAAAACAAAGCTCAAAGATCTCAACCTCATACAAAGTAGCACCTACAACTTCCTTCCTAAGGTGCTCCACAATGGCAATCAACCCTAGCTACTTCCTATAGCTGCCCTACTGCACCTCTCTCTATTTGCTCAACCAATTTAGCACCAGAAACTCTATTCTTTGTTCTTATTCTCTCTCTCTCTCTCTCTCTCTCTCTCTCTCTCTCTCTCTCTCTCTCTCTCTCTCTCTCTCTCTCTCTCTCTCTCTCTCTCTCTCTCTCTCCCCCTCCCTCCCTCCCTCTCCCTCCCTCCCTCTCTCTCTCTCTCTCTCTCTCTCTCTCTCTCTCTCTCTCTCTCTCTCTCTCTCTCTCTCTCCCTCCCTCCCTCGCTGCCTCCCTCCCTCCCTCTCTCTCTCTCTCTCTCTCTCTCTCGCTGCCTCTCTCTCTCTCTCTCTCTCTCCCTTCCTCTCCCTCCCTCCCTCCCTCCCTCTCTCTCTCTTTCTATCCCCTTTCTCTCTCAAATGAATCCAGCTTGACCCCCTAATTTCTTAAGTTACTTCTTGAGAAAAATCTTGCAAAGAATCATGCATAGCTTACATAATATAACGATGTATTCGAAGGTATGTTAGATATTTTGCAAGTTTTATCCTCTTTATTTATTGGAAGGTATATTGGATATTTCTCAAGTATTATCTTTTTGTGCGTAAAGGTGTGTTGCACTAGAACGTCTTTCACTAACTTTCCTTCTCTGATTTGGAATCCAAGAACGCCAACCTTCCAAGACCTTAAATAGATTTTCATGTATTGGACAAGACAATTGTGTGAATGGAGGAGATGTTTCTATGACAAGATTCCATTGGACATTGATAGAGTATAGCAATGGAGGAAATATTGGTTCATGTCCTATGAAAACATGTGTCTATGCATTGTTAAGGGACCCAGTCCACGTTCTACGTTTTCAGAGAAAAAAGAGGTGGCATCGACTCCTATAAAAAATATAGTGTGTTTCTTAATACAAATAAGAAAAGCGACTTTTTTCTCGTGTGTGAATATCATTGGGAAATGTGCCAAAAGAAATAGCCTCTTTCCACACTAAACGTAATGGAGTTGCCACCACATGCTTGAAGGTCTTAAACAATTCGTTGGTAAGGCCATCCAACCCTGCACTCTTGCCATTAAGAACCGAATCAATTAGCTCCAAAATCTAAGCATCCAAGATGGAAGCTTTGCAAAGAGCTTTCAAATTTTCTGGGATTTTTTTTGGTTCTACTGCACGAGAAGGTGGCCATGCACTCACGTCCATGAGGAGAAAGAAGCGTGGAAACCCTAAGAGCTCGGTAAAATGGTTGACAATCAGTGTACTATTTTCTTCATCCGTTTTGCATTCAATCCCAGTGGCATCCAATGAACAGAATCGCTTCCTTGGATTACTTCTTCATGAGAAGGTTACACATCTCTTTAGTGGGCTTGTCCACCCTACCTATCCATTGTGGGTGCCATCTAGTGTTGAATGAGTATTTTGCACCTTCATAAACAAAACCCCCAATGCCTTCTTTAGAATCAAGAGGACAACTGATGGAGGATGCAATTTCTCTAACAAAACCATACAAGAAAAAGGACAAATTTCGGTGCTCTATCCAAAGTGGACACCAGAGCGGCTTACCTATTTGGAAGGAATTCAAGAAACCATTCAAAAAGGCATAAGGTTGTTCTCCATACCCCTAGGTGACAATTTGGAAAGCTTGCATAGCCATATCATCATCGTCAAAAATCCGCAACATGTGATTAGCTGGCAAGAAGTGAGACTTGCTGATAATCAAGCCACAACATAACCACTCCTTACGAAACCATTGTCGCAAGGACTCAAGGGGAGATTTTGGACCAAAAACCTAATCAATAAGATAGGTTCTATATAGCACTTCCTGCTTTGCCAAAATATCCTCCCTTTAAAGGGAGATGACTAGGGGGTTAACTCCAAAAGGCTCTAGAGAGGCACGAGAGGTTTTGATTTCCTAAGTTGCACCCACATTACTCACCACCAATGAGTAAGAGAACCTGCCATGAAGAGTGAAGTGGTTGATGAACAAGGAAGTCCCTTAGTGAAAACATGTGCCTACCTCAAAAGAATAACACAGCTCGTACCTTGAAATGAAATTTCATTTATCTCATATTTATTTTTTTCCTTAATTTTTTGAACTTCGGTTTTTAGACTCAGCTAACAGAGAGTCGCAAGCACTTAAACTTTTAAAATATTCTAGCCCTTACTACTTGATGGACCACCTTCCTTATTATTAAAAGGAGCATCCTACATACCTTTAGATGCTTTCATATGGTCCCACTCAAAATATTATCACTACTATTTGAGTCACTCTCTCTCTCTCTCTCTCTCTCTCTCTCTCTCTCTCTCTCTCTCTCTCTCTCTCTCTCTCTCTCTCTCCCCCCTCCCCTCCCCTCTCTCTCTCTATCTCTCTCTCTCCCTCCCTCCCTCTCCCTCTCCCTCCCTCCCTCCCTCTCTCTCTCTCTCTCTCTCTCTCTCTCTCTCTCTCTCTCTCTCTCTCTCTCTCTCTCTCTCTCTCTCTCTCTCTCTCTCTCTCTCTCTCTCTCTCTCTCTCTCTCTCTCTCTCCCTCCCCTCCCCTCTCTCTCTCTCTATCTCTCTCTCTCTCCCTCCCTCCCTCCCTCTCCCTCCCTCCCTCCCTCCCTCCCCCTCTCTCTCTCTCTCTCTCTCTCTCTCTCTCTCTCTCTCTCTCTCTCTCTCTCTCTCTCTCTCTCTCTCTCTCTCTCTCTCTCTCTCTCTCTCTCTCTCTCTCTCTCTCTCTCCCTCCCTCCCTCCCTCCCTCCCTCCCTCCCTCCCTCTCTCTCTCTCTCTCTCTCTCTCTCTCTCTCTCTCTCTCTCTCTCTCTCTCTCTCTCTCTTCTCTCTCTCTCTCTCTCTCTCTCTCTCTCTCTCTCTCTCTCTTCCCCCCCTCCCCCCCTCACGCGTGAATGTTATGGCTAACACTACTCCTCATCACCACTAACCATCCTCAATGTCATCTCCCTTACTCTCTATAATGCACATCATTAGCAACCTCTCTCTCTCTCTCATCTCTCTCTCTCTCTCTCTCTCTCTCTCTCTCTCTCTCTCTCTCTCCTCCCTGAATGGCATGGCTACCACTGCGCCTCATCACCACTAACCATCCTCAATGTCATCTCCCTTGCTCTCTGTACTGCACACCATCAGCAACCCCCCTCTCTCTGTATCTCTCTCTCTCTCTCCCATTTCTTTCTCAAATGAAACCAGCTTGACCCGCTACTTTCTTAATTTACTTGTTGATAAAAATCTTGCAAAGACTCATGCATGATGCATAATTTACCGCAATGCCTTATCCTTTCTACCTTCAACATATCTTCCGAATACCTTGACTTCTGTAGGTAGTTCTAGTTCATTACCATGCACATTAAAAAAGTCTCAATGAAATGTATTGATCAAATCTCAGCTCTCCCTCTTTTCTCTTTCTCACTCGTGGTCCTACATGTAACCCTACTTCTAGAACAATCTGGAATCCAAGAAGAACGGAAAATTCTGGAATTTCCTTAGAGAAAAATATTTCCTAAGCTCTCGTTCTGATCCCAAGGGAAGTGTATTTTGTATCCATTAATTTGTTGAACATTTTTGGGCTTCACATCATCGTTGAGCTCGTCCTTCATGGAAACTTGTCTATCATCAGATTGAATTGAATATAGAAACTTCTAAATGGATACTTTTTTGCTCTCGCTTGGAAACTGGGAGACCATCCAATTATCCTTTGCGAATTCTGCAAAAAGAGTGGCACTCGAGTTTATTCATACTTTGTGCTGATTCCCCTTTCAAGAACATTCGATCAAAAGGGGGTGAAATGGAAAGATCAATACATCAATAACACCCAAAAAGTGCTTTTCACAAGACAATAGTTAGAATCGAGCTTTTCCCAAGATTCGACGAGAGGTTTCAAATGTGCATGGATCAAATAGTCACTAACATTTGGATAGAAAATACAACTCTTCTTTTACAACGATTCCATGGAGCAAATAGTCACTAACCAAAAAAAATGGATAGAAAATAGTGACTTTTCTTTTACAAAGATTTCATAGAGCATTCATTGAGTTGGAGTATTGCTGAGAAAGTATGTAATTTCCTCCCTCAACATCGAGAGGGTGGGAAAAACTCCATTATCATTCTTCAAGAATCTTGTGGAGCTCTTCTTTAAAGCCTTCCCCTTGCTTGCACCTTCTCAGGGATTTTGAAAATCCCTCTATGGGTTCGGTTCACCAGCCTTTATTTTGTTGTTGTGAGTGTCTATCGAAGCGGTTTTCAACTTCTCAGGCCTTCAAGTGGGCAAGCTTACGTAGCAAAGTTTTGAGCAGTCCCTACATAATGAGATTCGGGGGGGTCCCATGGGTGCTAGGCTGGATCACTTCTGCATATGTTCTTTCTCTTAAGTAAATCTTCGGAGTGTAGGCCAATCCCGAACTCCCCTTTTTTGCAACAAGGTCTTTATTAAGACTTGGACTTGACTTCCTTAGGGCGCTTCTATCACTATCATCATAAATTTTGATATGGGGTGAAAAATAAATATAATAATAGAAATTTTTTTAGTAAATTAAAAAATACTAAAAAGTGTATAAAACTGAGTCTCGTAAGTTATTTCCCATTTTATGCATTGCAAGAGCCAAGCAAAAAACTTGTAGAGAGGACATGGTTGCTGTGGATGTAGGGGACCAACGAAAATATCTAAACTAGATCAGCACGAATTAATGAACTCAATCAAATGACCATCTAAATACGGGCTATTGCAAGCAGAAAATGTCATGCAACCAAATCTGAATAGAGCAGCAAAGGAGATGATGCAATTATTATAGAGTTGGATGTTCAAAAATAAAGACAAGATATCTTTAGTATCCCTCACACCATCAATGCCCAGACAACATGGCGTACAACATTTTTACATCAAGTTTCTGGAAGTAATGGATATTGTTATTGATCTAGCATAAGAAGGCAATTAACAAACAAAACTACAAATGCAAATAGAGAAAATGGACCAAGAAATTTCAGCTACCATAAATTTTTAGAGATCTAGGTGTTGATATATTTAGGTAATGATGTGTGTGAACACTAGGACGTCAGGGCACTTTTGTCTCTCTTTAGGAGGTTTTTTCCTCGGCTTATATATATGCCTATTGCCGTAATGGGTTATTTACCTTTGCATATTCTAGTGGTAAAACATTCATTACTGTGTGTTGTGCTCCAAGATTCTTCTTCTTCCTTGAGCTATTTGTGTGCTTTCGTAGACATCAACCTCCAACAATTGGTATCAAAGCAGATTGCTGCTTTATCTAGGGCATCAATGACACCCCTCCAATCACAGTCTGAGAATCGCATGAAATTTGGTGAGCATTGTCAGTGTGATTAGGAGATCAAAGTGGCTTCGCTTCGTGGTGCCAAAATCACGATCTAAGATCGTTTTCACCTCCAAATGCAGTATTGTAATGACTCTGTAGGAAATTTCATCTTTTTGTGCCAAAGATATATACAAGTTTTGGTTCGCCAATGTAGGCATCTCAAAGTCTGCTATATGTTTAGCAGAACTCGATAGGGTAGTTCTATTACATTTTGAGATACAATTTAGTTTCTGCATCAAGGTATTTAGCCTCAAGGCGAACACTACTAGAATAGGTGACCTTGAAAGAAGTGCTAGTAATTTTTCTTCCTTGATCATAGAACTCCTTCCTCACATGCAGCCAATGGTGCAAAGGAGGGCTTCACTGATTTGGATGATAAGGTATGTCGAGATCTATGCCTTGGTTGCCACCTTAGTTGTAAGTCTTGGAGAAAGCAACTTGAAGCCACAAAGTGTCAAGAACCGGCCATGTGAGTAGAATCCACTACAAGCCACAAAGTGCCAAGAATTTTAATGCAAGTGGGCCCACTCACTACAAGCCACAAAGTATTGTGAACCAGCCATGCTCGCTTTGCTTGCAGAACAATAAATAACTTTTGCTACGAATTGGTTTGATACTAGTGAAGTCGTGATTTGGCAATGCACCCACAGTGGATTCCCCTTTGTGAAAGATTCAACACAATACCCTCACACTAGAAAACTGAGCTCCAAAGGACATGCATAGTACTCCATTTTATCTATGAGCTACACTGAAACTACATAGTACAAAAAGAGTAGGGGCTGAGATTTCCTAGATTTTAAAAGTGCTATATGTTTTATTAAAGAACATATAGGTGGCCATTTGGTCTTTCACATGACACAAACCGTAACAATCTCCCACCAAAGGTGAGTATGGCCAAAGTAAATTATGGGAGAAAAAATAAAGAATGATCATAAGAGATATCTCGGTGTAAGTATACAAGATAAAGTGGAAAATTCCTTTTATAAACATCCTTTGAAAGTAATGATTTCTGCTTATTATGGAAAATATGAGGGAACTGAATCATCTACGAAAAACTACGTATCATCTGGAGTCATAGAATACAGATAATTTGTAATGATGCAACGAGTAGCCTTTTTTTTTAAATGATTTGTACTCCAAAACCTCATCATTTGATCTACTATATTAGTTCCAAAAGGCACTAATGCACATTCCAAAGAAAGAAGAACATAATAAAAGCCCAAAACTGGGAGGTAATAGCTCATTCTTGATCTTATTATTTCCATTTTCATGAGACACATATTTGTGCTCTCAACAACGCCTTTTCATGATGATAAGTTCTCTGCCATAATAGAAAAAGATGGACACTACCTCAAGTTCAGGGACAGAAACACCATATTCTCAAATTCTTGAACGCATGACAAGTTGAAATAACTAGAATTTAAGGAAGCTCTTGAGTCCATCATATTCATTAGCGTAGCTATACTTGCAAGATCTGTTTTAAACGTTTTCTGGTTTCTTCTAATATTTTCTTCCTTCTTGAATGGCTTGGCTTGAAGAAGTTTCTTTTCTTTCACATAAATTGATCAACGTGTAACTTCTTCTAATATTTTCTTCCTTCTTGAATGGCTTGGCTTGAAGAAGTTTCTTTTCTTTCACATAAATTGATCAACGTGTAACAGAATAGATCTTCAAGTGAAAAGCCGTTTGGAATACACCATTTGCGGAGCAAAAGAAGAACTTCGTGGAAAAGCTTCATAAGTCCGATGTTGACTGATACAAGTCAAAGATCAGCATAGACTTCCGGAAGTTTCCACTCAGATGTCGAGGTAATTCCTCCGAAAGAACTCAGACAGCGGCAAATTTCCTGTATTTATAGTGCCGTCGACGCACTGTCGTTGTGCATTGCTTCACGTTTCATTCTATCACAGAACATTCTGTGATCCGAGCGTTTCTGCTAAGATTATTCTCATCAAGAACACCATCGCCGAGAACAGGCAAGTTCGTTAGGGAGTTTAAAAGAGTTCTTAGCTTTGAACCAGGCCTGCCACATTCTACACACTAAGGGACTACCAAAGGGGGTGATGGGATGTGGGAAGTTATAATGTGCCAAAGAGTCTCCATGGTTGGGCTGGCTTGCTTACTGTGAAGAAAACAGGCTGACAATCAAGCAACACAAATGCCACAACGCTGGAATCACTACTTGGAACAATTACATATGTGGAGTAAGGGTAAGGACTGCACAAGAAGTCTTTTCTAGCACTAATCTGTCTCTGTCTTGCTTTCAGGTAATTCAAAAACACAGAAACATGCTGCTGGAAAAGATGGACAGGTGGCATAGGAAAAAGGTTGACCTAGTTGATATTGCTAATGTCATTTTCAAACAGTTCAAACATGACAAAGGGTCTGCTGCTCAAATCCTGAAAAAGCTCAACTCTAGGTGGTAGGTGAATTGGTCTACACACCAGTGGACTTACAGGTTTAAACCTCTGTGGGCTCTTCCAGATTGCAGCAAGCATTCATTTCTCCAGTGGAGGATGCTGCACCATGGCCTTTGGACTGGTCATAAAGTCAGGAAAATTTTTAATAGTGGTGGGTCCTGTATATTTTGTGGCCTTGTGGAGGATGTTTCACACCTCTTCTTTGAATGCCATCATGCCAAAAAATTCTGGTCTGCTGTGGAGAAGTATCTGCTAGTGAATGGTCTCCCCAAACTTAGTAAAATGGAGGTGATTCTTGGTTGCTGTAAACACTTGGATATTCTGCTGTGGAATATTTGGAGGGGCTATATTCTTTGGAACATATGGCTCAGTAGGAATGAGGCTACCCTTGGTAGCAGAAAAAGGAACTACCTCATCACTTTGCCTGTTATTATGAAAAATGCTTCTCTATCTTGTATTAGGAGAATCAGAGATGCTTCTTGTAATAACTATGATGTCTACAAGATTTTGTCTGAAAATTCTCCCTCTAGTTGGAAAAAACTGTTAGCTGAACAGTACTCTTGTAAAAGGTTGGACATGTATTTCTTCTTGTAATTTGTCCTCTGGGTCAGGTGTCTCCTGCCCAAGGCACACTATATACGGCCACCATTAATACAAATTTTCCTTGTTCTTTCAAAAAAAAAGAACACCATCGCCAGTTACGAACGGAGCTTGTGTAAGCCGTGGGAGACAGAATCAGTGTGATACTGCAGAAGGAATGATGGAATCGCACCTGTCTGCAGATGTTTAAGATCTATGTTCGGATTTGTGGCATTTTCAGTCCGTGGTGAAGTCATTCTCATTTCGCCAGTGTAGGCCAGAAGAGAACAGAAGGTTGCGGAAGTCTAGTGATCATTCCTCATCTACTGATAGCCAGACCGCTCGGGGAATTTTTAGAATTTTTGATGAAAATGGGGACGGCGTCGTGAGTAAACACGACATTTGCAGGCTTATGGGGAAGCTCGGCCTTACAGCAATGGAAAGCGGAGTCTGTGCCCATTCGCTGGTAACAGGATCGACGTCTGACGTAAGAGGAAACGTTGATGAGGAGCAATTCAGTGTCTTCTATAATAACCTCAGCGGCAACGTGAAACTTCAGGGTCAGCCCTCCAATCTGCTAGCAGACCGGTCAAACTGCAGCATTCAGGAGGATGATGGGGATGACGACCTATTAGATGCATTCCACGTTTTTTATAAGGACCGTGACGGCTTCATCTGTGCAAGCGAATTGCAAAACGTCCTCGGATCGCTTGGTTATTCGCAAGAATCTTGCAGCTTGGAAGCCTGCTCGGAGATGATTGCTCGCGTTGACAGGAATGGAGATGGGCATGTGGATTTCTTCGAGTTCACGGCTCTACTGCAGTTGGAATCCTATCCTCCAACGATAGACTTAGCACAGCTCGTTTGTGAACGACAACTGGATTCTAGGTAAAAATTTTATAGTGAGATTAACATTGGAGGAGCCTTCTCAGAGCAAGTGTTGAACTATGCACATTACGCCGTATAAGGAGAGCAACACTAACCAGTTCAACAGATCGATACTCTCGAAAACTAACCGATACATTGCTCTCTCTCTCTCTCACACACACACACACAGACAATCTCGCTGTCATACAATGTACCATATAACTCTCATGAAACATATATAACAAGTTATAATTGTCATCTTTGTTTTTGTTTCTGAGCAAGTCCACATCTATTTTCTGCCTCACACATTGATGCGCTTCCTTGGGCGCAAACTACTTGGTCTTCTTTTTCTATGAGACTGCTATTAGAAAATAAAATAGAAATAGGAAGTTTGCCCATGCTTATTCTTTACTTTTGGAATTAGTGGCACACTATCATCAACCAGATGCCCTCCATCCTATGCAATGCTTGGAACCACTTCAAAAGTTTTGCAAGTACCTGATCACAAGTGTAGATGGGAAGGTCACAAACCCATTTCCCATCATATGGTGCTATTTGTTCCTTTGGCTTGATGACTGAAGGGGTGTCATCGACTATGATCGGAGGGGTGTCATCAACGCCCTAGATGAAGCGATGACCTGCTCTGATATCAATTGTTGGAGATTGATGTCTGCGGAAGCACGCAAATACCTGAATGAAGAAGAAGAAGCTTGGAGCACAACACACAATACTAAATGTTTTACGATCAGAATATACAAAGATAAGTAACCCGTTAGGGCAATAGGTGTATATAGAAGCTGGGGGAAAAAGCCAAATAAAGAGGGAAAAAAGTGCCCCAGCAGTCCCAATCTGCACATACACATCATCACCTAAATATATCAACACTTAGATCTCTAAAAATTTATTGTCGCTGAAATTTCTTGGTCCATTTTCTCTACTTGGATTTGTAGTTCTATTTATATTGTTTACTTGCCTTCTTATGCTAGATCATGAAGAATATCCATTACTTCCACAAATCTGATGTAGAAATGTTGTATGACATGTTGTCTGAGCATTTATGGTGTGAGGGCTACTAAAGACATATTGTGTATCTTTTGAACTTCCAACTCTATAGTAATTGCATCACCTGCTTTGCTGCTCTATTCAAATTTGGTTGCATTATATTTTGTGCTTGCAACAACCCCTATATAGATGGTCATTTGATTGAGTTCATTCATGCTGATCTAGGTTAGAAATTTTTATTGGTCCCCTACATCCACAACAACCATATTCTATGTACAAGTTGTTTGTTTGGCTCTTGCAATGCCTAAAATGGGAAATAACTTATGAGACTGAGTTTTATACACTTTTTAGTATTTTCAAATTTACTAAAAAATGTTCTATTATTATATTTATTTTTCACCTCACATCAAAACTTATGATGCTTCTTATACGACCCATCATCACCCTAATGGTAAAGTGCTATGATTGCGAGTAAGTCCTCTAGCTTTTAAATTATTATTTATGGCTCTAAGGGGGATCCACCTTCTAGACATAGTTCATATGCTTCAAACTTTTGTCTAATATTCAGAGTTCAACATGTAGAACACATACATGTACTATTGTCAAAAGAGCGTTAATGATAGGATTCCAAATCTAATCGTCCTCATTTCATTTTGAAGGTATGATCTAAAACCAACCTAGAATTCCTTGAAACATTGTATAGCTTTCTTCCCATTATAAGCACAACTCTGCATAATCTATGATGCTCTCATATTGTTTTCACCTACCATGCATATAATAGAGACTTGATTGTCTCGTATATGGAACTAGCTTGCAAGCAAACATGGGTAGAATCCAATCTTGACAACCAAGACAATCTTTGCTAATGGTGAAATTAATAACATATTTTCTTGATCATTGGCACATATAATGCATCTAACAATGTGAAAGAATTTCCATCAACAATAGTCAGAATGATCTTTCCATATCCCATTGTAAGATCAGAGGAGTTGTTAGCATGCATGAGGTTATTCCTTGTAGGGATAGGCTTACGTGAACTGAAGAAACTTCACTACAAGGTAATATGTTTGGTTTCCCCACTATCAAAGTACCAAACATCTTAGTCTACTGTAGACATGCATTGCTCATTAAAAGATGGTTCATAGCTACAAACAATACTGAGTGCCCATTCTTCATTGTGAATAAGATTACAAAACTCTTTTTTAGGTGTAGAGGCCTCTACAACAACCATTCCAACCTCTTTCCTTTTTGCTTCTTTTGCAGTCATTTTATGACATGATCATTTGATATCAAGGAGGAAGGTAACTTATTCGAAACTCAAATCCGAAAGATACTGAATGATATTATTAAGCCGGAAAGTGCACAGGCTGACGATACAGATTCTGACGGTTCAGATATTCAGCCTCGGGACTCAGAAGATAGTAACAATACAACCACCAGTACGATGAGTGGGCAAAAACAACAACAACAACAACAACAACAACAACAACAACAACAGCAACAACAACATCCATTTCCACCACGACCGGCTCCAACAGGAGTGACATACAGCAAATTTGGTGGGTTTCTAGGTGATGATCCTGATGGCCACGTAGGTACTTTTGAAATTAGTTATGCAGTATTAAATCATCCCCGTGATCCAGCATGCAAAGCTATTGTATTCCAGTCTACATTGGTTAATGAAGAAGCCAGATGGCTTATAGAATATGATTTTAATCATTTTGTGACTTATGAAGCACTAAGGGATGCATTTTTGCAGAGATTCGGGTTAAAGAAAAATCTGGGCAGAAATTTTTGATTATTTATAGAACAACAAACAGAAACTGCACCAGACTGTGCAGGAATATGCCACCCTGTTCCGAACGCATTTGAGGCAACTACCACCGGCCCATGCAAACCTGCCGGATGATGTCATCACTCAATGGTTTATTAATGGGTTAACTCCGAAGCTCAAACAGATTATGATCATCCGTTGTGTGGGAGCTATGACATTAGATGCGATTATTGCAATGGCTTTGCAGCTCGAGAATAAGGTAGGAGGATTTACAGAAGTCCTGCAATGGTTAAAAGCGAGTAAGAATGTTGCCGAAGATCCGGCCAGACAGATGTACTGCACCACGTGCAAGAATTTAGGGCATACTTGTGCCAGTTGTGCCCTTAATCAGTTGTTTTGCGCTATCTGCAATATGACCGGACATTCCATCGAAAATTATGAATACAACACCAAAGTGCAGGGAACAACAATAGTAAATGCAATCATACAAGAACAAGGGTAGCCTGCCAATCACGATGTACCTCCTCAAATGAGAAACAACCAGCAGCAAGGCTACAGAAATGATCGAGGATAGAGAAATAATAACTACAATGCAAACTGCACACAGGTCCACCACAAGAAGGTAATGCTTTGGCACCTCCTCGTTGTCATTTTTGTGGTGAATTAGGACACATTCGAAGATTTTGTAAAGATGCAGCCGAATATGATCAAAGGAAGAAGGAGCGCCAAAACCCAATGAAAAGTATGGTTCATATCACACCCATAGAAACACAAGCTGCAGTAGTTCAGACCAGAACTCGAACAAGAAGAAAGTTAGAATGTCTACTCATAGATGATGGAGCGGCGAGTTCAAGTGCTGATTTCACTAGATTTTGTGTGTTTTACAAAGAACCTACAGGGAGCTAATAGCCCCATATGACACATTATGTAAGAGGGTTAAATGCATGTTGTTCAAAGCTAATCTCGCTCATAGATTTTAGGGAGAAGGCCTTGCAATCTACACTTCATATATGCAATTGATCCCGTCGCACTTTTTAAAGGTTGCCATTCTTGAAGAGTTGTGGTTTGGCAAACTTGCTTCGTATGACCACCATGCAATGTGCATCCTTGTTCGTGATGCATTTGTGCATGTTAGACCTGAGTTGAGTAAACTAGATGCAAAGTCCATAAAAAGGAATCATCATAAAATGGGCTACTGTATTTCGTTACCACAAGTTAAAGACGTAGTACGCAATCCAAATCTTTGCGATGAGGCAAAACTATCGAAAAACAATGGTACCTCAAAGGATGACCATAAGATGGTCAAATTCCAATAACTACGACCGCCTATTAGGACAAAAAATAACCCTCAAGATGCTTCACCTGAAAATGATTATGAGATAGTGATACTCGAGCTAGATGATAGTGGATAGTGAAATAATCTCCTTAAAATATGCAGCCACCAAATCATACTGAAAACAGGGCTAGAACTGATATACAACAGCCCCTTAATGATTATGTACTTAATCCATTCAGATGCAAATCCAATTGTAAACCATTGGATGCGAAGATCCACATGTGTTAGGAGGCCAGCGAGCAAGTATGACCCCTCTTTATATTATGCTATCTCATGAGAGTGACTCTCTACATTTAGAGCGGCAAAATCATGTGAGACCAAAAAGAAGTGGGAGTTTGCTATGCTAGAAGAGATAAAAGCCTTCTCAGAGCAAGTGTTGAACTATGCACATTACGCATCGATACTCTCGAAAACTAACCAATACATTCCTCCGTCTCTCCCTCTCTCTCTCTCTAGAAGGATAGAATTAAATTGGAGTCTTTGTTCTAGAAGGTATACTTTGACTTTGAGTAAACACAAATGTAAAATATAAATGAATAGATGTTTCCCTATGTATGTGACTAAATACGCTCGTCCAAATCTACACTTTTCGTCCCTACTAGCGACCTTGAACCTTGGTTTGACAAGCGACCTTGAACCTTCGTTTCTTTGACAAGCGACCTTGAACCTTCGTTTCTTTAGA
This sequence comes from Ceratopteris richardii, assembly GCA_020310875.1. Lineage (NCBI taxonomy): Eukaryota > Viridiplantae > Streptophyta > Polypodiopsida > Polypodiales > Pteridaceae > Ceratopteris > Ceratopteris richardii. The sequence continues at coordinate 55,344,302 of CM035437.1, read as the reverse complement.
GTTCTTGTAGCTTACAATGTTCTCTATATTTGTTCTTGTTGCATGAACAATTACTTGCATCATCTGCTTCAATCGTGGAGATAGAAGAATAATGCTATTTGTGATGATGTTGATGTGTTGAATCCTGAGAGTATTGTGCCTAGTGAAGCTCTTATGTTTGATTCTCTTTTTCCACCATGTTGTTGTTGGATTCTGATGCATCTTTGCATATGACACCACATCGAAAATGGTTCTCTACTTATGCAACAAAGTCTCACGGTACCAAGACACTAGGTGATTCTTACCATTGTGATGTTATTGGGATTGGAAAGATGGTTCACATTTTACTATGCATAATGTATACCATGTGCTTTAATCATAAGAAAGTTTGTTTTGAATTTCTCAAGTGGAGTAGCTTTATTACAAAGTGTTTTTTTTTGTGCTGAATCCCTTTGGATATCAAAGGAGATGGTTATTGAAAAAGGAAACAAAGTTGGATCAAGTTATCGTTTCTTGTAGCACAGAAAGAAAACTTCTAGCTATCACTAAACAACCTATGGCTTGTATATGACATCGCCTTTTGGGCAACATATATCATAGTGGAATGGAAAATATTTCTCGTTGTTTCTAATTACCTTTGTTATCTTTCTCTAAATTTTCATTTTATGAGAATTATAACTATGAAAAGAAAACCAGGAATGTGCATAGGACATACATTGAATCTTCAATTTAGCCTTTGGATCTCCTTCATGTGGATGTGTGCAGTCCTATGCCCAGAAGGTCATTACATGGTTCTCTTTATTTTGTCACTTTCATCAATGATGCTTCTACAAAAGTCCAGGTATATCCTATCAAGTTGAAGGATGAGGTATTCCCTACTTTTGAAAAATGGTTTGCTTTTATAGAGATTGAAAAAGATCTAAGGTCAAGGCTTCACATTTAGATAAGGGAGGTGTGTACCTCACAAGACTTTATCCTTTCCTATCACTGTACAAGAATTTGTAGAGAGTTTTGCAGCTCCTTATACCCTAGTATGGAGTGGTGTAGCTAAAAGGATCAACAAAAGTATTCAGGAGAGAGTAGTTTGTATGTTGCATCATGCAAACTCTGCACAAGGCTTTTGGCCAAAAGTACCATTGGCTGTAGTCCATGCCATCAATCGTTCACCTAGTTTTGCCAAAATATGAAATTGGCACAAGACCTATGGATAGGATAGCCACCATATTATGATAATATTTTAGTTTTGAGGTGTGAATCATATGTTCATATAGCCAAGAATCTTAGATAAAAGCTAGATTACAAGTAAAAATTTGCATTTTTCTTGGACATTGTTGAGATAGTCAACTTGGATATCATTTATGAGATCCTCAAACAGAGTTAGTGATCAAACATAGTGATGTCATTTCATAGGTTTAAGATGCATAAACAACCCATTAAGGACATTGAAGCTACAAGAGTAGTGTTTGAGGATACTAATCCTCTAGTGATCATGCATATAAATTGTATACATAGGAGTGTTAAGGAGAATGTATATGTGTCCCATAAGTATCTTGCATCCAACTAAAAAATATGTTCTAGGTTTGGATTTTGAGATGCTAACAAAAGTAGGTCCACCATTTTTCTACAAAGAGGCTCTGCAGACAAGGTATAATGTCAAGTGGGATCATGCCATGAAGAGTGTATTAAATTCTATTGATAAGTATGTTACTTGGGACATGGTACCTTTGCCAAAGGGCAAGGAAGATTTACCATGTAAATGGATTTATAAGTTGAAATTCACATCGGATAGCTCTTCCCAAAAGTATAAATCACGACTCGTTGCAAAGTGTTTTAAGCAACAACATGGTGTTGATCTTGAGGAAATCCTCTCTCTTGTAGTCAAGATGACTACACTATACATGTTTCTTGGACTTGTGCTCATAGAGGACACTATAGCTCGTCCAAATGGATGTGAACATTTCTTTTTTTGCATGGAGATTGTAGAGATAGATCTATATGGAAGAAGTAAGAGTTTATGTAGTTCTCAACAAGGAGGCTCTCGGTTTATAATCTCAGAAAGTGCTTATATGGACTTAAACACTCCCATAGAACATCCTACCAAGAGTTTAATGCTCCCATGAAGGCTTAAGGCTATTCGTGAAGAAATGAGGATCATTGTCTAGATGCTCATATGGAAACTTGATAAGCTTTATTCTTTATGTCGAAAATGTATTGATTTTTAGAATGTCCTTTGATGACTTATTACTCTTGGAGTTAGACGTCTGCGGAAGCACGCGAACAACACAAGGAAGAAGAAGAAGCTTGGAGCACAACACACAATACTGAATGTATTACTAGAGAATGTACAAAGATAAGTAGCCCATTTGGGCACTAGGCGTATAAACAAGTCGGGAGAAAAAAAACCTCCTAAAGAGGGAAAAAAGTGCCCCGGCGGTCCTAGTGTGTTCACACACATTACTACCTAAATATATCAATAAATCCCTATTGGGAGTGATGCGGTGAGCAAGGAGCTGGCACTTATGTATAAGGAAGTGCCAAGCTATGTGGAAATCACTCCACAAAAGCAAGTAAGCCCAAAGCTTTGCGGAAAGCTTCAAATTTCTCCCTAGGCAGAGCCTTCGTGAAAAGGTTTGCAATGTTCTCCTACGTGGGCACATATGCCAAGCTGATCTCCCCAGTAGAGAACCTCTCCCTGACATAGTGATAATGCACCTCAATGTGCTTAGTGGGAGCATGGAACATAGGGTTCCTCGCAACTGCCGATGCGCTCTAATTGTTAGTGAAGATGGTGGTGGCAGAAGTCTGACCAACACCCAAGTTAGCCATAAGGCATCTGAGCCACACACACTCAACAGTAGCTGTGAAAGCTGTTTTATACTGTGCCTCACAACTGGAAGTGGCCATAGTAGGCTGCTCTTGCTCAACCAAGATATACATGAGCTACCAAGAATGAAGCAAAAGCCACTAGTGGACACACGAGTGTCATAGCAACCAGCCATATCAGAAGCAGAAAAAGCATGCAGATCTGGCGGTAGTGACCCCCCCTTGGGATAAAACAACCCAAGTAGCCGAGTACCACTCAAGTAGTGAAAGATACGCTTAACCGCCTGCCAATGCTTGACTCCTGGGCAATGCATAAACCTGCTTATCTATGAGACAAAAAATTGAATATCTTGCCGAGTAATGCATAAGTAAATCAAGCATCCAACAACTTGTTGATAGAGAACAGCATCAAATGCATCTGGAGCATCATGAAGACTCAATCGTAAACATGTCTCCATAGGAGTGGCAATAGGCTATAGTCTTCAAGGCCAAAACGCTGCAATAATGTGTCAATATATTTCGTTTGACACAAAGACATTCCACCATCAACGTGCATAAATTAAATGCCCAAATAATCATGCAAATGCCCCAAATCAAACATCTCAAATGAGGCATGCAAATCAGCCTTAAAATCAGCAGTATGGTTCTCAATAGGACTAGTGAGCAGCATGTCGTCAACATAGATAACAATGATCAGAAGTACATCATTAGCACACTTAACATATAAGGTGCTTTCAGTTGGAGTGTTCTCAAAACCATGCGCAATTAGATAGGCATGTATCTTCTCATACCAAGCATGTGGTACTTGCTTTAAACCATATAATGCCTTCTTTAACCTGCATACCTAGTTTTCATGCCCTTTCTGCACAAAGCCACGGGGCAGAAAAACATACACTTCTTCATGCAAGTCACCATGCATAAATGCTCTTTTAATGTCCAAGTGATGTACATTCCAACCATGATGAGCTGCAAAGTGCACAGATGCTCCGAACAGTAGTCATACGACATGTAGGTGCAAAGGTCTAATCAAAATGAATGCCTGTTTCCTGTGCATAACCCTTTGCAACAAGCCTAGCCTTATACCTGTCAACTGTACCATCCGGTTTACGCTTCAACTTGTATACCCACTTAGTGCCAATGGCCTTCTTGCGAGGAGGCAAGTCACATAAAGACCAAGTACCATTCTTCATTGTAGCATCATATTCAGATTGCATAGCAGCCATCCAATTTTCTGAATTTTGTGCTTCCTCAAAGGAAACAGGCTCACTCTCATCACAGAGACTAGATGCAGCCATAGCATAGCAATCTGATGCAAAAGAGGCACTATGAGAGCCTGAACAAGTACGATATGACAAAGGTGCATCTAATTTTCTATCACGCAAAGTTTGCACCAGCCATTTTGGCATAATTTTTGCCTGCTCAATATCAGCTCTCTCATCAACTAGTGCATCATGTAAATCTGCATTAGAAATGGAATGATCTGCATCATCACATGAAACCTGCAAAGGTTGAGAAGTTGCCTCATTTGGACCAGCACTAGATTGTCCACCTGCAAAAAGAGGCAGCAAAGTATCATACATGTCTTTGGAGCTAATAGATGTCTCCTTAGTACATGAAAGCAATGGCTAAATAACATCGTCCACATGAACAACATCACAGCTAACCTGAATGCGTTATGTCTGTGGATGATACAGCCGATAGCCTTCACTTTCAGAACTGTACCCAACAAAAATACATTTTATTGCTTTATCATCCAATTTTCTGCGATATTGTTCAGGCACTAATGCATATGCCAAACAACCAAAAATACGAAGATGAGCAATAGATGGCTTGCGATCATGCCAAGCCTCATATGGAGTGATAGACTGCAACGCTTTAGTGGGACACCTGTTCAGTACATATGCTGCACACATGAGACCCTCAAGCTAGAAACTATGTGGTAAAGCTTGACTCTTGACTCTACAACTCGCCATCTCCATGAGTGATCTGTTCTTTTGTTCAGCAACTCCATTCTCTTGAGGTGTATATGGCACTGTACACTGGTGTTTTATCCCACATTCAGCCAGAAATGCATTAAAATCAAAAGATATATATTTCCCCCCTCGATCAGAATGGAGGGTGCCCATTTTACATGCTGAGAGATTTTTAGCCAAAACCAAAAGCTATTTCAAGCACATGAACACTTCAGACTTTGCCTTTAATGGATATACCCATGCATGCCTGGAAAAATCATCGTTGAAAGTCACGAAGTAAAGATAATTCCCAAAAGAAGGTGTCTGCATAGGACCACATACATCACTATGTACAAGTTGCAATTTCTGAGTGGCCCGAACTGAACCATCTTTTGGAAAGGATGAACGCTCCATGTTTCCCAAAATACAGCCTTCACAAACATGTTTTCTAGGTGCCTCAAGTTTGGGCAAAGAGGATACCATTTCGAATTTTTGGACGAGAGCAAACTAGCAACTTTCAGATAACCAAAGCGTGCATGCCCGAGCTTTGCATTTGACATAGCCTGAGAATCATTTACTACACATGCCAAATTATTTATAGATCTTTCATAGTCTATGAGCTTATAGAGTCCACGCATAAAATGCCAGAAGCAATAATCACATCACCATTTGATAGATCATGAACTATACACCTATCATCAACAAATTTTACAACCAACACAATCTTGGCTAATGCAGAAACTGATAAGAGGTTCTTCTTCATCCGTGGCACAAATAAAGCATCTGACAAAGTGAAAGAACTACCATCAGCAGTAGTCAAAATGATCTTACCAACTCCCATAACAGGATAAAAGAAGTTGTTGGCACATGTAACAGTATTCCGTGTAGGGGCAGGCTCGAGTGAAGAGAAGAAACTACACTGCGAGGTAATATGTTTGGTTGCCCCACTGTCAAAGTACCAAACATCCGAGTCTACTGCAGACATGCACTACTCATGAGAAGATGGATCAAAACTGCAAATAGTAGTAAATGCCCATTCTTCTTCCTGCACAAGATTAGCAGACCTCTTTCTTGTTTGCCTCTTTTGTAGCTAGTTTTGGACAGTTCTTTAAGATATGGTCATTCCCTTTACAATATTTACAAAATAATTTCTGCTTTTCTGATTTTTTCTCATCTTTGTCTTGGTTCTTCAAATGTGTAGCATTTGCAGATTTCTGCTTACTAGTAGAAGAGCTCCATTTTCTTGTGCCCTTCTGACTAGCCACTAAAGCTTGATCCACAACACGCATAATGGACTCGTTCCGACTGGACTGATCTTCCTGCAAGAGAACAGAGACTAACTCCTCAAATGACAAGGCATTTGGATTGCCTTTCATCATCAGCTGAAGAATAGAAGCAAAACTCTGATATGAATCAAGAAGACCATTTAGAATGGTCTGCACAAGTGAGCTATCTGGTATAACCTCATCACCAAAAATCAACTGTTCCTTCAAGTCTTTGATCTTTGTTAGGAAACTATCCATAGAATCACCTTCATTCATGTGCTCACTCTCCAACTGTTTTTGGAGGTAAGTAACATGAGCCTCATTCTTAGCTTGGTACAATGTAGTAAGTGTATCCCAAGCATCCTTAGTTGTTCTGCAAGAGCGAATATGAGGAATAATGGCATGTTTGAGAGACAAAGCTATCAATGCATGTGCCTGGGCATCTCTGCCATCCCAACAAATCTGCTCTACAGTAGGTGCAGCAAAAACCACAGCACGAATAGGAATATGCAAAATATCACCATCTTTGACACCTTCTACATCAGCTTCAGTACCTGCAGTTGTAACAGTTGCACGTGTGATAAAACAATTTTCGACACCCTGCACAATGTTCCATAGTCCTTTTGCAACCAACACATGTCGCATCACATAAGCGCATAACGGGTAGTTGGTACCATGCAACTTATCCTCAACAGCCAACATACGGAATACATCACTCCTTTCAGCGATGGTCGGTGACTAAAATACCTTGATGTAGAAATTGATTGTATCTCAAAAAGTTGAATAAAAGTGCTCAAACAAATTCCGCTAGACCTATAGCAGACTTCGAGATGCTTATATTGGCGAACAAAAACTGGTATATACCTTTGGCAATAAAAGACAAAATAGCCTGCACAAGCGTTGCAATAGTGCGTTCGGAGGCAGAAACGAGCTCAGATCGGGATTTCGGCACCACAAAGAAAAGTTGTTTTGATCTCGGAAACACGTTGAGTATGCTCACCAAAATTCTTGAGACTGCAAACGGAGGAGTGTCGATGGCGCCCTAGATGAAGGAGTGTCGACGGCGCCCTAGATGAAGCGATGACCTGCTCCGATACCAATTGTTGGAGTTAGACATCTGCGGAAGCACGCGAACAACACAAGGAAGAAGAAGAAGCTTGGAGCACAACACGCAATACTGAATGTGTTACTAGAGAATGTACAAAGATAAGTAGCCCATTAGGGCAATAGGCGTATATACAAGCTGGGGGAAAAAACCTCCTAAAGAGGGAAAAAAGTGCCCCGGTGGCCCTAGTGTGTTCACACACATCACTACCTAAATATATCAACAGTTACTGCTAAAACAACTTTGTCATACATTTCATATTATGTGGGCTGGAAAGGCATTGACTATACATTTACTTACATATGTGAAATTAAGGAAGTATGAATGCCACAAATTTGATAAGGAATAGATTCATGACCGAAATTCCTTATTAGTCTACTGTTGCTAGTCTCATGTATGTTGGTAGTATCATGTAAGCTATGGTAGCTAGGAGACCAAACATTGTACCTCTAGTGGGCGAAAACCAACCAACGAATCAATCTATTTCCCGCGCTCTCTCTCTCTCTCATACAATTCAGAATGTAACTCTCTTGACACATATATGTCTGAGAAATTGATGGGCTTCTTTAGGTGCAAACTATGTGGCCTTCTTTTTCCAAAGAAAATGCCTTTTTAAACTTTGAAAACTAAGATTATTTATCTCTGAAGATCACTTTTATGATTCAAGAAGAAAGGATAGAAGAAATCCAAAAACCATTAATTTTCGTGTCTCTCTCTCTATGTTTCTAATACACCTTATTATGTTAAGAGTTTAGAGATTATGCTTACAAAGTCTCTCGAGAGACTCTAATCAAAAGTTTCATCCGTTGTCCACCAAAAACTACACTCCTAATAATAGTTATAGAGTTCATCAAGAGACATGTATCAAGTTTAAAGAATTATCTATCATTCCTTTTGTAAAAACTAAGTGTGTGTCTATGATCGCGGTTATGACCTAAAAGGAGCTAGAAGAACACAACGTTGAATCCAATCATAATAATAGAGAAAGACTATGTCAAAGATAAAATAGAGGATGATGGAGAAAGACTATATCAAAGACTATATCAAAGACTATGTCAAAGTCTATAATAGAGAAAGACTATCTCAAAGATAAAATAGAAGAATTATCTATTATTCCTTTTGTAAAAACAAAGTGTGTGTCTATGATCGCGGTTATGACCTAAGAGGAGCTAGAAGAACACAATGTTGAATCCACACATAAGAATAGAGAAAGGCCATTCGAGATTGTGGTGCATGTTCTTTCGTCTCTAAGAGTGAATAAATGAACATAATGTGTAAGAAGTTGGGTGTTAAATATCACGAAGAATATAAATTGTTCCATTTCAAGGTATAAAGAAGCCTTTGCATGGTCTAAAGCAAGCTTCAAGAAATCTTAATAAAGGTTCATGTGAACCAATCATTCTATGTCGACCATAACGACGACAATGTAAATAATCGAAAAGTCTTTTTGTTTCGAAACGGAAGTTCAGCCATAGCCTACTCATATCCCCATAGGCAGATTCAGAAGTTTTATCAATAAATAAAAGGGCCATAGCCTACTCATATCCCCATAGGCAGATTCAAAAGTTTTATCAATAAATAAAAGGGTTTGTAGCAGAAATGTAATATCCCCAAGGAAGCCAAGGGTTCTTGGACTCGAATCATGTACTTATCACTATTGAGATAGAAAGCATTTAGACTCTCAAAATGCATATGAAAGAGAAAAGGAAAAGTTCAACATGCGTTTATTGTGAAGAAAAAAAGGGAAATATAATGCGTTCATTACATTGAAAAGATCCAAGATTAAATAGATATGTCTCCATCTTCGAGTTGCAGTTCTTATTGTAGTAAACATATTGTGCAAGAATTGTTCCAAGACAATATCAGATCAAAATGGATGTAACGGGGCCACTATGATTATGTGAAGGAGGAGGCTATTATGAAGTGACCTTAGGATGAAACAGATTGGGTACAAGGAAGCATCAGGAAATTTCCAACAATTCGGAAGAAGGACTACTAATATTCGGGGAAGAAGGATTACTAATATGAGCTTCACCCTTTTGGATGAGCAGAATGATAGTCATATTCCCCAGCCCTAGCATATGTCTATGGAGGTAATCTAGGAGTATAAAATAGCCTAAGAAATCTTACCTATCCGAAACCAAAAATTAATCAATGTCCCATGTGTTGCACTTTCCCTTCCCTAGAACTTCTCCTTTTGAGACCTCATTCTATAGTCCCAAAACCCTCATGCTTTCTTCTTTGTAACTCTCTCTGAAACATAGGTTTCCTACCAAATTTATCTATCACCATTGCTACAGCTTCGGGCTGTCCTAGCCCTACAACTTCGGGCTGTCCTAGCCCTACTTCGGGCTGTCCCAAGAGCAGTATGCCCCTTCAGTATACAAATGTTCTTTCGTTCTGAGCCCAAGCGAATTGTATTTTGTATCCATTCATTTATTGAAAATCTTTGGGCTTCACATCATCGTTGAGCTCCTCCTTCATGGAAACTTGTCTATCATCATATTGAATTGAACATAGAAACTTCTAAATGGATACTTTTGTGCTCTCGCTTGGAAACTGGGAGACCATCCATTCATCCTTTGCAAATGCTGCAAAAAGAGTGGCACTAAATTGGCCTTCTTATTCATCTCAAAGGAGTTTCTTATGGGCACTCGAGTGGCTCATATAGGTTTATTCATACTTTGTGCTCATTCCCCTTTCAAAGAGGAATACTATACTAATACAAGGACATTCGATCAAAAGGGGGTGAAACGGAAAGATTAATACATCAATAACACCATAAAAGTGCTTTTCCCATGACAATAGTTAGAATTGAGCTTTTCCCAAGATTTCACGAGAGGTTTCAAATGTGCATGGATAGAAACTACAACTCTTCTTTTACAACGATTCCATGGAGCAGATAGTCACTAACAAACAAATGGATAGAAAATAGTCACTCTTCTGTTACAAAGATTTCATGGAGCATTCATTGAGTTGGTGTATTGCGGAGAAAGTATGTAGAGAACTCCATTATCATACTTCAAGAATCTTGTGGATATCTTATTTAAAGCCTTCCCCTTGCTTGCACCTTCCCCGGGATTTTGAAAATCCCTCTATGGGTTCGGTTTACAAGCCTTGATTTTTTTGTTATGAGCGTCTATCTAAACGGTTTTCAACTTCTCAAGCCTTCAAGAAGGTAATCCTCCTTCTCGCCAAGAGTGGGCAAGTTTACGTAGCAAATTATTGAGCAATGCCTACTTTATGGGATTCGGGGGGTCCATGGGTGCTATGCTTGATCACTTGTACATTTGTTCTTTCTATTAACTAAATCTTGGGAGTGTAGGCCAATCCCGAACTTCCTTTTTTTGCAAAAAAAAGTGGGACATGTTCTATATCAGATCTCTCTTATTGATAACTTTTATATATCTTGTCTAGACTTGATATTTTTGCAACAAGGTCTTTATTAAGACTTGGACTTGTCTTCCTAAGGGCGCTTTTCTCACTATCTGGTGCCTATAATCTAAATGCTCTTTAATTCGTGGTCTTAGATGTCTTTATTTTGATATTGATGCCAATAGGGTTGTCTTTATGGGGTGCTTGGGGCAACCAACCACAAGGTGAGTCACCGAGATCACCAATTCGGTTTGGTCACGTTTGGCTAGGCAACAATTAGGGTGGGTCATTCTTGGGTGACCTCCCTTTGGGTGGGTCACCCTTGGGAAAACTCCCCTTGGGTGGGTCACCCTTTATAGTAAGCCATATTTTGACACATATTAGGGTGACTAACCTTTGGCTAATTCAAACCTTCACTAGCCACCCTTTGGCTGGCTCACCCTTGGGTAAACACCCTTTGAGTCGGTCAAACTAGGGATTATCACCCTAGAGTTGTTCCTAGGGGAACTAGCAAATTTGCAGGGGCGCAATGTTGTCTCAATGATTCGGTTTAGTTTCTAAAGAAAGGGTTGTTTTTGAGGCTAGAAAGGAAAAGAGGCTTTTTTGTTTTGTGTGAATATCATGTGTAAGGGCACATTATTGGATGTCACATATTAAAGTTTGCGTCCTCTTTTGTGAATGAGCTTGATCAAGCCCTCATTTAGACAATTGGGAAATGCGCCAAAAGAAATAGCCTCTTTCCACACTAAACATAACGGAGTGGCCACCACATGCTTGAAGGTATTGAAGAAGTCATTGGTAAGGCCATCCAACCTTGGGCTCTTTCCATTAGGAAGGGAATCAATTAGCTTCAAAATCTCAGCATCTGAGATGGAAGTTTTGCAAAGAGCTTTCAAATTTTGCGGGATTTTTTTAGTTCTAATGCACGAGAAGGTGGCCATGCAATCACGTCCTTGAGGAGAAAGAAACGTGGAAACCCCAAGAGCTCGGTAAAGTGGTTGACAATCAGTGTACTGTTTTCTTCATCTATTTTGCATCCAATCCCATTGGCATCCATCATGAAAAAAATCGCTTCCTTGGATTGCTTCTTCTTGAGAAGGTTGCACATCTCTTTAGTGGGCTTGTCCACCCTACTTGTTCATTGTGGGTGCTATCTAGTGTTGAATGAGTATTTTGCACCTTCATAGACAAAACCCCCAATGTCTTCTTTAGAAGCGAGAGGACAACTGATGGAGGATGCAATTTCTCTAATGAAACCATACAAGAAAAAGGACAAATTTCGGAGCTCTATCCAAAGTGGACACCATAGTGATTGACCTAATTGGAAAGAATTCAAGAAACCATTCAAAAAGGAACAAGGTTGTTCTCCATACCCCCCAGGTGACAATTTGGAAAGCTTGCATATTCATATCATCATTTTCAAAAATCAGCAACACGTGATTAACTGGCACGAAGTGAGACTTGCTAACAATCAAGCCGCAAGGTAACCACTCCTTACAAAACGATTGTCACAAGGACTCAAGAGGAAATTTTGGACCAAGAAGCTAATCAATTAGATAGGTTCTCTATAGCTCTTCCTGCTTTGCCAAAATATCCTCCCTTTAAAGGGAGATGACTGGGGGGTTAACTCCAAAAAGCTCTAGAGAAGCACCAGAGGTTTTGATTTCCAAAGTTGCACCCACATTACTCACCACCAATGACTAAGAGAACCTGCCATGAAGAGTGAAGTGGCTGATGAACAAGGAAGTCCCCTAGTGAAAATACGTGCCTACCTCAAAAGATTTTTGAAAACAACGTAGCTCGTACCTTGAATTGAAATTTCATTTATCTCGTACCTTGAATTGAAATTTGGATAGACTCAGCTAACAGAGTCGCAAGCACTTAAAATTTTAAAATATTCTAGCCCTTGCTACTTGATGGACCACCCTCCTCATTATTACAAGGAAAATCCTACATACCTTTAGATGCTTTCATATGGTCCCCCTCAAAATATTTATCACTACTATTTGAGGCACTCTTTCTCCAATCACAACTTCCTATGGCAAAGAAGTGGCTTTAGGTTGTATTTATATGCCCTAGGGCCTTGCGTCATTGCAAGTGCATTAACAAATGTGTAATATTTTCTAGTTTAATAAAACATGCTAGCGATCACTCAAGGATTTTTATCTTACGTTTCGTTCCCATAACTGCAAATTCGTCATTTTAAACCAAAAAAAACTACAAATTTGTCTCTTTGTTTAACTTGACGGTTTTAAAAACCTAATTAAGTGGTCCTAAGATTTGATTAACCTATGAATCACTTTTAGATCAACAATTATTTAGCATAATCTTACCCCTAACCAAAAAAGTAGAACTTCACCCTTTTGGATGAGCAATACCATATTCATGACGATCACTCAAATATTCTTCTCAAACGTCATATTAAATATATACATATTGATTCTATTCGTGATCAAACATGCTCAAGGTCATGGAACTTTTTGAAGACACACTATTAAATATTTGTCCATATATGCTACATCTCCGAATCTGGGAATCATATATCTAGACCAGATGCAGCACTATATGAAATAAAACAAACCAACAAATGTACTTATCATTTTAGGGCACATATTTCCTCTTCATATAACTGCAACTGCGTTGTTTGACTTTGAGTGGAATTCAAACTCTTTTGCTTTGAGTATGAGCATCCACATGACCCCGCTCTTCATGCACATCTCCTCCTCCTATAATAAAGATCTTCGTATTGTAAGAATCCACTTTTTTCATCAAATTCACAGTTCCATAGAAGAGTATTGCTCTTATCAACGTGTGCTTCGTTGCCCATCACTTCTTTGTAGTATAAGAATATCAATATCAAGAAGCTTCAGACTAGAGATATCTCAACGTTGAAGTGAATCCATTTTCAGGTATCCACGGCAAACACGGAAGCCTAAAGAATGTTTTTCTGAATTGACCAATTCACTCATTGGGTTTTGTTTATTTCTTTACTTCATGAACTTCAACATAGACAAAATCCTCTTCAATAGTATCTGTACCAAAATCTGTCCTCCAACACAGCATGTCAGCCCAAATGTGTTTGGTCTTCTCCACATCAAGCTTACGTGCTTTCAGAAACCTCAGAAGCATGTGGTAGTCATAATGTCTTCCTGGCAGTAGGTTCTCCGAAATCAGTACCTGTGTAAACTCTTCAACTGCAATTTCCTCTTTTTCATCTCTGATTTCGTTAATTGCAAGCACGTGACCACTTCTTCTCTGTCTGCGTTCAATGAATTCCTACACTTTTGGCATCTGTACCCAATAGAAGAGAATCTAAAAGTCTTCTAATATATGGAGCGGCAAGGGGATCCAAGCTCACTCCTCCTCTGAGACCTAAGGTACTGTCGATCCCATAACCAGCATCCCTGATACCGACTTCTCTGACAAGAAGACTCCGAAGCTTATTCGAAGAAGGCTCCTGTACAGGCCTCCATCTAGGCGAGACATGCTCGTGTCTTGATGTCTTCAAAGAGGCTAATGTCGTTCTCTGCATCATTCATTAACGACGTTCCTATTTGATTTCGTGCATTCGTCCACATCTTCCAGAATATCAAAGAGAGATTGTCCTGCAGAAGTCGTTCCACGTTCTTCACGTCATTGTTGCGGGTGTGCCAGGACAACAAAGATGTTTGAGAAATTCGATGTGAATCAGGAGGTACTGAAGCTGGTTTTGAAGAATCTGATCCTCTAGATGAGACTTGCGATCTTGGAGAAGCTTCAGCCATCTTTGTCTCTCTGAATAGGAAACGAAAAGTCGCGTAAGATCTATCCTCTCTCTCCTTCACACAAAGAAAGAGAGACCTTTTGCTTTCCTCTCCTTCTGGATTCTGCTGTATGCGACTCATACGAAATGTAGGACGCTCACTTCTCCTTGACCAAGTGAAGCTCCCTTCCACAACACTTTCACAATCCAATCGTCATGAATCGGAGTGCCAGGAGCTGCTTTCCGCACGAAGAAAGCTACTGAGACTGTACATGCAGAAAACATCTATTTTTTTTAGCAGATGGGCCATCCCTAGTTTTAGGCCACATAAAGGTATCCACTGCTTTATCGTCTACGGAAGAATGGCACAAAAGATTGTTCTCTCCGCGTTCAATATTGCTCCGACTTTAACTCATATCTGCACAAAAAACGAGGACAACCTTAAAAGGAAAATAAACCGAGGGACCATGCGAATCTTCTTTGTATCGTTCCTGTTTTATTAGTTTTATCAGATGTCCCCCAAGAGACTTTGGCATTTATTACGTTACATATGCGCTACATACTTATAAGCATGGTATTATTACGCTTTTGGAGTTTTGATGCTTATTAGTTTATTTACTTTTAACTTCAATAGATTGGTTTCACATTATGAAACCTATGCATGTTATGTTCACATGCGCGCACATTCTAAACATGTTTGCAAGGATTTGATTTCAAGTAAGATGAAGTATTCTCGCTCTGCTAACGCTGATAAATTAAGAATCTAATGTAATTTCAAGATTCTCATAGTCATGTTTGTGGTTTTATGTAGACACCCTTGGATGTAAATTACCTAATTGTTGTGACCTTTATTCATTTGTTTTACAAGCGAGCATGGTTCCATCCTTGTGATTGGTATATTACAATACACATCATCACCTAAATATATCAACACCTAGATCTCTAAAAATTTATTGTAGCTAAAATTTCTTGGTCCATTTTCTCTATTAGCATGTGTAGTTCTATTTATATTTTTTCGTTGCCTTCTTATGCTAGATCATGAAGAATATCCATTATTTCCACAAATCTGATGTAGAAATGTTGTATAACATGTTGTCTGAGCATTGATGGTGTCAGGGCTACTAAAGATATATTGTGTATCTTTTGAACTTCCAACTCTATAGTAATTACATCACCACCTTTGCTGCTCTATTCAGATTTGGTTGCATGACATTTTTTGCTTGCAACAGCCCCTATATAGATGTTCATTTGATTGAGTTCATTCATGCTGATCTAGGTTAGATATTTTCATTGGTCTCTTACATCCAAAACAACCATGTTCTATGTATAAGTTGTTTGTTTGGCTCTTGCAATGCCTAAAATGGGAAATAACTTATGAGACTGAGTTCTATACACTTTTTAGTATTTTCAAATTTACTAAAAAAAGTTCTATTATTATATTTATTTTTCACCTCATGTCAAAATTTATGATGCTTCTTATACGACCCATCATCACCCTAATGGTCAAGTGCTATGATTGCGAGTAAGTCCTCTAGCTTTTAAATTATTATTTATGGCTCTTAGGGGGATCCACCTTCTAGACATGGTTCATATGCTTCAAACGTTTGTCTAATATTCAGAGTTCAACATGTAGAACACATACATGTACTATTGTCAAAAGAGTGTTAATGATATGATTACAAATCTAATCATCCTCATGTCATTTTGAAGGTATGATCTAATACCAACCTAGAATTGCTTGAAACAATGTATAGGTTTCTTCCCATTGTAAGCACAACTCTGCATAATCTATGATGCTTTCATATTGTTTTAACCTACCATGCATATAATAGAGACTTGATTGTCTCGTATATGGAGCTAGCTTGCAAGCAAACATGGATAGAATCCAGTCTTGACAACCAAGACAATCTTGGCTAATGGTGAAATTAATAACACATTTTCTTGATCCTTGGCACATATAATGCATCTAACAATGTGAAAGGATTTCGATCAACAATAGTGAGAATGACCTTTCCATATCCCTTTGTAGGATCAGAGGAGTTGTTAGCATGCATGACATTATTCCTTGTAGGGAGAGGCTTAGGTGAACTGAAGAAACTTCACTACAAGGTAATATGTTTGGTTGCCCCACTGTCAAAGTACCAAACATCTAAGTCTATTGTAGACATGCATTGCTCATTAAAAGATGGTTCATAGCTACAAAAAATACCGAGTGCCCACTCTTCATTGTGAATAAGATTACTAGACTCTTTTTTAGGTGTAGGGGCCTCTACAACAACCATTCCAACCTCTTTCCTTTTTGCTTCTTTTGCAGACATTTTATGACATGATCATTTTCCTTATAGTATTTACCAAACTATTTTTGCTTTTTTGTTTTCTTCTCATCTTTGTCTTCCTTCTTTGAATATAAAACATTAGCAAATTCTTACTTACTAGTAGACGAGCTTCATTTACCTTCTCACTAGCTAAGAATGCTTGATCTGCAACACACATAATTGACTTGTTTTGCCTTGATTGATCTTCATGCAACAAAAGAGAAACGCTTCTCAAATGTTGTTAAAGCATTTGGATTTCCTTTCATCATCAATCAAAGAGTAAAAGTATAACTTTGATATGAATCTAAAAGACAATTAAGATTAGTCTACACATGTGAACTATCTGAGAAGACTTCATCAACAAAAATGAACTGCTCCTTCAAATCATTGATCTTTGTCAAAAAAGTGTCCATATAATTTCCTTCGTTCATATGCTTGCTCTCCAACTATTTTTGGAGGTAAGCAACATGAGCCTCATTTCTTGCTTGGTGTAAATTTGTAAGTGTATCCCAACATCCTTTGTTGTCTTACACGAGTGGATGTGAGAGGTAATGGAATGTTTGATAGACAAAGCTATCCATGCATGTGCCTGTGCATCTCTACCATCCCAATAAATTTGATCTATAATAGGTGCAATAGGAATCGTAGCATGACCAGGAGATTGAAGATCATCATCTTCAAAACCATTTGCATAACCAATAACTATATTTGCACATGTAGTAGGATGTTTTTCAACACCCTAGACAATATTCCATAACCCTTTTGCTACTAATACATGATGCATCATATATGCCCACAATGGTTAGTTAGTACCATCCAACTTATCCTCAACAACCAACATATGGAATAGATTGTTACTTTCAGTCATGGCTGATGATAAATGCCATGATGTAGAAAATTGACTCGATCTCAATTAACATTGGAGTCTTCTTATAGAAGTGCTCAAATATGCACATTATCTAGTGCACATTATCTCTTTAGGATCAAATTTCCTTTTAAATTGTGGTATTTACTTGTTTTGTGGATAAGTTGTCCTATGGAAAAAAGGCTCATTCATCTTGAAATTTAATTGTTATGATTGAAGGAAAAAGGGTAGACGAAAGGAGAAACTTTGTTAATTTTGTTCT
The DNA here is from genome assembly GCA_020310875.1 of Ceratopteris richardii. Taxonomy (NCBI): domain Eukaryota; kingdom Viridiplantae; phylum Streptophyta; class Polypodiopsida; order Polypodiales; family Pteridaceae; genus Ceratopteris; species Ceratopteris richardii. The sequence continues at coordinate 55,326,619 of CM035437.1, read as the reverse complement.
TCTCTCTTTGTCATGTAAAACACCATAATATGTGAAGCGTTTAAAGAAGGTGCTCACAAAATATCTTGACAGACATGCTTGAACGCATGACAAGTTGAAATAAGTAGAATTTAATGAAGGTCTTAAGTCCATCATATTCATTTGCGTAACTATACTTGCAAGATCTGTTTTAAACGTTTTCTGGTTCCTTCTAATATTTTCTTCCTTCTTGAATGGCTTGGCTTGAAGAAGTTTCTTTTCTTTCACACAAATTGATCAACGTGTAACATAATAGATCTTCAAGTGAAAAGCCGTTTGGAATAAGTAAAAGCAAAAGAACAACTTCGTGGAAAAGCTTCATAAGTCCGATGTTGACTGATAACAAATCAAAGATCAGCATAGACTTCCGGAAAGAACTCAGACATCGGCAAATGTCCTGTATTTATAGTGCCGTCGACGCACTGTCCTTGTGCATTGCTTCACGTTTCATTCTATCACAGAACATTCTGTGATCCGAGCGTTTCTGCTAAGATTATTCTCGTCAAGAACACCATCGCCAGTTACGAACGGAGCTTGTGTGAGCCGTGTGAGCCGTGTGATACTGCTGAAGAAATGATGGAATCGCACCTGCCTGCAGATGTTTTAGATCTATGTTCGGATTTGTGGCATTTTCAGTCCGTGGTGAAGTCATTCTCATTTCGCCAGTGTAGGCCAGAAGAGAACAGAAGGCTGCGGAAGTCTAGTGGTCATTCCTCATCTACTGACAACCAGATCGCTCGGGGAATTTTTAGAATTTTTGATGAAAATGGGGACGGCGTCGTGAGTAAACAAGAGATTTGCAGGCTTATGGAGAAGCTCGTCCTTACAGCAATGTAAAGCGGAGTCTGTGCCCAATCGCTGGTAAGAGGATCGACGTCTGCCGTAAGAGAAAACGTTGATGAGGAGCAATTCAGTGTCTTCTATAATAACCTCAGGGGCAACGCGAAACTTCAGGGTCAGCCCTCCAATCTGTTAGTAGACCGGTCAAACTGCAGCATTCAGAAGGATAATGGGGATGACGACCTGTTAGATGCATTCCACGTTTTTGATAAGGACCGTGACGGCTTCATCTGTGCAAACGAATTGCAAAACGTCCTGGGATCGCTTGGCTATTCGCAAGAAGCTTGCAGCTTGGGAGCCTGCTCGGAGATGATTGCTCACGTTGACAGGAATGGAGGATGATTGCTCACGTTGACAGGAATGGAGATGGGCATGTGGATTTCTTCGAGTTCACGGCTCTACTGCAGTTGGAATCCTATCCTCCCACATTTTAGCTCGCTCACACAACATCGTGTCAGATAGAAATGTTCGCAGAAGACCGAATGTGGAGTTCTCGATAAGGAAGAAGGACGATAGATTTAGCACAGCTCGTTTGTGAACGACAACTGGATGGGAAGGTCACAAACCCATTTCCCATCATATGATGCTATCTCGATAGAGATATGGTGCTCGTTCAAGGCATCTGCTTAAATTTGTATGGTACCATGGAGGTCAGCAAGGTTAGGGAGAAGATCATACACGCCATGTTGAAATTTCCAAAGCTTTTTTGGCATGCATCCATTAGAATGAGGATGAATCCATATCCATTGATTGTCCATTCTTGACTCCACTTCATGCACAAAACTCTGGTAGCTCTCGACAGAGTTGTGTCATGTCTTTTTCTTGGGTGTGCTCTTCTTTTTGTAGTTTTAAGGCTTTGATTTCTCAAAGTAATTGTGCTTTTTCATTCTCCTCTACCTTTTGGAGCTTAATCGTCCTTACTTTCTCAACTTCCCTCCTCAATCGGGCTACTAGATGCTCAAGTTTCATGGTGTAGGGAAAGCTAGAAGACCCGACTCCATATTGCTTCCGAATTCGCTCTAGCCTTGTTGTTGTGGTAATGAGTTCCTCAGTGTCTGTTCTATGAAGGATCAACTCCTTATCTTGCATTGGGTAGAAACTAGGAGTTGCTTACAAAACCACTTTTTGACAGTAAAATCATGAGGAGGATATGGCAATTTAGACATAAGTGCTTTTGCTATGGTGAAAAATTAAGCAATTGTATCCCCAACACTTAGTCTTAAGCTCTCCAATTCCTCAATAATGTTTTTCCTGGTATTCCCTGTTGGAATTGTGCTTTAAAAGCATCCTTCATTAGGTCCCAGGTAGCAAATTGTTGTTGGCAGATTGAATAAACCATTTATCTGCCAACCCTTCCAATGTTGCCGGGAAGAGTATCAAAAAATCATCTTCCCTTCCAATGAACCCCCCTATTTTACATAAGGCTAAAAACCTCTTGACATGCTTGTCAGGGTCTTCATGTGCCAAACCTCCAAATGAGGGGAACTTTATGTTTAATCAGGAGAGTAATATTTCTAAGCGTACTTGGGATGACATGTTCCCTCCTGATGGGGTGGAAAAAGGGGGGTACTTGACCTATGGACAACTTTCCTTCTTGTGGTTTTAAAAGATATTATGTTGCCTAAGTTTTGTGACGGGGTTGCAATCATGTGGTACAAACATCTTAATGAGCTTAAGATGAATTCCAAGAGAAAGAAAATTTACCTCTCCAATTTTTAGTGTTGGCACCTTTTTTACTTCCTTCTTCACTTGAGAATTTTGATTGTCCTTTTTTCCCCTATGCTCAAGCTGCCTTGTCCCATGGCGCATGCCAAAGTTTGTTGGAGGAATTCTTCACTTAAATGGGCTTTAGTGCTTATAGGAGAAGAAAGAGTAGAGAATAAGTAGAAAGACACATTGCACCAAAAGTTGTGTCTGCCTTGATGAAGATAGAATATTATAATTTCAAGTACAAGCCATTTAAACTCATTATTTATAGAACTTTCGGACAAAAAATTGCACAAGTACAACCAAGTATTTCCATGTACTTATGAATTCCACCTCTATGTCACTTGTTCACCTTAGCCAAATAGCTTGCTCTTGTGCACCCTTGCACTCGATCTTGTCAGATAGAAATGTTCGTAGAAGAGCGAAAGTGTAGTTCTCGATAAGGAAGAAGGACTCTCGGCAACTAGATTCTAGGTAGAAATTTTTTTAGTCTAAGAAGCTATGGGTTTATTTGTTGAAGGATAAGGATGAATCGTTTGCTGCATCTAAGAAGTTCCATGCATTTCTAATGCACTCGAACAAGAAGAAAGTTAGAATGTCGACTCATAGATGATGGGGGAGTTCAACTGGTGATTTCTCTAGAACTTGTGAGTTTTACAAAGAACTAAGAGGGAGCTAATAGCCCCATACGACACATTTATGTAAGCGGGTTAAATGCATCTTGTTGAAAGCCCCAATACATTCCTCCGTCTCTCCCTCTCTCTCTCTTCTCTCTCTCTAGAAGGATAGAATTAAATTGGAGTCTTTGTCCTATAAGATATACTTTGACTTTGAGTAAACACAAATGTAAAAGATAAATGAATAGATGTTTCCCTATGTATGTGACTAAGTACGCTCTTCCAAATCTACACTTTTCCTCCCTACTACGCTTACTTCAATTGTTATCCTTTGACAAGCGACCTTGAATCTTCGTTTCTTTAGAGTTCTTGTAGCTTACAATGTTCTCTATATTTGCTCTTGTTGCATGAACAATTACTTGCATCATCTGCTTCAATCATGGAGATAGAAGAACAATGTTATTTGTGATGATGTTGATGTGTTGAATCTCGACAGTATTGTGCCTAGTGAATCTCTTATGTTTGATTCTCTTTTCCACATGTCGTTGTTGGATTTTGATGCATTTTTGCATATGACACCACATCGAGAATGGTTCTCTACTTATGCAACAAAGTCTCATGGTATCAAGAGACTAGGAGCTTCTTACCATTGTGATGTTATTGGAATTGGAAAGATGGTTCACATTTTACTATGCATAATGCATACCATGTGCTTTAACCATAACAAAGTTTGTTTTGAATTTCTCAACTGGATGGGCTTCGTTACAAAGTGGTTTTTTTTTTTTTGTGCTCAATCCCTTTGCATATCAAAGGATTCATTACATGGTTCTCTTTATTTTGTCACTTTCATCAATGATGCTAATTAAATGATGCTAATTAAGTCTAGGTATATCCTATCAAGTTGAAGGATGAGGTATTCCCTACTTTTGAAAAATGGCTTTCTTTTATAGAGATTGAAAAAGATCTTAGGTCAAGGCTTTACACTTAGATAAGGGAGGTGTGTACCTCACAAGACTTTATCCTTTCCTATCACTGTAGAGTAATTTGTAGAGAGTTTTGTAGCTCCTTATACCTTAGTATGGAATGGTGTAGCTAAAAGGATCAATAAAGGTATTCAGGAGAGAGTATTTTCTATGTTGAATCATGCAAACCCTCCACCAGGCTTTTGGCCAAAAGTAGCATTGGCTTTAGTCCATGTCATTAACCATTCACCTGGTTTTGCGAAAGTCTGAAATGGGCACAACAGTTATGGATAGGATAGCGACCATATTATGATAATCTTTTAGTTTTGAGGTGTTAATCATATGTTCATATAGCCAAGAATCTTAGATAAAAGCTAGATTACAAGAAAAATATTGCATTTTTCTTGGACATTGTTGAGATAATCAATTTGGATATCATTTATGGGATCCTCAAATAGAGTTAGTGATCAAACATAGTGATGTCATTTTCATCAGTATACAAATGTTCTTTTTTTAATTCGGGCAAGGTTGACTAGGCATAGGCGAGACTTCCTCGTTAAAGAAAAAACATCATGCTCTTCTCACATCTAGATACGATGCTCTTAGTGAAATTGTATTACCAAATTAACCATGCACATTCTAAGAATATGGGACAAACTCACTCTTCTAAATATCCAAGTGACCTCCTCTGTGGTCACCCCAAAAACAGCATGATAAACCTTTTGCCTATGTTCATGAACTATTCTCAACAAAGCTTTACCACCTATATCATCCGTGCTAATGACATTTCTCAATGCCAATTAGCTAGTTTCCTATACTCTAAAACAAAGCTCAAAGTTCTAAACCTCATACAAAGTAGCACCTACAACTTCCTTCCTTAGTTAAATATCAATGGTAAGCTCTCTGAGCTCATTCGTTTAAAAAGATCAATCAGGCAAGACTTCCCTCTGGCTCCATTACTCTTCGGTATTGCCTTGAATGGACTCAGTCACCTATTAAAGCATCACATGGTCGTTGGAAATCTTAAGGGTCTTTCCCTACTTCTAAATCACGGCCAAATGATTGCGAGACTCTTTGCCGATGACATGAATGCCTTTATGCATAACGATATAAACAACATTGAGGTGTTTTGGTGGTGCCTCAACACCTTTTGTGTGGTGTCAGGTTCAAAAATCAACCATGCTAAAATTTCTTTTAGAGCAATCGGCAGACGTACACCCCAATTGTTGTTAGATCAGGGGTGTCAAGTTATCCC
>CM035437.1:55306220-55316220 GCA_020310875.1 Ceratopteris richardii | reverse complement strand
CAAGAAAAATGCACATAATATGGTGGGTATCCTATCCATGACTGTTGTGCCAATTTTAGACTTTGGCAAAACTAGGTGAATGGTTAATGACATGGACTACAATCAACGCTACTTTTGGCGAAAAGCCTTGTGGAGGGTTTGCATGATGCAACATAGACACTACTCTCTCCTGAATACTTCTATTGATCCTTTTAGCTACATCATTCCATACTAGGGTATAAGGAGCTGCAAAACTCTCTACAAATTCCTCTATAGTGATAGGAAAGGATAAAGTCTTGTGAGGTAAACACCTCCCTTATCTAAATGTAAAGCCTTGACCTTAGATCTTTTTCAATCTCTATAAAAGCAAGCCATTTTTACAAAGTAGGGAATACCTCATCCCTGAACTTGATAGGATATACCTAGACTTTTGTAGAAGCATCATTGATGAAAGTGACAAAATAAAGAGAACCACGTAATGACCTTCTGGCCATAGGACCACACACATCTAGATGAAGGAGATCCAAAGGTTGAATTGAAGAGTCAATGTATGTCCTATGCACATTCGTGGTTTTCTTTTCATATTTATAACTCTCAGAAAATGAAAATTTAGAGAAAGATAACAAAGGTAATTAGAAACAACGAGAAATATTTTCCATTCCACTATGATACATGTTGCCTAAATGGCCATGTAATATACAAGCCATAGGTCGTTTAGTGATAGCTAGAAGTTTTCTTTGTGTGCTACAAGAAAACGATAAACGGATCCAACTTTGTTTCTTTTTTCAATAGCCATATCCTTTGATATGCAAAGGGATTGAGCACAAAAAATCACTTTGTAACGAAGCTCATCGAGTTGAGAAATTTAAACAAACTTTGTTATGATTAAAGCACATGGTATACATTATGCATAGTAAAATGTGAACCATCTTTCCAATCCCAATAACATCACAATGGTAAGAATCTCCTAGTCTCTTGGTACCGTGAGACTTTGTTGCATAAGAAGAGAACCATTCTCGATGTGGTGTCATATGCAAAGATGCATGAGAATCCATCAACGACATGTAGAAAAGAGAATCAAACATAAGAGCTTCACTAGGCACAATACTCTCAAGATTCAACACATCAACATCATCACAAATAGCATTATTCTTCTATCTCCATGATTAAATCAGATGATGGAAGTAATTCTTCATGCAACAAAAACAAATATAGAGAACATTGTAAGCTACAAGAACTCTAAAGAAACGAAGGTTCAAGGTAGCTTGTCAAAGGATAACAATTGAAGTAAGCCTAGTAGGGAGGAAAAGTGTAGATTTGGAAGAGCGTACTTAGTCACACAGGGAAACATCTATTCATTTATCTTTTACATGTGTGTTTACTCAAAGTCAAAGTATACCTTCTAGAACAAAGACTCCAATATAATTCTATCCTTCTATAGAGAGAGAGAGAGAGAGGGAGAGACGGAGGAATGTATTGGTTAGTTTTCAAGCGTGTCGATGTGTTGCTCCATACACTGTGTAATGTGCATAGTTCAACACTTGCTCTGAGAAGGCTTTTATCTCTTCTTGCATAGAAAACTCCCACTTCTTTTTGGTCTCACATGATTTTTCCGCTCTAAATGTAGAGAGTCACTAGCCTCCTAAGACATTTAGATCTTCGCATCCAATGGTTTACAATTGAATTTGCATCTGAATGGATTAAGTACATAATCATTAAGGGGCTGTTGTATATCAGTTGTAGCCCTGTTTTCAGCATGATTTGGTGGCTGCATATTTTAAGGAGATTATTTCACTATCGGCTATCATCTAGCTCGAATACCACTATCTCATAGTCATTTTCAGGTGGAGCATCTTCCGGGTCATTTTTTGGCCTAATAGGCGGTCCTAGTTATTGGAATTTGACCTTCTTATGGTCATCCTTTGAGGTACCATTGTTTTTCGATAGTTTGGCCTCATCGCAAAGATTTGGATTGCGTACTACCTCTTTAAGTTGTGGTAACGAAATATAGTAGCCCATTTTATGATGATTCATTTTTATGGACTTTGCATCTAGTTTACTCAACTCAGGTCTAACATTGCATAGGTGGTCATACGAAGCAAGTTTGCCAGACCACAACTCTTCAAGAATGGCAACCTTTAAAATGTGCGAGGGGATCAATTGCATATATGAAGTGTAGATTGCAAGGCTTTCTCCTTAAAATCTATGAGGGAGATCAGCTTTGAACAACATGCATTTAACGCTCTTACAGAATGTGTCGTATGGGGCTATTAGCTCCCTCTTAGTTCTTTGTAAAACTCACAAAATCTAGTGAAATCAGCACTTGAACTCGTGTGCATTCTAACTTTCTTCTTGTTCTAACTTTCTTCTTGTTCGTGTGCATTAGAAATGCATTGAACTTCTTAAATGCAGAAAAAGCTTCATCCTTATATTTCAACAAATAAACCCATAGCTTCTTAGACTATAAAAATTTCTACGTCGAATCAAGTTGCCTATCGTCCTTCTTTCTTATCAAGAACTCTACTTTCGGTCTTCTGTGAACATTTCTATCTGACAAGATCGAGTGCAAGGGTGCACAAGAACAAGCTATTTGGCTAAGGTGCACAAGAGCAAGCTATTTGGCTAAGCTATTCGACTTCATAAGTACATGGAAGTACTTGGTTGTACTTGTGCAATTTTTGATCCTAAAGTTCTATAAATAATGAGTTTAAATGGCTTGTACTTGAAATTATAATATTCTATCTTCATCAAGGCAGACACAACTTTTGGTGCAATGTGTCTTTCTACTCATTCTCTACTCGTTCTTCTCCTATAAGCACTCAAGCCTTTTTAAGTGAAGAATTCCCCCAAAAAACTTTGGCATGCCCCGTGGGACAAGGCAGCTTGAGCATAGGGGAAAAAAGGCCAATCAAGATTCTCAAGTGAAGAAGAAGGAAGTAAAAAAGTTGCCAACGCTACAAATTGAAGAGCTAAATTTTCTTTCTCTTGGAATTCATCTTAAGCTCATTAAGATGATTTGTTCCACATGATTGCAACCCGGTCACAAAACTTAGGCAACATAATATCTTTTAAAACCACAAGAAGGAAAGTTGTCCATAAGTCAAGTACCCCCCTTCTTCCACCCCATGATTAGGGAACATGTCATACCAAGTAGACTTAGAAATATTAATCTCCTAATTAAACATAAGGCTCCCCTCATTTGGAGGTTTAGCACATGAAGACCCTGACGAGCATATCAAGAGCTTTTTAGCCTTATGTAAAACAAGGGGGTTAATAGGAAGGGAAGATAATTTTTTGATACTCTTCTCGGCAACATTGAAAGGCACTACAAGGAATACAGGCGTATAGCAACGGTTAAGGAGACATAATTTCATCGCTATAAAATTGCAACATGTGTCGTAATTAGCGTCCCGTGCCAACCGTCGATTAAACGATGGAGAAAACGATGGTTTTCGTGACTTGTGGCATGACGGGACTACGATGCTCCCATACAACATCGTTAATACAATGCTATTTAACAGCGTCTCATAAGTGACGCTTTGCTGTGTCGCATAGGCGACGATCGTTACCGTCGCATAAGCGACGCTAAAAAGTAGTGGCTTATGCGACGACGAACAGCATCGCTTACACGACGCTCTGTTGACGAACAAAAATTAAAACATTGGAGGCTCTTCGATCGGCATTTTCACGCATCCAATCGAAGAGCTCTCCAACGTTCGCAATTGCGCTACGCTTACAAGCTGAAGCAAGTATATGCAGAATTGTTGTTTTGCCTAAGCTCTCTCTTATTGTCTTTGTTTCTCTCTTTTCACATCTTTCTCTCTTTGAATTCTCTCTCTCTCTCTCCATTGTTTCTCTCTTTATTGTAGGTTATTCAAGAAGCTAACCAAGCAAAAAGTATGGCAACAATTGTATGTACAAGTTCTATTCTTTGTATATCATTTGAATTGTGTTATTTTCATTACATAGCATACTCACACTTATTGATATGCACTTATACACTTATACATGATGAATATGCACTTTCACACATATACACATATACACATGGATATGCACAAACATTCCTACAACCACATAAAAAGACTTACATGCATGCATTATTGCATATATATATATATATATATATATATATATATATATATATATATATATATATATATATATACATACACACATTAACATACATGCAAATACATGTATATGCACATTCACATGCATGCACATGGATGCAAATGGAAATGCATCCACATACACATGTATGTTTCATACATATACACATGCATATACATACACATGCATATACATATACACATATACATATACATATACATATACATATACATATACATATACATATACACACACATACACAAGAACATGCACATACTTATACACACATATACACTTATACATGCACATACACATACATACATATACACACACTTACACATGCACATACATACATATACACACACATACATATACACTTAGGTACACACATATGAATGAATTATATAATTAAAGTTGCACACACACATGCACATACCTACATATACACATATACATGCACATACACACACATACACATAGAGTTATACATATACATGCATATACATATAGACACACATACACGTGCATATGCACATACTCATACACACATATACACTTATACATGCACATGCACATACATACATATACACACACATACACATGCACATATATACATATACACACACATACATATACACTTAAGTACACACATATGAATGAATTATATAATTAAAGTATTAAAACACATATACACATGCACACACACATGCACATAGCTACATATATACATATACATCCACATACACATATATACACATAGAGTTATACATATACATGCATATACATATACACATACACACACATGCATATGCACATACTCATAAACACATATACACTTATACATGCACATGCACATACATACATATACACACATACACATGAACATACATACATATACACACACATACATACATATACACACACATACATATACACTTAGGTACACATATATAAATGAATTGTATAATTAAAGTATTAAAACACATATACACATGCACACACACATGCACATACCTACATATACACATACTCATGCACATGCACATACTCATACACACATATACACTTACACATGCACATGCACATACATACATATACACACACATACACATGCACATACATACATATACACTACATACATATACACTTAGATACACACATATGAATGAATTATGTAATTAAAGTATTAAAACACATGCTTAATACAAACAATAATAACAATCAATAGAACAAAACTCTTCATTACTTAATACCATACACACAAATCCAAACATAACTGAAATGAAAAATATATAGATAATATATATATATATATATATGTAAATACATATAATCCAATGTCATAATCAACTAAAATCCTAATCATCCTCATCATCATGATCATCATCATCAGCAATATCATGATCATCTTGATCTTCCTCATCCTCAGTGTCATGATCACCATGTGATGATCGAGATCGTCCCTCCTGTGTCTGTCTCTCCAGCTCATCCATATTTGTCTCTCCATAATACTCTTGTATTACATATAACAAACATAAATAAATAAAATAATTAAACCATTCATAAAAACAGAATAATTGTATAAAATTTAAAAATACTCACAAAGGCATCAAGATGACCTTGCATATATTCGCCCAAACGCCGATATCCAAAATGTGTAGCATACTCGATCTCATGTTTCATAGGATATGAGCCATAATCCTTCTGCTGCAATGAAACAAATTAAAAACATTAGTTGGTTGCATTTTAACTAAAATAAAAAATATACTCACAATAACACATATACTTACAAACGTAGCTACAAAACCATTATGGCCCATTTGGCCTAGGTGCGATGTGTGGCCCGACTCCACTCTCTTCTTTGCAACAACCTGTTTATTCAAGAAAAACATACATAAATTAAATGTAAAAAATTACTAAAATATATAAAAATTATAAATATAAATTAATTTGTGTACCTTCTGCTGAGGAAATGACTCCTGAAGACGTAGCTATCTATGAAAAAACTGTCACGTCTCAGGTGGTATGTTAGCTCACCTCTTATTTTTTTCAACCATACAATATCTCCTATTAGTTTAATCTCAAACAGAAAAAAAAATCAGAATACATACACATATATACACACACATACACATACACATACCCACATACACATATACATGCAAACATATACGCATACATATATGTATACATATACACATATACATACCTATAACATAAACACACATATACATACCCACATATATATGTACACACACATGCATGCATATACACTCATTCATACAAAATACATGCATTTATCCCACAATAATGTGTAGTTGTGTATATGTGAATATGTGTGTATGTGTAAATGTGTATATGTGAATATGTGTGTATGTGTAAATATGTATACGTGAAATTTTTGTGTATGTAGATAATCAGATTATTAATATCAAATACCATTATTTGTAGATTCTGATCAATCAGATGGAACTCCACCACCGTCTCCTCATCTTGCAACGATGCTTTATACTGTAAGTATATCAAATATTTAATTTTAAATATATTTGATGGATACAAAACTTATATTATTTTCTGTTTCTTATGATGTGCAGATTATGGTGAATCAGAGGGTACTCCACCACCTCCTACCCATGCAACAACTTCACATGTGTCCTTCGATAGGAATTATGATGAATTTTACTATGAAGAGCATATTATATGCTGGTGTAACTCTTGTTATGGCACATATCGAAGACCACGATTGGAATGTATTGAACATGAGGCAGAGTATGGTACTTTTGAGCGTGCACCATCACCTAGTCAACGTGATAATGCTTGGGTATGTATTTTCTATATATATTAATGTGATTATTTTATTTAAAAACCATATATAAAATCAAATTATTGTTGATATACAGGAATACTTGCTCGATGATGATGATGATGATGATTTTTCTCATAATGTTAATATACCTCGTACATGTCATGGACTTGCTGTTCATCAATTACAAGCAGAGGTTTCTAGGAATCCTCTACCTCTTGGTTTAGAGAATGAAACGGATGGAGATTATCCATTGCCAGCTCGTGATCGTTCTTTAGTACAAACATATGATAGAAGAAGATATGGAGGATATAATAGAGGACCACTTCCTTTAGATGGAGAGGTTTTCAACTTTTGGGGTAATCACTATATGATTGCTCCATCCACTATTACTAATGCTGGTCATGGTCTCTTTATTGTAGAGGATTTGTATGTGCCTCCCAACTATGAAGTCACTCTTATGTCATTTTGTGGTCCTATATATGGATGGGAAGATTGGCATGGACTTTCACGTTATGTTCAAAGCATGAGTACTTATGGAATATGCTTGAACGCAGCATCCCTTACTAGTAGAAGGATTTTACATGCAGAAAATGAAAGATTATATATTGATGGAAGACCTTACATACATGGAAATATAGCAGGTTTTAATAAATAGTAGTTGAGGGTTACATAATAGTTTCAAGGACTAATTGCACATTTAAGGAGCATGAAAATAGTCATGAATCACCATACATGAGTAGAGATGTATCATAGATACATAGTTGTCAATGCTATTACTACATTACATGCTGGTGATGAACTATTAGTGAATTATGGATGGCGTAGACCTCCAAGAGCGCCTTTTACCTAGAGAGAAAAAATAAATTTCTATCCATATTTAATAACTTATATACTTAATTTTATATTTAAAGTTTACTTTTTATTCATTTATGGAATACTAATGAGTTTTATTTATATGTGTAGATTCCAACGTATGATATTGATGATATTCGTCCACAGCATTCACAATTACCAGTAAGAACTCATTTATCAGAAGCTTCCATGAGGAGGCTACGCAAAACTAATCCTCTGCAATATGCAAAGTTGAAAGATCTATATTCAAAAGACGATAAAGTACAAGATTTGTGTGACAATGATGAAGATGATGGCATGGCAGAGTTTATTGAGGATTGGTATCAAATGATTGTTTGGATTGGCAAGATACGATTGTTTGTTTTTGGGAGGATATGAAGTATGTACCTTCATTGAATGATTTGTCGATTCACACATATGTTCAGTTTGAAAGTGTGAGAAGCGGATTTATAATTGTTATTCAAAGAATTTGGCACTGTTTATAGGCCATACAATGGTGAACCTGGATGAATCGCATGCACAGAGGTTACTCAAGATAGAGCAATCTGATTATAATGGACTAGTGCCAGCACGATTCCTAGGGTATGCAATAAACCTCTTGCATGTCAATGATGCGCATCTGAACTTTAGGATACAAAGTGGAAATCATGGTGGCTTGAGAGGATCACTTATATACAGCTTGTTCAAAAAACTTGAGTGTCATAAACCTGAAGTTCTTTGAACAAGCTGTATAAAAGTGATCCTCTCAAGCCACCATGATTTCCACTTTGTATCCGAAAGTTCAGATGCTCATCATTGACATGCAAGAGGTTTACTGCATACCCCAGAAATCCTGTTGGTACTAGTCCCTTATAATCAGGTTGCTCTATCTTGAGTAACCTCTAGCATGCGATTCATGTTTGGTACTTTGATAGTGGGCAACCAAACATATTACCTTGTCGTGAAGTTTCTTCAGTTCACCTAAGCCTATCCCTACAAGGAATAATGTCATGCATGCTTCAAGGTTTCAAGGAATTCTAGGTTGGTATTAGATCATACCTTCAAAATGAAATGAGGATCATAATATTTGGAATCATATCATTAATGCTCTTTTGACATAGTACATGTATGCGTTCTACATGTTGAACTCTGAATATTAAGCAAACCTTTGAAGCATATGAACTATGTCTAGAAAGTGGATCCCCCTTAGAGCCATAAATAATAATTTAAAAGCCAGAGGACTTACTCGCAATCATAGCACTTGACCATTAGGGTGATGATGGGTCGTATAAGAAGGATCATAAATTTTGATATGAGGTGAAAAATAAATATATTAATAGAACTTTTTTTAGTAAATTTGAAAATAGTAAAACTGTACAAAACTCTGTCCCATAAGTTATTTCCCATTTAGGCATTGCAAGAGCCAAACAAAACTTGTACATAGAATATGGTTGTTGTGGATGTAGGGGACCAATGAAAATATCTAACCTAGATCAACATCAATGAACTCATTCAAATGACCATCTATATAGGGGCTGTTGCAAGCACAAAATATCATGCAACCAAATTTGAATAGAGTAGCAAAGGAGGTGATGCAATTACTATAGAGTTGGAAGGTCAAAAGATACACAATATATCTTTAGTAGCCCTCACACCATCAATGCTCAGACAACATGTCTTACAACATTTCTACATCAAATTTGTGGAAGTAATGGATATTCTTCATGATCTAGCATAAGAAGTCAAGAAAAAAATATAAATAGAACTACAAATCCAAATAGAGAAAATGGACCAAGAAATTTCAGCTACAATAAATTTTTAGAGATCTAGTTGTTGATATATTTACGTGATGATGTGTATGTACAGATTGGGACCACTGGGGCACTTTTTTCCCTCTTTAGTTGGCTTTTCCGCCCAGCTTCTATATACATCAATTGCCCTAATGGGTTACTTATCTTTGTATATTCTAGTGGTAAAACATTTAGTATTGTGGGTTGTGCCCAAGCTTCTTCTTCATTTAGGTATTTACCTGCTTCCGCAGACATCAATCTCCAACAATTGATATCAGAGCAGGTCATCGCTTCATCTAGGGCGTTGATGACACCCCCCCTCCCATCATAGTCGATGACACCTCTCCGATCATCAAGCCCCCCTTTTTCCACCCCATTAGTAGGGAACATGCCATCCCAAGTAGATTTAGAAATATTACTCTCCTACTTAAAACATAAAGTTGCCCTCATTTGGAGGTTTAGCACATGAAGACCCTGACGA
>CM035437.1:55247935-55290435 GCA_020310875.1 Ceratopteris richardii | reverse complement strand
CAAGGGTTGTATTGATAACATAACATTAATGCTTCTGGCACTCTAAGCCGATTCAGAGGAATTGTAATATCATGGGAAATTCACCTGCTTTTATTCAATGTCTTCATGTTTTAGCTTATTAATGCCTTCTTTAAAGCCATTTCATCCTCTGTGCTAAGCAAGAGGCAGGGTTCTGTAGTAATGTGCTAGTAAGGCATAATGAAGGTATTGTGGCTAACTCTGCATCAATGTTGTGGTTATCCTATGTATTCTGTTTATCAGCTGTATGGCAGCAATTCCTTAACTTTTTTTGATTTATATGACAAATCTTGTTATGAGATCATGATCTCTTTAGAATATTGAAGGGGAACAGGAATGGACCCTCTCATCTTGTCTTCTCATCAGGGTTCCTTTAAAATATTGAAAGGAGACAGGAATCTTTACTCCGTTAAATGAAGTGGGATGTTTTCAAGTCAGTGCATCAGTCATGAAGTCTGATTCATAGAGGTGTTTGCTCTGGGTCAGAGAATTTTACCTGGCCATATGACGTCTTGGACCTCCAGATGCTTGAAGTGGTTAAAGGGAGTGTCATTAAATCAAATCACATGCATGCAAATTTTCACTTTATTGATTTAGAACATCTCTCATGTAACCCTGGCTTTCTTGTGGTAGTAGCATAAGAGTAGCTGTTGCCGTTCTTTAGGCATATACTGGTGATTACGTACTCAAATATTCATACATATGTGCAACATTCTTGACATGTCCTTAATGACTACTGTGTATGTGTACGTGACCATGGATGCAACTGTGAACATGTGTATTTGTAGGCATGTGTGCGCATGTCCATATGATGAGCCATCTTTGTTGATACACATCAGCATGATTGATAGATTCGTTGATGATTCTTTTTTGTGTTTGAACCCATGCCATTTTTCGGTCTACAATGGGCATATTCAGACAGTTCAGTTCTATTGGTTGTTTTAATTTTTGTCTGGAATATCTAGTCAGTCTACTAAGCACTGTGAGTTATTTTTGTCCGTGTACAAGCTGTGTATACGTACACACTGACATAATTAAGGTGCTTTTATATATATGTCTTTGTCATATGTTATACTTTTTTCAGGAGTGAACTAGAAGAAAAAATTTGCAACCTCTTATGTGCGAGGAGAGAAAGGAAGCTTGTGTGTGTGAGGAGAGGGAAAGAGAATTGAGAAGAGAATACAACTTTACACTTGATTCTCTTCAGTGTTCGGGCTTAAGAGGCTAGAGAGACCTCCCAAAGAAGCTTGAGACTGATTTGCGAGCATAAATAGATGGCATAGATACAATTCTAATCTTAGATTGCTACAAGATTCCGGGTAGCAAGAAAATATATTTCAAATTTAGTGAGTTATGCTGGGAAAACTTTTTTTTTTGGAATTCACGGTAATTTCTCGCTCCATTTGAAGCTTGCAAGCTTACAATGCACGTGTTGAATAGGATGATACTCAAAAAATTGTATATTTGCATATGGCATTCATAGTTTCAACATATTTTTTGCATAGTGGGTATAAAAACACGAGAATTGATGTTTTTTTTAGGGAAACCCATGTGGAAGAAGTGTGCCAACATTGTGTAATGTTTATGTGGTTCATTCATCTTAAGAAGTTGTATGAAGATAGAATGAGAATTTTGACAATTACAATCATCATCAATGAGAAGCCATTTGGTTGGGAGATGTCCAAGAAGATGAAGTTTGAACTAGGGCTATTCATGAATGGTGCAGTCTTGATGTCATTAAGGCATGTGAATCATGAAATGAACAAGACAAAAAATCAATATTTTTGTTTTTGCAGAATGTGACAAAGTTCATGGTTGGTCACATATATAGGAAACGAACTAGAAGTTTGGGATAAAATGGAATGATTGTCCATTATAAGTGCAAAGGCCAAGAAAGTTCACTCAAAGAATCAAGCAAACAATGTGAAAAAAAAAATGTATTGTATTTATCAATGATTGTATTTACGATTAGAGAGATTGCACAATACATTCTATTTATGCATCCATTTACAATGATGTAGTGTATGTTGTCTTGAATGGATTTCAGAAAGATCAAATAAGGATATCATTTCCAATTTTGTGTATATGAGGAAGACTTTATAGATTCTGATCGGCTTCTCTTTACGATAAGGAGAAGATGAACCTCTTTGGACTCCATACAAATAGAAGTACAAAAGAGTAAACATACCTTCTTTTCATGATTTGATTGATATTGAAGCTCTAAAAGAGGACACGATAAAGGAAGAGAATATGCCTCACATAACCCGAATAAGAAATTGCAAAAATGCTAACAATGGAAGAGGAAATATTAGAAAACGGGGGAACTATTGAGATAGAGGCCAATACAAGGGAGAGTGACGAGTGGATAATGTTGATGGATATAAGTTTGGTTATGTTGATGGATATAAATTTGGTTATGTTGATGGATATAAGTTTGGTTATGCAAATAACTGTTCTTACATATCAAATGATAACGATGGATATAATTTTGGCCATGAATATGAATGTTATTATGTATCAAATTTGGCCATGAATATGAATGTTATTATGTATCAAATGATATAAGTCAGCGAAGAAACAATAAAGTAATTATGCCTCTTCATCAAATCAATACAAAGTTGAGAAGTTTATTTTGGAGGACACATATTTATGGCTAAAGATGCAAAGTCAAGGAACATAAGATGTGTTGCTTATATGACACACTGGAAAAAATTAGCCAAATGAATTATTGAAAAAAGGAAGCTAGGATACATGGAGACAAGGGACATTAATATGTAGTGTGGAATTCACATAACAGTTTTCCAAGTATTTTTTGCAAGTGTTGTACATATGATCGGCATTTGTATTTTGTAGAATTTATAGGATTAGGGAGCGCCTTCCCTAAAAAAAATCCACAAAAGATGAGCTTATTTTGAGTAGGTTCTTTTATATTTTTACTATTTTCAAAATAAATAGGAGTGGTCTTTATCGAACCATTATAAAAAGATGAAAACCTTAATTTGTAAAGATTTTTACTAGTGGGAGTAAGAGAGCTCTTCTTCTTACAAAATTCTTGTATGTCTTTTCATGTGTGACACTTGCTACTTGCTTCCATATATGTTACACTTATGTGTTCCTTGAGCAGCTTTGATGTGAACCTTTTCCCTATACATGGGCACTTTTTAATCTAGTGGTGGCTAGATGTTTTTTCCCCATGTTACCACATACATGATACATTCATATGTGGTAGTACTTTGTACTTGGGGATATTATTCAGCTCTTACTTTAGTTATGTTCATTAACAATAGAGAGAGCTATTCATGCCATCCATATTCTCCATATGTCTTTTTGCATTAATGTTCCTTGTGTGTGTCTCATACTTCTACACACTCCCAACAATGGTATAAAAGAAGGTTAAGCTCCTTCTCAAGTTTCAGTTTTCCATGTCATGGCGCGTACATACTTTTAACCATGCAAATCGACTTCGGATCATAGAATATTAATTTTGAGCAACCAAAAAGCATTTCAAATAGTTCCACTGAGGTTTTACTATTGCTATATTTCGGTAGCGATGCATGTGAACACACTAGGACCATTGGGACACTTTTTTCTTGCTTTAGGAGGTTTTTTCCTCGGCTTGTATATACGCCTATAACCCGAACATTTACTTATGTTTGTACATTCTCTTGGTAATACATTTATTATTGTGTGTTGTGCTCCAAGCTTCTTCTTCTTCCTTGTGTTGTTCGTGTGCTTTCATAGACCTAAAACTCCAACAATTGGTATCAGAGTAGGTCACCGCTTCATGTAGGGCATTGTCGACACCCCTCCAGCTACATTCTGAGAATCGCACGAAAATTGGTGAGCATATTGAGGCCGATTAGGAGTTCAAAACTACTTCGTTTTGTGTGTCGAAATTGCGAACTGAGCTTGTTTTGGCCTCCAAACTCACTATCATAGTGCCTATGCAAGAAATTTCATCTTTTTGTGCCAAACATATATACAGGTTTTGATTTTCCAGTATAAGTTCTCGAAGTTTGCTACAAGTTTAACAAAACTTGACAGAGTAGTTTTTTGCATCAGCATATTTTAGTTAGTGGCCATGACTGAACACAGTGATGTATTCCGTATGTTGGGTATTGAGGATAAGTTGGATGGTACCAACTACCCATTATGGGCATATATGATGCATCATGTCTTGGTTGCAAAAGGACTATGCAATATTGTGTAGGGTGTTGAAAAACATCCTACTACAACTACAAATATAGTTAGTAAAGATGATGCCGATGGCATTGAAGATGATGTTCTTTAGGTTCTTATTCCTGCTGCACCTACTGCAGAGCAACTTCCTTGGGATGGAAGAGATGCTGAGGCACATGAATTGATAGCCTTGTTTGTTGTCAAACGTGCCATTATTCCTCACATTCCCTCTTGCAAAACAACAAAGGATGTTTGGGATATACTTACCACTTTATACCAGGCAAGGAATGAGGCTCGTGTTTCTTACCTCCAAAGACAATTCATGAGTGAGAACATGAACTAAGGAGATTCCATGGATAATTTTTTGACCAATCAAAGATTTGAAGGAGGAATTGATTTCTATTAATGAAGTCTTGCCAGACAATTCACTTGTGCAGACTGTTCCGAATGGTCTTCCAGATTCATATTAGAGTTCTACTTCTACTCTTTTTGATTATGAAAGGAAACCCGAATGCCTCAACGTTTGAAGAGTTAGTCTCTGTTATGTTGTAGGAAGATCAATCTAGGCAGAACAAGTCCATTATGCGTGTTGTATATCAAGCTTTCTTGGCTAGTCAGAAGGGCAAAGGTAAATGGAGCTCATCTACTAGTAAGTAGAAATTTTCTAATTCAGCACAAAAGGGCTATCCAGGAAAAATGGGAATTACACAGGATTTTGAGATAATTCTTTGTGTCCTAATATTTTACTCTTTGACTCATTCACATACTAGAACATGTTATTATCTCTTTATTTGAGTATATTAAATTGACAATTTATTATTAAGGATAAGTGTATTTGTAAATCGAGTATCAAGGTTGGGCTCAAACTTAAGAAGTTAACATAATAAGTAATATAAATGGGACTTGAATAATTCCCAAATTTCTTGAATAGGCCTTACAATCAAAGAAGGATGACAAAGATGAGAAGAAAAAAAAGACAGAAATTGTTTTACAAATACTATAAAGGAAATGATCACGTCATAAAGAGTTGTCCAAGACTAGCTACAAAAGAGGCAAAGAAAAAAGAGACTGGAATGGTTGTTGCAGAGGCCTCTACACCCAAATCAGAGTCTGTAGATCTTGTGCAGAATGCAGAATGGGCATTTACTATTGTTTGTAGTTATCCATCTTCTCATGAATAGTGCATGTCTACAGTAGACTCATATGTTTGGTACTTTGATAGTGAGGAAACCAAACACATTACCTTATAATGTAGTTTGTTCACTTCACTTGAGCCTCCCCCTATAGGGAATACAATCACATGCACCAAAAGATTCTCTTATCCTGTTATGGGAGTTGGTAGGGTCATTCTAACTACTATTGATGGTAGTTCTTTTACATTGCGGGATGCTTTATTTGTGCCAGGGATCAAGAAAAATCTGTTATTAGTTTCACCATTATCCAAGATCGACTTGGTTGTGAAATTTGTTGATGGCAGAGTTCATGATATGTTGAATGGCAATGTCATTATTTCTTCTGGCATTTTATGGCGTGGGCTATATAAGCTCATAGATTATTGTAAAATCTGTGAATGATTCAACATGTGTAGTTCAAGATTCTCATGCTATGTCAGGTGCAAAGCTTTGGCATCACACTTTGGTCATCTCAATTATGCTAGTTTGTTATCCTTGTATAAATCCGAAATGGTGTCCTCTGTGCCCAAACTTGAAGCACCAGGTAAACATGTCTGTGAAGGCTGTATTTTGGAAAAAATGCAACGTTCCTCCTTCCTAAGAGATGTTTTAGTATGAGCTACTAAGAAATTGCAAGTTGTTCACAGTGATGTTTGTGGTCCTATGCAAACACCTTCTTTTGGGAACTACCTTTACTTCGTGACTTTCACTGACGATTTTTCAAGGCATGCATGGGTATATCCATTCAAAGTAAAGTCTGAAGTGTTTATGTGCTTCAAACAATTTCTAGTTTTGTCTAAAAATTTGTCAGCATGTGAAATGGGCACCCTTTGTTCTGATCAAGGGAGGGAATATATGTCTTCTAACTTCAATGCATTTCTGGCTGAACGTGGGATAAAACATCAGTGTACAATGCCATATACACCTCAACAAAATGGAGTTATAGAAAGGAAGAACATGTCACTCATGGAGATGGCGAGGTGTATGGTCAAGAGTCAGGCTTCACCACATAGTTTCTGGTTTGAGGGTGTTATGTGTGCAACATATGTACTTAACATGTGTCACACTAAAACATTGAGTCGATCACTCCATATGAAGCTTGACATGGTCGTAAGACATCTGATGCTCACTTGTGTGTCTTTGGTTTTCTAGCGTATGCATTAGTGCCTTAACAACTATGCAGGAAATTGGATGATAAAGCAATGAAATGTATTTTTTTTGGGTACAATTCTAAAAGAAAAGGCTATCATTTGTATCGTCCATAGACTAAACACATTTTGGTTAGCTGTGATGTTGTTTTTGTGGAAGATGCATTTCAACCATTATTTCATGTACTAAGGAGACATCGGTTAGCTCGAAAGATGTGTATGGCACTTTGCTACCTCTTTTTACAAGTGGATAGTCTAGTGCTAGTCCAAGTGAAGCAATTTCTCAGCCTTTGCATGTTCCACATGAGGATGCAGATCATTCCATTTCTCATGTAGATTTACATGATGCACTTGTTGATGAGAGGTTTGATATAGAGGAGGCAAAAACCATGCCTAAATGGGTGGTGAAGACATTGCGAGATAGGAAATTAGATGCATCTTTGTCATATTGTACTCATTCAGACACTCATAGTGCTTCTTTTACATCAATTTGCTATGCTATGACTGCCTCTAATCTTTGTAATGAGAATGAGCCTATTTCTTTTGATGAATCATAAGATTTAGAAAATTGGATGGCTTCTATGCAATCAGAATCTGATGCTATTATAAAAAATGGTATGTGGTCTTTATGTGACTTGCCTCTTGGCAAGAAGGCCATTTGAACTAAGTGGGTATACATGCTGAAGTGCATTAGGGGAAAAAATGAATCTTGCATGGGCCTTTTAGATTAAGGAGTGATTAGTGATGGACCAATTAAAAGAGGGTGGTGGCCATAGTCTATGCCCTATAAAATACTAGGTTGAAGGGGGGAGAGGGGACATATTTCTCCCTTATTTAACGAGCCACCTCTATAGAGAGAAGGAATCTCGTAACTTACTTGGGCCCCAAAATTCAAAATTTCTAAAAAGTTAAAAAACTCATCATAACACCTGAGCCCCCATTACTTTTTAGGGTCAAAAGTACTCTTTTTGACCCCAAATTCAAAATCTGTGCATGTTTTGAGCTGAAAAGAATGACTTTGTTCAAAAATACTCAAAAAGAGTTATTTCCCTCCTAAACCTCACATTCTCATACCTAGGTCCCAAAAAGTCATCTTTTCCCACTACTTTCACTCTATAGCACAACATTGAAGCTCCTATTTCTACACTCCAACCTAACTGCATCTCCTATCTTGAATTATTGTTGTAGCTCGAAGGCCTTTAGCTTCAATGGAAACATCTAAAGCTTCTAGGTGAGTGAAATATGAAATCCTCACATTAAGATGTCACAATATCAAAGCCATAGATGGACAACAGATACCACATGAGTACTCCAAAGGTGCATGGGTGTACATGCAACGCTCTAGAGTTGGGCCTCATTGAGTTAGAGATCGTGGAAACTTGGATCTTCACTAGAAGGGAAAGTTATGTGGCTTCAAGAAGCACAGAGACAATGGGATGTTTGCTATTGTACAACATGTCTTTACAATGACAACTATGAAACTTGAAAACTCTAATAGAATGAGATATCTTGTGAATTGTAAGTATTACTCTACAATATTGTATGTTTTCTAGTGTTGAATATATTTATGAACTATTTAGATATGTTTCTGTTTGTTTCATATATATTTCCTTCTACTTTGGTGGAAGAGCAACCACTTCATAGTATTACAAGTACTTTCCAGGCATTGCATGCAGATGTTGATGCACTATTCTTTCCAAAAATATCTCCTGCTCAACTTTTCCATGATAGAGTTTTCTTTTACACACATAGATATCTTGTACCCTCTACAATGAATGGTTTTGGAAGGTTAGAGAGAATTGAAGTACATTCTCTTCTTAGCTTGGAGTGGCCAAAACCTGATATATGGTCCGTATCATCTTTGAAGCATAAGATGGTAATGGATATACATAACTCTTTGAAATTCACAAAACTTTCTAGGTCTATAGGTTTGCACTAGTCTTTTCCCATCCATTGTTTTGTATATTTATTCCAAGAATTCTCATTCCAAGAGACTTCCACCATGTTCATGTGTGAAGGTATCACATATGAGCAAGTCAAAAATCTTCTTGGTGAAAATCGGGGTTTGATAGAAGGAATTGCAAAAGGTGATAAATACCTTTGTAAAATAGGTGAAACAGGTATAGGATTTTGATATTTGAAACAACGTACTTCATTATACATTAGATTCTACTATGATTGTTGGATGTACAAACTTGGCAAATGGATACCATTTCAAAGTTCAGAGGGATCTTTACATTCATTTAAAATAAATCTTAGAGTGCCCAACAATGAAACAAAAAGTATTTTAGTGAATAATCATTGGACCTTGGCTAATCTGAGAGAACACTTAGTGATTATGGGGTTTGAAGGAATAGCTCCATCCAAATTCAAAATACAAGGACATAAGGTGAGAAATGTTTTGTGCTTTTGTTAAAGTAATCTTTTCATTATCTCTTATTTACTTTTATAGCTTCAATTTCTTGCAAATTGATTACAGGTGGGCAGAAGATTGGAATACAAAATGAAAGTCCCTATGGATTGGAGCAAAAATGGAATAGAACTCTCATTGTCATAGTTCTTTTGCAACTTGATAACGTCACTTTCTAGGTTCTAGTCATTGTATCTCATGGTTTTTTGCACTTTCAAGAACCTTGTAAAAAGTAGGACAAACAATTCATGTTAGATATTGTTTGTACCTTCTTATTTGCAATGGTAATTTCAAAAATTTTGGAATGCCAAAAAGTCTATGTTCACTACTTTGAAATGTGGTTGCTCATGTTTTTTGTTGTGTTATCTTTAGACATTTGCTTTGAAGCAAAAAAATTCATATTCATTGGTGGTCTATGCATTATTTTGTCATTAGAAACACATTTTTTGAACTTTCACTACTTTATTATGTACTTTTAAAAGTGGGCCCAGTCACTTTAAAAACTTGAAACTACTATAAAAATGGATTCTATGTGCTCATTTCTCACATTTGCACTCACAAAGAGTAGAAAGCATAGACCAGCCAATATAATTCTCGTGCGGAAGCAATGGCTGCTAGCACTTCCACTCCCATGAAATCTCCTTGAGATCTATTCATGGAGTTTTTGGATACTTTAGACTACAACGGTCGTATGGATTTGTATGACCTAGTCTGTAGAGTCCCTAATCTTGAAGGGACAATAGCCATGAACTCCGATGTGATCGAGGAGATTACAGATGTTCTGGAATTCTATATATTAAGATACACTAAAATCGGTCCGTTGTGACTTACTTTTGTACATTCATAAAGGAGATGAGGCATTTTCAAAGCGCTTAAAGCATTTCATGGCTATTGCTAAAGATGCAGAGCACTTGTTAGATGACACAGTGCCCTTAATTAAACAATTAAATAAGAAGAGGAAGATTGGAAGAAAATATATTTCCTATGTTGCAACAACAATCTTTTTTGTCAATGAGGAGCTCGAACCTACAACCATGGACCTACCCCATCTTGTCACTGGGGGTTTTGTAGATGACAAAAAGTAACTCGAAACATAAGCTCTCAACTTATTAGAAGAGAGTCAAAAAATTTGCAGAGAATTTCCACAAGGGGTAGTGGAAAAATTAAAGGAAGCCAGTACACTGAATAGTCCACCCTCCAACTTAAAGCCCATGGAACCCACTCTATCAGAGGTAGAGATGGAAATGTTTTCAGTTGTGCTTGTCGATGGAGAAGAATTTTTGTTCCTGCATGCTATTGGGAAGACATCTGGTCTACGCCTCGATAAATGCCTAAGTATTTTTTGCTCGACCTCGGATGTTCCCATGGACAACACTTCTCACATAATTGAAAAGACAACAATTTCACTTGGTGATTCAGTTGAAGACACCATTACATTTGTGTGCGAAGAGATTTTGAGTGATGCCAATCAAAATGCCACTGAAGAAGATCTCACCACAACAAGGGAAAGAATTTTGGAGAAGAAGATTCCAACATCCCCTGTTGCAGAGCAAAGTGGCATGGCTCACTCTTCAATTCCACTAGATGCAATGGGAAGAGGAGAGGATGAAGATAGCTAATGACATTTATGATTGTCTTGTTGGAGTTAGACATCTGTGGAAGCACGTGAACAACACAAGGAAGAAGAAGAATCTTGGAGCACAACACACAATATTGAATGTATTACTAAAGAATGTACAAAGATCAGTAGCCCATTAGGGCAATAGGCGTATATACAAGCGGGGGAAAAAACCTCCTAAAGAGGGAAAAAAGTGCCCCGACAGTCCTAGTGTGTTCACACACATTACTACCTAAATATATCAACAAATCCCCCCTGGGAGTCATGTGGTGAACAAGGAGCTGGCACTCATGTATAAGGAAGTGCCAAGCTATGTGGAAATCACTCCACAAAAGGAAGTAAGCCCAACGCTTTGTGGAAAGCTTCAAACCTCTCCCTAGGTAGAGCCTTCGTGAAAAGGTCTATAATGTTCTCCTGCGTGGGCACATATGCCAAGCTGATCTCCCTAACAGAGAACCTCTCCCTGACATAGTGATAATGCACCTCAATTTGCTTAGTGCGAGCATGGAACACAGGGTTCCTCGCAACTGCCAATGCGCTCTGACTGTCAGTGAAGATGGTGGTGGCAGAAGTCTGACCAACACCCAAATCAACCATAAGGCGTCTGAGCCACACACACTGAACAGTCACTCTGAAAGCTGCCCTATACTCAGCCTCACAACTAGAAGTGGCCACAATAGGCTGCTTCTTGCTCAACCAAGATATACATGAGCTACCAAGCATGAAGCAAAAGCCACTAGTCAACACATGAGTGTCATAGCAACCAACCCAATCAGAGTCAGAAAAAGCATGCGAATCTGGTTGTAGTGACCCCCCCTTGGGATAAAACAACCTAAGTTGCCGAGTACCACTCAAATAGCGAAAGATGCGCTTAACTGCCTGCCAATGCTTGACTCCTGGGCAATGCATAAACTTGCTCATCTTTGAGACAACAAAAAATATTTGGCCGATTAATGCATAAGTAAATCAAGCATCCAACACCCTACTGATAGAGAACAACATCAAATGCATCTCCAACATCATGAAGACTCAATCGTGAACCCATCTCCATAGGAGTGGCAATAGGCTTAGAGTCTTCAAGGCCAAAACACTGCAATAATGTGTCAATATGTTTCGTCTGACACAAAGCCATTCCAACATCAACTCTCATAAACTGAATGCCCAAATAGTGATGCAAATGCCCCAAATCAGACATCTCAAAGGAGGCATGCAAATCAACCTTAAAATGAGTAATATGCTTCTCAATAGGAGCAGTGAGCAGCATGTCGTCAACATAGACAACAATGATCAGAAGCACATCATTAGCACGCTTAACATATAAGGTGCTTTCAGTTGGACTGTTCTCAAAACCATGTGCAATCAGATAGGCATGTATCTTCTCATACCAAGCACATGGTCTTGCTTTAAACCATATAATGCCTTCTTTAACTTGCACACCTGGTTTTCATGCCCTTTTCTGCACAAAGCCACATGGCTGAAAAACATACACTTCTTCATGCAAGTCACCATTCAGAAATGCTGTTTTAATGTCCAACTGATGTACATTGCAACCATGATGAGCTGCAAGTGTACAGATGCTCCGAACAGTAGTCATACGACATGTAGGTGCAAAGGTCTCATCAAAATCAATGCCTCTTTCTTGTGCATAACCCTTTGCAACAAGCCTGGCCTTACACCTGTCAACTGTACCATCCAGTTAAAGCTTCAGCTTGTATACCCACTTAGTGCCAATGGCCTTCTTGCCTGGAGGCAAGTCACATAAAGACCAAGTACCATTCTTCATTATAGCATCATATTCAGATTGCATAGCAGCCATCTAATTTTCTGAATTTTATGCTTCATCAAACGAAACAGGCTCATTCTCATCACAGAGACTAGATGCAACCATAGCATAGAAATCTGATGCAAAAGAGGCACTATGAGAGCTTGAACGAGTACGATATGACAAAGGTGCATCTAATTTGCTGTCACGCAAAGTCTGCACCAGCCATTTTGGCATAGTTTTTGCCTGCTCAATATCAACTCTCTCATCAACTAGTGCATCATGTAAATCTACATCAAAAATAGAATGGTTTGCATCATCACATGAAACCTACAAAGGCTTAGAAGTTGCCTCATTGGGACTGACACTAGACCGTCCACCTGTAAAAAGAGGCAGCAAAGTATCATACATGTCTTTGGAGCTAACACATGTCTCCTTAGTACATGAAAGCAATGGTTGAATAGCATCTTACACAAAAACAACATCACGGCTAACCAGAATGCATGTAGTCTATGGATGATACAGACGATAGCCTTTACTTTCAGAACTGTACCCAACAAGCCTGACTCTTGAAAATACACCTTGCCATCTCCATGAGTGACCTGTTCTTTCCTTCAACAAATCCATTCTATTGAGGTGTATACGACACTGTACACTGGTGTTTTATCCCACGTTCAGCCAGAAATGCATCAAAATTAGAAGACATATATTCCCCCCCTCGATCAGAATGGAGGGTGCCCATTTTACATGCTGACAAATTTTCAGCCAAAACCAAAAACTGTTTGAAGCACATGGACACTTCAGACTTTGCCTTCAATGGATATACCTATGCATGCCTGGAAAAATCATCGATGAAAGTCACAAAGTAAAGATAATTCCCAAAAGAAGGTGTCTGCATAGGACCACAGACATCACTATGTACAAGTTGCAATTTTTGAGTAGCCCGAACTGAACCATCTTTTTGAAAGGAGGAATGTTTCATTTTGCACAAAATACAACCTTCACAAACATGTTTTCCAGGTGCCTCAAGTTTGGGCAAAGAGGACACCGTTTCAGATTTCTGCAAGCATAGCAAACTAGCAAAATTTAGATGACCAAAGCGTGCATGCCAAAGCTTTGCATCTCACATAGCCTGAGAATCATTTACTACACATGCAAGATCATTTACAGATCTGTCATAGTCTATGAGCTTATACATCCCACGACATAAAATTCCAGAAGCAATAATCACATCGCCATTTGACAGATCATGAACTGTACACCTATCATCGACAAATTTCACAACCAAGCCAATCTTGGCTAATGCAGAAACTGATAACAGGTTCTTCTTGATCCCTGACACAAATAAAGCATCTGTCAAAGTGAAAGAACTACCATCAGCAGCAATCAAAATGATCTTACCAACTCCCATAACAGGATAAGAGGAGTTGTTGGCGCACGTAACAGTATTCCCTGTAGGGGCAGGCTCAAGTGAAGAGAAGAAACTGCGCTGCGAGGTAATATGTTTGGTCGCCCCACTATCAAAATACCAAACATCTGAGTCTACTGCAGACATGAACTGCTCATGAGAAGATGGATCAAAACTACAGACAGTAGTAAACGCCCATTCTTCTTCCTGCACAAGATTAGCAGACTCTATTTTTGGAGTAGAGGCCTTTGCAACAACCATTCCAGCCTCTTTCTTCTTTGCCTCTTTAGCAGCCAGTTTTGGACAATTCTTTATGATATGATCATTCCCTTTACAGTACTTACAAAACAATTTGTGTTTTCTGATTTATTCTCATCTTTATCTTCCTTCTTCAAATGTGCAGAATTAGCAGATTTCTGCTTACTAGTTGAAGAGCTCCATTTTCCTTTGCCCTTCTGATTAGCCAAGAAAGTTTGATCTGCAACTCGCATAATGGACGTGTCCTGCTTGGACTGATCTTCCTGCAACAGAACAAAGACTAACTCCTCAAATGATAAGGCATTTGGATTGCCTTTCATCATCAACCGAAGAGTAGAAGCAAAACTCTGATATGAATCAGGAAGACTATTTAGAATGGTCTGCACAAGTGAGCTATCTGGTATAACCTCATTAGTAGAAATCAACTATTCCTTCAAGTATTTGATCTTCGTTAAGAAACTGTCCATAAAATCACCTTCATTCATGTGCTCACTCTCCAACTGTTTTCGGAGGTAAGCAACACGAGCCTCATTCCTAGCTTGGTACAATGTGGTAAGTGTATCCCAAGCATCTTTAGCTATTCTGCAAGAGCGAATGTCAGGAATAATGGCACGTTTGACAGACAAAGCTATCAATGCATGTGCCTGGGCATCTCTGCCATCCCAACAAATCTGCTCTACAGTAGGTGCAGTAGAAACCGTAGCACAAATAGGAATATGCAGAATATCACCATCTTCAACACCTTCTGAATCAGCTTCAGTACTTGCACTTGTAACAATTGTAGGTGTGAAGGACATTTTTCGACACCCTGCACAATGTTCCACAATCGTTTTGCAACCAACACATTTCGCATCATATAAGCCCATAACGAGTAGTTGGTACCATCCAACTTATCCTCAAGAGCCAACATACAGAATACATCACTGCTTTCAGCCATGGCCGGTGACGAAAATACCTTGATGCAGAAAATTGATTGTATCTCAAAAAGTTGAATAGAACTGCCCAGACAAATTTTGCTAGACCTGTAGCAGACTTCGAGACACTTATACTAGCAAACAGAAACTGGTATATACCTTTGGCACAAAAAGATGAAATAGCCTGCACAAGTGCTGCAATAGTGCGTTCAGAGGCCGAGACGAGCTAGATGAAAATTCATGCGATTCTGAGACTGCAAACAGAGGAGTGTCGACGGCACCCTAGATGAAGCGACGACCTGCTCTGATACCAATTGTTGGAGTTAGACGTCTGCGGAAGCACGCGAACAGCACAAGGAAGAAGAAGAAGCTTGGAGCACAACACAGATAGTGAATGTATTACTAGAGAATGTACAAAGATCAGTAGCCCATTAGGGCAATAGTCGTATATACAAGCCGGGGGAAAAAACCTCCTAAAGAGGGAAAAAAGTGCCCCGACGGTCCATCACTACCTAAATATATCAACATGTCCCCTTGTCTATGTGCAAGAAGCAATTGAAGTGGATAAATTTGCAGCAAGGAGTGGTGGTGATGGTGTTGCCCATGGCAGTGGCTCTTCCTTGACACATTACATTGGGAAATTGCCAAAGGAAGATTTTATCATAATCGACAAGGACTTTTCCCCTCAAGGACACTTCATGACTTGGTGTTAGAAGGCCTTGAGCAAACTTTTGTGTCTATCTACAATAATGCAAGGGACCAATTCTATAATTTTGGTTAGGAAGTCCTTTGCCCTTACTACCCTAGGAGTTAAATTTAGAGGTAAAATATTAGGTCAAATAGGAATAGCTTTAGGTCTTGGATTGACAGAGCCTCAGTTAATATCCCAATCAGTTTTGACTTACCAATTGCCACTGTCTTTTCAGAGAAGAAAAAATGTAGTGGAGATGCTCAAGGCCAAGAGACAACTGTAAAACTATTATAATACCATTTATTGTTTTTTCAATTTCCATGTGCATTCAATCTATTGTGTCTATATGTTTTGGACAATCTCATAGCTTTTGCATAGTTAAATCAGTCTTTTTCCAGTATTTCTTGTAAGTTTTGTCGCCCAAAATGCATGCAGTGGCCTAGGAAAGCAAAAAAAGGTCTGCCACAAAAACATAAGGACGGGCCTTGCAAAAGTTTTGCAGGGCCCATCCCTGAGTTTCTGTGGCAAGCCTTTTTTTTGCATTCTTAGGCCATTTCATGCACTACTTGACCTATATTGGAAGTCTATGTCCCTCAATTACAACCTAAACTTGGGGAAGTGTGGAAGACTCTTCTTATGTGCAATGATTATAGAATATCTAGACTCCTCTGGGTGCATATAAGCATGCATCAATTAATAGGTACACTTGAATGTTCATCAACATTGTTTATCTATTGGTTAGAGGGTTTGCATGAATTGCAACCTATCTAAGGCCAATCATATGCTCCAATGTGCATGACATATGGTTTGATGGCTTAAGAATGCAAAAAAAAGGGCCGCCATGGAAACACGGGGATGGGCCTTGCAAAACTTTTGGAGGGCCCATCCCCGCAATTCTGTGGAAGGCCTTTTTTTTGCATTCCTAGGCCATTGCATGCATTTTGGGCAACAACACTTACAAGAAATACTGCAAAAAGATTGAGTAAACTATGCAAAACACTTTAAAGAACTACTAGAAAAAGACACTTTTAGACACATAGGAGAAATGGACTTCAAAACATTTACATTAAGAGACAAACACTTGGGAGAGCAAATATAATAAGAAAAAGATTATATTAATGATTTGGGATATGAAAAAAGTTCTCACAACAAGAGAGTACAAATGTTAAGGGTTATTCCCTCTAATTCTTCTATCTAGCTGCATATCTTTAGGTTGTATTGTCACTCTCTTTGCATGGATGGCACACAGGTTAGAGTCCTCCAACATTGAGATAAGATACGCCTCTACAACTTCTTGGAGGGCTTCAATGGCTATCCCTTGGATACAAAGTCCAGTGCAATAGCTTTGGATCTCTTCCTTCACAACTCTTGCAAATGACCTTCGTGGAATAAGAAGCTCCACAGACTTTTGATAATGTTGAATCTCTACAAAGGCTCTGGTTTGCTTTTTGCACCTTTGTGGTGCTCTTGCATTTGGGGGGATGTTGGGTTGTGGTCGTTGTGGTCTACGACGCGGTTGATAGTTCTTCTTTCTTCTTGGACCATGCCTAGATGGTCCCGCCTCATCATTTACTTGCTCTGCCCAAGTTTGCTCTCTTTCTTCATTGGTTGGTCTTTGTCCTTGTCCTGCGGGGAGTGTCTGCCCTCCTTGTGTTACTCGATGGTTCATGGGGATAAGATCATGGGTCCATGGTGGCTCATTAACACTTTCTTCATCCGAGGAACTCTCTAAGTTTGATGTTGACTCCAATACAACTTGTATCCATCCTCGTTGTTTGGGCCTTGCCTTGAGTGGTGTCCTCTGTGGGGACTCATCACCAAATATAGAAGGGGAATATTGCATTTCTTGTGTTACATCTCTCTCTTGTGAAGATTCATGCCCCCCACGATGAAATGCTACTAGAGTGTGTCCCTGCACTTGAGTTTTGTCTAGAAGAGTGGCTTGTGGTTTGATGCTTCTTGTGGGGTGTCATCCATGTTGGGTGCTGAGTACCTTGCATATGGCTAGGGTACACGACATGATCCTTTCTAGCAGTATGCTTTGTGCGTGCCATTCTCTTAGGATGTAAAGTGGTAAAATGAGGAAGGACACCTTTATTTATAGCCTTTCACTTAAGAATTGTCATGTTCACATTTAAATGGATAAAAGTTAGTTTTAAAAAATTAAAAGTATATTCATAAAACCATTGAAAGTTTATTTGAAGTGAAAGGAGCTATAAAAACCTTGAAAAAATAATGCATTTTAACAGTTGGGAAACTATTTCCAAGCAGAACCCTCATGGACTCTTTGTGCGGACCATTGGGCATGATGTAGCGGTCTTGATGTGACATCCACTTCTCTCTTGCAATATCATGCTGTATCTTTCTTGTAATCTATTCGTGACTCACATGCTTGTTCCATTACATATTTTCTAGCGAATATTGCATGAAAAAACTAGTTGAACATTTCTTCTAAATAGTTTGATTGTAATAGACCACCCCCATGACGAGTGTTTTTAAAGTAAACACGCCTAGCCCTGTAATGTGAATTCTCCATTCCTTGTGTACTAAAAATGTCTAGTGATCCATAACGATTCATAAAATATGCTCCATGTGCAAAAAGAATATGCTATGATCTGGTCAATTAGATATACCCATGGTATTTAACACCAAATAAAAAAATGTAAGAAAAACTTACTATGTAATGTGTAATGTTGCTTGCTCCCCAAGATAAGATGAATGACTGTGTAAACTCCTTCAAAGTCACTTGAAATAATTCTCGTTGTGAAGCATTAGTGGAAACTAAACCCATCAAATGTAACAATTGATCTAACGATGACCAAACCTTCTTTCACTTATTTATGAGATCAATTTGACTATCATTGTCTATCGTAATTGAACAGAGGTCCTTCCAAAGCTCCCATTTCCCATCATCTTGACTATTCACATCTCTTCTAAAGAAACATCTTTCCTTCTTCACAGTCATTGAAACTTGTTGTAAAATCTCTTGAGGCTCACCATACTTCTTAACAACTAAAGATACATGGCCACCATGACAACCAAGAGAATTCAAAAGATCTTTTATTTTTCGGATTGCTATTGTAGACCTCTCTAGTGGTTTCATTGCAAATGCATATTCAACATGGAGCTTCAAAAGCCTATCAAAGATCCTCATGAATGCATGCAAAGTACAAAAGTGAACATTGAATAATAGAAATGAAATAATGGGGTTCCAATCATTGCTTATTTTATCACGAGTCGGTTCTTGCAACATTTGACACCTCAAAAGTGATATCTCCCATTCACTACAATTCGATGAGTTTGTTTGATCAATTTCTTCAGAGTCATCAACTCTCATCAATGCCCTTGCATGTTTAAACTATCTCTTAGATCCTTTTTAACCTTGTGTACAATATGGGCAAGGATAGAGCGAAGATGCTCCTTGTTTACAACCTAACATGTATTTTATACTCTTAAGGTCTCCACCCGAATGCCATTCTGCCTCAAAATCACCTATGTCATCTACAAAAAGCTTTTGCCCATGTATTTGAGAAGAGATTACTTCTGTAATCCATGGAGTCCTATTAAAAATCCACAAAATAACATTGTTTATTTCTTTGGGAACTTCTATAGCACCTAAGCACCAGATATCTCTCTCTGATTACACACTTTAAGTAAAATGGGAAGTGGATCCTAACGTTTCATCACTCATTGCATGGTCCATAACTTCATTCATTAACATCATACTCAACCTTTCCAATCGCTGGCCCTTTATGATTTGGGACTCATCAAGCTTTAGTATGAACTTTAAAAGAACATTACAGTCTGCACAAAAGAGAAAACTTTATCTGAATGCAATAAAACTTCAACACCAAATAAAATTTAGTAGGGGTGCCTTTGATTGTTGAACTATAAAAGTGAACCATTGCTTGTTGAAGCTTCTGAAGATCCCCAAATATATTGTTGAATTCAGTGTAAGTAAATCCTTGTGTAGATAGGATCTTTGATTGCTTCTTAGGAATATTTGGATGATAAACAGAGGCAGGCATAGTGTCTTCTATGAATAAATATTATCCAACAGTACGAGTCACATCCTCATTTGATTTTTTTTTTGATAGACACTTTATATGGGCATGGAAATATAGTTTGAGAAATACCTTGTGCTTCTAGGGCTTGCTTCAGAAGGGTGTACATTGCAGTATACCCATTTCTACTGATGCCTGCTTTGTCAAATATTGCTTGCACATCTTGCACTTTGAAAAGTTTTTTTAACTTCTCTGAAAAATAAGCTTCAACAAACATTGGCATTTAACTTTGAAATTGTGCTTTCTTTTGCGTCCATATCTTGTTCAAAATTTGCAAGTTGTTTTTGTAAAGATATGATTGTGCTTTCTAAGTTGAGAGGTTATTGTTGGAACCAATACTTAACAGTAGCATGTGAATGTGTAGATAATTGCTTGTAGTAACCTAATAGTCCAGCTTCACCTGCACCAATGAACTGAAAGTTGAGAGGTTATGGAATGTTGGATGGTAAGAAGATATTGGATCAAGAGGATATAGTGAACCATGAGTCCAAAGATCAATACTTTTTTCTCCAGTTGCACGACGTTCATTTTGAGAATTGGCATCATTGTTGCATTGTGTATTTGGAGCAAACTCTCTAGGCACACAAACATGGATACTTGTTGATCCAGGAGCATGAGGATGTTCTACTGTGAAGTTTGTGATACATGTCAACACCATCTTTGCTAATGACCAACAATATCAAAAACAAAGATGGAAAAGTGGTTGGAAGGGAGTCTAAAGCATATGTTTTGCTCAAAAAATGTGTTCTCTTGTATGTGTATGAGTTAAAGTGTATTTTTCCACTGTGTATGGCTGAAAATAATGAAATCTGCAAAAATTCATTATTTGGGGGAAGCATACTCACCGATTTGATGATGTGGCACTTACTTTTGGAGGGAGTTTGAAAATTATACTTTTTCTAAAAGAAACTTAAAAATGGGACCAAAAAAGTGACTTCTGACATATACATTAAAAAATAGACCCTTTTGAGTTAATATACATTGAAAATGAGACTTAAAAAAAAATCATTTTTTGATTGAAATACATGCACGAGTTTGATGATGTGGAAAGTAGATTCTCTTGATCTCTCTCTAGAGGAAGAAAGAGAGATACCTAGTAAAGCCTAAAAAAAATCCTACTCCAGCCTACTAAAAAGTGCCCTATTAAATGCACTTTGTCCCCTTAAACAAGAACAAAGTTGAGCTTAATCCCTAAAAATTAGGGATCCTTACAAGGCCTATGTAGGGTTCATTTTTTCCCCTAATGGTAAGTTTGATGGAATAGTTGACAAGTATAAGGCTAGGCTTATTGCAAAAGGTTATGCTCAAGAAAGAGTCATTAATTTTGAAGAGACTTTTGCTCCTACATGCCGAATGACTACTGTTCATAGCATCTGTGCACTTGCAGCTCATCATGGTTGGAACGTATATCACTTGGACATTAAAACTACATTTCTCAATGGTGACTTGCATGGAGAAGTGTATGTTTTTCAGCCCTGTGGTTTTGTGTAGAAAGGGCATGAAAACAAAGTGAGCGGGTTGAAAAAGGCATTATATGGTTTGAAGCAAGCACCATGTGCTTGGTATGAGAAGATACATGCCTACTTGATTGCACATGGTTTTGAGAACAATCCAACAAAGAGCACATTATACGTTAAGCATGAAAATGATAGGCTGATTTGCATGCCTCATTTGAGATGTCAAATTTGGGGCATTTGCATCATTATTTGGGCATTCAATTTATGCAAAATGATGGAGGAATAGCTTTGTCTCAAACAAAATATATTGACACATTATTGTAGTGTTTTGGCCTTGAAGATTGTTGGAGTTTGAGGTCTGCTGAAGCACATGAACAACACAAGGAAGGAGAAGAACCTTGGAGCACCACACACAATACTGAATGTATTACCAAGAGAATGTACAAAGATAAGTGACCCATTAAGGTTATAGGCATATATACAAGCCTGGGGAAAAAACCTCCTAAAGAGGGAAAAAAGTATCTCGATGGTCCTAGAGTGTTCACACACATCGATACCTAAATATATCAACAAATCCCCCCTAGGAGTGATGCCGTGAACAAGGAGCTGGTACTCATGTATTAGGAAGTGCAAAGCTATGTGAATCAATTTACAAAAGGAAGTAAGCTTAAAGCTTTACGAAAAGTTTCAAACTTCTCCCTAGGCAGAGCCTTTGTGAAAATGTCTGCAATGTTCTTCTGTGTGCGCACATATGTGAAACAGATCTCTCTAGTAGACAACCTCTCCCTGACATAATGATAGTGCACCTCAATGTGCTTAGTACGAGCATGGAACACAGGGTTCCTCGCAATTGCCAAAATTCTCTGACTTTTAGTGAAGATGGTGGTGGCAAAAGACTGACCAACACTCGAATCAGCCATAAGGCATCTAAGCCACACACACTCAACAGTTGCTGTGAAAGCTGCCCTTTACTTAGCCTCACAACTAGAAGTGGCCATAGTTGGCTGCTTCTTCTGCAACCAAGATATGCATGAGCTACCAAACATGAAGCAAAAACCACTAGTGGATAGACGAGTGTCATAGCAACTAGCCCGATCAGAGTCAGAAAAAGCATGTAAATCTGGTGGTAGTGATCCCCCCTTGGGATAAAACAATCCAAGTAGATGGGTACCACTCAAGTAGCAAAAGATGCAATGAACTGCTTGCCAATGATTGATACATGGGAAATGCATAAACGTGCTCATCTGTGAGATAACAAACTAAATATATGGCCAAGTAATGCATAAGTAAATCAAGCATCCAACAACCTTCTCATAGAGAACAACATCAAAGGCATCTCCAACATCATGAAGACTCAATCATAAACTTGTCTCCATAGGAGTGGCAATAGGTTTGCAGTCTTCAAGGCCAAAACGCTACAATAATGTCTCAATATATTTTTTTTGACACAAAGCTCTTCCGCCATCAACTTGCATAAATTGAATGCCCAAATAATGATGCAAAGCCCCAAATCTAACATCTCAAATGAGGCATTCATATCAGCCTTAAAGTTAAAAATATGCTTCTCATGAGGACCAATGAGTAGCATGTCATCAACATAGATAACAATGATCAGAAGCACATAATTTGCACGCTTAACATATAAGGTGCTATTAGTGGGATTGTTCTCAAAACCATGTGCAATCAGGTAGGCATGTATCTTTTCATACCAAGCACGTGGTGCTTGCTTCAAACCATATAATGCCTTTTTCAACCTCCACACTTTTTTTTCATGCCCTTTCTACACAAAGCCACGAGGCTGAAAAACATAGACTTGTTCATGCAAGTCACCATTCAGAAATGTAGTTTTAATGTCCAAGTAATGTACATTCCAACCATGATGAGCTGCAAGTTCACAAATGCTATGAACAGTAGTCATTCGGCATGTAGGAGCAAAGGTCTCATCAAAATCAATGCCTCTTTCTTGAGCATAACCCTTTGCAACAAGCCTAGCCTTATACCTGTCAACTCTTCCATCAGGCTTATGCTTTAGCTTGTATACCCACTTAGTGCTAATGGACTTCATGCCACGAGGCAAGTCACATAAAGACCATGTACCATTCTTCATAATAGCATCATAATTGGATTGCATAAGAGCCATCCATTTTTTTGAATTTTGTGCTTCATCAAACAAAATAGGCTCATTCTCATCACAAAGACTAGAGGCAGCCATAACATAGCAATCTAATGCAAAAGAAGCACTATGATAGCATGAACGAGTACAATATGATAGAGATGCATCTAATTTGCTATCTCGCAAAGTCTACACCATGAATTTTGAAGCTTTTGCAAAGTTTTAGGCTTATTTCCTAGTGGGGATTGATCTATCGCTCCCTATATGTGTTCAAATCATTCTCTTCAGGGGTATTTGTTACACATATGTGTTCCTCAAGTAGCTTTGATGTGAACTTTTCCCTATATGTGGGAACTTTTTACTCTAGTGGTGGCTAAAGGTTTTTTCCCCATGTTACCACATACATGATACACTCATAGCTGGTGGTACTTTGTACTTTGGGATATTATTCAGCTCTTAGTTTAATTCTCTTCATTATGAATAGAGAGAGCTATTCCAACCATCTGTTTTCTCTGTGTGTCTTTTTGTGTTTGTGCTCCTTGTGTGTGCTTCTTGTGTGTCTCTCACACTTTTACACACACCCAACAATATATATAACTACCTTGAGGTTAAGTTTTTTCAAATTTATCTTGTGATTTTCAATTGTTTTGTACTTAAGTTTGGTGTCTATTGACATTTTGGAAATATGATTGGCTATATAAAAAGCTATTGATGTTTCTTTTTTTGTATTTTACTTAGTTCATCTTGTAAATATACTCATTAGCTTCAAAATGAGTAATTACACACTCAATTTTGCCAAATAACTAGGGAGATATGGCCATTTTTTATTAGATGTTTTCTTTTGATCACCTATGTAAGTCCGGTTTTGAAGATGAATATGATGATGATTATGGATGTTTGATCATTGATCATACTAGGTTTGATGATGGATTTGTTGATTGTGATCATGGTGGTTTTGATTGGGATCATGGAGTTCTTGATTGTGATCATGGTAGTTTTGATCTTGATCATGTGGAAATGATCGCCATAGATTTTATCAACACTGATCTTGAAATTGTGATTGTGCTTGAGGAGATCGACAATGATCTTAAGGAGAATTTGATCGAGATTAATCTTTTTTGTTTAATTAGCGTAGATTTTATTGGGCTTGATTAAAGTTCTTGATGGAGGTTGATTAAAATTTTTGATAAGGGATTGATTAAAATTTTTGATTGTGATTGATTTTATCATGGTTGATCATTTTCACACAATTTTTGGGCGTTCATATTTGGATGGTAAAAAATACAAGGAATTTTGGCGAGACATCTATCCATCTTGTCTATGTATTGATTCTGACTATAACTAGGTAGAGGTCTAGTCTTTGTAGATTTGACAAATAAAAGGTGTATGAGCGCACAACATATTGCACATCAACACTTTTTGGCATCATT
The DNA here is from genome assembly GCA_020310875.1 of Ceratopteris richardii. NCBI lineage: Eukaryota > Viridiplantae > Streptophyta > Polypodiopsida > Polypodiales > Pteridaceae > Ceratopteris > Ceratopteris richardii. Next base: position 55,265,793 of record CM035437.1, on the reverse strand, counting down.
GCCAAGGAGAGCAATGATCATGCCAAGGTAACTTGGTTGATGGATTGTGAAGCTTGCAAGTAAGTCCTTTACTGTGCTTGATTAATTTTTGCTTGTCAAGTCAAGTTTTATAGTCCATTACAAGAAGTCCCTTCTTCTTGCTCTTACCTTTTGTGGTAGGATTAGGTATTGGAAGTGAAAAATTTGGTAGTTGTATTTATAATTAAAAATATTCAATCCCCTTAGATAAAGATTTTTCCTTTCATTTCTTTGATCTTTTGTTCTTCTCCTTAAAGTTCTTCTAGAATTGCTCTAGAACGAGAAATATTTGGAAAATTGCTCTAGAACGAGAAATATTTGGAACATATGAAACATGAGGAAAGTTGAACTTTCTTGACATTGGAAGGAAAGTAAGTGGGTGCAAATATTAAGGAATATTATTTGTATTAGGGGCTTTGGAAAGCAACCTATTGGAAATGGAAAGCGATTGCCAATAGGAAAATCAAGTTGCTAAATAGTCTTGAGGAAATTGAAATCATCACAGTAAGATTGCTTAATTGAAGACTTGATACCTTTTTTTACCACTCCATCCTCTCTCTTTTCTTAATTCTTTAAAACCTCATTTTCTCTTTCCCCATTTTCCTTAATTCCCTTTCCTCATTTTCCCTCATCCCTTCATTATTACATTGATAAACAACCTCCACCTTTTATGTGCATTTTTTTTCTTCTTTACTAATCCTTAGGATTTCTTTTCACAACATATTTTCTTTTCTTGTTTCTGAATTCACATTTGTTTTTCATGTTTCACCCTTCCTTGGTTTTCACTCCACATTACATGCTTATCTCTCTTTTATCACTTTATTTACCCTCTATCTTTTCTTACCACATTTCACACATTGCCTTCTCTATTAGTCTAGGATCCTCTCCTCTTCTCTCTTTATACTTTCTTGTCTTCATCTTTTCCTTATCATGAATTTTTCTTATCATGAATTTTTCTTTTAATCTCTCTTCAACCTCTTTCCATAAAACTGTACTCCGTATTCTTCTTAATCCACCTTTCTATATTTTAAACCATCTCATTTATTCATTCTTTTTTCATTTGGAATCCCCTTCTCCATATTAGCATTCTCTTCTCTTATCACCTTTTTGTTACCGTTAGTGTCCATGCGAAAGGCCAAATGGCCAAATGGCCACTGGACACTTCTTTGTATATGTTCTTTAATAAAACATATACTGGCCTGGTCAATCATAGACTGAAAGTTCGACCGCATTTGTAAGACCTAAGAAATCTGTCTTTGTGCTCCTTGTGTAATGTGTTTTTCTGCATATTCTGCAGCCTTTGTGCGGAGTACTGTGTGCGGCCTTAGGAGCTCGGTTTTCTACTCCCAAGGATATTGTCATGGAGATCGTGAAAAAAAGAGCGCATTGTGGTGCATCACCATCGAAATACTTCACTTTTCATATCAATTTCACTCCTTTCCGTATCTTTTTTGCCTTTTATCCCTTTAGTTCTCTTTACTCCACACTAATCTTTCTCCCTCTTCATTTTCCATCTTTCCCTCTTTCTCACCTTTTAGCCTTCAAGTTTCTCCTCTTTTTCTCATTTATCTATTCCTTGATCCGTTTGCATTTCACTATCCCTTTCCCATCTTTTCTTCCTTTCCTCTTCATCCACTTGTTTCTTTTTTAATCTCTCACTTCTTCATAGTTATTCCCTTAGCTTCCTATACACTTCCTCTTTTTCCTTCTCATCCTCTATTGTCATCGCCTTCTCCTTGGTTATTCCTTTACTTCCCTATACATTTCCTCTTTTTCCTTCTCATCGTCTATTATCATCACCTTTGAGATCAAGCTTGTTTCATACTTTTATCTTCGTCCATAAGTCCATACCTTTTCTTATCTTTTCTCTCTCCTTATCGTACTTCATTTCTCCTCTTTCATTCCACCACCCTATCTTTTTGGTTTTGAGACTCATCCTTATCTCCCCCTTTTTGCTTCTTTGCGGTTCCTAATATCTCTATTTAATTATGTATCTCCACCTCTCTTCATTCTTCTTCGCAACTTACCCTCCTCTCTTTTCATCTCCTTCTTCTCGGGTTCGCTTCAACTTATTCATTATGTAATGTAAGAATTAATTTCAATAGGACTATAAGTGCAAATAAGGCATCTCGCTATAATAAAGGTTTTGTGAAAGTTTATCTTTAACACACACACATAAGATAAAACTGAATATTGGTGCAAGCACACACCATGAAGGATCACTCAAAGATCAACCTTGATTACAGATGGTGACTATGGGTAAGCAGTGATATCAAGATCCTATCCCGCATTCCCAACCATGATGGTGTTTGCACATGTGAATTAGTGCTAGCTATGAAATTACGTGATCCTCATTATCATCAATTACAAATAAAGGTAGCTGGGGTTGTAAGGATGAGAGGAATTATGCACAAAGCATGAAACAATCCCATGAGTATTTAGTGTCATCAAGGAGTGAGTCATAAAACTTAATTGAGGGTAATTATCATTTTGGTTAGAGTAGTCTCACAAGAGACCTCAGAATAGGAACCTATTATGTGGTTAAGGCCATGTATGCCTAGGAAACACCATTGTAATACAATTGGATAGAGGTAAGAAGGTGATGAAGGTCCAACATTTCATGAGGGGAACTTTTGAAGGGGATGCAATACAAGAGTTTCTTGACTTTCCTTGAATGCTTGCATTGTCAATCTCACATAGATAACGAACAAGTCTCTAACCAAAATCCACATGGTAATGAAATTGATTTGCCTCCCTCGATTCCAAACTGAAGGATGAAAGGCCCATTGAACTGAAGAAATTATTGAAGGGTACCTCTTCATAGAAACTTTTAATCGACCTCATCTTGATAAAAAAACGAGAGTACTTGTAGAATATTAGTAATCTCCAACTTGTTAGTGAGAGGAATTGGATAGGCACAACTACTGAGGCTACTCTAGAAGTCCATTATGAGGGTATTGCCACTCATAGTTGAAACTCCAATATCTAGTAAGCCTAATCTATTTCATATTTCCTAAGGCTAATAAAATCCATGCCAAAATAATAAATTGGTGGCATAGATGTGGAAACCTCTTAAAGTGGCCTGTTGTGATCATAGGAACATATCCTCATTGTTGGAGTTTTTTTGCATGTTGCTTCAAAGTGTATAACGGTGCTAAGTTTCCGACTCTAAGTCCTTTTTCTTTTATGTGAGCATCATAGTAGGATTTTTGCATTCTTTTAGCAGCACAAATGCCTGCTACAACTTGTAACCTAGTTTCATGCAAAATTTCAATTTGATCTAATTGACTAGATAGTTCATGTCTTGTTCATTTATATTTTATAGCTAGGCAAAGAATACGAATCAAGAAATCAATTGCTAGTATTGCATTTTTTTCCATAGACTAGATTAAATGTCATAGTTCCAATAACTATCTTGTATGCTATTCGAAAAGCCTAAATTGCATGGTGCAATTGTTTATCCCAATCAGATCTACCATTTTTGAATGTTTTCATAAGAAATGTGCATAATACTTTATTTGAACTTTTAGTCTTTCCATTGGCTTGTGGGTGATAGGATGAAATTTTTTTTATGAATCACAAAGAACTCATTCATTGAGTGTTGGCCACCATAATTCTTCAAAGAGGATCATCATTACAATCTTATCAGCTAAGAAATGACCTCCAATTGCTCCAACATGAGCCATTTCCAATATAGGAAGGTACTCTCCCTTGTGAACACACATTCCTAGTTGGTTATCTTTCCCTTGTTTGAAAAGTTGTTTTCGCAGAATCATCTAATCTTTACTTTGATCTACATAACTTCTAGGTAGATATGTGATTTCAAGAACTCAACTAGTGGCTTGCTCCACTCAGGTGCTATTGTCAAATAGCACAAAGATGAATGTTCATGAGGTGTAGATACTTGGCATATATTGCAATTGGTCACACATTTATGTACATCCTTTTGCATATTTGGCCAATATACTCTTGAGTTTTTTTAGTTCTTGTTTTTCCATTTTATTGTCTACTCACTTTTGAGTCTCACACTCGTTCATTTTGTGAGTACAATCTTCTTTTCATTTTGCTTTTGTGCATGTACTCTCTACACTTCAAGATTCTTTTTGATGATCTTCTTCCTTTATTTCATTATTCTCCTTAGTAGGGTTTTTGGGGTGGTCCTCTATGGAGAAGATCTTATAATCTCCCATTGGGTTATTTGTTGGAGAATTCCTCTCCTAATCGCAGCCGAAAGTGTAGAAGACCTTCTCAGGATGAAGACTCTTGCCAACAGTAGAACCTTCAAATGAAAACTGGTACCAACTGAAATATCCAATGAACTAGAAACTTTGGTCACTCAAACTAGAAACCTAGAGCTTTCAAATGAGATATCAAACACTTAATTTGGAGTAGATTTGAGTTGTCAACTATTTGATTCAAAACAGACTACCTGTCCACTCAGTTAGGCTGAAAACTGGACTTCACTAAAACCTGAATAACTCAGAGAGCATAAAGAATTTCATAAAACTGTTCTAGACAGAGGAAGTACTCAAGATAAGCTTTCCAACAAATGTTTAAACACTAAATTTGGATACATATGTTGAGAGATATGACTCTCACAAGTAGACTACCCAAAAATGGGTGTGCGGCTGGACACACTCTATGAGAGTGAACTGAACGAAATTACTCAAACCAAATGAAGTAGATACAAGGGGGCTTCCACGCCTTCTTCCTCTCTCCTTGAGTGTCCTCCCTTGCTTCTTTTATAGCCAAGTGACCAAAAACTCTCATGATGAGTTTGAGAGCTCTTCTCCATCATTTCTCCACTACTTTGGACAGCCACTCCTCTTACAATTCAGATTTTGGATTTGATTCTCTTTTGAATGATTCTCTTTTGGACTCCACTACTTGCTGAAGTAAATGCTTCTATTTTTCATTTTTGTATTTTCCTTCTACTTGAAGAAAATCCTTTTTGCAAAAATATATACGAGCTTACTTCTTTATTTTTAACACTCCCCCTCAAGCTCACATGTGAGCTTGCACCTTCAACCATATCTTGTAAGTTGATGTCGTCCTTGAACCTCTTGAGCTTAGAAGCATCGAGGGACTTTGTAAGCATGTCTGCAACCTGGTCATTAGTTCCAATGAACTTTATATCCACATCCTTGCTCAAAACTTTTTCTCGAACATAATGATAATGCACTTCTATGTGCTTGCTTCATGCATGAAACATTGGATTGTTTGTCAAGTGAATGCTTGACATGTTGTCACCATAAATTGGAATGGTCTCCACCTGCACATCAAGATCAGCCAAGAGCTTCTTAATCCACATAACTTCACAAGTTGCAAAGGCTAAACCTCTATATTCAGCTTCTGTAGATGATAGTGCAACAGTAGGTTGCTTCTTTGAGCTCCATGTGATAGGTTTGCTACCTATCATGAACACATAACCTGAAGTGGATCTTCTATCCTCCTTGGAACCAGCCCAATCAGCATCACTGAAGCCCTTTACCTGCAATTCTTCATCATATCTATAAAACAATGCATGATTGACAGTGTGCTTCACATATCTTAGCACTCGTTTGGCTGAATTTAAATGTTCACTTGTTGGAGCTTGCATAAATTGAGAAAGAACTCCAACAATATAACACAAATCTAGTCTTGTGATCGTAGCATAGATCAATGAACCTATAATACTCCTGTATGTAGTTACATCATGTAACTTCTCTCCATCATTTGAGCATAGCTTCACATTTGTGTCCATAGGTTGAGTGAGTGGTTTGCATTCACTCATTCCAAATCTGAAAAGAACATCCAATAGGTACTTTCTTTGCATTAAGTAAATGCCATCTTTCCCATAGACTATCTCAATGCCTAAAAAGTATTTCAGCTCACCAAGATATGAAATTTTAAACTCCTTACTGAGTTTCCTTTTGATCTCTTGTATTCCTGTAACATTACTTCCTGTTATGATGAGATCATCAACGTATATGCAAATATATACCTGCTTGCCTTCTTCTTTCTTCATGTAGAGAGAGGGATCTGCATTACTTGGACTATACCCACACCTTGTGAGGTACTCGACCAATCTTTGATTCCAAGCACGTGGTGCTTGTTTCAGCCCATACAAAGCTTTCTTCAATCTACAAACAAAATTTGGATGCTTTTTGTCTTCAAATCCAATCGGTTGACTCATGTATACCTCTTCTTGAAGTTCACCATTGAGAAAAGCATTTTTTATGTCGAGTTGGTACAATGGCCATCTCCTTGCTGCACTCACTCCAATCAAGGTTCTAATTGTTCCCATCTTTGCAACCGGGCTGAAAGTCTCTTCATAATCGATGCCGTGAGTTTGCTTGAATCCTTTTGCTACTAGTCTAGCTTTATGCCTTGCTAGAGAGCCGTCAACATTTCTCTTTATTTTAAACACCCATTTATTTGGAACAATCTTCATACCTTCAGCCTTTGGAACTAGCTCCCATGTGTGATTGTCCTTGAGAGCTTTCATCTCTTCTTGCATAGCTTCTTGCCATTCTTTTTGTGTACATGCTTCTTCATATGCATCCGGTTCTTTATCTTTGACCACCTGTGTCATATATGCAAAATGTTTTGCAATAAAACTATCATAGCTCAGCCTTTCAATTGGATACCTTGCTCTTGAAGACCTCCTTTCATTTCCTTTTGAACATTGCTTCTTCAATCGGTTCAACTTTACCTTCGGTGTGATCACCTCTTCATACTCTTCTTCACTTGTATTTGAATCACTATTTTGGGTAGCACTTTCGGCTTTAGATATTTCATAAGCTGATGTTGGTGATGAGGAATGACTCCTTAGCCTCCCCTTCCATGTTGAGCTTTCTCCAAGTGATGTAGAAGCTTCTGGACCTGACATTTGAGTGCTTGTTTGCTGAAATTCTTCTTGGACAGCACCTTCATCATCTTCGCAATCTTCTTCAAGAGTCTTCTCTTTCCCTTTGTCTCCAAACCATGGTCTTAGCTCATCAAATACCACATCTCGTGAGACTCGTAGCTCCTTTGTCACCGGATTGTAGCACCTATATCCCTTTTGCTCCGATGAATATCCAATAAAAATACATTTTTCGGACTTTGCCTCCATCTTTGTCCTTAGTTCTTGAGGGATGTGAACATAACACACACATCCAAAAACTTTGAGATGTGTAAGGTCAGGCTTCTTACCGGAATAAACCTCCTCGGGAGTTAGATTATGCACTCCAGCCGTTGTGCACTTGTTCATCAAATAAACGGCCGTACTAGTTGCTTCAGCCCAATAGTTTAGTGGCATCTTCATCTCCTTGAGCATGCATCTTGCAACTTCTGTGATATGTCGATTTTTCCTTTCAGCTATTCCATTTTGTTGAGGTGTGTACCTACATGTAAATTGTCTCTTGATTCCATTTTCATAAAGAAAGTCTGAAAATTCTTTGGAGAAATATTCTCCTCCTCCATCAGACCTCAAGGTCTTTATGTAGCGTCCTGTTTCCTTTTCTACCTGTGCTTTAAATCTCTTGAACATGGAGAACGCATCTGATTTTTGCTTTATGCAAAACATCCATACTTTCCTTGAATGATCATCAATAAAAGTGACAAAATATCTATTACCAGCCACTGATGGTTGTTGTGATGGTCCCCATACATCCGTGTGTATCAAGTTGAGGACATTCCTTGCCACATAGTTGCTTTTCTTGAATGGTTGTCGAGTTTGCTTTCCTAGTTGGCATGCTTCACAAAACTCATGTAGTCCGGCATCATTGAATCTTGGAAGACCTCTTACCACTTCATGGTTGCTCATGTCCTTGAGCTTGGGAATGTTGATATGTCCAAACCTTTTGTGCCACAAATCGATTTCAGCTATCCTCTTGTTTCCAAACTGAATATACATCACCTTTCCATGCGGTTGTTGAATGTCCAAAGTGAACATCCTTCCTTCTTTCCTTCCTTGAGCAATGACCTTGAATCCTTCTTTTGGATTCTTTATAAAGCAGCCTTTTTCATTGAAGATAACATGATATCCTTTCTCTACCATTTGTCCTACTGAAATCAAATTCTTTGCAATAGTAGGAACATGAAGAACATCAGCCAATACCTTCTTGTCTCCAAGCTTGATATCTCCAACATGCTCAATTGCGTGTTGAGTTTCATCGCCGGTCTCTACACATCCTTTTCCACTTGGAGCTTGTAGCTTTGTGAACAAATCTCCTTGGCATGTCATATGGTTGCTGCAACCTGAATCTATGAACCATTTTTGGTCATCACTTCTCGAGTTGTTGTAGTCATGCTTCATGGCAAGCATGGTTTGCTTGTCTCCTTCACTTGATGTACTCGCATAGTTATTTTGGCTCCTTTGGTTGCCTCCATTCAGCCTTCCATTCTTTTGCCAACAATCATTTGCATAATGTCCTAGTTTACCACAATGATAACATGTTATACCTTTATGAGGATTGTATGAACCTCGACCTCTTCCTCTATTTCTTCCTCGACCTCTTCCATGTGTGTTGTCATTTGAGTTGTCCTTATTGTCGTCCGAGTTGTGTTGGCTGAAATTTGTATTGTTGTAGCTTCTTCCTCTTCCTCTCGAGCCTCCTCTTGAGTTCCTTCCTCTACCTCTTCCTGCATATAACATTTGACTATGGCTGTCCTTACCTTTGTTGCCTTCTCCTTGTTGAGCAACCTCTTCAGCCACAAGATTTGGTATAATCTCGTCGAATGTTGGTAGAGGATCTCTATAAAGGATGTTTGTGATGAGGGGCTTCCACTTTTCTTCACTCCTCAAGCCATTGAGGGCTGTTTGGACGATGTCTTCCTCTTCTATCTTGCATCCAACTGATGCTAGTTGATCTCGAAGCTCCTTAATCCTCAATGTATACTCACTAATGCTTTGGTTTGAGCTTTTCTTCATGTTGTTGAGCTCGTTCTTGAGTTGCATCCTCCGAGACCTTGTTGAGGTAGCATACACCTTCTCCAATGCTTCCCAAATTTCTTTGGCTGTTTCTAAGCTTTGCACATGACCAATCATAGTGTTAGAAATAACTTGTGAGATGAGGAACATCACCCTTCGATTCCTCTCTTCCCAATCAGCAAATTGTCTCCTTTGTGCCGGAGTAATGTTGGGATCTTCAAGGTCTACCGGTTGTGGATCATCTCCACTAACTAAACCCCATAAACCTTTACCTTTAAGGTAATTTATCATTCTATACCTCCAAGATTGAAAATTGTCTTTGTCTAACTTCTCAACTTGTTGTCCTAAATCAGCCATTGAAAACTTCCAAGATTGAAGTTTACCTCAAGTATGTTGTGGCGCTCTCTCTTGAATTCACGAAGCTCCCCCTTGATTTGTAGCTTTCCCTTTGCTTCAGTTTAGTTCCAATGCTTTGCCTCTTCAAACTCCAAGGCTCTGATACCAAATGTTGGAGAATTCCTCTCCTAATCGCAGCGGAAAGTGTAGAAGACCTTCTCAGGATGAAGACTCTTGCCAACAGCAGAACCTTCAAATGAAAACTGGTACCAACTGAAATATCCAATCAACTTGAAACTTTGGTCACTCAAACTAGACACCTAGAGCTTTCAAATGAGATATCAAACACTTAATTTGGAGTAGATTTGAGTTGTCAACTATTTGATTCAAAACAGACTACCTGTCCACTCAGTTAGGCTGAAAACTGGACTTCACTAAAACCTGAATAACTCAGAGAGCATAAAGAATTTCATAAAACTGTTCTAGACAGAGGAAGTACTCAAGATAAGCTTTCCAACGAATGTTTAAACATTAAATTTGGATACATATGTTGAGAGATATGACTCTCACAAGTAGACTACCCAAAAATGGGTGTGCGGCTGGACACACTCTATGAGAGTGAACTGAACGAAATGACTCAAACCAAATGAAGTAGATACAATGGGGCTTCCACGCCTTCTTCCTCTCTCCTTGAGTGTCCTCCCTTGCTTCTTTTATAGCCAAGTGACCAAAAACTCTCATGATGAGTTTGAGAGCTCTTCTCCATCATTTCTCCACTACTTTGGACAGCCACTCCTCTTACAATTCAGATTTTGGATTTGATTCTCTTTTGAATGATTCTCTTTTGGACTCCACTACTTGCTAAAGTAAATGCTTCTATTTTTCATTTTTGTATTTTCCTTCTACTTGAAGAAAATCCTTTTTGCAAAAATATATACGAGCTTACTTCTTTATTTTTAACATTATTCACTTCTACTTCTTTCAAATATTGTTCTTCTGAATTAAATTCAATTTCCATTTCCATACTTTCATACTCCTCTTTTAATTCCTTTTCTACTATGTCATCTTCATCTGCTTCTTGGATTACTACCATGTATAGACTTAAATCAAATCCCTCTTCATTTACACACTCATCCATGGTTAAGACTTCTTTGTTTATGCACACATGGTGTGTGGCTAATATTTCTATCCATCCATGTGGTTGAAAGGCTTCATCAGGAAACACTTGAGGTATATAAGTAGGGTCTTCTATGGGTCGTTTGCCTTCTTGCCCTAGTTTCCAATATTGTAGCCTCTTTTCTTCTCTTTAGACTGCCTTGCAAATCCAGAGTTGAGTATCTTCATTCATCCAAGATTGATCATTAGATCCAACAATATGGATTGACACATCGTCTTCTTGTTTATGGACGGGATTCCATTGAAGAGGTGGAACATCCCTATACGAGAATTTTTGGAGCTTTCTTTTGGTAGTTGTGTCTTGATGTTGGAGATACAAAGCATCTCATCCCCAATCTTGAACTACTTTCAATTGTCGCATGAAAGGTTATCCTAGGATCATTACATAATTAACTGCCTTTCCAAATTGATAGATGGCTAAGGTATGTTTGAACTCTACTCCACATATAGTTAAGATCACATTTTCTAGAAGTCCTAAAGGGCGCTCTACATGACCATCTACCAATTGCAATTTCATCCTTGTCGGTCTTAAGGCTAGTTTTCCCCATTTTTCTCAAATTTCCTTTATAGCTATTCCAACTCCAAAAACAGTTTCTAATATGGACTTAGTCATGTACCCTCGAAAAGTGATTGGAAGACAAGTAGAAGATTTATGCTTACTTCCTTTTGTGAATTGATTCCACATAGCTTGGAACTTCCTTATACATGAGTTCCAACTCCTTGTTCACCGCATTACTTCGAGGGGGGATTTGTTGATATATTTAGGTAGTGATGTATGTGAACACACTAGGACCATCGAAGCACTTTTTTCCCTCTTTAGGAGGTCCCCCCCCCCCCCCCTTGTATATACACCTATTGCCCTAATAAATCAATTATCTTTGTACATTCTAGTGGTAATAAATTCAATATTGTGTGTTGTGCTCCAAGCTTCTTCTTCTTCTTCTTTGTGCTGTTTGCATGCTTTCGTAGACCTTAAACTCCGACACTATTCATAGTTACTATGCTGTAGCAAATAAAGAAGGAAGACTAGAAGAAATTTCCAATGATGAAGACTTAGAGTCCATGAGAAGAGAGCTCAAATGTGATATAGAAGGTGAGTCCTTAGTAGAAATTAAAACAAAAGAATGTATACGGAATCCTATTAATCACAAAGTAGAGGAACTAGATGAAGAAAGTGTTATATGATGATTATGAGCCTCTCAAAGAAAACCATGATGTGGAGAGTCAAAGATCACTGTATTGAGCTCAAAAAGAGAATCGAAAATAGGAGAATCCTATGAAAACCAAGAGATGACGAAGAAAGTGGTTTTCAATGTTGAAGATAATGAAGAAAAGTGCACTTATATAGGAAGTGATATATTGAGAATGGAAGAGGCTGAATGGAAACAACTATTTCAACAACATAAGGATGTTCACATGGTCCTATAAGGACTTGAAGGGTGTTGAAGTTCAAATATGTGCTCATAGGATCCCTACAACACTTGATGCCTCTAAATAGGGCAATATAACTATAATGTTTTATACTCAACTAAAATCAAAGAGGAGATTAACAAACACTTAGAAGCTGTATTCATCTTTGAAATTGAGCACATCGAATGGGTGTCCCACATTGTTATCATTCTCAAAAAGAATGGAAAACTAAAAATGTGCAACAATTTGAAAAAAATTCAATTTTGCAACCATTAGGGATGATTCAATACCCATTATTGATCACGTCTTGGAAAGGTATGGTAGGCAAAGATGTATATATATTTTCTTCAATGGTTTTTTAGGCAACAATCAAGTCACAATTGTAATTGAAGATCAACATAAGACTACCTTTGCCATTGAATGGGAAATCTACATCTTTAAATTGATGCCATGTGGCTTGCCTAATGCCCATACAACTTTTCAATTTTGCATTGAAAAACCATCAACCAAACATTTGATGCTATATCAAGTGACTATAACAATAGAATTGAGTAGGCCAATAGTTGACTATTTACATGAGGGAATATCTCCAGAAGGAATTAATCTTTCTAGACAAAAGTTACTCTAAGAAGAAGATAAAGATTATGCTCTGATAGGGAACCAACTCTATAAAAGAGGGAAGGATGACTTCTTTGAAGAGTTAACAAAGAAACTGTTGGAGTTAGATGTCTACGGAAGCATGAAAACAACAAAAGGAAGAGGAAGAAGCTTGGAGCCCAACACACAATACTGAATGTATTACTAGAGAATATACAAAGATAAGTAGCCCATTGGGGCAATAAACATATATACAAGGGGGGGAAAAAAACCTCCTAAAGAGGGAAAAAAGTGCCCCGGCGTTCCTAGAGTGTTCACACACATCACTACCTAAATATATCAACAAATCCCCCCTGGGAGTGATGCGGTGAACAAGTAGCTGACATTCATGAATAAGGAAGTGCGAAGCTATGTGGAAATCACTCCATAAAAGGAAGTAAGCCCATAGCTTTGCGAAAAGCTTCAAAAGTCTCCCTAGGCAGAGCCTTTGTGAAAAGGTCTAGCAGTAGTGATCCCCCCTTGGGATAAAACAACCCAAGTAGTCGAGTACCACTCAAGTAGCGAAAGATTCACTTAACTGCCTGCCAATGCTTGACACCTGGCCAATGCATAAACCTGCTCATCTGTGAGACAACAAACTGAATATCTGGCCGAGTAATGCATAATTAAATGAGGCATCCAACAACCTACTGATAGAGGACAACATCAAATGCATCTCCAACATCATGGAGACTCAATCATAAACCTATCTCCATAGGAGTGGCAATAGGCTTACAATCTTCAAGGCGAAAATGCTATAATACTATGTCAATATATTTTTTTTGACACAAAGCCATTCCACCATCAAATTGCATAAACTAAATGCCCAAATAGTGACGCAAATGCCCGAAATCAGACATCTCAAATGAGGCATGAAAATCAACCTTAAAATCAGCAATATGCTTCTCAATAGGACCAATGAACACCATGTCGTCGACATAAACAACAATGATCAGAAGCACATCATTAGCACACTTAACATATAAGGTGATTTCAGTTGGACTGTTCTCAAAACCATGTGTAATCAGATAGGCATGTATCTTCTCATACCAAGCACGTGGGCTTTTTGTCCGCCCATCCTTTAAAACTATTCATGAAAATCTTTCAAACTCTTCAAGATAGATTTAGTTCTCCTATTTTCCAAATGACCTGATACCCCCATAGCTAACTCATACTTTATATTTGTAAAAAAATATGTAAGTCTTAGTTAGTAAGGCAGGTAATAGATTGACTATAAAATGGGAGACAACCAAATGATTCAGTGGTCTAGATATCTATATGAAAGTCTACAAACCACAATAAACAAAAAAGAAATTAGAAATGAAATCAAATATACATAGCTACACATGCATACATACACATATATACATACACATATATACATACACATATATACATACACATATATACATACACATATATACATACATAAACATACATATACACATGTTCTGAGAGTAAAGTCAAATTATAGATACCCGAATCAAATGAAGATATTCTGTCCATCTAACCTTTGGAATTTTCCACCCAACCTTTAGAATCTTCTTGATACATCTACTTCTCCTATTCTAGTCGACCTAATACCTGCGTTGCTAACTCTTTTATGAACTTTTCATACAAATATTAAGTATGAGTTGGCTATGGAGGTATTAATGTTGGAGCAAGTGTATGACAAGCCTAAGTATTGGCTTGAGTCCCACAAAGTCATAAAAGAAGCTTTAAAATGAAGACTATGTAAAGTTCACTTGTGAACTACCTCTTGTAACTTTTGAAGAGTTTACTTAATGTAAAAGTGAAAGAATCTTAAGTGGTTGAGTCCACTTGATCAAAAAGGGAAAGAGGAGCCATGAATTCGTGATTTGTGGTAGGTAGAGAATCAAATCAATCATTGATTGATTGGAGAGTGATTGAGGGAAGTTAGCCTCCCAAACTCAACTATAAATAGATGGCAGTTTTAGTCGTGGTTAGAGAGACCTATGTGAAGACCTCCAAGAGCTGAGCTTTATGCCATATCAAGGTGTGATTACAAGGCAAACATATGTATCAGTAAGTCATTGTATTGTACAAGCAATATACTTTCATTTTCATGATTATTTGAGTTCATATGTCCATGTTCTTGTGAAGTGTACTACTCACTGCCATTACTCTCAGTTTTCTCAGTCAGATTGCAGAGATGTTTTCTCTGAGCTTGGTGCATCATTTTCAGTAATTTAACTTGGTAAAGTTAGCTCTATAAGTCTAATATATGCTCACAAATTTTCATGTTATTTGAATGTTGCAATCTTCATTTATGTTCATTTGAAGTCAACAGGGTCTCTTCATCTTCATTTCTCTGTCAGGTACCCGATTTTTTCACTCACCTTGTCAGAGCCATTTCTCAGTGGTTACTTATCCAAATTCCATGATTTAAAGCTTGTTGGATTCAGCTTACTGTCTAACCATACAAGTTTTCATAATCATTAAATTCCTAAATTTTGAGTTATGTTCATTTTTTTGCTCACTGGTCTCAAACTATAGCAGCACGTGAAAATCGGGATGATGTCATCACTTGTTAAAACTCATTCTGAGTGTGTGGTTTGTTATTTTTGATGAGATTACTCTTGAAAGTTAGCTCTTTAAGTTAGCTAGACTTCCCCAAGAGGAATTAAGCTAATTGCTGCTGTGCTCAGAGAATTATGTAAAACACTGGACAGGTGTATGAACCAAGAATAACAAGTTTTCACCTCTGAGCGAACTCCAACTTATCTGTTTTGATCTATCTTTTTGAGAGTGATCTTCCAAGGTACATAGGGTGTCTAATACATCCATTGGCAAGCTAAAAGGGCCCACCATATACTCCTGGAGTTCATTTGGCTGGTGTAGATCAAGGATTTTGCAACACCTCTTCATCTTCAAGCACATACCTATCCATCTCTTCACAAGTAAGTTGTTTGAAAAATAGGAGAAGTAAATTTACCTCGAAGAATTTGAAGGATGGAAGAATAATTTTAAAGGATGGGCAGACACAAAGCATTCATTCAATGCAGGTTTTTGTTTTTACCGTAGCTACGGTATGAACAAGAACTTGCATTGAATGAACACTTCATGTCCACCCATACTTTAGAATTATTCATCCATTTTCCAAAATCGTCAAGAGAAATTTTCTTGTCTTATTTTCAAACAACCTAATACTTCCATAGTTAACTGATACTTAATCCTTGTAAACAAATATGTAAGTCTTAGTTAGCAAGGCAGGTAATAGAGTGACTATAAAATGGGAGACAGTTAAACGATTTAGTGGTCTAGGTATAAATGTATGCAAACCACAATAAACAAAAAAAAATAAAAAAACGAAAATCAAATATACATAGCTGTACATGCATACATACATACATACACATTCATATCTATGCTCTACTCAGATTTGGGACTTCACACTCACTCACCTATGATCTTTGGTGAAAATACAAGTTCTCTACATCTTGTAGCAAATCCGATCTATCATGCAAGAACCAAGCATATAGAAGTTCACTATCATTATGTGAGAGAGAAGCTATTGAGCAATGGGATTCAACTTGCATATGTATCAACTAATATGCAATGTGCGGACTTATTGACCAAAGCACTTGATGGTACTAAACTTTGCAGGTTATATATGAATATTTTATATTTTTTATTTTTGAATTAACTTTTTTATATTTTTTTAATGATATGTATAGGTGGATTACATCAAAAGCGATTGAAAAAAACTCGATCCCACAAAAAAATGTGAATGCAAAGAGCTACTATGTTTGATGGAGAAGGAGCTTCCTACTTCATTTTTTGATATTTAGGTTCATTTATTAGTCCATCTTGTAGATGAAATAGAGATTGCAGGTGTTGTCAACACTTGATGGATGTTTTGGGTCGATCGATTTATGGGAGTATTAAAAGGTTGTGTGACGAAGAGTGAAACCAAAAGGATCCATGGCAAAGGGTTCGATGCTTGAAGAGCTCATGTATTATGTTAGTGAGTACCTTGAAAGAGTTCATGAAGAAGCTCCACGTGCATGGACCAATGAGTCTTCTTCAAAAATAATAGATGAGGCATTATCAGGTAAGGGAGTTCCATTTTTATTTACCTTTCAATAAAAAATGATGTTTCTACTTTCGTAGCATATAATAGCGAATGCATGCAAGCATTCCTTAGAGAGTACGAACAGGAACTTCAAAAGCTCCAAAGTAAAAGATGAAGAAACAAAAGATATAGACGTAATCTAAATAATAATGAGATTACAAATATATCTTCTTTCATGGATTGGCTATATAGTCGTTTGCAACGTGCCAATGCAAATAATGAAGAAATCTCATATGAGCAGAGAGAGTTAATAATAGGTTGTGAACGAAATGTAATTTTATTTTAATAATATTTTATTCTTTCCATATATGTATATTAGTTTCTATTTATTGATTTAATTTCTTTTGCAGGCTCGAATGTTCACTAATATGTGGGCTTTTGGACAACATATTAGAATCAAAGACATTGATTCTTTACGTAAAACAGATGATTCTAGTATTGTTGCTTCCTTCAAGAAACTATCACGTGCTAGCTCAAAAGACACGAACCTTATAGATGGCAAACTTGGTTACGTGGAAATTGTTGTTGGTATCTACGAACTATCATTTCGTACATTCAAACAGGTAGACAAAGTTGATATTTTTTATGATAGAGTTTATTATTTTTTTAAGCACCTAATAATGGTTTTTGTTTTTATATATTTTGATAGGTCATTTTGAAGGTTGACTGATTTCGAGTCGAGTATAAAGGTAGTAATTCCACATTAAGAAAGGAATTATCTGGGTTTTGGGCGATTGATTCTTCCAAGGCAATGCGATCACTAAAGAACCATATATTCTTCCTAGGCATATTGAACAAGCATTTTTTTATAAAAGCCCAGATGCTCATCCTTGGTGGAAAGTCACTCATGTTCAACCTAGAGGCAGGTCACTGTTTGAACAGTTTATTGTTAGAGAGATCGAAGAAAGTCCTCTTGATGATTCACCATCAGATACTGATACATCAACATCTGAAAGAGAAATTAGAATCATTATACATGATAATGATAATAATCTTGTTGATGAAGAGGATAATAATCTACATGCTGATTCTACTGATGATGAAGAGGAATTACTAGAAATCGATATTAATCCATCAATAGATGATGTGATTCATGAGAACATAGATTTAACAATAGAAGAAATAAATGAAATTAATAAGGATAATGAAGATGAGACTATATTGATGTCTTACCAAAATGATGGCAATAATGAAAACATATGAGCAGATTAGATAGTGAATTCTACTCTAGTTATTGATCAATAACTTGAATCATTTGAATGGATATCAGATAATAGATTCTTCTTTATT